>JAXCHB010000167.1:1200000-1800000 GCA_036926305.1 Uropetala carovei
GGTAACGCTTGATTTCTTGAAATTATGTGATTTACAGAAGTCCATCTGCACTTTTTCAGCTATAAACTTCCTGTTTTGATTACCATTCAGTGTAATTGATTTTAATTACTATGATAAGCATAACTAACTATATGAAAGCACAGATTAATAATTTTAATTGAATTACGAAAAAGGGTTAGGGCTTCAATGGTCAATTATTGAGAGTAAGATATCTTCATTTAATTTGAACCCATCATTATTATGTAAATCAAATTGAATTGAGATAAAGGATTCACTTAACCAAAAACTAACGTGAAGGATTACTACCTGCACTGCAAAAGTTAAAATTCAATTGTTTTGCACCGTTAAAGCTTAACAGTGAAATCATATGTTATGACAATAATGAGAATTAGGATTCCTTAATTACTTACACTCAATATTTTGTTCATTTGCCATTCTCTAAATTTATAAAATGTTAATAAGCAGAAGTACTTTTAACCCATTCAACGCGGCACGGAAAATCCGAGTTCTTTGCCGGTGGCTGAATCCAGTTTCCTTTCATTTCCAGTAGAATTTAGTGCAAGAAATGCAGATATGAAAAAATTTAACGAAAATACGCAAAAATAGATTTTTAACGATTTTTTGAAATACTTACCGATACAACGAGTTATTACAGAAAAAATACGCAAATCGTCGAAAAAAAGTAATAATATAAAAATGAATTTTCCTATAATATAAAAAGGACCTGGAAAGAAAAGAAAACAACCTTTAATCGATAATAAAACGACTAATTTTCATTCACTGACGGTAATTTGAATCGAGTACTTACCGAAAAATTATTAGAGGAAAAACACGCAAATCGTCGAAAAAATTAACAATGTACAAATGAATTTTCTTATAATATAAAAAGGAATTGGAAAGAAAATAAAATAACCTTTAATTCATAATAAAACTAATTCTCAATCACTATAGGAAAATCAGAGTGAATAAGTACCCAAAAAAGAAAAAGTCGAAAATCCGAAGAAAATCTACCAATTGCAAAACGGACTTTTCTCAAGCGCTGGTTAGGGTCAAACTGATGGCTGGAGACGCATAGGAAACTCATTCCGCCGGCGGTCCTTTACCCAGACCGCTAGAAACAGATGTAGCGCTATGACTGGAATTCCAGTCATGCCGCCAGCCGATTGAACCACGATGACTGGAATTCCAGTCATGCCGCATGGAATGGGCTAATATTGTATGCTTTGAAATACCTTTGGGTGATTTGAAATAAAAATAATATCAACTTCCTTTGGTTCCTTATCAGTAAAACCCTGTCATTTTATGATGGGCAATATTCTAGTGTTGTTATATTAATTGGTGTCCGAAAAATGTTTAAGTGAGGTATGGTGAATTTGGGTGATTTACCCTTACTTTGGGTAGCATTAAAACTAGTATGTTTTTCAAATGTTACCAGAACTTTAATGATGGAAAAATTTGTAATAGGTGCATTTGACATAAATTAACAATTAGCAATAAATGCATTTCACAAATTGACAATTTATATTATTGAAAGTTAAATTAATCTGATTGATTTTTAACGTGGTAGTATGAATAAAATATACTCTTTATTGACAGGCAATAAAATATTCAATAATCAAGATGCAGTTGAGAAGGCTGTTGCCAATGGGCAGTGCCTTTACAAAATATCCAGTTATACCTCATTTCCAATGCATGACTTTTACCGCTGTCAGACATGCAACACTACAGATCGGAATGCCATCTGTGTCAATTGCATTAAGACTTGCCATGCTGGCCATGAAGTAGAGTTCATCAGACATGACAGGTTAGTATAATATTCACTGTGCTTTCTAATTGTCATTAAAAGTGTTAATTTTTCTGCGTAATGCTCATATGCTAGTGCAGGGGTTGGCAACCTATGGCACGCATGCCAAAAGTGGCATGCGAGGTGGTTTTGAATGGCATGCAAAAGAAAAAATATTTTATATATTTATTACAAGTACAATTAAAGATCTTTGAAAATTTAGGTTGTATTTAATAGTAAGAGTAATTATTCACCTCGAAAGTCTGCTTATGTATTATAATTCTGTAACACTGTCCTCACATAGTTCAAGTGTTCTCGTGTTCTCTCTCGCTGCCTTTGTGACTAATGGACACAAAATATGGATATTCAGACTGATAGGTACAAATGCATACCGTTTACAATGTGATCCTTTTTTTAAGTTAACTGGGGGTGGTCAAATAATAAATTATCATTTAATTAAATTAAAATTTATTACTGGCACGTGATACCATACATTGACGTGAATTTGGCACGCTGCTTGTGAAAGGTTTCCAACTCGTGCTAGTGTATCCCTTTACAGTAATTCATGCACATCATGTCATAAATCCACATTTTCAGTTTTGTTGTTAGTTTTGTATGAATGATAGTTCCATGTTACATCAATGGGTATTTTCTTTTCAATTTTTCTAAATATTAGTATCTGTATTTCTATGGGCTCTGCACAAAGTGTAGGTGAATAATTTGGTTCAGGAAAATGTTTTTTCATTGTGCAATCTACAAAGGACACTGTTTCTCCTATTGGTGGGGCCACTTGCTATCCTTAACCTGTTTTTAGACAGATATTACAATCAGGGTACCTTTGTGCTATTAGACATAGATCAATATAAGACAACTTTTTTTTTCCAAAAAAAGGCATGCCTAATAGATAGACAAATCTGTTACTACAGTCAGACCCCTTTATAGTGCCAGTCCTGCATACTGCCCATGTATTGTTGTGAACAGAATTTCTATCTTATGATTACATAGAGATCTCCTCGGTAAAGATCCACCCCAGTAACTCCTGCATGCCATGACTGCCACAAAAAAAGTTTTGTGTGAAAAGAGATTCCATCATCTCAGTTGTCAAAATGTCCATCATGATCTCTAAGATGCACCAACGGCAGTATAAACCACGTATTTAAACCCTAAACATTTGCTTGGTTGTATAGATAGTATCTATACACGTATCTATTAGATACGTGTGTACTTCATAGAATTCTTCGTCTTCAGTGAGGATAAACATAGATGTGTGTCGTAGTAAATTTACTATCAAAACTCGCAATTTATATAACCTGTTCAGAAATCTTCATGTTTGATGTGGTTCCTTTATTTTCCGATATTTTGGGAAAAAAGAAGCATGGGGCACAAGAGTAAATATGGTTCCGTATTTACTCATGTAACCCATGCCCTTGTGTATTGCGCGCACCCCTATTTTTGTGCCAATTCAAAGGGAAAAAAATAAATCCATGCCAGATTTAAAAAAAGTCGACCTCTTCACCGATTCCTTTTCCCTGAACAAGGTCCACCCAAGTTAAACATATAGATATGCGTATGCAGGAACAAATTCACGATGCAGCACCGGCCTATCGGGACTTAGCCAGGTTTCCCAGTGCACCTATACTTCATAGAATTTGGCAAATGCCAGTTAATAAATTTAAAACTCATTTAAAAGGTGCAATTTTAATTTTATAAAAACATATATTTCTCCAGTCCTGATGCATGATTCTGATACATCGTATTTTTTCCCTGCTGCACGATTTCCTATTACCTCTGCCTCCCTTATAATTTGCAATTTTACACTAGCAGTAAACAATCTCAATCTCTTCCCAAGATTCATTGTATAGGTAATGATTAATTCACTTAAAAAGGCAGACTCTAAATCTGTCTGAGCTTTATACCCCAAGGATACGATACTTGCCGCTGCGGAAAAATCCCACGCATTTCCATTGTAATTGAATGTGTGCATTTAAAAGTAGCTGGTATTAACAGTGTTGTGGCAGAATATGTGATATTGTAACCAGTGTTCCCATTATGTAAAAAGACATTGTGTTTAATTTATATCACCGCTACAATATTGTGACTGTTCCGCTCTTGCGATGTGTTCAATCTGCGGTGGCGACGCTGGCTCAATCTTTGTTCCTATCGTTATAGACTTAAAATTTATATACAAAGAACAACAATGTCTCAATACGAAGAAATTTAGAAATAGAATAATAGATGCGGCATGGGTCCTGGCTTGAGATATATGTTTACCGAGATGACATTTTGGAAAAAAAGGTGCACGGGTTACACGAGTAAATACAATATTTTTCCTGTGTATTGAATTTAAATTGACTCTGCTGTCCTTTTTACTTTCTCCATATACGCAGTATAGAGAAAGTATTGTTTTCATGAAAAAAATCGACTGAGATTTCAACAGAAATACATGTTTTGAGGTCCCTAGAATTGGAAAGTATTATCTACCTAATAATGGTGCTTAACCCTTTTAGTGCCAGGCTCTCTGACGTAGTTTTGCTAAAAGTGCCACATGTTTTTTACCTGTTTTGCAAGGCTATAGAAATACAGTAGAACCTCATAAATCCGGCACTCGAAAATCCGGAATTATCAAAAATCCGGCAGTTTTTGAAAGGTGCACTTTTTAAAATTTTTCCGCGGGTAGCCTAATCCACTATGGAATGATAAACGCACCGCTTCGCATCAAAATTCACGAATTCTAGAACCAATTTGACGGCAGCAGTTACATTGTATTTGTGAGTGAGTCCAATTGTCAGCTGACCAATACATGTTGGTACGTGTTAGGGAATAGTTTCCACAGTCACATTGTATAACTTGTATACAGTCGCGTGTTCAGATTCGTAACGATCGCGTGTCTTACATTAGTGTGATATTGCTCAAGTTCATATAGGAATGTCTTCAAAAAAAAGCTGAAAACCCCCCCAGTAGTATTATGAAGCGTAAACATAAATCTCTTTCTATTGAACAATAAGTAGATTTATTAAGTAAACTTGAAAAATGTGCTTCAGTTAAGAGACTTTGTGAAGAATATAGCGTAGGCATTTCTACTGTGTATGACTTGAAGAAACGAAAAAGTGAGTTGCTGACATTTTATGCAGACAGTGACACTTCTAAGGTCGAAAAACATTACACACTTCCAGGGTCAACGATATCGATAGAGTATTGTTTGAATGGTTTCGACAAAGAAGAAGTGAAAGTGTACCGGTATCAGGCCTATTGCTAATACAGCAAGCAAAGAAATTCCATGACGATTTGAAAATCAATAAAGCTTACGATTATTCGCAAGGTTGGCTTCATCGCTTCAAGCTTCGCCATGGAATACGAAAATTAACAGTGTCTGGCGAAAAACTTAGTGCCGATTCGGATGCTGCCGAAACATTTGTAGAGGAGTTTACCAAGTTAATTTCGGATGAAAATCTTACTGCAGAGCAAATATATAATGCGGACGAGACAGGATTATTTTGGCGATGTCTTCCTCGGAGCACACTTGCAGCCGCCGATGAGGATATGGCATTTGGAGTGAAGGAGTCAAAGGAGAGGCTGACGGTTCTTGCGTGTGCAAATGCAGCAGGTACGCACAAACTAGAGCTAACTGTAATTGGTAAAAGTGCACACCCTCTTGCTTTAAAGAGTGTAAAGAATTTTCCTGTCAACTACCGTGCTAATAAACGTGCATGGATAACTTCTCAATTAATGTTGGATTGGTTTTTGAATTATTTTGCACCGGAGGCACGTGCTCATTGTAAATCTAAGGGACTAGGTGATGATTGTAAAATAATTCTGACATTAGATAACTGTCCTGCCCATCCTGATGCATCACTTTTGGTATTGGTAACGTGCGTGTGGTTTATTTATCTCCAAATTGTACATCTATTATTCAACCTATGGATCAGGGAATATTACGCTCACTAAAATGCTATTACAGACAGCAATTTATGCAGAAATTGCTTGTTGCTTGCAATAGAGGCCAAGGTGTTGACGGATTTCAGAAGGAATTTAACATTAAGGACTCGATTTGGACTCTAGCTAAAGCGTGGACTGATGTAACGGCCGCAACACTGAAAAATGCCTGCCATAATTTGTGGCCTGCAAGCATGTTTGAAGAATGTGATGAATCACCACCAGATTTTCTAGGTTTCAATGTTAGTGACAAAAAGTGACTGGTGTCTGAAATTATGGAATTTGCTAAGGGATCGACGAATAACACTTTCACGAAGGGTCTGGAAGAAGACGTTGAAAACTGGATGGAAATAGACAATGAAGTGCCTGTAGTGAATCAGCTAACTGACGGAGAAATAGTTAAAGTGGATTTGGAACCCGAACGTGAGAATTATGAAAAAAGTGAAAGTGACGATGATGACAATGCAGCTGCAAACAAGCCTTCAATAGACCGTTGCATAGAATTAGTCACTGATACAATATCGGCTTTAGAGCAGCGGTCATGCATCGAATCACAGGATATGATGAATTTGTACCTAATTAAAGATAAACTTATTAAGGAAAGATCACTATACGTATATGAAGCAATCTGTGTGATATGTTCAAGACAATTTCGCAGAAAAACCTTCAAAAAGCTTCCAACACTGAAATGAAACGAAACTTGCATTCCCGCAACTAAAGACGCTGTCTCGACCTTATCGTCTAGCCATCGAGAGTAGAAATGAGACGTGTAAATTGGTAAGTGTGCATTAAATTTCGTTCATTCCCATGTTCTCAGCACTCGTACCTTCACTTTCAATAACATTCCGTCTAACAGAATGTGGCTGAAAAACAACGCTGTCCTCTGACTCAGAAGACGAATTTGTAAGTCATGGCTTACCTGTCATAGATTCCTCATACTCACTTAATTCAATTGAATCGTCATCATCACTGACAGAATTAATATACTCAGCTAAAAGCTCATCATCATCACCAGGAACAAAAACTTCCTTCGAGCTCAACGCCATCTTGTAAGTATCGAATACATAAAAAACGTGACTTGCTAAAATATATTTTCACAGAAAACAGTGCCAAAACTACCAGCAGGTGGCAGATTTGGAAACTACGATCCATCTACTATGACAGGATGCCATCTGACAAAAGGAGATGAACCATTTGAAGAAAAAGAAGTCGTCTACAGCACGACTAAATATAGTCGCTGGCACTTTTCGCACGAGCATGAAACGATTACATATAGTCGCCTGGCACTCTAAGGGTTAAAGAGGATGACCGTATTCTTATTTCAGAAAAAATAATAATTTTAGCTCAAAAGTTAACTTTGAAATATATATATTTTGAAATAATTGATCTATTATAAATGTTTCACGTCGTCAATGTTTACTCTTCACTATAACATGCAATTTCGTATTTTTTCTTGTTTACATAGCAACTGAATTCAAAGCTTCAGTCTCTACTTTAAAATTACCTTGTGATACATTGAGCTGAGGAAATTTTTCGGTTGGTGTTTTTTTGTTCTTTCCACTTTGTTTTTAATAAAGAGTATTGAAAATGTTTTAAAATTTTTCTCTAGTGTAAACCAGGGTTGTTAAATGAAACCGAACCTAAAAAATAGTTTTGGTTCGGAATGAAACTATATCTTTTCTCTTGCCATTTAGTTTCGGTTCGTAACGAAACTGTATGTTCCGTGATGGGTTTAGTTCTGTTCCGGAACAGAATTGTTTAGTTGGAATGAAATATTTCGTTCCGGAATGGTTCCTTTTCTTGAATGGGCTTGGGTTCAAGTTGAGAGTTATTGGGAGATACCTGTTCAGTAGTTTCGTTCCAAGCAAACTGCACCATTATTCTGGTCGTGGGGCGGGGAAGAGAGCAAGGTACTCGCATAGAGGGGCTTAATTAAGCTTAATTTTATTCTTCTAATGTAAGCCGTTTTAACACATTCAATACCTCCTTGGTTTTTTAGATCCATCTCCAATAGCCAACCAAAATTTCACCATTTTTTAAATATCCTTTTTCTGGAAAATTTCGCACTAAATACAAAACCAACCGATGAGCAAACTGACAAACACTAAACTGAGGAGCCGGCTTCCTACGAGAAGCCAATGTGCGAAGCCGTTGCTACGGTACGGTTATTACGGAACGTGAGATGCATCGACTACGAGTTGATGCCAGTCGTCTGCGCACTGTAGCAACCGTCGACGGTAGCATTGAATGTGTTAATGATATGGCGATTTTTCCTCGAACACCCATTTTCCGTCAGCGAGAAAAACAACTCCATACGAGGTCGGCGTGCACTACTCACTGCGCACTCCACATCTTCCCGGTGGTGATATTAGGAACTAAGATCCCCCTCCTATCCCCGACCTCCCCTCTCGCATTCCCCTCTCACCATTAGATGCGAGTAAAAACCATTGAAAACTGGCTGGAACCAAAGCTGGATCGGTGTAGAAGGAGCCAGAACTATTTCATGTGCGAATCCGATCCGGAATGGTTCAGTATCGTTCCATCGATATTCCGTTCCGAAGATTTTGTTCCACTTTCGTTCCACGACTTTGGTTCCTTTTTCGGTTTGGTTCCTGTGAACCGGAACCTATCTGGAACCGTTCCTTTTCAGTGGGTTCGGTTTCGTTTAACAACCCTGGTGTAAACGCTGATAAATATTTCTGAGAACGGTGATGTCAAGAGCAATCATATTCATTGCTCTATATGGAGAAAGTCATGTGTTGGCCACATCAGATTTTTTTTCTACAACTCTTGTTTGAAATAATTTTTCATATGAGGAATAATTCAAGAGATATTCAATTTTCTTCAAAATTGACAGTTAGTGGGCAGCTCGTGCACGTGGTAGTGACGGCAAAAGTGAATTTACCCTCATTGTTGGCAGTGAGGTGCAGCAAAGTGCAGCTGGGAGGATACTAGGAAAGCATTGCTGTGTTCGGTTTTAATGATGTCGAGAAGCATGTTTTTATGGCCAGGAGATTCATTATTCAGAAAGGATGACTTTGAAAGTAGAGTTTTTTTCATCATATCTACTTTTTGCAGCTGCTCCTGGTGCTGAAAGAACTGGAAGAGGGGTTTCTGGGCCCACCATGGCCTTGCACTATCGTTTAGCAAAAACAGCATTTTAATATATCTATTTCTCTACGAGCTATTAATGAAAATAGCGATGTCGAAAGGACATATGCTCAGATTTTGAGGCAAAACAACGATTTGGGTGGTTTATTCCGAAATGGTACGCGAGCCAGGGTGGTTACAAGACCGATTCGGTAAATGCTGGAGCTCAGCTGAGAGTAGGAGATGGTGTAACGTATGACATTGACTTCACTGTTACGTTTATCTCTTTTATGAAAATATATCACTGACTATCCATGTGGGGTATTTGTCACGTTCGTTGGTTTGCTAACCTTTTTCTCACAGAGAGTAGGAGAAGCTGTTATGCATGACATTCACCGCACTGATACAGCATCTTTCCTTACAATGTATATCTTTTAGGTGCAAAAACAACATTGTCTATCTATTTGGGACATTTTTCACATTCATTTATTTGTTCCCTTATTTATTTTGTTGGTTCCATCTGCAGTTGGATGCATCTGTGTTGTTGTTCATATTTTTCATTGTTTATTCATATGTTTTTCTTTTATTTGCTGGTTTCATTCGCAATTTTTGCAGTTGCTTGTCATTACTACGCACCCATGATAACTGTTAATAAATCTGTTTATTTACTTTTACAAAACAATTGAATTGCTAGCGCTGAAGCGTGTAAGTTGAACTGTTCCTATCACCGTATTTATTTGATTTTAGTTGACAACTTACGTATGGAGAAAGTCATGTATTGGACACATCAATTTATTTTCCTAAATTTTTATTCGAAAAATTAAGGTGCAACTTATGTGCGAATACAAAGGAAAAACATTCTTAAAGTGAGATATTCTCACATTACGATCACAATTTCCACGTTTATGTCATTTTCAATTAGAAGTCATAAGACATACATTGTTCTCTTATCTAACCTATCTTTATTGCCTGACTAGTCGAACAAGTTGTTAGCAGCCTTTTAGCTATTGTTCTTGAGGAGTAAAATAGATGCAAGCTATGTGTGTTGCTTCCGTTGTGTTTAACATGCATTGCGATTTGCCTGTAAAAGTTTAAATTTTCAATAATTTTTTAGCATTATTTCTTCTATTTTTACATCTTTGTGCCTAAAATGGCGCATATATAAATATATTATGATAAAAAAATTATAATGCTATAATGTCATATGGTGCTAAATATATCTTGAAACTTTAGTTTGTATATAATGTAGAAAATCCTAACGATAAGTTCAACAATGAGAATTATAAATCATTACATGCATTAAAAAACTGAATAAACAAAAATTAGAATGAATCTATCTTTATTATTACTGTTTACATTTGTGTTTTCCGCACAATGCAACGGTGCACTCAGTGCACCACATGACCAGTTGCATGAAATGTTATGATGCGCACGTGCTGAAATATGCAGTAGGGAAATTTTAGATTATTTCTTTATGCATAGTTTTTTTCTTTTGTTTGAGGTGGCCGCATAATCTTACTCATTTAAAGCAGGCAGGGAAAAGAAGAGGTAACTCACGAATCTCTTTGTGTATTTACCCTGGCAAAGGCAGCTGTGAAAATAGAAAATCAGCATTTTAATGCACTTGTAACTTCAATTATTCTACACCATAACTTTTCAATTGGACAGCAAATAAAAAATTTCCAGAGGCTCTGATTGTAGACATTTTTGAGTTCAAAATGCAGATTATATCGAGGGAAATTTTTTTATTTTCAATGTTGAAAAACCCTGGATGTGGCTTATATGCAGTTGCAGCTTATATCCGAGTAAATATGGTAATTTGCCTGGATTAATGAAACGTATTTTTGCCCATCAATATTATATGGATACAAAATGCAAATGATTACTTAACTCAATTGACCATGAAAATGCAGTAATGGATGCAACTTTAGCATTGTATTATATGTTGCTTTTTCAATTGTTATAACGTTTTTGTCTCATAATTTTTTATTAAATTTGTCTCAATTTACATTATTGTGACTTTCATTATGGAGATGTTTAAACATTACGTTTAGTTTTTTCTCTGGAGAAGAATTTTTGTTTACTGATTGTATTTTCTATTTAAATCAGATTCTTTTGCGACTGTGGTGCAGGCACCTTAAGCAACCAGTGTCAGTTACAAGGGGAGCCTACTCAGGACACTGATACACTCTATGATTCTGCTGCACCAATGGAGTCGCACACATTGATGGTCAATTGAAGCCACTCCCTTTATTCAAATATCAAGGTGTACATCTTGGCCATGTTAACCCACATATGGGTCCCAGGCATAGTTCAATGCACGGTAAACTTGAATCTCCATTTTTATTTTCCTTCCATGCCAGTTTTCTTTCTGGTCTGAATGTACCCAGTGAAATGAACTCGTTTTTTTTATTTGAGGGTAATAAATACGAGGTATGAGTGACTTTTAGTGCATTAGTACAATTGAAGAATGTACGTCTGGGTGAGTGGCTGTGTATTGGTGTTATGTGAAATGTAAATAAAACATACTGCTAGCATATCCGTGCATAAAAAAGCTAAGAAGGCATGATCGCTGATGAAATTTGTGTACAGTGTGCCGAAGTGATATAAATGGGCCAGTGCTTGGCCAGTGACTTTGGAGCAGAGGTGTTCTCTTGAGCCACGCACTCCTTGCTGTGCGACTTGACTTCTGTGCCCGATTTTTTATTTTTTCGGGTTAAATTTTGTTTCTGGAGAGAAAGGTCGTATGGAGGGACGGTCACCTGTGAAACAAAGACTGTTCGACTACTCAGTGTTCACCTGTAAATATAGATGGTATATGTGTCGTGCTTTATTGAGCAAAATGTGTATATCTCTCACTGTCGTGTACTTCTGTTTGTTTTTGTAATTTGTAGGCATTGGTATAAAATTTTTGTTTCTTGAAATTTTTGCTGAAGAATCATGTGTGATGCATTTTTGAGATTGTGAATGAGATGAAATGTCTAACCCTGGTATTTCGATTGGTGTAAACTGTATCAGTAAATTTTTTAATGGCAGCAATCCCATGAATTAAATTATATAATATACCTGTGATGTAAATAATGCATTAAATTTTACAGAGTTCACTTTTTTTGCCATTGAGGAATATTTATCATCATTTATGGTGCATCGACAACCTACATTTGAGATACGAATTTTTTCTCCAAAGTGCCATACAATATTAACGTATGATTTCTTTGTAATTTTGTTTTGTAGAATGAATTGTTAAAAGACAACAGGCAGCTTAAATGATTTGTAAAGTATAATTGTGATACATCTTTATCAATGACATTGAGGTACCTCATCTATTTTCTTGTATTTTTTTAGGATTAAGTTTAGCCTTTAATGTTCTTCAAGTACTCTTCTCTGCTGATCCCATTCAAATTTGCTAAATACACACATTGAACAATTAAAAAATTATTCAGCTGTGCTAGTGGTAGAATGTGCCCTCATACAAGGCGTTAAAATGTGGTCCTATTTAATGAATGTACCACCAAGTTGTAGTGCTGCACTTGTGCTGTATACATATTTAGAATATACTTTATATATACATATATATACATATATATATATATATATACACATACATACACACACACATACATACACACACATATATTTTTGTCTTTTCATCACCTCTATCTCTTGCAGTATTAATTGTGGCATTGAGTGAAAGTGTACTTTGATGAAATTTAATGTGATCTAAGATTACCCCAATGGTAATACGGTTTTACTAATAAAATCTTTTAAATATTGTCACATTAATTCATAAATTTATGTGAAGAGCCAGCAATATCTGTGAGTATTTTTCTGTATTCTAACAGATATTGTTTATGGAAAATACATTAACCTGTGCTAAGTTTCAGGGCTTTCTTTTTTAACAAATGGCTTATGGCCCATGTGAAAAATCGCAAATTTACAGCAAATTGAGGTTGAGTTATTTCCTACATCCTAGTGCTTAATGATGTTAGTAATCATGAATTCATTTAAGCTTGCCTTTTAAATCATAGATTTTGAGTAAGTTCATTGCACTGCTATTCTCTTATTTTGTCTTTAAATCAATTAAAGAGATGAACATTTTGAAGGATTTAAAAAAAATGAATCACAAACTTCAATAAATTCTATTTATTTAATTGATATTATCTAATAAATTTTGTGATTTTAAACATCTTAGCAATTTTGTGAATGGCAACTATTAATCTGGCCTTAGAAGTAATTAAATCTGAGCATTCTTATTTCATGCATGATGCTACTCATCTACAGTGCACCTGGATTTTATTATAATACTCCAGAGCAGAGGTGTCTAACCTACAGCTCCCCGCAAAGGGTTTTTCTGTGGCCTGTGAAGCTATGATGAAAAACAAATCCAAATATTTTAACACAAATTCATGCATTTTTATGAAAATTTTGGTAATTAAACTTTTATGTTGGAATGTCTACCATAAAAACCTCATTTTGACTATTATCACTTAAATAGCACCTCAGATAATATAGATAACTTCTGATTTAAACTCTAATCTGGCTCGCAGAAGAATTGGCAATTTCCATTGTGGCCTGCCAAAGGATTCACAACCACCAATGAGGCCCGCCATATAAAAAAGGTTGGACAACACTGCTCTAAAGCAATGTGAAGTGATCATTATATAGTTATGGCAGTGTAAGAATGATTGTGTTGGTGTTCCACGCTAGATACTTCCATTTTTACGAACCACTGCAGTAAATAGTGTAATCATGGTCATGTTGGATCACGTGAATTAAAATGTGGGGAATCTATAGAAGACAGGTTTTTAATATTATTCTGTAAATCAAGCAAACGATTGCAAATTAAGCTGTTATTTGCCTATATTTTCAGTTTTTTAATGTTGTCACATCTGTAATTATGAAACAATAGAAATAGGTGTTAAAAGTGAGAGATTTATACTATAGGAGGTTGGAAACAAAGTAAATCAAATGTTTTCCCAGTGCTGTAAGCATTGGCAAAAGTTGTATTTTACTTGCATATTAGAGATTTTTGGTGTCTTATAAACATTATTATTAAGATAGAGTGTATGTGAAAGCCTAGTGCCAAATAATTTCTTATTTTAGTGAAGAAGCTTTCATGTATGTTTATATTATCAAAGGAGTAATTAATAATGCCATTATTGGTTCAAACATCTTCGAAGTTTGCTTTCAAACAAAATAAGTGCAGATTTTCCTTTTTTAATTTCAATTCCTAACTATTTTAATGAAGATGATGTTACGGGGTCAAACAAGGTCTCTGGGTTTTCTTCCGAAATATTAGCCAGTGCAGCACTGTAATTAGTTATTTCTCATTAGATCCAGTATTGGAAAAATTTCCCATCAAGATATAATTTTTGATAGTCAACTATTGGCGGAAATGTGTACATGCAGGAAGTTGTACACGATACACTGATAATCAGCAATACAAAGAACGTAACGTATCATGGGAAGGCATTTTTGTGCATTTAAAGCTTTAAGCAATGTGAAATATGTACATGGTAATTGATCATAATTTCACAAATGTATAAAAGGTATAAATGATACATTTTGTTTTGACATAAATTCCTCATAAATGAAATGTCAAAAAAGGAACTGATTATGAAGTAACAAAATAGTGTTGAGATTTGCGTTTAGAGATTTAGGAAGAAGTGCAATATATCCCCTCCTGATAGTAGCGCCACTAACAGCATATTTGGGAATCACTTAGTGTTGAGGATGGTTATTTTGTTTTGCATGTAAGATGTTAGAAAGGTGAATAAAAAGTATTGTATAAATGAAATATTTTTATGATAAAGGCATCCATACAAGGAAAGATAAAGTACATATAATAGAAAAGTCTAAGGAGAAGATTAGTGAAATAATGGCAATACTTCAAACCATCACGAAAGAAACCACATATGGGCAGTGTCGAAATGTGTCAAAAGTTGGCATGAAATTAAATTAATTACAATTTAAAATGAAATTTGGCAACACAGGGAGTATGGGCCATCTTTGGCACCCTGACAGAATAATAATAATGCTTGATTCATCCAGATGATGCTACAAGAGGTAGGTTAAGGATTAGGGTGACCAGACGTCCTCTTTACCCTCAAAATTTTGTCCTCTTTTTTTCTTGAGTCTGTCCTCTATTTTTGGTACAACATATGTGAATGGCATTATTATGTAGTCTTTATGTTTTTACTCATTCTAAATGATGAATAATTTTGGCTTAGCTTTAATTTAGTGTGATTTCAGCAATTCTTTTATTTTCCATGAATAAAATAAATTATGGTGGAAATTGCTTTAAAAAATTTGAAATAACATCAAAGTGAGTTGAGTGGAGTTATTTAATTAGAATAAAGCTGAAAAGCTTTCATTCAAAACCTAATCTCTTAAGTTAAATGTAAGTAAATATCACTATTATTTAATTCAAGATTTTTTGGGAAAATAAAAATGTAATATGTGGAATCCAAGATGTTTTAAATATAACCATCATTGCTTATCTTGCTTCCATGAATAAATTATGTTAAATCACTTGAGATAGCAAAATTACATTGAATTTTAGTTTCTCTTATATTTTCTTCAAATATGGCATGTTCAGTAATTTCCTAAATAAAATATTTTTCAGATTAACCCTTTCTTAAATGTCTCTCACTAAACAAAAATGTAAATTTAATGAGGATTTGCAAACAAAAAATGTTTAAATGCACCAAAATTGATCATGAAGCCTATTGCTTTCTTTGTCAAAAGGCAATATGTGTAGTAGCATTTAAATTCAGCAAAGCATATGAAAAACAGTAAATCTGACAGTACCTCAGGAAAAATCACAAATTATGCTGTTATTAAAAATAGAAAAGAGGCTGAAATTGTTTCTGCTTGTGAGGCAACTTTTAGCTTTCATACAGTTTGCCATCACTTGATTTATTGATCAGTGGATTGCACAAATAAGCTACATGCAAAATTATTTGCTGATTCAAAGATATCGACTAAAATTTCATCAGTCAGAACTAAGACAAGCAATAGTTAACAAAGTATTAGCTCCACATTCTCTACATTTAATAAAAATTAAACTTGAATATGATGTCTTGTACATTGGAGCCTCCACTGATGGTACCAATCATCAACAAAAATTTTTCCAATACTCGTGCAGTATTTTGATCGTGTTGAAGGACTCGCGCACAAGCTAGTTGAATTGAAATCTGTTTAAAATGAATCTGCAGGGACTATAAGTCACCTTGTTTTAAAAACATTAAAAATCTATGATTAGACAGAAAAGTGTATCGCATTTGGAGGGGACAACTGCAAAACCAATTTTGGTAGTGTTCGTCGAAATGGACAGAACAGTGTTTATGCACTCTTGTCTGCAAAACTTGGGCAATTAATTGGAATAGGATGCCCTGCCCATATCTAATATATAAAAATGACTTCGTCGTCGTCGGTGGGAAACTCTGTAATGCTATTTTTAACAAACTTTCCGAGTAGCTAGAAGATTGACATTTGGTAAGAATGTTCGGTTCTTAAAGTAGAAGCCATTTAAGAAAAAAAATTTGCAAAATCGACCTGGGTTCGATTCCCGAGAATGATTTCCATTCCTCGTAAGTTAACATGGAAAAATTGATATTTCGACCTGCAAACTTATTTTATTTTGCTTATTAAAATTCGGATATTTGACCTACGATTTTCGGACTTGGACTATTAAAGAAAAATAAATGCAGTTTCTTATTCTTATCGTCTTTTAATTCTTTTGAATGTAAATCTTTCAAATGTAACGTTTTAATATATTTTGACAAAATTTAGCGTTTTTAACATGAGTTGCCTTGCCAATCGATTACATTGTTAAACTCAAAATCCTATTACTCTCACGTATGCTCACGTTCTCTCCGGACCTCCATGGACCCTCCCGGCCCAATTCATAGGTATCAGAGATATCTCAGAATTACTTTTTACATTCTCCAATATACGTAGTATAGAGAAAGTATTGTTTTCATGAAAAAATTCGAAATCGAGATTTCAACGGAAATACACGTTTTGAGGTGCGCAAAGGGAGAAATTGCCATATATATAATTTTATTCGCCAAAGACGTCTGGCATAATCCGGGCATCGCCGGGTACTTTCAGCTAGTCTTAAATAATTGTGTTCAGCATGCAACTGATTTCTGGCCAATTGACATTGAATCAATTTTGGTTAAAATTCATAATCATTTTTCTGTATTCACAGAACAGAAACCTTGAAAAAATTTTGTGTCTGTAGATTATAATCAACTACTGAAACACTCCAAAACAAGGTGGTTATCACTTTTCCCTGTCATTGAAAGAATTAAAAAATGTATGAACCATTAGTCTTATTTTCTATCACTTTAAAATCATTTTTTGAAAATTCATTAAATGAAGCCTATCTAATGTTTTATTAGTTCATGTGTTTCATTCAAATAGAAAAAACATGGAAAATGAGAAAAATTCAGTGATTGAAATTATGAATATACGTATTAGATATGGTTAGGGAGTCTAATTGACAAAATTAAAAACAATTTTTTCCAATAAGTGTGAAAACTATTAAATAAAAATGCTGACCTTCTGAATGAATGTATTGCATTTAATAAAAATTCTATACAAATTTATTAGAATGCATTAGAATATTTACAACTATGGACTGATCACTTAGATTATAAGGTTTTCCAGTGGATGGAGTTGGAAACTATGCCACAATGGCCAGATATTTCAAATTGTTTAGAATTCTTACTAAGCAAAAAAGTTGTGGTTGATGATTCCAAATGTTTAGATCAGTGGAAACATTTGAAAGTGTTCTTGCAAGATAAGGTATTAGGTATGTAAAAATTTTGTGGAGAAGTTAACATATATAAAAAGGTTTGATTTCTTTCAAGTTGTAACTACAGTCTGGACGATATTACTTTGGGATTGACGGTTGAGGCGGCTTGGGTGTGATGTTGCCAGCATGTGCATAACAGATACCCTCAAATGCGAGAAAACCACGTTTCAAATATCTTTGCGACTGACAAGGGGAGGGTCAGACGTTTTCTCGAGAATGTTTGAGAGGTGCACCCTATGGCTTCCACACTCAATAGTCCTTACCGTGTACTACCTGCATGCAGATTTTGAAAAGATCCGGTGACCCGAACGTCTGACCCTACCCTTGTGAGTGAGAGAGAAGAGAAAGCGTCCCAAAATGTGACCAACGAGAACCAATAGGAATGAAGGAGGCGGAGCGTCTGGACTCAATTTCATTCTCTCTCAAGCCTCCGTCATGTCCACTTGGAGTCTCTGTCCTGTGTTGCCTTTTGCTTCGCGAGTCCACCGAAAGGTGTATGCCAGTGTAGTAGATATGGCAACGCCGTTTGAGTTCTCTCCCCAGAAGACATCCCCCCACCTCCTAGCAGCGGAGAGACACGAGCGGTCCCGAGTAAGTATTTTGTTTGCAGGGTACTTAGCGGCAACGCAACGTGGTTGCTCTTAGCAACACTTCCCACCCCTCTGCCTGTGATTGGCTGTGAGGGAGGGGAGCCTTTCCCACCAAGCCCCCACCCCTCCCCTTCCCCGAAATTTCGTCCAGACTAATTCAGACCAGAACTCAAAGCTCCTAAAAAAATTTCCAGTTTGTTTTTGCAATTCCAGCTCACAATGCAAACATTGAGAGTATTTTTAGTCTAATGAATGCCCAGTGGACAGATGACAAAAATCGTTTGGCAGTTCAATCTATTAAAAGCCTTCTAATCACAAAATATAATTTTAAAAATTTGTCTTGTATGAGGTTTTATGACCATATACTTGATGATTTTTTTTAAAAAGTGGGCAACTCAGAAAAATATTAGATAATTTGATAAAAATTTTATTTACTTTTAATGTTGCATTATTTGGGTTTACTGAGCTATTGTTAATTTATATAAAACACCTTGCACTTCTATTAAAACTTTTTTCTATTGTCCTCTTTTTCCCTGTATTTTTTAACAATTTGTCCTCTTTTTATGAAGTAAAAATCTGGTCACCCCATATAGGATGTTAGAAATATTTAGGAATAAGGTACATGTAAGTCATGTCTCTTCCTTGTAAAATAATCATGGTAAAAAGCATTCTCCTTAAATTCAAGTTTTATTCCTGATTTATAACGATAGGTGATACAGTGAAACCTCGATTCTGCACTCTCCGATTTTACGTTTTTTCCGATTTTGCGCACTTTTTGTCTGGTCCCGGCCAAACGCTCATAAGAACAATATAAAATTTTATCCGATTTTACGTTTCCTCGAATTTACATTTCCCCCGAATCTGCCTGAACCACAGGCCTGACACTACGTGTATAATATGTCGGAGCGAGTAAGCACTGCCACCGTGCCCGGTAGTAGGAACTACTCGGTCCCCCTCCCCTTATCGTATCCCCCCACCCCTTGAAAATCGTATTACACATTGTTTTTCATTTCTTTCGTACTTATTTTTATACGTTAAAAGGATATTAATCATTATGATATTATCAAAAACATATAATGGTTAAAATTTCAAATATTTTATTGTTCACTCAAAATACAGGAATTAGTTAAACATTGATAAAATAATGTTTTATGAACAAATTCAGTTGAGACATATTGTTGCTTGACTTGTTAAATTATTTACAATCAAGATAAAGATCAGAGAAGCAATATTTATGACAGAAAGTATGATTCTTTGCTTTTCCAAAATTAAAGAATTTGAATGTGCAGATTTTGCAAAAAGATACCTTTTTAATGATAAAGACCATTATTTTTCGCTCTTGCAACAAGCAGCAATAGTACTTAACATAGTAATGAATGCAATGCCATTTCCATAAAATGCATTGCCATTAAACAATGAATGTTATGGGTCTTACTCTAATAAATTATTTCTATCCTGGCGTAAGACTATCACCAACACAATGGCACCCTCTTTTTCCAAGCTATCACTATGAGCTTATGCACTATTCCTAATATTAAACATTGAAAAAATATCATGTTAATTGCCTTGTAAAAATAGCCATAGCAAGACGCAAAATAATCAATGAAAGCTTCCATGAATTATGATATTGAAAGCAGCAAAAACAAGCCAGTCTTACCAGGATTATGTACTGTTATTACTATATACAAATATTTACAAAATAAAATAAAAATTACATGAAAATCATCGTCGCCTCTTTTTCTTAAAATAAACCAACGCTTCTCTATGAACTACATCCATATTCACAAAAACTCTACTATCTTTACCACTTAAATACCTATTTACTGAGGTGCACCATGCCATTATTCGGGACAAAACATTTTCTCTGGCCTCCCATATTTCTATTCCGTTCTCTCTTCACAAATATTCAAAACTTGAGTGAAAAATTCTCGCACTCCCGAAAGCAAAGCATTTTGAGGATTCGTATTTTATTACTTTCACACAGCAATAAACCCAACCGGACAGCTGCTTCTCAAGACGGTCAAGGGATTAAATTCAGCATAAATACCGTTACCCGTACAACAGTCCCCTTTAACATCTAAAAATAAGTGTCACCCACTTTCTCGGAAAAAACAACAACTACCACTTCTCCGAATAATCGAGAAATTCAACGTCAACATCTAAAATCACTAACTAAACCGCACAGCACTAGTATTTCAAACACATCTATTCAAATTTGTAACGTTCGAAACAGTCGCCCAGTGCCGCCGTTCCCCCGAGGTGGAGGGCCGCGTAACTTGGTATCCACGTCCAAATGCTACTACTAGCGCCAATCTGGTCGGCCGCACTAACTACTTGAGGCCTTCAGAAAGTCCTAGCGTGGTCTGAACTTCTAAGGCGCATTTAGGTTCTCTGATGTTTGAGGGTGAAAATGGCTGATGTTTGTCGTAAGAGGAAGGTATCTAAGAAAAACAAAAAGTCATGGAGAAAATATATCAACACGAAAGATGTAGATGCATTTTTAGATGAAAAAAGGCTAGAAGAAAGATTGGGGTAATTTCTAACTTAGTTGTCGAATTTAATTTCATTATGGCATGTTATTGTTTCGTTTTGGTGTGCTTAAATTTATTTTTCATGAACAGAGTCCCTTTTGCTGAACGTTCTGATAATGAACTATTTCAAGTTGACAACGAGAGGAACATAGATAGTGGAAATAATCAGGAAATCCGAGTTTATGCAGAAAAAGTCCTTGCTAAGAAAAAGGAAAGGTTTCTTAGGCCTTTAAAATGTCTTCAAGCACTATTGCCTTCTACTGCTGTTCCCGATCCAATTTCCAAAAGGTTTGTTCTCTGACATGAGCAAAGTTTTCATTTGAAAGAAGAGCCGAAAGAATTTTGGCTTTTTGCCCGTATTTGCTGCCGTTAATATTATTTTTGTTTATATATCAACGTACGTACACCCAATTTACAAAACTAATGATCATGGATGTCAATAACATTTCAGTAGTAAAATGTTTGGTACATACACAAAAGTGAATATAGTTTTTATAGCAGTGACAATGAACAAGTTCAGTTCCAATCTCTACCTCTAGGTAGCAAGTAGTTTAAGCTTTCTTTCCTGGGGATATTTTCTCTCAGAATATAAATAAATATTTCTTAGTTATTTCAACATGAGCAGTTACAACTATTGCTTTCTATTTTATTCATTTTATGCTAACTGTTGTTAAAATAGGAATAAAGGAAAACCAGCAGAAGAAAGGAAAAGCATGTTTGTGAAAGAAATGGAAGAAAAGAAAAGATTGGCTGGACATGGAAGAAAAAAACTTCTAACTGCCATTCAGAACAGAAATTTGGCTGATGCACAAAGAAAAGCAAGAATTAAAAGGGGTGAATTTAAAGATCTCTGGGCTGACGTTCCTGAGAGTGTTGCAACAGGTCAGGATTTGAAGTGGCTCAGGAAAGATACTTATCTCCATGTTTTGAACAGTACTGGAAATAGAATGAAGACAAGACCAAAGACTATGGGTCTTAAAACATCAGTTCTGGTTCCAATTGAGGCTCCACATCCTGGTAATAATTTAAATTAATTTTTAATTTCTCTTAATAGTTGAATGAAGTAGTTTATAGATATTTTGCACTGGATAAGTCTTTGTCAGGAATAAGGCATATTTCTGTTATACTTTCTATAGCTTAATCTTTTCATTGATAGTTTTTAGTCATCTAATTAGTCTCTTAATTGAAATGTTTAAAATAGGCCATTTTACATTCCAAATTATATTTGTATATGGATTTCTAGCAGAAGTGCCCATTGAATTTCAATGGATTTAGTCAATCTAAAACTTCGACCGTGTAACATGTAAATATTGCAAGAATAAGATAGTACAGTAATACCCTGATTTAAGTCAAGAATGCATTCCTGAAAATCACAATGTAAATCAAATCAACGTAAATCGAAACTGGTTTTCCCATAAGAATCAATGTTATAAGGGGGTGATGCGTGCAAGATGTCGGAATTTTTAGGAGGAGGAGGAACGTTTAGGTTATGCTCTCGCTGCAAGCATAAACATAAACAGCAAATCCGAACCAAATTCTAAAATTCTGTCATTATTCTTTTCTAATTTACGAGTGAATATAATTGTTTTTTGTCTTAATACTTTAAAAATGTATATTAATTGAGTATTGTAAGTCATTAAAAGTTTCAAGTAGATGGAAACGAAAAAATCAAATGATTTTCCAACTTTACCCATTTTCCGAAAAATCTGTGAGAACGACGTAACTTCGAAGCAAACCAACGTAAATCGATACACGGGTACTAAATGATCAATGATGTAACTTCGAATCAACATAAATAGGGGCAATGTAAATTGGGGTATTACTGTACACAGTTTTAACCGTCAAATAAAGCAAAAATGAAGAAAACCGGTTCACAATTAGCTATTTAGATGAATTAAGGAAGAAAAT
This sequence comes from Uropetala carovei, assembly GCA_036926305.1. Lineage (NCBI taxonomy): Eukaryota > Metazoa > Arthropoda > Insecta > Odonata > Petaluridae > Uropetala > Uropetala carovei. The sequence goes on from JAXCHB010000167.1 coordinate 1,222,660, forward strand.
CTTGCACTGTGAAAAATCAAAAATTACGTGAAAATAATTATTGAAGTAAGTACCCCCTCCCCCTTTTTTTAATCACCATATAGTCTATGTTATCCGAAGGGTAAAATTACCATATATCTTTGAGTATAAAGCGATTCGAGTCGAAATGTACTTTTTAGCCTAAAAAAGCATCTAAAATCCAAGACTCTAGTATAAGTCAAAGCAAAGAAAACGAAAACAAGATAATTTTGAAGTTTACAAAAAAATTAATATATGTATATACAGGTGAGCCTCTACTTACAAACATTCAAGAAACAAACAATTTGTATTTACGAACATTCTACATACCAATAAATTGCACCTCGCATTTCATTTACGAACACACCCTCCTGCACTATGAACATCGGTCACAGTAAGAACACGTAAACTTCTCAACACTTGTCGTTTGTATTAGAAACTGTATGGGCACATGTTTATGTAAATATTGTTTTTTATTTCCCTTGAAATATGGAAAACAATCGTAAATGTAGTGTTTGTGAAAGTGCTAAGAGTGGTAAAAAACGTCGAGTGTTTTTGATGGCAACTAAAATGGACATAATACATAGATCAGAAAAGGGTGAGTCGCTTGCTTTGATTGGTCGTGTTTATGATTTCAACCGTTCAACAATTGCAACCATTTTAAAAGACAGGAAAAATTGGTGATCATATTCGCAATGCAGGCTCTGTTCAGTCCATAAGTAAAAAACGAAATGCTGTCGTTGAAGAAATGGAACGGTGTTTAACAATTTGAATTCAGGATCAAAATATAAAAACTAACGCTTATGTACTGAATTAATTCTGCTCTTCATTCCACTCATTTGGGCAATTGTTTTAAAGATAAAATAGAATTTTAAGTTTTCCTTTTAAACTACATAAGTACAGGGATGCTGTATTATTTTATCATTAGCCTTTGCATTTTCCGCTAGTTAGCATGAATTTCTCATTCTAATGTGCTTCAAGTCAGTCACATGTTGTTTTTCGCCAGTCATTTTTAATTATTGACCCAGAAAAATGTCCAGCTAGTTTGCGACTTGAAAATAAGTTGAAAGTAGGGTTTGTTCGGCCTAAAGAAGGAAGAAATTTCTCGACTTATACTCAAAGATATATGGTATATACCTATCTGAAGTTCTGTGATGATATCTTCAAAGGTTTGAAAATCACAATTTGTGGACAATCTACATTGAATTATTTAAGTTACTTATGTAATTTTAGAAACAGTTTGCATTGGAGAACTCTACGCCACATGAAAATATCACTAGAAACCGCTTATTAGCAATATTTCAATTAAAATCAACAAATATTGGGTTGCCATGTGAACGAAGCAAAGTCGCACTCCGAAATTGAAAAACGATATTATGTTAAAAATTTTCCCATATAATTGCATTGGACTCTCAACTTTGGCGACAGTGGGAGATGTCATGGTAGTTTATAATTGCTATTCTCTTAAAACTGATAAAATAACGTATTTTTCTGATTCTGAACATTTTTATACTAATTCGATCAGGATTTGTATTCTGTTTTCAATAAAAATAAACTTTGTTCTTTCCTTCATAGAACCATTCAAGTCTCAAGTTTATACCATGTTTCTAAGTAATTTTAAAATTCAAATGAAAAGTAAGCTTCACTCATCCCAATGTTATTCAATTGAGAAAATGAAAAAAGAAAATATTTTTTTAAAATTAGAAAGGTTAATCAAATAGGTATCAAAAACTACACCACTAACTCTTTATTCCGATTAAAATGACACCTTCCTCTTGTTTCTACATGCTGTAGTTGCTGAACTATAAAAAACATACGTACATGCATACAAACACTTTACTTTATAGATATCTATAGATTACTGTGTCTTTTTGATCACATATCTCTTTTCCATTTCAGTTTCAAAGACGATCGCAGAAATTTTTACCGAGTTTTTTATTTCAGTTGGGTAGGAGTCACGAAAATCTGCTACATTGTATCTTCTACATTACTTTCCAAGGTGTTTTACTATATCCTGTAATATGTAGTTTTGATATAGGTAAATCTAGTTGTTTTACAAATACTTCGGTAAATTCACTTTTCAGATCATACTGAGCAGAAAGTATATTTGAAGGAAATCGTTTAATAGAATGGATATGAATGTTTTATTGCGACTTATTGTTTATTCCTAGAATTTTAAGAGAAAACTTTCTTGCATCCTATAGGTACATAGAAAATTCTCAGAATTTTACGCGGAAAACCACGCTGCATCCTATACACGGGAACATAGAAAATTCTCAAAATTTGACTTCGAAAACCTCCCTGTGTCCTATACACGGGTGCGTCCTATACCCGGGTCTTTACGGTAATAGAGCAATGATTTTTTCTTGTTCCAAACAAAGGAGGGGTGTTAGACCAATTTACTGGTTAGAGCAGTGGTTCTTAACCTTTTCTTGTCTGAGTCATCCCGTTTACAGTTCCATTACCTTCAAGTCAACTTCAAAGATAAATTGGGCTTTCCCTACCACATAAAGATAAAATTGTGGCATTTAAATAAGCATGAGTGTTTATTTTCCTTGTTTTATTTATTTAAATAAGCCAGATTGTGATATACAGGTAATCTCCAATTTACGTTGTTCTGATTTACGTTGTTTCAATATAACGTCATTTACAAATAGGGGACAGTTTCTCCGTTTTACATCGTTCGTCGTTTATATGTCCGATATAACGTCGAGCGAGCCGGTACAATGTGTCGAAAGCTTCTCCTTTCAATTGCTAGGCAGATGGAGAATTTGAGTTAATCATTTAATTAGTTAATCCCTTTAAAACATATAAATAGATGGGGAAAACATGTCCGATTTACGTCGTTTTGATATACGTTGCCGGTTCTAGGAACACATCCCGATGTAAATCAGAGGTTACCTGTACTGCGAATTTATCAAATATTTGTGTAACCCTCGCGTCACCCCCATTGAAAACCACTGGGTTAGAGCATTGCATTGCGTCCATTGAGATTTTATACTGTGAAGAAGTTAGTTAATTTCAGTTGTACTAATTTAATTTATTTTGATTGGTGTGATGCATTAGTTTCCATTGTTATAATAAAATTTTCTAATTGTTAGTAACTATACCTACACTCCTAAGGGTAATTTTAATTGTGACCAAAATTATCCCAATGCAATCTAATGTCATATTTTGTAAATAAATTTTCTTGTGCTGCCAATGATAATTTTAATTGTGAATATTTTATGCAATAACCTGACATTAGCTGTGGAACGTGCATCAATCATTTGTTATCCATGGCAACAAATGACAATTTTAAAAAACTTACTGTTTTTTTAATGTGGAATGTGATTCATAGTATTTTTCACTGGAAATTATTTCAAATTATGCACGAGTTTAATTTCTGAGAATTATTCTTGGGGATGCTGATATTGAGAGCATCTTGTAAGTATTACTACATTCATTAATACTCTTTGGGAAAAATATCAGATTTTTTTGTAACATGATATACTGCAAAATGCTAATGAAGATTAAATCCAGCACCATTTTGATCTAAAATAGAGTCTTCTTAATTTTTCAGGTTCATCTTATAATCCCTCTTATGAGGAACATCATGATCTCCTGTCAAAGGTTGCAGAGGATGAATTAAAACTTATTAAAGAAGAAAAGCATTTAGATAGAGTTGTTACACAAATGCTTTCTAAAGTTACTATGGCAGAAGTAGAGGTAAATATTTAATTTTTCGTGACTTCACAGTGCAAAGTAATAGTTTTGGTTCCCTCTCATAATCTGTATTTATAAAACCTTTAATATTCAGGTGTTTACTTAGCTGGTAAGTAATATATCTTTTATATAAAAATATTAAATCTGATTTTAAACGTTAGAGTACAGTAGGACCTTGAATAAAATTGGAAAAATACCTCCAAATCACCGTAAAGGCGGTACTTACGTGCCAAGGCACAGAAGACTCACAGATTCACTTCAGGACGTGCGTTTCGACAACAACACTGTCATCTTCAGCAATGTCAAGGTGTGTAAGGTTGGACGGAGTATTTATACTATTGTTGACCATTAGAGAAGTAGGGGAGGGAAAAGGGAAAGGTGTATCGATCGTTAACTGAAATAAAGGGAAGTGGGGGATAGGGCCAGAGTTGTTATTCATTATCTTGTTTTGGTTTTGGTGTATGTAAAGACTTTCATAGGCATCTAGTTGTTTTCGTTGGTGACCGCTTTTAGAAGTTTTAAATTTTCGGTTGTGATAGGATGATGGCAGGTCTTAATATGAGATGCCACACTGGACTTGTCTATTCTGTTGTTTCTGTAATGGGCTAAGTGTTCTTTGAAACGTGTTTCTAATTTCCTTTTCGTTTGTCCAATATAAATTTTGTCACACTTTTCACATTTGATTTGGTATAGGCCTGATTTCTTATGGGGAGGTATGCTGTCTTTAGGGTTTTTAACGAGATTTGACAATTTATTTTCATTAACAGAAACTGTGTGTAATCCTATTTCGGAGAAGATTTTTTGAAGTTTTTTGGTAACATAAGGGTAGTAAGGTAGCTTCATAAATTTTTTGGTATTGGTGTCTTTGTTGTTGAGTGTTGTGCAGTTTCTAAGGTTCATTCTGTGTTGATGTTTTTTTAACATTTTATGAATGAGTTCTGGTTTAAAACCATTCTGAATGGCTGTGTGTTTTATATAGGATAATTCTTTGGAGAAATTTGTATTTGATAGTGGTGTGATGAGTAATCGATGGATCATGGAATGAAAAGGTGCTAGTTTTTGTGAAATGTGATGGTGAGAACTCATGTGGATGTATGTGTTGGTATGTGTAGGTTTTAGGTAAATGTTGAAATGTAATTTGTTGTTTTTCCTAGTTAGAAGAATGTCTAGGAAAGGTAGAGATTTTTTATTTTCTGTTTCATGTGTGAATTTAATGGTGTCAAACTGCTTGTTTAACAAGTTTAAGAATTCTACAATGTTTCCTTTTGATGTGTCGAAAATAGCGAAGATGTCATCTACATATCTGAGCCAAATTTTAGGAAAATACGGAAAGGTGTTCTTACAAATGCGTTCGAAATTAATCATGAAGATTTCTGCTAATAAGGGAGATAAAGGGTTGCCCATGGTTGTGCCTTCTTTCTGTTGATAAAAAGAGTTGTTGACCTAAAAATATGTTTGTTGCATACAGAGGGAAGTTAGGCGGATGTATTCGTCCACAATCGGACCAGGAAGGTTTTTTTCTAGTAGTGAGTTTTTTAGAAATTCTATTGTGTTTTTTATGGGGACACTAGGAAATAAAGATTTTATGTCAAACGATACCAATATTTCGTTGTCTGAAAGAGTTATGTTTTCTACTTTGTTGATGAAATCTGTCGAGTTTTTGATGCGTGAATCATTAGGAAATTGCATTTGTTTAAATTCGTTGTTGAGCCAGTGGGCTAAATTGTATGTGGGAGCATTGATTCCTGAAACTATAGGTCTTAGAGGAATGTTAGGTTTGTGTAATTTAGGTTGGCCGTACATTCTGGGGACTATCAGATTTGAGATGTTTAAACGGTAAAGGAGTTGTTCGTTTCTTAGTGTAGGACATGTTTTAAGAACGTTTTTTGTAGAGGTGATCATTTTGTTAAGAGGATTTTTTGTGATTTTTTCGTACGGACCTTCGTTGAGAAGATGTTCAACTTTTTTGTGATAATCAGTTTTATCTATTATTACTACGTTGTTTCCTTTATCTGCTTTTAGGTAATAGCAATTTCTTTTGTTTAAAGAACTAATCGTTTGATAAGTTTTCGGTGTTTGTGTTGATAGTTTATTTATGTTGGTGATATTATTTTTTATTTGATGGTAAGTGGCATTTCTGATGAATGTTTTAGTGTTTTCAGGGAGGAATTTTATGGAAGATTTTATGTCCACGATTATGTCATCTATCGGAGGTTTTTGGTATTGAAGAGTATGTTTGAGACCTTTCTTGAGAAGGTCAATTTCATTTTTATGGAACGATTCATTCGATAAATTAACAACGAAATTCTTAGATGGACTAGGTGTAGGTGACGTTTTAGAGTTGCTGTTTGTAAGACAAAGTATTTTTTCCGTAATTTAAGTTTTTTATTCTCAATTTTATGTTCTATGACACTGTGCATCTTTGTGTTGTATTGATCAAAGAGGAAAATGTCTGTGCATGAAAGATTTTTGGTGATTTTGAGATGTAAATTATAGGTTTTTAATTCAAGTGTGCTTCGTTTGCTGTACAATTTACGTATTTCTGTGTTCAGCCACTTCTGTTTGGCGAAAGAAAAAGCAGTAATGGCAGAAGGATTGTTAGAATTTGGGAAAATATTCATGAATTTGGGAAAAACACTGCGTAATTTACAAGTTTTAAGAAACTTGATGTCAAGAGATAATGTTTTGATTTGTGTGGTGAGTTTGTGTAATTTGTTGAGTTCGTAAGTCTGGAGAGACATTACAATAAATAAAATAAAGAACTCACGAGACACGGTGAAGACAGGATGGATAAAATTGGAAAAATACCTCCAAATCACCGTAAAGGCGGTACTTACGTGCCAAGGCACAGAAGACTCGCAGAATCACTTCAGGACCTTGATAACCGTCGTTCATTGGTTTCTGGAAACCCCGACAATTAGTGAAACAATGATAGCCGAAGCCTATTTTCTCATAGAAACAATGTCATAGGTCAATAATTCATTCTAAAAGACCTTACCCTCATCATATAAAACTATTTTTAGACCTTAGTTTACTGGAAATTTTAGACTCTGCGTCATTTTCAATCATTCAATTCTAGTTTTATTTGCAGGGATGTCACATTTCTGTACATTTAGCATCATTGTCAGTAGCACAATGTTTTGAGGCCATTTTGACACCATTGACTAAGTGTTCTCCGAGAACAGCTGCAGCGCACCGTTTTGATAGGTGAGGCGAATTAACATCTATGTTACAAAATTAAACGTGCGTTACATAGTATGTTGCCCCAGGTGGCCAAATGTTTGGACATGGCACTGGAGTGCAGCAATCTTTCTCTCTCGGTTACAGTAGCATCATTATTTTATTCGTTTGTTTGCTTCATTCAAATGGCAACAGAATTTTTTCTTTTTTTACCACTTCGCGCTAAACAGCGGTTGATGGAAACAACAATTATTGAGGTCCTACTGTATATGCATTCAAGGAAGAATTATTGAGCTTACCTTATCAAATTGAAAAACTATTTCTACAGCAGCTACAAAAAGATTGATGAAACTAAATGCAAAGAATCCATTACTAGTGGTGATATAGTGATAGAGTATCCTAAACAAGTTAGGAAAGTGTATCACAAATGGGCGTGTTTCATGCAGTGGAGTATTTGAAAGTAATTATATACGTGTATGTAAGGGAAATAGCTTTTTAAAGTTCTTTTCTTCATCATAAATAATCCATTTTCTTCCTGTTTAATGATACTGCATGCACATGTAAGGAATTTAACCATTTGTTTCTGAGATTGTTTATGTTAGCAACAATGAAGAAGTAACCATGCAAGAAATTTTCCAAGTTCAACTCGAAGTAAGATTTTCTTGTTTGATTTTCTTGATAATGGCTACATCTATGATAAAAATGTATAGGAAAATAAATATTCTACTATTTCTACAAGTTTTATTTGAAACTATTTTGATATGATCAATACTTTATGAGATATGATGGAAGGTTCATTTTTGTCAGCAGTAAAGTGGTATCCCTGATTGACATACGTGATTCATTTACAGGCAGTCCTCGACTTTTGTACATAATGCATTCCTGAAAACGTGTCTGAAAGTCGAATGTACGAAAGTCGAACATAGTTTCGCCGCTTCGGCACACTTAATTATTTCCATCTTTGTCCCAATCGTGTTCACTTTATGAGCCCTATGTTTCCTTCCACTTGTATTAGCACTTTCAGTTTTCCGTTTATCACTCATGTTTATAAAATAATACGTGTAAAATGCGCAAACAAAGAAACACTGCTGTACGTTCAAACAAAGATGGTAACGTTGCCGAGACTGAATAATAATAATGATTTATTGATTATTAACCGACTTTACAGCGGTATTAATCTTGTCAAATTTCAGTACAATATTAAAAAACATTACACACAAATCTTACATTACATACAATACGTATATTAATACATAGCATACTGTAATTTATTAAAAGTGTTGGCTTGGCTGACAGACAGTGCCATTATGCGATAGCTCGAAATGTTTGATCGTCAGCTGACAAACGAATGTCCAAATTCAGCATACAAAAGGCAGTTTAGGGGCGAGAATTTACAATGTACGTAAGACTGAATTGTACGAAAGTCGAATTTACGAATGTCGAGAACTGCCTGTATGTGATTTTCATATTATCTTTGACTGTAAGTCCTTAATATCAAATTTCATGAAAATTCATTCAGTAGGAGCTGAGAACAAACATGCGGATGGACAGACAGACCGAAACTAATAGGCATTCATGCTGGAAGTGAAACATGCCTAAAAAGAATAAATTTATATAGTTTTTCAAATGTACATGCATTTTATGAAGATCATCTTTACTTTTACTTGATTCATATTTCCAACTTATGCAAGTTTAACTCTTAAGAGTTCCAAATGACTATACATAGTCATTTTCTATTTGTGCCAACAGTTCGATATAGTTGCTCATGTAGCATAATATATTTGTTCAAATAATTTGAAAAATTACTAAAAATCACAAGTGCACAATAAATGTGAAAATTCATATTCTTACTGTTGGCTTCAAATATGCATTGAATAATTTTGCAAATCTGCACTGAAAAATGATTTAATGTTTTTTGTCCTAAAAATGTGCATTTCCTTTGAAATTTCAAAATTTTTTTCACGAATACAACACTTTCTCCTGTAGTACATATGAAGAAAGTAAAAATTTATGAACATTTTTAAAAAAATAGCATAACAATAGTAATTTATTATAGCAGTATATAATGTATATAGCCATGCGCAGAAAATTGAAATTAAAGTTTCACTGATGAATTATAAGATATTAATCTATGATTGTGCCCAATATGAAGAGTCTGTATAAAAAGGATTCATTGTGTTTAAAGTGATTTATGTATTGGGTAACAACTTAAACTTGGCAAATCCAAATGAAATTGTGCTAAGTCAGAACCCTTAATTTACTATAACTTTTAAATATTATTGGATACATACTGTCATATTCTTTGTAAAAATCTGTTTCCCGCCCTACTTTATAGCTTGAGTTTTATGGCCGCACTACTTTTATGGTAATTTTTTAGATGAATTCGATTGTAAGCCGACGGGCAATTTTGAATTGATGAAATTGATAAAAAAAGATCCGCTTACAATTGGGTAAATGCAGTATAACAAAGATGCTGTAAACTATGCATTAGCTTTTGAGATCCAAATACCAACAAATCGTAGTTGTTTTTTCTGTTAGTTAAACTTATGATGATAACAATTTTCTTTTCAGAAAAACTGGCTGAAAGAAATGTCACAGGGCCTTCCACAGTTTGAGGAGGAGAAAGGTGAAGAGGACTCAGGCGTGGAAGAATGTGAAGGAGGTGGTATTATTGGTAACCCAATTGTGACCAGAGAGAAGAAGAAAACCCTTCAGAAGCGGCGGAAAATAAAGGAGGCCAAGGCAGATGCCATCCAACGTAGAGAGGCCAAATTAGAAAGGAAAAAGTTGTCTGATATTGACAGGTGATTGTTACAAAAAATAATGCAATCAATTCTTTAAAAAAGAATGAGGCTTAATAATGTCAGGCCTGAATATTCAGCACTGACTTATTGCATAAACTTAAAAGTAAAAAATATATACCGCTATTGTATCTTTTTTTTACTGTATTTTATTTTTAGCGTTTTTTTTAAATAATGCGCTTATAGTATTACTTTGGCATCTGTTTGTCTGTGCACTTGCTTAAATTGAAATTGTGATGAAACTGTAAAAGATACAAAGCTGAAACTTGGAGTGTAGATTTCTGTACCACTGCCATTTATTTTTCTTTCAATTTGAGTTTTGAAAAATTTACAAGTTCGGATTGAGGCCCATTTAAAATTTTGTTTTTTTTTAATATCTCCAAAAGTATAAAATACAAAAAGCTTAAAAATATAGCATAAATTACCACATTAATGATGAATCTGTGAAATTTATTATTAAATGATCTTAATTTTAAATTAGTACATACTTCAAATCATCATATACCAAACTAATGAGGTTTTACTGTATTAGAACAACTAAATTATAGTACACATTATTAGGGAAACATTTTTAATGATTGATTGTTTATTGCAACTTTTATTATTACAATTATCTAGGCTGACTGTAGTTGAAAGGGAAATGACAAAAAATCAGCAGAAATTACAATTGCTGAACAAGAAGAGAGACAAGGCTAAGCTGGCAAAAATTGTGCAACCTAAAGTGCTCAGTCGCCATAAGTTTGAACCTTTAGAATTTGAATTTAACATGAGGAATGAGCTTTCTGGAAATCTTCGAAACATTAAACCTGAAGGGAGTATATTGAAAGATCGTTTTAAAAGAATGCAGGAAAGGAACATGGTTGAAACAAGGATCCGGCAAACGTAAGTTATTTTGTTTATTTAAAAGCAGTTTAATAATTATGTAATTGTTAACTACCATATATACCTGAATATAAGACGAGGTTTTGTTCTAATTTTTATGACCGAAAAATCGCTAGTCATCTTATAATAGCGCAGTGCATAATAGTTTGACTGACAGAGGAACCGAAGCCAGAGGCACAACGTGAGAATATCGCTTCGGTCAATTTCTCGGACGGAGTAGACCGCGCTTTTGTTTATACATCCATATCATGAGAACTACAAATGATATTTGATTGGTGTTTTCTCCAAAAGTAAATTTAAACATTTATGCACATTTTCCTCGCTTAATATATCACTAACTCAATTAGGAAAAAAGTTTTCTGCAAACTGAGTTTTTCATGTCCCAAGCAAAAATTTCAGTGAATAAGAAAAGTTATTCGTTTTTCAAAGGCGTTTGAGTAATAATATATGTTTTTGATTTCTGCCTTTTTTTTATAATCAATCTATCATGAAATATAATAAAAAAATTGTACTAGAAGCCGAGATATGACATTTTATGTTTAATGAGAAATAAATACGCAGATAGCGTAAGGTTTTATTAAGTTATTAATTTTTCAAAGGCGTTTGACTGATAATATGTGTTTTTGATTTCTACAGTTGTTATAATCAATGTCTCGAGAGGCATAATAAAAATAATTGTCCCTATTGGATTAATAGAAGCCGAGATATGACGTTTTATGTTTAAAGAAGTGTAAGTGCCTGTTGAATTTCAACGGATTCTGTGACTCTAGTTTCGCTGCCAATTCTAGGGCATATGCAGAATATACAAATACACTTTCTTCTACGAAAAACTGAAAAGCACCTATAAAGAATACTTTTTCACTAAGATTTTCTTAACAATTAATCAAATTTGTTTGTAAACAATCTGCTTCCAAGTGTATGGCATTCAAATATAACGATAATTTGATTTCCTATCGTATCACTTTCGTCAAATCCAGCTCCATTTCTTGTGTAATTACGCCTTTCTGAAATGTTTACTTTTATGTTTTGTAAGCATGAAACTCGTGAATAGGCAACGTTGTCCATGATTGAACACTGACTTTGATTCACCTTCTTTCGATAATAACTAATAATTAATGCTAAATCTTTACGATAATTTAAATCACGAATTCGGAACTTGACGGAAATAATTTTAAAAAGCAAACTTAAAAACCCCTACACCGATATACTCTTTCCTTATGGGGCAATGCACGACGAGTTCGTCCTGCGATGAATTGACGTGCGACGAGTTAGCCCTGCGACGAATTGACGCGCGACAAGTTTGTCATGCGACGAATTGTCGTGCGATGAATTGGTGTGCGACGAGTTGTCTTGCGACGAATTGACGCGCGACAAATTGACCACGACGAATTGTCGTAGAACCTATATTCAGGTATATACAGTAATTTTTTGCTGTAATTTTTGGTTTTCTAGTCAAGCTTAAAATGTTAATGTAATTAATGGATAAGTAGGCACACAATCAATTACAGGAAAACCTTTTTAATTCAAAACTCAAGGAACCAAATATTCAGTTTTGAATTAAATGGGTTTGAATTATCCAATAATTCATTTCAGCGCTAAAATTTGGAGTCCTCATTCTGTTGTGTATATTACGGTTCACCACCAGGTGTTGGATTGGTTTAGGTAAATCACAAAACTCAACACATTCTGTTAAAGGTGGAAATTAACCATGAAAAGTGATCAAGTGAGTCAAGCTGTAAATAACTTTTCAATACTTATCTCTTTAACTCTTTCAGGGCTGAATTATAAAATGCACCACAAAAATAATCACATTAAAAATATAGGGTGGAAGAGGTTCACATAATGAGATCTTAAAATAATTTACCTAATTAATTTATTATTTTCTAAATTTAGACGTGCTGTATGGATTTAAGTAAGAACTGGGGTTATTTAAATCTATATATGAGGGAGAGTCAGAAAGTATCCACAATGTATTTTTTAAATTTTTGTTTTGTTGGCTGCACTACTAATTGCATGCGCAACTCTAAATGTGGACTCTCTTAGTCATTTTGGTGTGGTTTTGACCTTGAATGGTCAGTTATCGTGTCGTTGTAGCGGTGTTAACATGGCCGCTCCACTTGCCGTATGCCCCAAAGAAGAGCAGCATGCAGTGATTCGATTTTTGTGTACTGAAGGTGTACCAGGGACAGAAATCCATCGAAGACTTTCAGAACAGTATGGGAACAGTGCTATGCCACAGCGGAGTGTGTACAATTAGATTAACATGTTCAAAAACGGTCGCACAAGTATCACTGATGAAGAACAATCGGGGCCTTCACATCCACTACTGATGAGAACATTGAACGACCCATGCCATGATTCTGAATAACAGACGGGTGACTATTGATGAAGTGGCAGATCGCCTGCAAATCAGTCATGGTTCTGCCCATGAAACCATCCACAACAGACTTAACTTTCGTAAAGTCTGTGCGAGATGGGTTCCCAAACAACTCACAGAAGAGCACAAGCGCAACCGTTTGTACATCTGCCTATGCCTTTTGAACCGCTATCATAAAGAAGGTGACGTCTTTTTGTGACACATCATCACTGGGGACGAAACATTGGTCCACCACTACGAGCCAGAGAGTAAACGCCAAAGTTTGGAATGGAAACATCCGAAATAGACGGTCAAAAAAAGTTCAGAACTCAACCAACAGCGGGAAAAGTGATGCTCACAGTGAAGGAAGCAGTGCATGCGTGGCTTGTCACTCAGCCTAAAACATTTTTTTCTGAGGGCATACAGAAGCTTGTACAATGTTGGACTAAGTGTGTTGAAAAGCAGGGGAACTATATTGAAAAATGATACTCTTGTAAGTTCTCTATTGTTTTTGTATTAATTTAAAAAAATACATTGCAGATACTTTCTGACTCACCCTCATAGATTACACATACACTATGCATACAAAGTAAATATAGTGCCTACATAGTATCTCCACTTAATTGATAAAATATAACAGAAAAACATTGTGGCCACTGTGCAATTTTATTCACTAATGATGAACAGGCACTTGGTTTCATCCACACTTGGTTATCACAAAAACCTTCAGAGCTACCGTATATACTCATGTATAACATGCAGCTTGAAAACCAAATTTTCAGGTCACAATGTAGGGGTGTGCGTTATACACGGGTAACACTTTTGGGCACTTAAAATCAGAAATTAAAATGAACCTATCTCGCACCAGATTGTAGCTTTTGGGATGAATTAAGGGGAAAACCACAATAATTACTGATAATCCAGGTTATACATATTAATTATACGTATAAAACACCTAATTACTTCTATAAAGTTATAATTCCATCCTCTCCAGATATTCCGAATTTCACTAGCTCATCAGCTGACTGCTGTAGTCTTTGCAAAATCACCAGATAGACTCCCCAAAAAACTTGCATCAAAAAATAAAAAAACAGAATAAGCAAATTGAAATCATTTTATTTAGTTAATGATTTTAGTATGTATAGGTGTTCCTCAATATTCATCCTTGATTGGTTCTGCAGAAACTGGACGATAAGCGAAAAGACGAATATCGAGGGCTATTTTCCCTTAGACGCAATGTTATAAATGTATAATTCATTCCTGAAAACCCAAAAAGCAGACCAAAATATTGATATTACCTTATTCTGTGAAGTCATTGGTACTATAAACACAATGTATAGGAAATTACGGCCCGTGGGCCACATCCGGCCCATGGAAAAATTTTAGGCGGCCCGCGAAGGCACAATGTAAACGCAACTACAAATGTGGCCGCCATGTAATTGATTGATTTAATCACAAACACAGAGCTCAAATTTGCACTCAACAATATAAAATTGTGCTGATATGCAAACTAACGAAGAAGGAACAACAACATGGAGCGAGGCCGAGTAGCTGAGACCAGTGGAGTCAGTAGTTGAACGAATACTAAAACAGATCACCCAAAACTCCTCCTAAACTCAACCTGATGATGAAATCATCTCAATGGTGTCCTTTAATTTGATGTTAGCTGAAGCCACAAGGGGAAGACAGACATCCTACATGATATTTTCATTTCTCGATCGTAAGTTGATAAGTTTATACTGCTGAGTGCGATAAATCCTTAGCGTCTCATCATTTGATGAGTAATCACCTAAGAGTCCATAGGTCCCAGCTATTTTGATGGATGAATAAGCGAGAGAATGGACGAATGAATGGGGGTTTGGTTATAATTGGTTATGGCCGAATAAGCGAAAAGAAGACAAAAATTGGGAGAATGAATAGTGAGGGATGCCTGTACAATTAACAATGTAAGTAATTTAAAACCCGTAGAATGATGTGTATGAACTTAATCTTAACTGTCGCATTTCCTGTTTCCAGATTTGTTTGTTAGATGTTCACATTATTCCTTCTATTAAACAGTTTTAGAATGAGATAGGAAAGAGAGAACCAAAATCCACTATAAATCAAAACTTTCTATTTTATAGATCCCTTTTTGTCTGATTTAAAAGGATTGGCAGCGGTGGCACTGTGGTTTTCTACGCGGCATCTGTTCGGCCAACTTACTGTATAAAGTTGCTGCCATCTCAACTCATTCGCTTTCATTATTGATGATGTCTCTTTAAGATGTAATGTGGAGCCTATTGAACGTAATGCTTATGGGCTAGTCCAAGCATTTTAAAATATTAACTGGCAATAATTTAATGTTTTAACGTATTTATTTATGGTACTCTAGTTAATACTTAACATTACGATATAATTCTAAAATTTTGTTCTTATAACCCACAAAAATCAAGGGTGCATGTTATACACAAGGTATAAGAAAAAGTCAGGATTTTTTGGCAAAGAGTATGGGTGCGCGTTATACACGAGGGTGCATTATACACGAGTATATATGGTATGTGTGTATTCCAAACTACTCATATCACTTAAATGCACACTCAGAAGTTCACTTTAAGCAATATAATTTGATTTTGGAATTGTTCAAAATTTCCACACTAGATGGTTCTAGGGGCATCTTAAAAACAACGATGCCCTGAAAGGATTAAATAGTATTTTATATCAAGGTAATATGTCTTATTTGATAATTGTTTTATGAAAAATATAAAAGCTAAAAATTGCGATAATTTCTTTACTGTAACAAACTCTCGTTATTGCAGACACTGTATATTCAACCTTTTAATTGTTAGTTTTTATTCTAAAGAGAATTGACCATTTCACTCTGTTCTTAGTACCATTGCATATATTTTCCTATGTTTTACTGAAAGATTTTTTATTTACTTACAGGAAAAAACTTAAATACAAACGGAAGAGAATTGAAAAACCTAGCTACAAGATGGGTTGGGAAACAAAAGGATTCTAAATGTTGGTTGTTTTGTATGCCAATTTTATGGAAGTAAAAGCTGTGTTTGGTATTAAGCAGTTTTATTTATGAAGTATTGTAGAAATATTCAAGATAAGATTACTTCTTCTGTAATGTTTAATTTAAAATTTCTGTATGATTTTATGGTTTATTTAGGAGTTTATTGATAACTTTTGCCTGTAATGTGATAGGCTTACTCATCTTCTGTGTAGGGTGAGCTTAGCAACTCTTCAATTGGTCCAGGGTGATACTTCTTCATTAAACCTAGATCACCAGGCTTGTAACAGATGCCCTCCAATGAAGTGTCTACCACTTGCTCCTCCCTGGAATTTGTAAATAAGAGTCCTTCATAAAAATTAAGTATGAATTTCCTTAGGTAAACTGTGAAAAGCAATTTTAGGCTAAATATGACTAATCTTTAAATGATATTGAAAGAATGTAACAAAGCATTTGACTTTTTTTGTTATTGAAAATACTCATTTCTCTTCAAGCTTTAATGATGTAATCTCTGAGATAGTTCAAGTCTGGAATGCTATGATGGCTGGTCTTAAGGATTTACTGCATTAATTTTTGCTTTATCTTCCATAAATATTCTACAAAAATATAATCGGTGAACACAAAAACTCTAGGATAAAATTCTAACCTCAAAACAATCAAGCTATCCTAAAGACATGACCAGTGTGCATAATATTATACTGTTCTTTTTGTTTCTTTAGTTCAGGTGTCCCTAAATTATAGCATATAAGGTGATTTCATCAACCTACTTTATTCATTCCTCTATTTGTGTATTTTCCAGCAGTAGATGTCATTAGATACCACTTATGAAATCTAAACAATATTTTTTGAGTAGGTGGATGCAATCTATTATAATAATACTAGTATAAGTGCCCGTCAAAAATGACGGGGATGATCATTCTGAAATAAAATTGAGGCAGTCTTCTTTGACCTGAAATCATACCTCCTGCTGAGAGGGTTGCCTTCGATCCGAGCAAAGGTTTGAAACCCTCACCGCAAGTAACTATTGTGCTTCAAAAGTCCCTTCTTGCCAGGTATATTTCTGTGTTTCAGAGCATGACAGAGGAAGTGACAAAAGGAGAAAGGGACAGAATAAGGTTTTTATATATTACCGATACATTAAAACATTTTGTTATTATATCATAATGCTATCCTGAAAATATCATCAAATTCGGTTCAGTCATTTGCGAGATATTAAGCTTCAAAAATAATTACATGACAAAGTGACACTTTTATATATGTTTTATGATGCTTAACTATTGTAAGGTTGTCCACTTGTGAGGTTGTAACCATCTCAGCGAGGCCATTCGAGTTTATATAATCATAACTAGGTGGCAGCTGTCAGTTTCATGGTACCTACTCTAGGTGTCCATATATACCTGTACTGATCTGGGCTTCTGGTTGATGTGTGACCTTGTCATTATTTTTACATTCAGAGTCATATGCCAATGGTTAAAAAATCCAAATTTTTGTGTACGCACAGCTAGTATTCTTTTAATCTAGGCATGTGACATAACCTAATCAAAAAAATTCTCAAATCTCTATCTCTCTGAAATTTACAAATGACCGGAGAAGTCATTTGAAAGGTCAAATGTGGCCCCCACAGTGGTATGTAAAGCCTCATGTTGCTCTTGTAGTAAAATGTTTGCTTAACTATGTTTTAGTTTAATGAATATATAAAGAATAGTAATAACAGGATCAAATAATTTGGCATAAAATAAAGATGCAGCAAAACTTCCCCAATGAGGGGATTTTTCTTCTTTCCGACCAATGAAAACAGTGATTAACCTACGAGACATCATCACTAAAGAAGATGTTGTTATCACGAAAGTGGATAAAGGCAACTGCTTAGTGATTATGGACAAAAGTGATTACATAAACAAGTGCCTCCAATTTTTATCCAGTGGTAAAATCAGTGTCCTCAACAAAGACCCAACCAGTGATTTTCAATTGGCTATCAAAACTACCATTGCCCGATGTGACTCCTTAATCGATAAAAAATCTTCCTACAAATTAATTCAAATGAACCCTCTCCCTCTATGTTTTTACGGCCTTCCTAAAATTCACAAACTGACAATTCTTATTAGACCTGTTGTTTCAAGTATGTCAGCACCAGCGCACAAATTAGCCTCTTTTTTGAATGATTTATTCATTAGTAACTCTGCTTACGTCCCTAAATATGGCATTAAAAACTCCACAGACTTAACTACAAAGTTAAATAATTTAGATATTTTACCTTCATACAAACTTGTTTCCTTTGATGTGAAAGACTTATTTACTAGTGTTCCTCCCCGTGAGACCCTTCATCTCTGTGAAGAAATCCTAATATCCTCAGGTGCCCATCCCAGTGAGATTATCTCCATGAGTGAACTTATAAAATTGTGCATTTCCCAAAACTACTTTGCTTTTAATAAGACTTTTTACCATCTACAAGAAGGCCTAGCTATGGGTTCTCCTTTGTCCCTTTTACTGGCTGATATCTTTATGAATAATATTGAATGTAAACTGTTTAGTTCTAAATTACCGGCCATTAATAATGTTTTAGTATGGTACCGTTATGTGGATGATATACTGTATATACCTGAATATAAGACGAGGTTTTGTTCCATTTTTAATGACCAAAAAATCACTAGTTGTCTTATAATCGCGCGGTGTATAATAGTTTGACTGACAGAGGAGTAGAGGGTAGAGATGGGAAGAATCGAATAGCTATAATCGAAATACAGGCAGATGTCTTTCGCAGCTTTATCTTTTGTGTGTTTCGATCTTTCGCGGTTCCACATTTGCGACCAGTTTTGTCTTTCACGGTCTTATGTTTCGCTCTTTCGCGGAAGAAATCATGGAAAAGACCACAAAATTTTCTATATATGGAATCAATCGCATTTTCCTCACATTTTCTCTCATAGTCAGGCCCGAAAAATGTTGTTACGGTATTCTGATATGTAAAAATATTTATGTAATTTTAAAAAATAGATGTGTATCTATTTTTTTAAAGTGCCTATGTACATAAGACACGTGTACGTGTCTTATATATACTTTTAAATATTTTT
Source organism: Uropetala carovei (assembly GCA_036926305.1). Classification (NCBI taxonomy): domain Eukaryota; kingdom Metazoa; phylum Arthropoda; class Insecta; order Odonata; family Petaluridae; genus Uropetala; species Uropetala carovei. The sequence continues at coordinate 1,241,644 of JAXCHB010000167.1, forward strand.
AGGATGCAATCCTCCCACACTTTTGTGTCCCCTCGCACGTGAAAAGTTGCAGAATATAAATTGGCATCGCTGCTCAGGAGCTTTCTGTCTTTATTACGAAAGGGGTCCCTCAACTCTTGATCCTTCCGAGTCAGGATCATTGGGTTATTTGCTCAGGTTTGACATAGTTCAAACACTTAAGCTTTGCGCATCATTTATTATTGGTGAAGTTTCGCAGAGTTTTTCAGGAATGTAACCCCAAGAAAGACGCGGTCTGCCGTATTTGGGGAATTAGCCCCTGCAAGTTAGGCAACCTCTGTTCATTTTTTTTCTCGGTTCTTTTAACTTGTTTAAATCTCACTTTCATTGAAGTTAATTTTTCCATCTCTTTCTCTATTTTTCTGCGGTCACCAATACAAAGGACAAATGATCCATTTTTGCTGGGATGGGAACCAGACCCGATATTTACCATTGCCTTAATTACTTCTCTTTCGCGATTTCGTCTTTCGCAGTGTTTTCAGGAACGTAACCTCTGCGAAAGACGAGGTCTGCCTGTATTCGATTCTTAAAATCATTTGAAACAATCGATTATTAAAAGTAGTAGTAGAAAATGAATCGATTCAAATGTATTCGAATACAAATACTCTTTTGAATTCTATTATATTTACGCATTTTGCTTCATTTGGTAATTTATTAAAAGTGTTGCCTTGGCTGACAGATAGCGCTGCTATGCGATAGCTCGAAATGTTTGTTCATCAGCTGATGTACGAAAGTCGAGGACTGCCTGTAGTAGTAGTAGGTTGAATGGGCAAAAGATTTTGCACCAACATATGTAATTTGATCCTGTCATGATATCATAGTGTGTTGACCGCAGACAAAGTGAACCATCTATGACTCTAGTAAATTCCATGTGAATTAAAGTCTTTGTGATTGTTAACTATCCAGTTTTACGTAAAAATATGGGTGACTACGTTGAGAAGAGAGGTTCTACACCTGCACAAATATCGAAATCATTGCGTAATAGTTATGATGTATATTTTAAACTTTTAGTGGCCAAATATGCTGATGAAACTAACAATTGTGCTGCAGCAAGAAGGTTTGGTGTCACCGAGGAAAATGCGAGGCGATGGAAAAAATCGCAGGAAATGCTACTGTGCAAGTAACTTTCACCTCATCCCAATCACTAGAGATATTGTCAGTTGCATCTTTTATATTATAAGACCTCCAAAACTCTTTGAGGTTTGGTGCTCCTTCATCAGCACTTGTAATGTTGACAGGAAAATGTTTTCCTTACATAATAGACCTTAAAACCAACTCTTAACCTCAAACCATTGGTTGCAAGACAGATTTGGTATTTGGGAGAAGGAAAACAACTTTAATTGCCACTGGGATCATCTAAGGTTAGGTAGGGTGTGCAGGTGCATTATCTAAAATGAGAAGAGCCTTTCTTGACTGCTGGACCAAAATATTCTGTTAACCAGTTCTGAAACAGAGTTATTGTAACTCCAGCCTGTTTGCCTTCCAAATCACTGGGAGCTTTGATTTCACAATCTCTTATAATGAGTGGCATTAATTTAACTTTTAAATGCCAAATTTAAATGTCTGCAGCTGGGATCCAGGTACCATATTTATTTTGGGTTATTTAAGTAATTCTGGGGAAATCATGTATCCCATGAACTGTTGGTCATAAAATGTTCAAATAAGAAGTTTTTTCTAGTAAAAATATTAAAGAATATGATGATTTTGTTTTCTAGAGGAAAAAATCATAAAAAAGATATTGGCACACAAAAGAAATGTAAATATAGCAATACAGGCGATTCCCAAGTCTCGATTGTTCAAGTTTCGATTAATTCGAGATTTCGATCCCGCCGATCGATAATATACGCAGAATAAACTTGGCATAGTAATTGGTTCCGACCAACCACGCAAGGTTTAGTTTTGGTGTAGACGTGGTTATATCTGCTCTAATTGTTTGAATTTGTGCTGATTTCACTCTTTTATCTGTTAATCTTTTATTTAAATTTATTTTATTGATTTATTTCTAAATTTATCACTTGACATGGCATCTAAAAGGAAATGTAATAGTGATAATGTAAGGGAATCCAATAAAAGAGGGCATAAGATTCATAGTTATGAATTGAAATTAGAAATTTTAAAGCGTGTTGAGAAAGGTAAAAGCCAAGCGATCGTTGGGAATGTGTCGTTCAACTATTAGCACTTATGTGAAACAGAAGGAGAAAATTCTAGAAGATGTGAAAAATTCACGTAATTTGATAAGAACAATAAACAGTCCTAGGCGCGGTGTTGTGATTCCTAAAATGGAAAAACTTTTAAAACTTTGGGTAGATGATCAGTGTCAGAAACACATTCCTATTAGTGAGACCATGATTAGAGCAAAGGCTAAGGATCTCTATGATGATTTGAAGGAAAGGATAGGTGAAATTTCTGTTGATGCGCCTCCATTTAGTGCAAGTCAATAAGTCAACCATGATTGGGTCATGGAATCAGCTCTGCCCACAGTTTGTCATTAATTTTAAAGGATTTGAAGAGACCCCTGAGCAGATCACCAGAGAAGTTGTTGCACTGGGGATGCAACTTGACTTAGAAATGGATGAGGCAGATGTCGATGAGCTAATTTCATCTCATGCAGAGGAGTTGACCAATAAAGACCTCATTGAATTGCAACAATCCATTGAGACCAAGGAAGATGGCGAAGATGATATTATGGTTTCTCCAACTAAACCTATGGACTTGTCTTTAAAAGATCTTAGTGAGATCTTCCGGAGTCTGGATAATTTCATAAACTTGATTGACGAAAAAGATCCTAATACTGAGAGGAGCTCATTGGTGCAAAGTGCTGTTCTTAAAGACGTAGCCTGCTACAGGGTCCTTTATGAACAAAAGAAGAAGGCTAAAATTCAACCGAAGCTGTATAAATTCTTTCAGAAGTTTGAAAGACCACAGCCAGCAGAAGCTGCTTCAGCATCTGCTGCAAGGACTAGCCCTTCCAATTCTCTAGTCAATAGCCCATCCAGTTCCCTGCCCAATAGCTCCTCTTCTTCCATCTAAAATCTTCCAACTTCTCAAATAATAAACCAAGTCCAGTAAGGGCAGTTGAAAAAGATTTAAAGTATGAAAATATTTTTTATTTTATTGTTTCTTTATTCTTAAGTTATTTTGTGCTTTTTTAATAACTTTTATATTAATTTCGTTGCGATAAATAGTTGTATGTATATATAGATGTATGTAGGTTGAAGTTTGAAACAAAAATTTATTTTTTCCTTTTTAGTTCAAAAAATAAGTTATACATTTAAAATATTTATCATATAATTTATTCATAATTTAATATTGTTGTATTAACATATTAGTAATGTTATTTTATCTTTATAGAACGTGAGGGGAGACTTTTTCCCAAGATGCGGGAACGTATCCCCCGATTATAACATGCAAGTATATGGAAAAACGGCATTCGACTATTCGAGATTCGAACACATTTTTAGGAACGCATCCCCATTGAGACTCGGGAGTCGCCTGTATTTACTCATTTTTGGCGGTATGGTACTTATTCATTCCCAAAGCTGAGTTGAGTATTGCTTGCTCCCCTTTGTACCTTTCCTCCTCGTAAGCATCAGAATCATTATAAACCTCCACATCTGTTATCTTACATTTCAAAGCCATCTCTCCACATAACGAAAGAATAAATAGTATTTATGAAAATAACAATGTAGCAAAAAAGAGATGATAATACAATAAATATCTCTATATTATAAAATTGTAATGGTCATCATGATGTGTAACACTCTAATTTTGTGAATAACTCGATTAGAAATAAACTTAGAAGCCTGAAATTTCTCAGGATTTCAGTGTTAATGAATCTCTACGTTATGACTAAAAAAATTTCGAAAAAGATCACGAGTTCGACTCCAGAGGATGAATGTCGTTTCCTATAAGATAACACGTAAAAATCACCTTTTTGGTTTGAAGGCTTTCATTCATTTACTCTTTAAAACTTAAAATTAAGTTATCGATGTGAAATTTGCACTAAAACATGCCAAAATGATTGGGGATTCTTATTCTTACCGTTGAATACTCAATCTCATTCGAATTCACTCATATTTTGAATTTATACTCAAGTTTTGGTAAATTTTTTAACATTTCAATAGGTAATAAGATTCCATGGTTACTGGTATTGTTGTCAGTAATTTCCGTACATATGCACTTAAATAAATCCTTACAGATCGAAAATAAGATTAAAACTTGTTCGAAATGACCGAAGATAAGAATTTAATGCAAATAAATCGAATGCAGTATTCATGTTATTTATATTTTTTATCTATATTACTAAAATCCTATTTCTGGTTGTCTCTCTCTCTTTAATGCTTTATACCTCAGCCATTTTTAATCTCCAGGGATTTCAGCCCTCTAAGTTTATTTTTTATCGAGTTATTCAACTAATTTTCTTAATTTGTTATTAAAAACCAAACATACCTCCTTTATAAATTTATTCATTAAACTCATATTCAAAATATATTCCCGTTAAACTAATCTAAATCCAATAGGTACATGGTAGGAACGAAGAAACAGCAAGCAAAGGGGGGGAGGGTTTGGTGAACGTCAGCGAGCAGGTGGCTTGCCCCCTAGTAATTATAGAAAAACATAATGAAGAAGATATAAGAAAATATTATGAAGTTGAAATACTACAAAAATTTCACTAGTGCTGGCCTACTACCTTTCTACTTGGTGGTTCGCAAATGAATGAATAAGACAGCTCAAAAATGGATGCTCAAAGTGAAGTAGGGGGGAATGCTGGGAGAGACTTACATGTTGGAGCACCCTCATGGGGTTACTTTTATTGCTCCTTGAGATGAGTGGGTCCAAGACCTTGACTTTTCATCATAAACTCCCCCAGGCTTTTGTTTGCTCTTTGTTTGAGGTCTTTCCTCTCCTAATCCTTAGAACTTTGCCATGTATACCTGGGCCTGTGTGGCATATTACTTCTCTAGTCCCCTTTTCCCACTCCATGACAAAGAAAACATCTATCGGCAGTCTCAGAACAAAGGGATCCCAAGCAGTACTGCACTGTGGTGAGGGAACATTTTATGGTACCAAATGGGCTCTTTCAGCAGATAAAGGTTAACAGTGTAGGTACTGTAAGATCGGTCATGATCTGAACTCTAGTTTTCAACTTAAATACATTGCTTGGTATCATATACATTCCATGCAACTTATGTTGGGTTATGATGAATAGCATGTCTATGGTTAGGGTTACCACATGTCCCAGTATGACTGGGATTGTCCCGGTTTTTAGGTCTTGTTCCAGCATCCCGGCCGGTTTACTGTTTTGTCCCAGAAGTATGAATCGACGGCAGTGTGCTTTCTGAATTTGATATTGTTGGAACAAAATGTGAAGCTATAGTTTTAAATGTAATCACATCAATGTGTATGCAAGAGTTACATGAAGTTAGATAAATCTAACTTTGTGAGTGTTACAACTGACGTTTCCATCAGAAAGGATATAAAAATCATCCCCAAGTGATAGTGTGCTATTTTCTTCCACAGGCTGGTTTAAAGGTAAAATTGCTTGACTTGAATTGGTGACACGAATTTTGGAGGGGTAAAAAGAAAGGGTGAAAACGTGTTTTATTGGTTGTGCACCAAGCACATAAATACACAACTACATCCAAAATGCAGCTGATATTCTACAGATTGATATAGAAGCCATCACAGTAAAGATTTAGAAATATTTCTACATATACTATTCGTGTAACTCAAATAAAAGATTTCTGCAACTTTGCAGAAATTGAGTACAAAAAGGTTTTAAAACATGGCAACACAAGATTTCTTTCCCTTTTACTGTGTTTAGCAAGATTTCTTTATATATTTGAAGGTCTAAAAAACTATTTTGAATCACAAGAACAGTGCCTACAAATAACAAGAAAAATGATTTGAAGACCCATGTGGAGAAGTGTATTTGTGATTTGTTCTCGGACAACTCAGTGCATTTAATAAAGCAATACTGAACATAGAAAAAACTAGTGCTAGTTCAACAAATGTAGCTTGTGAACTACTTAATTCACAAGAATGCAAGGATAACTGTTTCATCCCACAAGGGGCTTAACATTTGCTGATGAAATTCGACGAATCTGGGAATGCGATTTCTAAAACATTAATGAAAGAATTTGATGCTTTTTATGTTAGATGCTTATCATACATATCGTTGTGAGAAAACAGTTTTGAAGAGAGAATCATTTTATTGGGTAAATAGTACATTCAATTGGCACGAGATTGAAAAAACAGTGCAAACCATCAATCAAAGATATGGCTTTTAATTGATATCAACAATCTTTTCGATGAAGTAAGTTTAGCAAAGCAATTCATGCTTCATAATGACAGAAAGAGAAGTTGGGATGAGGAAGGGACGAAATTCGAAGATAGATCGATTGAACTTTTTAGACATTTTTTCGAACAAAATATTTCAGTTGTCAATCTAATGAAAGTTATTGAATAAGTATTCTATTTACCCAGAACATCAGCTCCAGTAGAGTGACTTTTCTCTATTATGAATAACGTGGTCCCTAGACTGAAGTTGCATGGATGAAAGTACAGTACGAGCGATATTACAGTGTGAAATCAATATTGGTTTGAACTGTGAAGAATTTTATGCTGAAATAAAAAATGATAACATATTTTTGGATAAAGTTATGTCCAGTGACAAATATAACTGGTTTAATAAACAGTAAGATTTTTATACATTGTATTGATGTATTTAATATTGAAATATTAGAAATATTTCGTGTTTTTTCTTTTAGACATTTTTTGACAACCCTCTTTCCGTCTCCACATCCCAATAATATTCTTTTTTTGTTTTTGAAAATGTAAAAAATCTGATGTGGCCAACACATGACTTTCTCCATATTTGGGCTATAGATAATTAAATTATTATGAATAGCATTATGAGGCAAAATTATCATTTCATATCGTAAAAGAATACAGTCGTCCTTATTGCCGTAAATTACGTATATTCTGAATATGTTTACAGAATTCACCGCTACATGGTGCAGGCACTGTATACTGGTATTAAGAAAAAGCAAAATACCATATATACTCGTGTATAGTACGAGTTTTTACGACCAAATTTTTATTGTAAAAATTGGGGATCGTACTATACACGAGTACTTAATTTGAGGATTTAAAATTCAGTATCTTCACGGGAATTTTCGGTGAAGTTATGCCACCTGCATGCATTCTAATGGTAGGCTAACCTTAACACTGAGGTCCTTTATCGTTGTTATGTTGCTTCTTGAAGAGTAGAACCTTTTTCATATATACAGCTTCAAATTCACAAATACTTGATATAAGTGAAGATTTACGGGCACTTCCTTTCTTGAATTTTATGTATGTACATCTTTGTTTGCGTCTTTTTACAAGGGATGGATTGGAATGAGTTGGACTAAAAGTATCGTAGACGGCGTAACTTTATGGAATTTCGACACCTTTGAAAAATGAAATTACTTTGTAATATTCAACAGTCTTTATTGTTTCTTGAATCACACACCGATCGGTTTCCACTACAAAGTCATTCTAAAGGTGTTACGTCGGTTAGTAACACCATTAGAATGATTTTATAGAGGAAACCGGTCGGTGTGTGATTGAAGAAACAATAAAGACTGTGGAATATTACAAAGTAATTTCTTTTTATCCGTTATCCCTACCTATTAAGTAGATGAGCGAGTGGAACCATTACCTACGCGGAACGTAATCCAGACGTACTAGAATTGAAACGATTTTATTTCATCTTGGGCAATCATGATTCATATCACTTTTTATTAAATGTTTTAGGAGTAAGATGCTTAACTTATCTGAATTTTAGTGTACTCGCAAGAAATACTATTTATGACACTTACGGTCTATTCTATGGTGGTGTGGAAAATCAAGGTCGTTCGATATATCTTGCTCGTAACCATCGAGCTATCGAAACGAAATATATCGACCCTGGTGGAAAGCTGGGGTCATACTATAAACGAGATATATGAAAAAATCAGGTTTGTTCACCAAAAAATCAGGGGTCGTACTATACATGGAGTCGGCATATACACGAGTATATACGGTATCTCCGAAATGGATGGTTCTACGAAAATTTGTTTCCAACAAAACTTGGAAGAAATATTATTCTCTACAACTTTGGTCCTCACGAAGATTACCAATAACGATGTTTTTAAGGAGATATTTGACGGAAACCGAAAAACCGATTATTAATAAATAATTCCTAAACAATAACTGCTATGGAAAATTGTTTCAAATGAAAGTTGTAGGAAATTACATTATAACCTTTGTATATAATTGTATATACAGTAATGATGTTTTAACGGAGAAATATCGCAAAAACCGAATCGGGTTTCGAATAAACCTTGACTTCCGGTTAACCATTATTGTCCAAAAACTAATCAGTTCTTTGTGCTCATGCTAAAGTGTTATATATGAAGTTTGGTAAGGATATGGCATGTACGTTTTGAGTTACAGCGCCCACAATCACATACACACACAGACATCATTCCGAAAATAGTCTAAACGTGTTCTAGGGACCTCAAAACGTGTATTTCCGTTGAAATCTCGAAGTCGATTTCTTTCGTGATCACAATACTTTCCCATTACTATGTATGGAGAAAGTAAAAAATGGAAAAGAATAGAAATAATGTATATTTAAACAATAAAAAAGAACAGACTAGCCGTCCCAGATTTTGTCCCGGCTATGTTAGATTATGTCCCAGTTTTTCTTCTTCAGAAATCGTTTTGTCCCGGTTTTGATCCTTGAACCCTAGCTATGGTTGAAAAATAATTTAGCAATATACAGCATGTCTCAACAACCAAACCCTCAAGCTTCAGCTTCTAAATCAATATGACTGTGAAGCCATGACAAGGATTATGTCCGTGAATATGGTAATGCATTTTATGATTATAATGATGAAGTGACAGTGAATATTCTCCAAAAGATTGTGACTGAGAATTTTACAACTCTTGTATTACATACATACTATAAAAGTCATGTAGCTCCAACAACCAGAGTATGACTGCCAGGATTGGTAAACAAGATGTCCGCATGGTATGTGCAAGCCACCTTTCATTATCATTTGAACATATGTTAGAATCAACCTACAAGCATCAGATTTTTGTATTTGTAAGTGTACAATAATTTAATTTTAATTTTCTTGCTGAGAAAATTTTAATTAAGTCTCAAATAGCACAATTCATACCAAATTCTGCATGGCCAACTCATGGGATGACTTGCTTTAACTGTGATACAAGTCGTGTATATCAAAAAAGTTCTTCAAAATAAGAATCATTTTTAGTGAACACAAATCAGAGGATACCTGTACATTGCTTTGCAAACAGCATTCCCTCCATAATAAGCTAAACTTTAATTACCTTTCAGCTTCAGCACTAATTTCTTCAGCAGTCTGGAGCAACTTCAGCAGGTGATTGAGGAGGTTCTCTCTTTGGGTCAGTCGCCATACAGGGTCATTTGGATCTCCATCTTGTTTCTATGTATAAAAACCCAAGTATTAACTTTTAATGGTGCATTCCTATCAATTATAGAGCTATACCATTTCTCCAGCATATAAGACAATTAATAGTAACGAGCATGCCCGTTGCAGCTATTCTTGCAATTAATTTGTAGTTAGAATTGATCAAGTAGTAGTAGTGGAAGAAAAGCGACTTAGCAACCAAAGAGAATTTTGTCAGGTTGGAGGAATGTATACTATGAAAAGAGAGACAGCTTGCAAGAAAAATTGTTTTCATTTACAAGTGGAGTGTCAGGTTAACGGGAAAGGGATTTGTCTGAAAATTTGCGAGCTGGTAGAGCTAGACTTGGGAATCATGATTTACCCCCCTTTTGGGCGTAGACAGTCAATAGTTTAAACAATAAATGGATTTGTTTATTTAGACACCATTTAAGTACCTTGTTCGTTTCGATTGTTTGCTAAGCATGTTTGGCCGTGAGGTTATAATTGGCACTGCGAAGCCAGGGTCCCTGGTTCGAATCCTGGTCTTTTTTTGCGTTTATGTTATATTTATTTTTAAATATTGTTTTCAATTTGTATTTTTTCATATATTCTTTGTTTTTTTTACTTTTAACGTTTGTGTTATTTTTTCGTATATTCTTCATTAGAGTTACTACATATAATGTTTTAAAAGTTTTTCTCATTTTTTAAAATGCCTTTCTCGTCTTCTATTACTTTCTTAAAAGGGATTTCACAATGAACCCTCACAGTTCCTGGATGATACATATCGTAGAAGCAGCGGAAGCAATAATATTTTCGACACCGCGCACATTTGGAGAAACATTGTTCGCCAAAGTGACATTCTTGGATTCGGCTTCTCGGCTCATTGTCATACATTGAAATCCTGATAGAGATAAAATACAAAAATATGTAATGGCAACGCTATTACTAGAGTTCGTTCGCTTTATGCATTGTCGCGAAGCACGTTTTATTTCATTTTCGCAGTGGTAAGTAGTGATAAATTATTTAAGGATTGTTTTCTGATTTTATAATATGATGCCGGTTTCGTTAATGCATTGATAAATTACATTGACGAGCGCTTCATCGATGACGAAAATCAGCCGACATGCACCGTGAAGGTAATTCCGCCAAAATGCACCCCTATATGCCAACCTTGCGACGTGTATTTTTACTGTCAGGTAAAGATCTTTATTTCGCGACTACAAAATGCAGCAGTTCTACTGCAGGAAAAACGCGATATTACTAGACGAGCGGACATGATAAAAATACATGCTCTTGCGCACAATCAACTGTCTGCTTCCATATTTACAGATATGGTTCTTTACGCCTGGTTCGCATCACGATTGACAAAACAAAGGAAATTCTTCCTCAGTGTCAATCAGATAATGTTTCGTAATGAAGTCAAAACGAATAAATGTCACTGTGGCGAACAATGTTTCTCCAAATGTGCGCGGTGTCGAAAATATTATTGCTTTCGCTTGCTTCTATGATATGTATCATCCAGGAAACTGTGAGGGTTCATTGTGAAATCCCTTTTAAGAAAGTAATAGAAGACGAGAAAGGTATTTTAAAAAATGAGAAAAACTTTTAAAACAATATATGTAGTAACTCTAATGAAGAATATACGAAAAAAATTGAAAAAAATAACACAACCGTTAAAAGTAAAAAAAACAAATATATGAAAAAATACAAATTGAAAACAATATTTAAAAAAAATCTGATGTGGCCAACACATGACTTTCTCCATATTTGGGGTATAGATATTTAAATTATTATGAGTAGCATTATAAGGCAAAATTATTATTTCGTATCGTAAAAGAAGACACGTCGTTGCCGTATATTACGTATATTTTGAATGTTTACAGAATTCACCGCTACATGGTGTTGGCGCTGTAGGCTGGTTTTAAGAAAAAGCGAAATATATCCGAAATGGATGGTTCTACGAAAATTAGTTTCAAACAAAACTTGGAAGAAATATTATTCTCTACAACTTTGGTCCTTACGAAGATTACCAATAACGATGTTGTTGAGATATTTAACGGAAACCGAAAAACCGGTTATTTATAAATAACTCCTAAACAATAACTCCTATAGAAAATTGTTTCAAATGAAAGTTGTAGGAAATTAAATTCTCTATAACTTTTGTATAGAATTGTAAATACAAAAATGATATTTTAACCAAGAAATATCGCAAAAACCGAATCGAGTTTCGAATAAACCTCGACTTCCGTTTATCTGTTATTGTCCAAAAACTAATCAGTTCTTTGTTCTCATGTAAGAGTGTTAGATATGAAGTTTGGTAACGATATGGCACGTACTTTTTGAGTTAGAGCGCCCACACTAACACACACACAGACATCATTCCGAAAATAGTCTAAACGTGTTCTAGGGACCTCAAAACATGTATATTCGTTGAAATCTGGAAGTCGATTTTTTTCATGAATACAATACTTTCCCATTACTACGTATGAGAAAGTAATAACATAAACGCAAAAAAAGACCAGGATTCGAACCAGGGACCTCTGACTTCGCAGTGCCAATTATAACCTCACGGCCAAACGTGCTTAGCAAACAATCGAAACGAACAAGGTACTTAAATGGTGTCTAAATAAACAAATCCATTTATTGTTTAAACTATTGACTGTCTACGCCCAAAAGGGAGGTAAATCATGATTCCCAAGTCTAGCTCTACCAGCTCGCAAATTTTCAGACAAATCACTTTCCCGTTAACCTGACACTCCCCTTGTTAGATAAATTATCCAGTAACCTATGTAATTTGCCATACATTTCAGCTCTTCCTATGCTATTCAAATGGAGAGAATAAATGCCCCTGGAATTGAATCCATGATGTGACCATAGTCATGCCAACCTATGGGTGCAAGGGGTGCATCACACCCGGGCGGCAACATATTAGGGTGGCTTTTACAAATATACAAACGGAGCCTAACTTAGCGACCAGTAATCTAAAAAATCTCTTGGAGCTCAGATGAGACGGTAGATGGCAAAACAAGGTTGAAATTCATGAAGGATACAATGTAATAATGTGTCCTTTACCATCCGCTATGCTTGTAAACCCCCGTGATACACCCCCTTCTAAAATAAAGTACTTTTATGTAATATATTGAGACAATTCGTGTACAAGAAAGTTTGCACAATATGTTTTGCACAATTTATTTCTTAAATTAAATACAACTTTTAATCTAAAAATCAGAAAAAAATCTGAAGGAAGTCTGTAAGAGGAAGCATAAACTGCCTGCACCCGGGCAGCAAATATGTCCGGCGTGGGCCTGGATGTGACTAGGCTTTGAACAGTCTATTATTTAAAAGATTAGAGTCTTAAGTAAATTCTGAAACTATTGTTCAAATTGAAAATACCGTTCTCAACTCAAAGTGTTTTAAATGTTTGTGACACGTATATTTAAAGCAAACTTGCTGTACCCACGCAATGTCTGCGCGGTTTTTTTTCAGTTAAGTTTTTAAAATGAAGAAGTGTGTCAAATAAGTTAATCTCAATAATTCACATTTAACTCTAATAACGCATTTCCCCGGTATAGGATTTTAATGTATTTGGCTCCCAATGTAAGGTTCACAGGTTTTTTTAAACAACAAAAAATACAAAATAAAATAAGTTATAATGATAGACCATGTACGACATCTTAATTTTCAATTTCGTATGTGGTCTATGTTATACCGAACCCATTTCAAAAAATAATTTTTTGAGATAACCCTTTCACGCAAAACGAAAGCTTGCAAACCCATGACTGATCTGCCAGTGGTGACATTTACCCACCCGATCACGGGACAATGGGGAGGGATAGTTTTGTTCCAGAGAGGCAAAGGGTGTGACAGTGCCCGGAGATGGCTGCACCCGCTATAAAAGGCATTATAATCTAAAAAGAAAGCGAGCCAAAGGCTCGCCAATGTCCTCGGTTACTTGTAATATTTACATAGCGATCCCATGAGCCTCTCAACAATAAATATTTGCCATGAAAAATATTTGTGGGGCCAAAATGAGAAAGTACCAGAGATCACACAATGCAACCTACCCAACTCAGAATTTTCAGTTGAATTCGGAAAGGAAAGGAGATCACACAACCCAACTCAGAATTTTCAGTTGAATTTGGAACGGAAAGGAGATCACACAACCAACCTACCCAACTCAAGATTTGTAGTTACGCTGTTGATTTTTGTGTTTTCTATGACAACAAACATAAATAAAACTGCTGTCGTGTTGGCAGTATAGTAAAGTTGATCCTCCTTTTGTTCTTTTTAGGCTCATTTCGCTTCCAGCGTGAGCGCCTATTATTGTCGGTCTGTCCATCCGTCCGCATGTTCGTTCTCGGCTTCTACCAAACGGATTTTAATGAAATTTGATATTAAGGACTTACAATCTAATATAATGAGAAAATCGCAAAAATGAATCCCGTACGCTAATCAGGGGTACCACATTACTGGTGATAAAAAATTAAATTTTCGTCATATCTCATCAAGTATTGCTCATAACAAAATATTTTTCAAGTTGTAGAACTAGTAAAGAAGAGTATTTCCTTTCCTATCCATTTTTATCGTAGGAGTAGCCGTTATCAAGAAAATCAAACAAGAATGTCTTAATTCGAGTTGAACACAGAAATTTTCTTACATGGTTACTTCTTCATTGTTGCTAACATAAACAATCTCACAAACAAACGTTTAATTTCCATATGTGTGCATGTAATATTATTAAATATGAAGAAAATGGATTATTTATGACGAAGAAAAGAACTTTAAAACGCTATTTCCCTTAAGTACAGGTATGTATATAATTTCTTTCTAATACTCCATTGCACGAAATGCACCCATTTGTGATACGTTGTACACTTTCCTAACTTGTTTTATATATAATTCAATGCAACCTTTTATTTTGATTATCGACGAAGAGAAGATAACCATGTAACGTGCTAAAAAAAAATAGCGTATGTCCCTATTCTCATCTGCATAATTTTAAATTTAAACGTGAGCCTATTTGCATTAATAAGCCTTACAGATGTATAATATAATGGATCTACTTACAAAAAGGTAAGATTCCAGCATTCACATGATAATATGAAGATTAAACTGCTTTGATTAAATCGTTAGAAATGCTTCCCATACACAGTTAACTGAATAATTATCCGCAAATATTTACGTTGCTATATATAAAATTTCGATGCTAAAGTGCAAAGTGAATAAAGGCCGATTCATACTATACGTAACGTCTCCGTTTCGACACGGACCATCTTCAAAACATCAAAAATTCCTTCTTTGTATTTAGATGGAGTTGTTCACACTATACGTTCCGTCAACGTCATGTCTTCATTTCGTTCCATCACGGTTTCTCTGGAGGAATCTTTTGACGGGACGGTGTCGGTCGAAACGTGTTGAATCCTGTCCATTTCTGATAGTGTGGACAACCTGCCCCGCCCGTCAGTCAGTCCTCCGTCAGACACCGTTACCACTAGTGCTTGTTCTTGTTGCTACTAGTGTTCATTCTTGTTATTGCCATGGATTAAAAACTAATAGAATTAGTTAGAGAACATGAGGAGTTGTATGACATGTAAAACAAATAGTACAGCGACAATGGACATAAGGAGATGCTGCAGCCTCTGCTATGCTATCCTCGTCATCTGTTCTCCATTGTTGTTGAATCATTATAAAAACATTTCTACAATTCTTTGCTATACCTGCAAAAAGTTTTTTTTCCCCGTGAGGCTTTTCTGTTCCACATTTTCTTTTACTCATTTTCTCCTTTTAGCCTGAGAAACAAAAAATTAATTTTTATAAGAATAGTTTATAAACAAAATGGTAACTCAATAAAATTTAAAATGACATACCATTATTCAAAGATTAATACTTACAAATTTGTATTGTATTTATGCATACAATCAATATGGCAATACACTAGTGGATAAAACTTGGTGTGCCAATATAAAATATAAAGCTTGGATTTGTTGGCACAAATTTCACACGCTCAAGTTTAACTAAAATTGAATAATAAAATTTCACCTTTCTGACTAGTGGCTATTAACTGCACAGAATAATTATTGAAAATTGGAAATCAGTAATGTCCAATTAATATACGCATGTGTGACATATGCAAGACAAATGCAATCGCAGTGTGCGCCATTGGCGTATGCAAGGGGAGGTCCGTGGGGTCTGGACCCTCCCTTAAGACATGAGACAGAGTCAATATATTACTTTTAGTTTCACACGCTTATCCAATTCATTCCTTAATGGAGTTACATAGAAAAAATTGAAGGCATATCTGAATAAAGGTATTGAAAGTGCATCAAAGAATTCGTTGACTTTTCAATGGCTCACATTACATAGAAATGCCTCCACTAATTCCACAATGTGAATAATGAAAATTCTCTCAAAAGCCTCCTCTAAAAGAAATTGTGAAATGTATTTATTTAACACTAACGTCCGAACAGGTCAGTTTGACCCAAAAGAGAATTTAAATGCGTTTGCTTAGTGTAGTAATATAGTAAGCCCAGCTTCCTCCTTTGACTATAATTATTTTCTAGGCTATTTACCCACATTTCATAGCATGGGTCAAATTGTCCCAGTTGTGCATTTTAGTGGATGAGCTAAGTCCGGGAGTTCTTATGTTAAAAACCTTGTATAGCCTCATGCATTCCATCGATTTTTTAATGTCTCATGTTACATCAAATGGTCACCATGGAATAATTGCTTGAAATGAAAAATAAAAATACTTTAAAAAATAATCCTGAGAGGGAATTTTAAAGCTCTGCTAATAAACTCCTGACAAATCTGTTAACAGAGCTCATCAAGAAGTTTTGAAAGAAGAGAGGAATTTACTGATTGGCTGTCATTTTATTCCCCCTTCCTAGGACCCGAGCTCTGACTACACCTCAGCCAAGAAAAATCTAGAAATGTGCTATAACAGTTCGATTGTATATTTCAATATTTAACAATTAGGATGTAGATTACATTCATTTATTAAATAACTTAATTAGTTTCTGAAAATGTTGGTAATTATAATGCCCTCAAGTTTAATTATTGTGTCAATTATAATTGTGATACTTTGCATAACTTTAAAAATAATTACCCAGAGAGTATGAAGACAATATTATTTAATTTACAACCTAATAGTTTTGCTACTGTAGCATCGAGAGTGGGAATTGTGGAAATGTTTTTACAACTCAAAACTCAGTTCGAGCATTAGTGAACTCCGTGTGTTTGAGTGTATATTGATCAATGCAAAATTTAGAATAGTCTTTCTACCGTTGCGTTATTGAGCTGTTTTTGTGTTACAATCATTTTAGTGACTGAATAAGTCTATACCAGTAAATGATAGTGCCATTTCTGTGATACTGTTGACACTTTTTTCCGTGAGGAGTCCTTATTTAACCACATCCAACCCCAAGGAGAGACATCGCTATGTAATAATGTCTTACCTTCTTAGTTAATGAACTTCAGTGATTCCATTTGATATTTGATGATGACTCATTTATTGGAGGATTGAAGAAAGGAGTTTTTGTGGTGTCTAATTAAAGGCTTTTCGAGAGAAATTTGGAAACCCTCTGGTAAGTTATTCAACCTCGGCAGTAAGTTTTTTTACATTTCCTTATCGTTATAGGCATAGTCTTCCACTTATTTTCCGAAATTCTTTGTATTCTAGAAGTACATCGAAGTAGTAGTATTAACCATTTCCTATTTTAGAGCTGCAAGACGCAGTGATTGATGCATTAGAAATAATAGTAGATTGGGTGAATAGTATTGCCTCATCAAAAGCACAGCAATTTTTATATACCATTAAACAATTTCAAACTACCATCAGTATGCTTTGTTTGAATCTTATTTTCACTTACAGTCTTGTTCTATGTAAATATCTGCAATCGAGAAATATAGCCATAAATGAAGCAATACATGCTGCTGATGGTCTTATTTCAATATTAAGTAGAATAAAAAATGATTGAAAGGAATTTGAAAGCCTTTTCTCAGAAACTGTTGGAATTGCATATAAATATGATTTTCCAGTTGAAAAACCAAAGCTTTTAGGATGGCCAGGTATCGATTCTCAAGATGTATCACCTAAAGAGTATTATAAAAATGACGTATTTTCAACATTATTAGGCATTTTTATAACTAGCCTTAAGGAAAAATTTTCCAATCACAGAAATACAATTGAAAGCTTCCAAAACATTTTACCTATACCGAATTGAATGAGACTAATACATCAAAAATTAAAGTTCATAATGTAGAATATTTATGCAATTTCTATCCAGAAGATATAACATGCAGCAGGAAAGAACTTCTGGCAGAAATTATACTTTGGCAGAAACACTTAAAACAATTGCCAGTGAATGCAAAAGGTATTTCGTTGATAGAAGTTCTTAAATTTTGTAATAAACAACTTTTCCCAAACATTCATATTCTTCTGTGCATCCTTGTAACACTTCCAGTTACTACTTGTGAAGCTGAAAGAAGTTTTTCGACGTTAAAACTAATGAAAACTTATCTAAGATCAACAATGTCTGAAGACAGATTAAATGGATTAGCTTTGATGAATATTTACAGGGAAACCAAGGTGGATGTAGATTTAATAAATAACCACTCATCTGGGTATGCCATGTATAGACGTCATGGCCGGACGCACCGGTGTTGGGTATGCCGAGTATAGACGTCATGGCATTTTTCATGCTGATTGCTATGGGTATGCTGTGATTTTCCATCCCGTAGCATCTCGCACTTATAGATGGGTTCTTCTAGTTCATCCTACCTACCACAAATGGCCTTATCTTTCTTTTTCTTTGAGAAGCAGGTCTCCATAAGGGAGCTCTGTGTATGCGTTGCGGGTTGCATTTCCATATACGCCACTTCTTGAAATACCGTTTATGACACTCGGGGTTTTTTCACACTCCCTTGCGAAACCTCACACTTTTCTCTGCGTGTACTTTTGTCTCAAGGGTAATCCTGCTATTTATGAATGTTTTTCCTGCTAGTAATCCTAACGGTGCATGTGAAAAACAGATGTATATGGAAAGTTCAATTTGCTTCTGAGATTTGAAAGAGACGTTTCGTTTCTAAGAGAAGCATTTTTATCAGTTATGCTGTTTTATATTTGCGGAAACTGGGTGACATTTAACTTTATTTATTTAATTACCCACCGAGGGTGGGACTTGAAAAAAAAATTACCCAGTTGAGTGGTTAAAGAATTGGCTAAGAAGCCTCGAAGAATTGACTTTATATTCCAAATAAAAACATTTGTATCAGTTTCATCACTCATTATTAATAATAAAAAATATTTCATCTTTTTAAAATTGAGTTTCATTTATGGTCCTTAACCCTCCATCGGGTGCATTTGATCTGTGAGATTGATACAAGGTGGAAATTTTATGCTGTCCTTCTGCGATAACAGGAGAGGGGAATCCCAGCATTCTAGTATTTTCCTGCTTAGCCATCATTTTAGTGCTGCCCCAACTGTTGCCCTGTGTGCATGTGTCGCTCAGTTTATTATTTGTATCTGTGAGATACATTGCGCCCGTTCAGATAACTCTTGTTGAAATGCTTATTAATGATATTTTGAATCTAACTCACATATTAACCAAGGTAATTATGTATTTTTCATAGTATATTTCTTTATGCAGAAATGACAACTAAAAAGAGACATTTTGATCTGGGTAATCCAAGGGACATTAGAAGATTGTCAAAAGATTCCTGTAAAAATTGTAATGAGTATTTTTGTTTGGAACATGCCTTGATGATCTGTTCCAAATATTATAACAATTTTCAAAATTGCGTGGATGACAGCAAAAAAGACTGATCTTTTTTATAGTGCAATATATTTACAGCCTATGTTTATGTGAAGTTTTGTATTTTCATGGTTACGCTTGTGAATTTTTATTTACCTTGAGTTATTGTCATTACTATTAATTAGTATTTAGTTTTATCTTGTTCTTAACATGAAAGAATGTTTTTCAATTGTCTTATTCTATAAATATGATAAAAACATAACACTGTTTCTGTAATTATATAAAAAATAAATAAATATTATTAAAAACTAACAATAACAAAAATATATCATTAAAATATTTTAAGTTATCAAAATAAGCACAAAGGAATAAAAATTTATGGGTTGTATCTCCCAGATACATTGCGCCTGATCTCGTTCATTTTGGTATTGCGCCCGATGGAGGGTTAAAAGAATTTGGACCCTCCCCCCTTGGGAAAATTCTGTGTACACTACAGGTGTGCGCCTATACCTCAGTATACACACTATACTGAAAAACAGTGTATATACCAAGGTAGACAACAATAAAGTCAATCTTAAAATATGGAAATAATTTCATCTGCTTGCAAATGTGCAAAATTTCATGTTTCATTAATCACGGAAATGAATGAGTAAAATTTTGGACATTGTGTCAATATCATAAGCAGCCCTATCAGTCCACAGCACCGCAGCCCGCTGGGGCATGCCTGAACTGACGATCCACCTCTGGCTGGACACATCAGATTTTTTAATTTTGCACTTGAAATTCTATACATATATGCCAAATTTTCATATGAATCAGTTTTCCCATATAAATGTGGGTATTGTTTTATTGGCAGCTACACTTACCGCCATAAATTCAGGATCTTGCAGTGCCAATTGTTTGTTATAGAATGGATATGCAGGACCCTCTTCCACACACATTCCGAGAGCCATGCGAATGACCATCACAGAATTTCTAAGGATATTCTCAATTTTTTTGAATTTTGACTGCTCATGTTGAGCAAGACGAGTCTGCATTTTTATCTTTGCATCACGTAGCCGCACCTCAGACCTCAATCTTCGCACAACATGAGCTGCTCCCTCCAAGCGTGCTTCTGCAGAATCCATTGAGGCTTCAAGGGCATGTGCCCAGTCTTCAGTGTGGTGGAGTTCTATTTCATGAAGCTTTAATATCTCTATTTCACCTTTTAGCTTTGAGAGAACCTGACATTAAAATATTTAACAATGTTATTAGTAAATCTGAAATTATTTGTAGGAATATTAATGTAAAAGTTGAAATGGTAGCAATATTTATTTCTTGTAATTTTAAAACAAGGTTTTCTTTGAACTTAAGCATTTGAAAAATTCAACATTAATTAATATTAATTCTAACCTTGCTTTGTTTGTTACTATTGTGCAATGCTGCCTCTCTTTCAAAATCCACTATATTTAACTGAATTTTTTTTTGCTGTTCCAATAGTTTTAATTCCTCATTGGTATTGGTTAATTCATATGTTTGCTTCAAGAGCAAGTCAAGCTAAATACAAAAAAGAAAGGTACATTATTAGTGAAATTTTTCAATATTCATAGAGTATGAAAATTTAAAGTGTAAACTCCATTTACTTCATTGTTTATAGCAATATTTTCACGGATTGTACGCTGAGTATTTGCTGCAATCTGCTTCAGAGTTGTGTTTCTAAATTGTGTGGATAACTCGAGAAGGCTTGTCTCCATTTCCTTCTTGAGCCTGTACAAAAAATTAAGTTACTACCATTATTATTATAGTACTAGGGGGCTCCGCCCCCTTCTTGCTATGCTCACCATCCCCCGGTTTACTTAATATAAATATATTATCATTTTGTAATGAATATACGTGCATTTGTCATTAATTTTTCAAAAGTACTTCTTTTCCTAGTCAATAACCCTATGAAATGAGGGGTGTGAGGCAAACACATGGTAACCCACAAACTTATCTATTTGGAGCTAGGTTGCATACAGAAAAGAAAAATACTTCAATTATGATTTTGGAATTTTGTTTGTCATTTGTTGTAGTTCATATTTTGTAATTTGTGTTTATTTCTGATGAAAATATAATTTTGAACCAATAAAATGTCAATTTTCTCAAAACAGCATAAGTGTGGGTTACTACATTTTTGCCTCACAGCCCTCAAATGTTGACTTTGATGTCTTGTAAGAAGAAACCCTTGAAAAGCAAATGTATAGTTGTCCATGATTGAACACTGACTCTGGTAAATATAAACCAGATGCGTCTGCATCTTTCCGTTAATAAACATTAAAAATGTAGAATATAATCATTTTACTTACAAAAATGGTAAGATTCCAGTATGCACATGATCAAAGAATATTCAATTGATTTGATCAATCATTTTAAATGCTTCCCACATGCAGTTTCCTAAATAATTATCATTAACTATTTACGTTACTATGTCCATATAAAGATTGATGTTGTTACAACAATAATTTCGATGCTTAAACAAAAGTTCGATGTGAATAACACTACTCTTTTGTCTATTTGAATGCTTAATCAACGATAATTGAATTGGAGGCAACAATGAGAGTCGCCTTGGCAACATCACGAAAGGGTAAGAAAAATCCATAAATTTCGAAAAAGAATGGGTATATGTGAAAACTTAGACCATGTAACATGTAAACATCACAAGAATAACATAGAATAGAGTTTTAGCTGCCGATTGAAGCAAAAACGAAGAAAATCGGTCCATATTGAGGTATTTTGATGAATGTAGGAAAAAATCCTTGCACCTTGAAAAATTGATAGTGTAGCATCATGCATAGTGCAGGGGTTCCGCACTTATTATATAGAGCATGGGTTCCCAATGCGGTGCATGCAGGTGCCATGGTGCCCTCCGAGGTTCGTTTTGGCGCTCGCCGAACTTTGTTCTGCTGTCCTCCTTAACACTTTGAGCTCTTGTGACTAATAGTGTTGAGCATCTACAGAATGCTGGATTGTACCAATGTAATAAGACTTCATGAAACTGTCTAATAGAGTTGACATACGATGTATTTTAAGTTTAACTCATAGTTAGCAAGAATACTGGCACCCGCTGCTTTCACTTTAAAGTTGAATGCGCCCTTGTCCACATAAAGGTTAAGAACCCCTGACATAAAGAGACTAGCAGAAGTGCCCATTGAATTTCAACGGGTTTAGTGAATCCAAATCTTTGACCGTGTAACAGGTAAACATCGCAAGAATAAGATAGCACACAGATTTTACCATCGAATAAAACAAAAAAGGAAGAAAACTGCTCTGCATATACCTATTTAGATGAATGTAGGAAGAAAATCTTGCAATGTGAAAAATCAAAAATTACGTGTAAACTTATGGGAAAATAATTATAGAATTAAGCTCTCCCTCCCTCAAAATTTTTTATCGCCATCCATATAGCCTATGTTACCCACGGTAAAATTATATACCTATGCGATGATTCGTGACAATATCTTCAAATGGAAAACTGTAAGTAAAACCAGCAAGAACACACTAGTCAACAGAAAATGGATGAACAAAGGAACGAACAATTGGTATTGCCATAAAATTGATTCTAAATGCATTTTTATGCTAATTCGATCAGGATTCATATTCTGTCTTCAATAAAAATAAATTCTGTTCTTTCCTTCATAGAACCATCTAAGTCTCATGTTCATACCATGTTTCTAAGTAATTTTAAAATTCAAATGAAAAGTAAGCTGCACTCATCCCAATGTTATTCAAATTGAGAAAATGAAAAAAGAAAATATTTTTTTTAAATTAGAAAGGTTAATCAAATAGGTATAAAAACCTACACCATTAACTCTTTATTCCGATTAAAACGACACCCTCTTGTTTCTACATGCTCTAGTTGCTGAGCTATAAAAAACATGCATGCATGCACACACGCACTTGCAAACAAACACTTTTCTTGATAGATATGTAAGGATATAGAAAGATGTATAGATAAAATCTGTCATATCGAGGTAGTCATTTACAGCTGTATCACACATCCTGGGATGTGCAATTTTTTCAGGTATCGACAAGCTGGGTGGAATGCCAGAATATCAAATTATAGGGTGGCTATGCCAGTCATCTATCTATACATTATTTGCAAGTGAATAATTCAGTAATGTTTATTATCCATGAAGACTCTACGATTAAATCGCAGGTATAGGATTTGTCATGAAAAAGAAAATGTACACAATCGCAACATAAATAATTGATAATAGCCTAATCACATAATATATAGAGTACACCATGAAACCAGTACATAGCAATACATTATTCATCCAAGTAGCACATTACATAGTACTAATCAATACATTCAGTGTCAAGCATCAAGTACTCATTTACACTGTAATAACATTACAAACCAGACACTCAAAATCAAATATTATCATCTTTATGTGGGGTAGAAGCTTATTGTACAACTTGATGGCCATAGCCTTTGGTCCTTTGTTACAAATTGATATGTTAGAGTTAAGTACATGTAGGTCGTTTACTTTTCTTGTACTATGGCTATGGATTGAACAGTTCATTTAAAAAAAGTTCATGTTTTTCTTCACAAAGGTGAAAGCACAATAGATGTATGTATATATATATATGGTATTGTTAACAGATTTAGTTTCCTGAAAAGGGGTCTGCAGTGTGCTTTAAAATTCTCATTGCACATCATCCTTACTATCTTCATCTAAATTTTGCAGATGTCAATTAAATGAGATGAGGAGCCCCACAGGACAATGCCATATGAGGCTCTTGAATAAAAATGCCCAAAGTACAAAAGTTTAAGAATATCTGGGCTTACTGTATGCCTTAGTGGTCCAATGCTGCATAATGTATGTAAGATATGTTTTGATTACAGGATGGATTTTATAGAAGGCTAGCACCTGTAGCAACCAGCTGTGTGGGACAGAGTCAAACCCTTTTTTATAGTCAATGAAGCAGGTATATAAATTTCTGGATTTGTGATGGGCTTGCTCCATAATCACGGCATCAATTGTTAGCTGTTCCTTACATCCTTGGGACGATTTACGGCAGCCCTTCTGTTCCTCTGCTAGGATGTTATATTTTTCGCAGTGTGCATATATTTTCTTTGTGAGGATTGTTGTTACTATTTTGTAGTGTCAGAAGGCATGTAATTGGTCTATAGTTTGCTGGATTTTTTGTGTTCTGGTCTTTAGGCTTTAAAAAGGTGATTCCCTTTGTGAGAAAATGTGGCATGCTGTTTGGTTTGTGTATAAACTCTTCTATGTATTTAGTCAGATATTTATGGGTGCATGTGAAATGTTTGTAGCAGTAGTTTTGTATGTTATCTATACCTGGGGTTTTCCAGTTATGTAGTGCTTTTATTGTTTCCTGTAGTTCTTCTTTGGTGATGGCGGTGTAGTCCATATTTTTTATTTGTTCATTGCTATGATAAAATTTTCTAATTATTGGTAGCGATGCCTATGCTACAAAGGGTAATTTTAATTGTATGTACATCGATATTTTGTTATCCATAGCAAGAGATATCATTTTTGTTTACTTATTGTTTTTTCAATGTGAAAAGTGATTCAAAGTATTTTTCACTGTGAAAATTATTCAGTGTTTAAAAAGCATTCACAAGTGTAATTGTCAATAATTATTCTTAGGGCACTGATGTCAAGAGCAGTCATATTCATTACTCTGTATGGAGAAAGTCATGTGCTGGACACAAGATTTTTACATTACGAAATCTATTAGAAAACCTTTTTCGTACAAATAAATTAGTTTTTATTAATACATACCTGTCTCTTCTGATTGTAAATTTACGTTCCACTTCATAGAGCATATTTCTATGAATCTTTTCCTGTTCTTCCATTTGTTTTTCTTGTCGTTTGAACTTATTCATCAGTTCATCTCTTTGTAATCTAAATTCCTCCAGAGAGTTTAATTTTCCACCTGTGCATTTGGGAAAGTAAACTCATTAATATTAATCTGATATATTTTGAGCATTAATCTATCTACCTAATTGTAGTTGCAAATGCTATCATGTTCACATTACAACTTTATATTAAATTGATAAATTAAATTAATATGGCAACATACTGAGAAGTTTTATTTCAGACATCAACTGTTCTTCCATGACTTTGCTTTCATGCTGTAGTACAAGAATGCGTTTTTCATATGTCTCAGATTCTAGTTGTCTTGCCTAAATAAAGAATGTTTTTTAAATTAATTGAAAATTTTGTAGAAAGAAGTAATGTATTAAAGAAAAAATATTAATTTTGAGCCCTATGGTTAATCAATGAAGATAAATGGAAGAACCTCCTAATAACCATACAAATATTTTTTTAAAAGGAAAAATAGATGCACTTCAGTATTCTTATATTGACCTAAACTTTCCACTGGTAGAAGATGAATCAAATCTGTGAGTTACAGTCCGTAGCCTTTCCTTGTAAGCTTCAAATCGTAGGACCTTACTAAATTAAGAATAACGTACTTTCTGGTATATAACCGGAAAGTTATAGTGGTATATTGCTTCTACTAAGGGCATTATTGGTTATTTCTATTGCATTAGAAAGCAGTACAGGAAATTGATAAAAGAAAGGAAAAAAACATTCAATAATCATAGATTTTTATTAGCTTCAAATCAGACAAAGGAAGTCTGGAGGATAGCAAACGAAGCTACTGTACAAAAGAGGTCTCACACACTCCCAAGTATAGTTGAAAATAATGAAATTCTCAAAGATCCTAGAAAAATATCCAATGCTATTAATAATAAATTCCTAAATACCAATGCACTTATTAACAACAATACTTGTAACTTAAAAATCCCTGTTCAGGAATCGGCTAGCAACTTCCACCATACTAACACAATTTATCTCAAACCCTGTACTGAGCAGTGGTTTGTTTTAATCCTCAGTGATTCCCAAGTATTAGTGTCTTTTGATGTCTCATCTCTTTTCCCTAGTATCCCAATTAACAATACACTTAGTTTTCTCGAAGAGTGGCTGGAAAATAAAGGTGTTTCGGCCGAAATATCTGTTGAATATATTAAACTTTGCATGGAACAAAATTTTTTCCAATTCAATAATAGATTTTACAAACAACATGATGGAACAGCGATGGGGAACTCACTTTCTCCTTTTTTGGCCAATTTATTCATGAAAATAAATGCAAAAACAGTTTCCAATATTTTCCTGATATTTGGCTTAGGTATGCTATTTTTACTTTTTTTGACACCAGCTTTTATAATTTAGACTCCTTCTTGAATGATCTCAATTCACAGTATGCATCCATTAAATTCACTTTTGAAACAGAAAACAATAACTCTCTACCTTTTTTTTTAAGATCTTTTCCTTACAAGAAAAATAACCGTTTGACATAAAATATTTTTCGGAAACCCACACACAAACAGATTTATTCCTATTGACTCACAGCATTGCCCTAGCCAAAAAATAGCAGCTTGCTATTCCCTTGGTCATAGATTACTCCGTGTGCCACTCAACTAGTCAGATTTCCAAAAAGAGTTATTTTTCATTAAAAAACAGCCTTAAAAAATTAGATAATTTAGTGAAGAAACACAAGCAAAAACTAAGCGCTCAGAGTTCCACTACCTTAGCAATTCCCGACAAATCCATAAAAGAAAGATATATAAACTTCCGTTCTTTCTGCAGTACACACGATGCCTTAAAAAGATTTTCCGTGATTCTGGGTTTAAAATTGCCTTTTCCTCCAACAATCATCTCTACCATTTGCTAGGTAACCCAAAGGATCTTACCCCCTCACATGAAAAATCTGGTATTTACAAAATTGTGTGTGATGGTTGCGAAAGGGTTTATATTGGTCAAACCAAAAGAAAAATTATCACCAGATTCAAAGAACATTTATCATATTTTAGAAATGCTAACCTTGACAAATCTTGCATAGCAACTTACATCCTACAGACCCAACATTCCTTTTCATCAAAAAACCTTCAATTATTGAAAACTATTTCCAGCCACCTATCTTCTAGATGCAGCCAAAAGTTTTGCCATTCTTAAAAACAAAGATTACATAATCAAGATGCAGGTCCAATAGGAAACACTGCTTTCTCTTTCGAATAACGGTTGTTCCAATGCTCTTCCTAACTTCTCCATCACTGCATTGTAACTATTTCCCCTCTCATTTTTCTGTACCTCTCTCATTTCACTCAAACTTGTTAATCTTTGTCTTTTGATCGGCCTACTGACGATGGAATCCTTGATTCCAAAATGTGCATTTAGGCAATTTTTTGGAAAGGAAGTGCTCGTGTGTGCGTTTGTTTGTTTTGTGTGTATTTGTGAGTGTATGTGTGTGTTTGAACAAGAAAAGGAGGGTCACTGGCATGGAGTAGATTCCCCTAAAACATGTAAGTGCATGTGCACGTGAGTACTTTCCTTTTTTAAACAATATTTGTATGGTTATTAGGAGGTTCTTCCATTTATCTTCAAGTAATGTATTGTTTTGCAATTGCATGTTTTTTTCCTATAAAAGCTGAACCAACTGGAATTGGACTTGCTCACTTTCTGCAAACCTTCAAGACGCTCCTGGAGTTCTTGTATCTCATCTGACTTTTCTTGCACTATTCGGTTTAGATATGAGATAATATCAGCTCGGTCTTCATCCAACTTATGATATCTCTCAGCAAAATCAAAGTTACTTGCTTCCAATTTTTCACATTGTTTTTGTAAACTAAAAATTAAATTTAAAAAATGTTTAGTTTTTGTAATTAATATCAAAGTGTGAAACTTATGAAATATGCATTCAGTGTATACCTTAATATCAGAAGTGGAAATACTGAAATTTGATACTGCTTCAAAATGAACTTGATTAAAATTCTATTAGAGAATGAATATGATGTGCTAAACTACAAAAGAAGGATTTTCAAGTTGAAGATTATCTTATTACTTTAATGTTGTCTCTGATTTACAATAAGTTTACAATTTGATGTTAAATGTTATTTAATGGAAGAACAGCTTTAATTTGTGGAGGGAAGAATGCAGTCATTTTTTTCTTTCCTGCATGCTTTTAACCTCTCAATGTTGGGCTATTTTAGCTGAATTTGAACTGTGAATATAATCTGATTCAACCAGGTTAAGGTTATAAGGGGCCTGAGACAAAAATTTCAGTAGTGGAAGGTCACTAATTTTGATCACATGTTACTTCAATATGGAATCAAAGGCATAAAGTAGGACAAGGGTTAGTTAAAAAAAATGTTGGCGAACAATCGATTAAATACGGTATATATTTCACGTTGTATGGTTAAATTTTTTTTTAGTTTAATTCAAATAAGTTTATTGTTATTCTGCTCTTTCTTGAACCAAGCTTTGATAAGTAGTTTAATGTAGAGGTTTTTCTCTTTAAAAATTTGAAGTAATTAACTCTATTATTGGGCAATTTTATTTCCTTTTAAGAAATTCATTCTGAAGGTCGTTTTAAATTTTCAATTTTAAATTGGTAATAAATTCGTAAACTGCTTCTGTAACGAAAGTTGTCCTTTGTTGTAATGATTCGAAGTAATAGACGATGTTCATCTTGCTCTTGAAGTTCATAATCAGTCATAAAGTTGGAGTCTCATTTATTCATGATAAAGCCCGCTTTTCATCCCAACCCAAATTTTAAAAAAAATTTTTTTCGGAACGTCTTTCCAAGATAAGGCTTGATTCCATTCGTTTCGTCGCTTCTTTTTCCCCTGCGTCCTTCCTTTGCAGTATTCACAGACTCCCAAGTGCATTTTGCAATCAAGAATCAATTTCATCCTTTCTATTTCATTCAAAGAGCAGTTTGTACCATTAGCTTTAAATAAGTTCGTCACTGCCTTTATTCATGCATTTTGTAACACGTGCTTGTCTATGAATAAGGCAATGTGTCGATGTTGAATTTTTTGATACCTTCTTTATGAAATTTACTGCACCAGCAAATTTGATAACCATTGATTGAACCCAATCTGTGCATATGTATATCGATGCAATAGTTCCAATCAATCTCGTCATTGAAATAAGTATCGCACAATTTATAATTTCTTTGTGACATTTCAAATTTATTTTTCTGTGAATAAAACCTTGTTTTTTTATTAAACTGTTTAATCATAAAAATACACAAAAGTTCAAAATAATTATAACCTATTATACTACTAAACTAGTACCGAATTTTAATGTAAAATTTATGTATCGATGAACGACATTTGAATGCATCTTAATATAAAAGTTGTGTGGCTTTTGCTAAGCTGATCTGATGGATCAAGTAATCTAATACTAAAGCATGGAATATATAATAAGAAACATCAGCATCCCAACCGTCAAACATTCCTGTAGATTTATGATCAGCTGACTAGCCACACAACTTTTATATTAAGATGCATTCAAATATCGTTTATTAGTATTGTAACACTAGATATGTTACTGATATGGAAATTAGAGACTATAACAACAGATGAATTGTATAAACTAAAAAGATAGTTTATTTAATTTATTTCCATTTAAAATTAATGAGAGAGAAATTCACGCATTTGTATTCACAAGTCAACATTTAATTAGTTTAAACATTTAATAATTGGCTAGTCAAACAAATGATAATGAAATAATGTACTAATAACTCTAATTCCTCTGTGCATGTCGACAATAACTTTTTAATTGTAATGAGAATAGCTATTCAATTTTATTTCTACTGTATTTATGCTAACAGGAGGTCAATCAAAGAATTTCAGATGTTATTTCTTTTGTATCAAAATGGGAATTTATTTCTAATGGTTCAGCCAGTAGTTTGTTTGTTTGAAAAATTGCAAAACAGAATAATCCTTACAAAGTAACTTCCTGCTGTAAATCTTCTACAAGAATTTGGAGCATTTCCTTTTCCACAATGTCCTGCTCATCATGCGCCTCTTCTGTCTTATCCTTCTTCTTTTTTCCCTTTTTGCCTTTTTTGCCCTTCGCCATTTTCCTTGTTCCTGACATAATAAGAGCAAACATTTTAGCTTTTTTTTTCTAGTATAGATTTAATAGCCTCAATTTTGCCTGATTAATAATAATGAGTCAATAGACCACACTGCTATGATGTGAGATATGAAAACAAATAATTATATTATATAGTTTCCGCAATCTATACGTTTGTTGGTTTATCTGATGTAATGCTACACCTGCTCGCTATAAAAATGTGAATAATATTTATATTTATACATGTCTTCGACAGGATTCGAACCTTCAAACCCAGCATTGAGAACTAGACATTATAACCACCTCTCTACCAATAACTTGAGAAAGAATCGAGATAGAAACTCTAAATTTGCCAGTAATGCTAGATTCACATTTTATGGTGAACACAAAAAAAATCTCGAAAAAAGTCCTGGGTTCTACTCCAAGGAAGACATTTCCATTTCTTGTATAATATGTAAAAATCGATTTTTCTACCAGAAATTCATTCATGAATGATGGTATGTGTGCAGATGACATATCACATATTCCGGCATATAAGTCGACCCCAGCTTTTTTGAATGAAAATAGATGATTCGACATATGTTCGCCGTATAAGTCAACTCCCACTTTTTCAAATAAAAATACTTCTCATGAAATCGTTTTCAGACAAAATCAAAGACATGTACAATCCAAGTTTTAACAAAACAGCAATAAACATAATAATAAAAATATATAAATACTGTTTAGAGTCCGTGATATTCTTCTTGGGCATTCCATGTGAAAGATGTTTTAATTTCAACCAATAAGAAACTGTTATTCTTGGAGAGCTTGAACCATTAAATACAGTTTCCTATAAATCGATTGATGTCACCTGCTAATGATGTTATCGAAATGAACTATAACTAGTGATCACGATCGATCTCTACAGTGATGAACTTCAATAAAATACAACAAATATGTACCCCGTGCACCTTTTTTCCAAAATGTCCGTAAAAAAGAACCACGTCATACATGAAGATTTCTGACCAAGTTTTAAAAATTGTGAGTTTCGATAGTAAATTTACTGCAACACGCTTGCGTCTATGTTTATACTTGCAAAAGATGAAGAATTCTACAAAGTTTACACGTATCTACACAACTAAGAAACGTTTAGGGTTTAAATGCGCGGTTTGTACTGCCATTGGTGCATCTTCAACATTGAGATGACGTAATTTTTTAATAATATTAAAGCTGTACCTTTTTACTGAGTTTTAAGTTTATTATTGTTACTCAAAAAAAGCAGTTCTGTCATTAAAAAAGTACAATCAGTTTCTACTTAGACTTTTTGTCAGAATAAGTTGGCATCTAGCATATGTATTTGCCGTGTTCATTGTGAGCCGCTGACGCTCCCTTAACCTGGGAGAGAACCATAGTTCCCTCTAATTTTTTTCATCCATGGGTGGAATGAACGTCGCTATGCGCACCTACATGACGTAAGTGTGCAGATATGCAATGGGGTTGATGCGGCCCTGTTCCAACATATTCTAAAATACACATAATCGTGCGTGCTTGAAAAATTTTGTGTGCGACACTCAAAATCTCTGCACAGCTGTGCAGTCACGAAGCTTAGAGGGAACCATGGAGAGAACACACCTACGGGGAATCCCTCCAGTTTTTTGATTTTTTCTAATTTTCCGCCGCCGTAGACGTCAACTTATTAAAGTACGAATTTATTTTTTTCTCCTCGATCTGGTCCAAAAATAGGGGTGCACATGGTACAGGAGGATGCGGATTATATGAGTAAATACAGTGTTAAAATTAATTATTATACATATACTAAAATAAATGTCATAAAATTCTAACACTGGAACAGCTGATTCAAAATAGCGATCACCTCCACCGAAAGATCAGCGGTCTTCGTAAATATCGATGTTATGCATTTGTAATTTAAGGTTCACATTTTATGTTTGGCGTATAAGTCGACCTTAAGTTTTAGAAAAAATTTTTTGGGCTCCAAAGGTTGACTTATACGCCGGAATATACAGTATTTTCAATTGCTCAAATTCACCTGAGGAGTTGGAGGCGTGGCGTCATACTATTCCCGATAAAAATGATAATTACTTGCAGGACTGCCACTTTGGTAGAACAACAAAAATACACATGGATGAGCTGTGAAATTTTTCCAAGCTTTTTTTTTACTAAATTCATTCCTTCAGCAGAAAATTTTTTTAAATCAAAAAACCTGCAAAGGATAGCAATTCTTATTGTTGATAATGTGCCATCTCATCCTAATGAAGATGAATTGAAGAGTGGAGAAATAAGGGTGATTTTTCTACCATCAAATGTCACCTCAGTGTGTTCACCTATGAACCAGGGTGAAGCATCGAAGAAAAAATATTGGTAGAGGCTTCTTAAATCACTTATAGAAGTTCTTGATGATAAAGATAGCATGGTAGAAAAATTTTAAAAAATAAACCTAAAAGATGTTGTCTGTTGGATTGCACAAGCTTGGGAAGAAAATGAAAAGAAACGTAAGATCATCGAGAAAGCTACCTACAGAAGATGACAATAGAATTAATGAAGATCAACCTACCGAAGAAACTTTACCACTACTTTAAAGAAGGAACTGTTTTATTTACAAAATTATTATAAATGCTATTTTTGTTTGTGATATTGTTCTGTGTTTGATGGCCAAATTGTGTTTTCATTGGAAATAATAATAAACTGAGTTTATATATATTTGTACCTGTTTTTTCATAAGTATTCCATACTATCCGACATTTCCATTATCCAACATCCTTCGCTCCTGTTTAGGTAGGATAATTGGGGTTCTACTGTATTATCTATATACTGGTTTGAAAATAGTAAGGGAAAAATATTGTGAAAGTTATCAATTTAGTAAATTATGCAAGTTCAACTAAAATGTCTCCATGATTTAAAAAACATAAGAATAGCGTAGGGACTGACTATATACATAAATGCCATTAAGAAATTGAGCTAGGAAAAATGTTTACGAACTCCAACAAATGTCGACCCAATCAAATTGATAGAATTTCTCATTTGTTTTCACATAATAGTTAAAGAAAAAATGCATCAGAATTGGTAATAAGTTTGCTTTTAATATACCAAACTAACGAATTTCGGTAATAACATTTTCAGGTATTGCACAAAAAGCATGGGGCTTGTGCATGGAAAGGTTGAAGAACGAAAAAGTGTTATAATAGTATTTTTAAACAGATAATGTAGAGTTAACCAGAAACCGTTGTTATACATTTATGAAACTGTCACATAATTCTAGCTAATATATTCTAAAGACGGAAGTTATAATTTACTTAGTGCTAACAATTGTAACATTTACAACATTTGTTTGATAATAGTCTTTAATTGATTTTTCAGCGTAAATACCATTTTACAGCCGAGTGCTATAACAATAAAACATAATTTAACCTCTTATCTAAATAAATATGTAAGAAAAGGTGTTATCTTACGTATAAAATGCCTTTTGTTTACGGAGGCCTATAACATCAAAGCGATTGTATCTTGCACCTTCAGATGTAGAGCACGGTTTCCATGGAAACATGCAACCTAAAAAATCCGTCTAATAAGGAGAGCCGAGAGCAGCCCTGTGCATCTTACTCTTGTGGGAAATAGGTTCAAGTTACGACTACATTTGTTCATAGATGGCACCACCGTCGCACCAAGCGCGCGCGTTTAAAATATCAGGTTATTTATTCCTCGTAAAATGCTTAATATATATGATCGCAAAATTTTAAATAGAAATATAAAATTGAAAAAACAACAAAATTATTGTAAGTTATTGATATTGCTTTATTTAAGCTTCGTTAGATGTACACATAACAAGTAAATGCCGTATTTTAAGTGAGAAACAATTCTGTAGCATTTCAGCTGAGATTGCAAACAGGTTTTTGCAAACATCACAAATTATTTGCGATATACACTCAGAAAGATGGCACAGTTACATTACAAAGTAGTACCAGATGAAAACAAACAGTTGCCAAATCTCAATTCAAACATTAGCAATTCAACAGAGATCACACATGGATTATAACCTACAGATACAAAGTCACAAAGTTCTTTCAAGGTTTCTGTTCTGGCCGTGAATACAGAAAAACGATTATAAATTGTAACCAAATTTGATTCAATATCAATTAGCCAGGAATCCCTTGCATGCTGAACACAATTATGTAAGATATACGGGCAGGGCATTTTATTCCAAGTAATTCCCCAACTTCCGCAGACAAGAGTACATAAACATTGCTCTGTCCATTTCCATCAACATAACCAAAATTGGAGTTGCAGTTATCCCCTCCAAATGCGATACACTCTTCTGGCCAATCATATGTTTTTAAAACAAGGTGACTTATAGTCCCCTCTGATTCATTTTAAACATTTCAATTCAACTAGCTTGTGTGAGTCCTTAAACATGACGATCAAAATACTGTACGAGTATTCGAAAAATTTTTCGTGATAAATTATTGCTACCATCAGTGGAGATCCTGATGTACATATTCAAGTTTAATTTTTATTAAAGGTAGAGAATGTGGAGCTAATACCTTGTCAACTATTGCTTATGTCTTAGCTGTGGCTGGTGAAATTTTAGTAGCCATCTTTGAATCCGCAAATAATCTTATTTGTGCAAATCACTGATCGATAACTCAAAGTGATGTCAAACTGAATGAAAGCCTAAAGTTACAAGCAGAAACAATTTCAGCCTACTTTCTATTTTTAGTAATAGCATCATTTGTAATTTTTCCTCATGTAGTGCCAGAATTACTGTTTCTCATATGCTTGGCTGAATTTAAATGCTACTCCAAACCTAATTTTCCCTTTTCCACTACATATATTGATTTTACAAGTATTGCTTTTGTCACCATCTTTGTGAATCGGTGTAATGTAAGCAATTTTAAAGAGGTCAGAAAAAACGCCACTGCTAAAAGATTTTAAAATAGTATAAACAGTGGGTAAACCAGTGATTGACTGCACTTTTTAAATAAAAAAGGGAGAGAGTTCATCTGGGCCAGTACACTTTGTAACATTTGTAGACAATAATTTCCATAGTACATCCTCAGTTGAAACTGTCATTTTGCCAAAGGAAAACGTGTAATTTATGTGTCAGGTATCACAGTACTGTGGACCTTAGAAAAGTTCCTTACAAAGAGGTTTGAAATATCGTGGTCATTATTTGCAACATGTTCTTCATAATAATACATTATGCTTGGTATTCTATCCAATTTTTGATGATTTTTAACATGTCTCCAGAAATACTTTAAGTTATAGGGAATATTTGTTTCCATGTTATTTATATTGTTTTTGCAACATGAACCAGAATGTTTTTTGCATTCACCTCGGATTTTAGAAAAATTATGATAATCATCATTACTCCCAGTAATTTTGAAAATTTTATGGTAATGTTTCTTGAGTTTGATACATTCCTTTAATTCAACACTAAACCATTTAGGATAAGATGATGTTTTGATTGTTAAGGTAGGAGTACACAGTTCTATAGCTTCATAAAGAATAGAGTAGAAAATTGATAGAGCATTATTAATCTCCAAATTGCACAATATTCCTAGCCAGTTTAAAGTATCTAAGTAGTTAGTCAATGTAGTATAATGACAGTTTCTATAATCATAAATAGTAAATTGATAATTGTTATAATCTAGTTCTTTGGCCAACTTTACACTGTAATGAATATCAAGGTGATGATTAACACATTTTTAAATAGGATATGGATCCTTTTCGGAAGTTACTTGCCCTGAATTAGAAAAAGCTAGATCTAATAGTAAATTGTACAAATAGTACTCATCTGCTTAAGACCCAGTAATGTAAAACTTTCATTTATAATTCTTGCTTGAGTGGTGAAAGACATGCTATCACAGTCAGTGTTCCAACAGGGATCAAGTAAATTGTAGTCCCCAGTACAATAATATCAAAAAATTGTTATTATTCACAATATCTTCAACCACTTCACAATGAGATAAGTACTTATCAATGGCAGAGGCTGGGGGGATATACACTGCCCCAATTAAAACCTTTGCCTCTTGACTACAAATGTTTACAAAAATGTTCTACATTAATAATTTGGCTTATAACCTTTACAGATTGCAATTTTGTTTTAATAGCAATTAAAACCCCACCACTACGAACTTTATTAGAAGTAATTACACTGCGATCATGTCTATAAATGTCTAAATGAGGTAAGTCCAATTCAGAGTTATGTCTTCACTGAGCCTAGTCTCAGTGAGTACGATAACGTCATAGTCAGCGGTAGAAATAGCTAGTTTAAGTTGCTCTAATTTTGTCCTTAATCCCCTTACGTTCTGATAATAGATTGAAAGCGTTGTTAAGGACATAAGTCTTTTGACACTTTTTGCTTTTTTACTGTTAGGAGTGACAATACTACTTGATATGCTACTCCTTTACATTCAAAGGAGGAATAGTGGCCTTATGTTTTTATATAAATTGTTAAATAACCATATTAAAAGCCCAGAATTACTTAATTTAATAAACCTCAGAGTGCCTTTAATGTATACAAGGTTAGATATGACTTTTCATATACCATATATGGACAAATTATATGTGCATTTTACCTTTGTATACTATGATGAGAGACTACAACCTTATAAGTCATAAAGTTGATATATTCAATGAATCACTGCAATCATTTAAAACTAAGCTGCAATGCCTAACTTAAATGTGGTAGAAATTTATGCCAACTTATGTCTATTTTAATTCAGGTAAATTTTTATTAAGTACCATGAATCTGATATAATTTTACTTTATGCCTTAGAATATTTATTTATTTATCATTTTTAAAGTTTACCCAACAAAATAATTACAGGATAAACTGGTTTACATTTTAATAAATACACTTGATTCTAATTATCTTGATATCAAGATGGCAAATTATATATGTAACGAAAAAGCAATACAAAAGCATATACATTCACAAGCATAAAATATTCATTATTCAATACAATGATATATATATATTACCATACACAACCTATGAACTATTTATAAATAAGGCAAGTAACAATGGTAGTTATACAATTGTAGTTATGTATTACCAATAACAACGAATGAAATATATTTATAAAAGAAGTGAGGCAGATAACAATCATATATTCCTTCATTTTCAAGAAATGTACATAATTTCAAACAATGGTGAAATTATAAATTCATACATATCTTTTATTGAGTACCCCAATAAAGCCGATAATTATGTTATATACTCAGACTTTCTGATAAAAATGTCTAGATTAGAGAAGTACTTATTATAACTAGCACATATCCTCGTTAATGTTGAGTTCATACAAAGGTTTGTACGATATTGTTATATTGTCAGATGGATTTTGAGTATAATTTTTATAGGATTTGTGATTTTTATGTGCGATAGTATAATTTTTCTTACTCTTGTGCTTTAATGGTTTATATTGTATTAGAACGCACGTTTAAATATTTTGGCTTATTTTTAATACATTTCTGATTGTATTTTTAGGAAAAGGCCTTGTCCCTTAAATAGAGTATTATTATTATCAGTGTAAAATTCATAATAGAGAGGAGTTTACCTTTATAAAATATACGATAATATTACAATAATAAAATTTTATAAATTTCTATAAATTGATGCAAAGGATGATTCGAATATACTTATGTGACAGGCATTAGCTGTAATAATGGGAGATACAAATGGAGAAAGACGGTCGGACAATTGTAAAATTAGATAAAGGATTTGTTGGAAATTGACGCACGAATGCTTTTTTTGAAAATATATTACGTGAGTTTTTGGATTTCAAATAGGAAATGAGGTGGAAGTTTACCGTGAAGAAGGAATCACCCGAGTTTTTTATGGTTCTTATGAAGGCTAATTCACTTACTAAATAGAGTATCTTAGTTAGGACAATTACAAGTGTATTTTTCTACCTGTTCCGGACATCTGTTTGTAAATCGGTAGGTACCTACATTTCAAATTTATACGAATATTTTATCGGTATCAATTGAATATACCACAGGTTTCCAAAGTACATGGATAAGATAAAAACCTGAAAGTATTTTCCGGAGTATAATTGCTATTCTTATAATTACACTCGTGAATAGTTTTTAATAACTAATAATTGTTTCCGCATAATTTGTAAATGCCGCCGAAACTACCCATGTAATTGTTTATGAAGACGTCCTACAGAAAAATAAATGTTACAAAAAAACGCATACGTATTTGGACCAAAAATTCGTTATTAATTAATTAATTACATTGTCGGTTATTAAGCAATCTGAAAATATATTTTAATGCCTTATTTTTACCCCTCTCCATGACGAATCCAAATTTAGGTTTGCAAAGCAAAAGTTTAATGCCAATAAATTTGATTTACTGCAAGTAATTTATAACATTTAAGCAAATTTTATCGATGCTACAATAAGTTATAATTGTGTTCCTACTAAAATGAGAAATCAAGATATAAAAAGGAATTGTTTATTTTTTGTGGTTTTTTTGTCGAAATTGTAAATATCCAGGTTTATAAGGGAAAATGTTGGTTAGCCTGCGCGCCTGCGCGTTACTTCTGGTTACTTCGTAGAAATCTTAAAATGGCTGACGGGGTTGTCTGTTATGTGCGTAATACAGTTCGAAATTTATTTTGTTTCCATCAGACCTTTTTAGAAGGAAAAAACTAGACCTTTTTATTGTATTCGAAATTTAATGTTGATAGTTATGATCGTGATATATGTTTGGCCGTGTGTTCTTCGAAAACTGGTCCACGTGATAATCATTTTGACAGCAGAGTTTTAATACTTTTGGTTATTTTATGTG
Source organism: Uropetala carovei (assembly GCA_036926305.1). Taxonomy (NCBI): domain Eukaryota; kingdom Metazoa; phylum Arthropoda; class Insecta; order Odonata; family Petaluridae; genus Uropetala; species Uropetala carovei. The sequence continues at coordinate 1,280,585 of JAXCHB010000167.1, forward strand.
TTTACACCAGAACTTTTTACAAGTAAAAAACTAATCCTTTTTATTGTATTCGAAATTTAATGTCGATAGTTTTGATCTTGACAAAATTTTGGCCGTTTATTCTTCGAAAACAGTGGTGCATGTGACGCATTTTGACAGCAGTTTTTAATTATATACTTTTAGTTTGATTTGTGTACGTTTTAAGACACTTTAAGCGAAGTGAAGTATTATCTAAAGTTTTTTATAGTTTCAATGTGTGTAATCTTCACATTGCTTACTGGACATTAATTAACTTCTCTTAATAGTACTATTTCTTATTTTATAATACAATGATATGTGAATTTGTATATGTAATTATTCAGTATGCCCTGCTTTGCCACTTAATTGTAATTTATGGTGATGTTTTGATGTATTATTGTTTTTCGTTAGTCCACTCGTGCTGTTATATTGTTTTACTTTGTATTTTCTTTTGTGATTGAGTTTGTCTTATTGATTTGCCATGTAACTTTGATCTTCTGGAAAATAAATGTACTGTTATTATTGTGTGATACAGCTGTCCTGGTCAATCTCCTCGAGGATTTATATCTACAAAGGTAAGGAAATCTTAAATAACTTCTCTGTTCATCTTTGATTTATAGTTGAAATATCTTTACCGTATATATATGTATATAGGAAATGTTATATTTATCATATTTATGTATAATGGAGTAATTATTTTTATAAATTAGTCCTTATGTATAACATTTTGTTACTGCATAACATGTTTAATGAGTGATTTTATCGTTGTAAAGTATCATTTTCTGTGAAGAGTTGGTAAAATTTTTTGCAAGGACGGATTTGTTTATGGGCAAATATAGCCAAGATATGGCGTTACACTCTTAACGTAGGATTAATTAAGGGTTTGTTATCAATATATATTGTGTTTTGAACGTAAAAATTATAGTTTACCTCATAAAATGAGAATCTGTGTTTTTAAAAACGTATGAATAATACATTATTAGCCGGTTTCCATTACTTTATAAACTTCAAATCAAAAGTTATTGTTAAGGTTTTGTAGAATTTTTATCCTTTGGGTGCGAGATTTCTGAGTTGGTTCTGTCGTTGTTTCAGATGCGAGCCTCCGAAGAATGAAGTCTGAAAACGCAGCCAGCATGGTAGATCTTCCACAGGCCAGCTCTGCTTTGCGATGTCAAGAAAGAAGATGGGTGAGTGTGATTGATTTTGCATTTCAAATTAGAACTAATGAGCTTCCCGCTTTAAATATATATTTCATGTCCTGGCATGTGCAGAAACTACATTAGTCTTACGTATTTTTACACATAGGGGTATTTTCTCTCTACGGCAGTTTTAATATATCTGGAAGCTGCGGAAGTGCTCTTCTCGTACCAGCATCTGTTATGCTTTTCTCAGTTATTAAAAAACAAAGCTCTACGATATTGACATTCTTTATTAATTTTTCCTAAATGTGAATCATCTCGTCGAGTAGCTAATCCGTTTCCTATTGCTGAGTTTAAATTTGTGTCGTTTCTTCGTCTTCCGCCGTTGGCTGCATCGATTCTGTTTTGGCTTCTTATGTTACTCCCTTCTTCAGTTTGTTCGTTTCTTCTTTGTTACCTGATTTCGTTTATGGTCTCTCTCGCTGTTTGCCTTTGCTCATCTGTCCGTATTTTATCTTCTCACTCTTTCTCTTCTACGTCGTTCTTCTTTATCTTCTTCCGTCTCTATAATATTTATTTATTTATTTATTTAGTCACATGGTGGCTGGATGTGCCAGGTGGCGACAAGTAACATAAAATGACACAATAAAGTACGTTTGAATCAGATTTACATTAAAATTTTCGAAAGAATCAATTTAGATTCACGTCATTGGTACATAAGTAAAAATTACACAGATTCAAAGGCCTCGTTATCTTCTTCTTTCTTCCATTTGATGAATTAATGGGCTATTATTGCCTTAAACTTTAATTAAAAGTTATATTTGTAGTAATTAAAATGCTGATAGTAACAACAACCTGGGAAATTGCAATTGATAGTGCTTTACCATCAGAGGTAATAATGAGTAAAAGCGTTGTTATGTAAACTAAACAAACAAAATTATAAGTTCTATTTGATGAATTAACGGAGTACTAACTGTACCCACACAGTGTTTTCACTGTTTTTTCAATTAATTTATAAAAAATTAAGAATTGTGTAGAATAAGTTGATCTCAATATTTCACGTTTAACTCAATAATTCGCATTTAACTCTGATAATGCATTTCCCCAGTATAGGTAAGGTTAGCGGGTAGAAATCTCGCTGAGGGCGAGGCTGTGTGTGCATATTGACAATTAATTATGCAAAGTCAGTAAGAAATCTGTATTTTAAAAGTCAAATTAGAGAGGAAATTAATGCTACACAGTAATTGATTGCAAACTTTTATGTTTTTAATTTTCTTTGTTTCTTTTTATTGAAGTATACGTCCTTTTTTTCATATATCAATCAATGCAACCGTTTATTTAGATTAACAATGAAGAGAAGATAAGTTTCGGCGAGTTCTAGGTTATCAATCTAAAAGAAATGTTTTCATGCTGCTCCTGAATAAACGTAGCCCGTCGCCTAACATTCTTTGTCATTTAGATTATCTACGAAGGTGACATAACCATATAACTTTCAATTTGTTAAAAAATAATGTACGTCCCTATTCTCATCTGATTTTAAATTTACGCATGAGACAATTTGCCTTAATAAGCATTATAGATGTTTAATAGTTTTACTTACTGAAAAAGTAAGATTCCAGCATCCGAATGATTTTAAATAAGATCAATTGCTTTGATTAAATTGCTAGAAATGCTTCCCATACACAGTTATTAACTGGATAATTATCCGTAAATATTTGTGTTGCTATCTATAAAGTTTGACATTGCTACAGCATTAATTTCGATGCTTAAAGTGTGAAGCGAATAACACTATTCTTTCACTTATTTGAAGGTTTAATTGGCACTAATTGAATTGGAGGCAATGCCAGGAATCTTTCTCTCTCGGTCACAGTGCAATCATCATTCATTTGTCTGCTTCATTCAAAACTGGCATCGGAACTTTTTAATTTTTTTGTACCATTTGGCGACAAATGAGGGTTGATCAAAACAACGATTATCAATGGTGATGTTTATAGAGGTCCAACTGTATTTCAAATGTTTATATAAACTCAGATAGCGCTTGCAATTGGGAGCTTTTAGAATAACAAAAGATTGTTTCATTTTTAACTCTTTTTAAGTACTAAGTTAAGATTCCATTATAAGCACCTGTTGGCATAGGTTTGTAAAAGTTTGAAAGGATTGAAAATATACGTTGGATTCGTTATAACTATTTTAATTTTTATTATTCCAGAGCTTGCAATTATATACTTGATACGTTTTCGTGTATGGTATATTCCAAAACGTGGTATTGTACACAGTCCGACATCGCATTCTTTACATACGTACAGTGAAGCCTCGATATATTGGACTAAAAGGAGGGGAAGGCCTGTCTGTTATATCCGAAACATCCGAAGGAAACGTATGTGTTGCCTTAAATTGTTAAAATGTGCATGTTATGAAAGACAGTGTTTTACTCTGCTATATATTTATACAAATTGTTAAGAGCGCATGAAATAATAGCACAGAGTTTTCTAATTAATTTAGGAAAATAGGAATCGTATTAATTTTTATATTTTACTAGTAAAAGGTGCTTGCAGTGTGCTAGCAGGAGCATACTTTTATAAGAACATAATTAAGAATGAAATAAATTATAGTGACCATAAGAAAAATTGATTTTCCCTTGCGTTCTTATTTGAAACGGAATTATTCTTAGGAATGGAACTTGGGATACTTTTTCGAGATTTAGATTTTTCCGGACCCTGGTGGAAATTGGCAGAAAGTAACAATGAATACAAAGAATGTTTTAAGACAAACAAACCCCACAAGTAATGCAAGTCAGTCAATTTCAACCAGTCACAAAGGTCAAACGGAGGAACAATTAATTTTTGCGGATTTGCTACACCAATAAATTATACATTGTATCTACCATATATACTCGTGTATAACGCGCTGTTTGAAGACCAAATTTTCAGGTCATAAAGTAGGGTGCACGTTATACACAGGTAACACTTCTCTGCACTTAAAATGGGAACCTACCTCGCACCAGATTCACGCTTTTTGGCTTAATTAATGGGAAAAGCACAATAATTATTGATACTCCAGGTTATACATACATAATTATATGTATAGAACACCTAATTACTTCTATACATTTATAATTCCATCCTCTCTAATTATTCCGCATTTCACTAGCTCATCAGCTGATTGCTGTAATTTTTGCAAAATCACAAGATAGTCTTCCCGCAAAACACACATCAAAAACAAAAAAAACATAGAATAAGCAAATTGAAATAATTTTATTTAGTAAATGATTCTAGTGTCTACGATTGACAACATAAGTAATTTAAAACCCATAGAATCTCGTGTGTGAACTTAATCATACCTGTCGCGTTTCCTGTTTCCAGATTTGTTTGTTAAATTTTTACGTTATTCCTTCTCTTAAACAGTTTTAGAATGAGATAGGAAAGAGAGAACCAACGTCCACTTTAAATCAAAACTAATTTATAGATCCCTTTTTGTCTGATTTAAAAGGATTGGCAACAGTGGCGCTGCAGTTTTCTACACGGCATCACTTTGCCCAACTTACCATGTGAGGTTGCTGCCATCTCAACTCAGTCGCTTTAATTATTGACGATGTGTCTCTTATACATAATATGGAGCTTATTGAACGTAATACACTTATGGACAAGTCCAAACGTTTTAAAATTCATATACCTCCCAAAAATCAAGGATGTGTGTCATACACGTGGTATCAGAAAAAGTCGGGATTTTTTGGAATAAAGTACGAGTGCGCATTATACACGGCAGTTATACACTGGGACGCATCATATACGAGTATATACAGTAATTATATACATTATAATATGTATATATATATCCATATATTGCGATGTATAAGTCGACCTTGAATTTTCAACTTGAAAATACTAGATTAGGTATATGTTCGCAGTATAAGTCGACCCCCTTTGTTTCACTTAAAAATACTTCTCATGAAATCGTTGCCAGGCAAAATCAAGGTCCTGTACGATCCAAGTTTTAACAAGATACAGAAATAAACATAGTAATAAAAAAATATAGGAATATTTTTTCGAGTCCGTGCTATTCTTCTTGAGCCTTCCATTTGACAGGTGTTTTAATTTCAACCAATAAGAAACTGCTATTCTCAGAGAGCTTGACCAACTAAATAATGGTTCCTATGATTTGATTGATGTCGGCTGTTAATGATGCTATCAAAATTAACTGCACCTAGTTATCGCAATCAATATCTACGGTGGTGAAATTCAATAAAGTATCGCATGTTGGCAGGCGTGAGGATGGTTCTGATAATTACATTATTCCCCTTTTCAAAAAAGGAAATGTTTTTTCCGCATATTTTTTGATTATTTTTTTTTGTCTTCTTTCATGTACTTTTTTGTACTTGATTTATTTGCATATTCCACATATAATTATAACTTGCAATTAGTATGGTTAATTCCGATCGAAGTGTACTCTTCTATCTCACTTACTTCTACAGCATTACAATACTTTGGATGATACAATTAAAAAAACAAGGTAATTGTCCGTAATAAACATTTCATAAATGTCGTATTAAAGAATTGATATTTTAATAAACAATCAAGTAATGATTATAACATTCTAAATTTTATTATTTATTTATAATTATAATATCATAATTATATGTGGAAGGTGCAAATAAATTAAGTACAAAAAGGTACGTGAAAAAGACAAAAAAAATAATCACAAAAAATTGAGGAAAAAAACAAAAATACAAAAAAGACATAATAATAATACAATTTTACTAGTTAAAATATATGTACACTCATTTCCAAAAGTCAAGCGACATGGCTCGGTCACGCCACACATAGTCCGGAGCTCAAAGTTCCGAGTATGTTGGTACCCATTGCTTGAGGGGTAGCAGGAGAGGGGAATGATAGGGAGGGGAGGAAAGAGTGAGGAGGTGAGTTTCGAAGCCTGGGTTGGCGTGCTGGAAGAAACGAACGGAATCAGAGCCTATGAGACAAAACCCATTCAACGGTGCGAGGGCATCAAATCCAACTCGGAAAAAAGGACTGTCTCAGTGGTTTCCTTCGCATGCCAAGGGTCACAAGAAAACCTCCGAGAGAAGGAGGCGTGTAAACGGTTCGAAGTCCGCAATGATGTCTTACAACGGGATAGGGAAACAAATGAATATGCCGCGGCTAGAAAGCACTTTCGGAAAAGATGCAATATTTTCATCTTTATGAGCGTTATTAATGTGAAATGCTAGGCTGCACTTCACTTCGGAAAGCGTAAAAAATCATCAATGGGTCAAGGGCAAAAATTATATAATACTCCATAAATTAGGATAACAAAAATGAGAGCTGTTGATTTAGTGTAGATCCTGAATGAGCATCTTCTGCCTTATGTCTGACTGATAGTGCTAGACGGTGAAGACGTGGTAGTAATACAAGATAATTCGTCGTTAGTTACGGCCGGTGTAACTCGACAATTTTTTTGACCAGAACTGGAATATCAAAGTTCTGCCCTGGCCAGCTCGCTCGCCGGAATAAAATTTTTATTCCACCGTACTGTATCACTCAAGCGTCAAGAAATTGTCAGCACGAAAATTGCTTTTTCGGGAGAACATTAGGAAATATTTACATCCTTTATCCAATCAGTTTTACCAAAACTCTAATAAATGGCAATTTATCACATGTAGCACTTTTATCACAGATAGTGGATACATTTTATATTGACTTTATTTAAATTTTCGAATAAAAATTTTATTCTAGCAGCATTTAATAGGCAATGAAAACGAAAGATCATTTAGTGTTTTATTTTAGTATTTAGTGAAGTCTCAGCCTGAGTCGATCACTCCTTGCATTCGACGGTTAATGAACCGTACTAAATTTTCACATATTTGTGGCCGTCGTCCGATTGAGCCCCAGAGTTCCATAACATTCTCTTCAAGAGCGGCTGCCCTCCTCAACTTTCCTTCCGTCCACTCATTCACCATTATACCCCATAAGTTCTCAATGGGATTCATATCCGGCAAGCGAGCTGGCCAGGGCAGAACATTGATAATCCAGTTCTGGTCAAAAAAATTGTCGAGTTACACCGGTCGTATCTAACGATGAATTAATTATCTTGTATTACTACCACGTCTTCGCCATCTGGCACTATCTGTCTGACATAGGCAGAAGATGCTCTTTCAGGATCTCCACTAAATCAACATCTCTCATTTTTTTTATCCTAATTTATGGAGTATTATATAATTTTTGCCCTTGACCCATTGATGATTTTTTACGCTTTCCGAAGTGAAGTGCAGCCTAGCATTTCACATTAATAACGCTCACAAAGATGAAAATATTGCATCTTTTCCGCAAGTGCTTTCTAGACGCGGAATATTATTCATGTTCCCCGCTCTTCGAACCGTTTACACGCCTCCTTCTCTCGGAGGTTTTCTTGTTACCCTTGGCATGCGAAGGCAACCTCTCAGACAGTCCTTTTTTCCGAGTTGGATTGGATGCTCTCGCACTGTTGAATGGCGTTTGTCTCACCGGCTCTGATTCCGTTCGTTTCTCCCTGCAAGCCTACCCAGGCTTCGAAACCCACCTCCTCATTCTTCCACCCCTCCCTATCATTCCCCTCTCCTGCTTCCCCTCAAGCAATGGATACCAACATACTCGGAACTTTCAGCTCCGGCCTATGTGTGGCGTGACCGAGCCGTGTCGCTTGACTTTTGGAAATGACTGTACAGACCACTTCTGAAAGAAAAAAATGCTGGCTGCTGGGAGCGAACCCCAGCCCATCCGATACTAGACATTCATTCTACCCATTCAGCTATCGCTGCTTCTGTTTGTAACCTTAAGGTTAATGGTATATGTTGCATCCGTGCTTACACCTGAATTTAAATTGTTAAGATCTTTTAAACAAGGGCCCATTGGCAAAAACGCAGAGAGATATAGGTGATGTTTTAGTTCTAGTTTCACCTCCTAAAAGGGTATTACGAATTTCAATATTAATGTTATGGCCTCCCCTTGTTGGTAAATATCGATGTTATTCATCTGTAATTTAAGGTTCACAATTTTATATTTGTCGTATAAGTCGACTTTAAGTTTTAGGAAAATTTTTTTAAGCTTCAAAGGTCGACTTATACGCCGTGATATACGTTAGTTATAATGTTGCGATGTATTCATTAGGCCTTCCAAATAACGCACATGTGATAGGTCCGCATGAGACACAATGTAGTAGTGGCGTCATTTAACTGTTTTGCATCGCCGGACATTCTGTCCGTTATATCCTAAGTACGTTCCATCAAGGTCCAGTATGCAGAGGGTTCAATGTACTGTGGATTTCTTCCTTTTCATTGGCTTCGTGGTACTTTTGTTTCGGATGATACACTTCCTCATGGCTAATCTCATCACAATTTACCGAAAGAAGTGAATAATATCAGTCAGTCTCTCTTTTACAGTAAGCACCGCCTCGAAATATTCCAATTCATTTGCATCGGAATCAAACCATTATCAGTTTTGTCTTTTCATTGGGAATCAGTGGTCTAATGAAGTTTATTCTAATGAGTACTTGAAGTTGTTTTATTTATTTAACTAGTTTATAATTTTTACTTTGCAAAAGCCATAAATAATGACTTGAAACGCTTACAGAATGCAAGTACCTTCTACTTGTATATTGAACAAATAAGTAACATATCATTCTTGTCATTAAAGACAATTTTTAGTAATGTATGTGTATCTGTAAATGTAATTACATGCAAGGTTATTTGTCAGGTGCGTTTCGCTTCCAGCATAAGCGCCTATTAGTATTAGTCTCCATCTGGTCTGTCCCCATGTTCGTTATCTGCTTCTACCAAGCAGATTTTCATGAAATTTGATATTAAGGACTTACGGTCAAAGATAATAAGAAAATCACATAAATGAGTCACGTAAGCCAATCAGGGGTACCACTTTACTGGTGATAAAATATGAACTTTCCCTCATATCTCGTAAAGTATCGGTCATATCAAAATATTTATCAAGTAAAACTTGTGCAACTAATAAAGCAGGGTATTTCTTTTCCTCTACATTTTTATCGTAGGAGTCGCCGTTTGCAAGAAAATCGAACAAGAGTCGTAATTTGAGTTGAACTTTGAAATTTTCTAGCATGGTTACTTCTTCATTGTTGCTAACGTAAACAATCTCACGGAAATATGTTTAATTTCCTTACATATGCATGTAATATTTTTAAATGGGAAGAAAATGGATTATTTATGATGAAGAAAAGAACTTTATAATGCTACTTCCCTTCCAAACACGTAAATAATTTCTTTCAAATACTCCAATGCACAAAACGCACCCATTTGTGTTACGTTGTACACTTTCCTAACTTGTTTATATCTTAAAATCTCATTATAAATATTAGTGTTATTTTAAACTCTTGTACTAATTTTTAAACGAAGTAATCAACTGATATTTTATAATTATACAGTTTGCGTAAGCACAACATTAAATTACCATAACTTTAATGTATGTTAACAAATTGTTGACAGCATATTTGTAGTGATTCTGAGATAAATACAGAGTTCATAAAATTATTTCTAACGAAGAATGTAAATTAAACTACAAAATATCCTTCTAAGATTTAGTCACATTAAACGTTTATTAGGAAAATTACACTGTAATCGTTTTTGTGCATCAAATCTTGGAGTAATTATTGGAATTTATTTTACAATGCTACACAAACATCTTTATATAGTTCTCTGGTGAATAAATTAAATTAAAATGGTATTGCAAAGTTCTTTGCTTATAAATAACTAGCAAATTTACCCAGCGTTGCTCAGGTTATGTTTTAAATCATCGTGACTTCAAATTATGGCAATAATTATGAACAAAAAATTATATCTATGCTTGAATTAAGTTTTATTTGGGAAATTTTTTCATATTTTAATTGATATAAATGAGAGTTGGAAAATATTTTGAGGATTCGTAATTAAAATTGACAATCAACGCAGTGGATTCATTTTGTGAGGTGATGCTTTTTGCCAGGTGGAGTTCGTTCTCTAAGCTTCCAGTAGAGAACGTGCATGTAGAGTACAGGTAGTTCTGCCTAATGTAGCAATTGAAAATTACTAGAAGTTACCTTACGCCTCAGTGATCGGAGGTAATATGTAGAGTGGAGGGGAACGAATTCCATTAGAATAGAGGGGCATTGAAGGTGAGCGCGCTTCCTAGAAGGGAAATCCCCTTGCACGCAGAGTAGAGAGGTGACTTCTTAAGTCAGTTACCATACGGTAGCTTTGCTTTACGCATGGACAGTTATATGCGGGATGCTCAGGAGTTCAAAATAAACATTCTTTAAAAATTCAGATAATACCAGGTTCCTAGAAAGGAGCGTCTGTCTCACACAACATTGTACGAGGGTTTCCCAGAAAATAATGCACCACATGTTTTGAAATTACGCATATTTAACGAATATGTGACAGATTTTGACTTTTATCGATAAGTTTCCTGGACAACGAATGTCATTTTTGAGGCTCGAGATTCATATTATTGCCTCGCGAGAGATAAGGGGGGGAACAGCAGAGGGAGGGAGGGTGGGGGATAAGGCATTGTCAAGTGCAATTTGTAACGTTTTAACAAAAGTATTGTCCACTTATTGTAACAAAGTATTATTCACTTGACATAAATTTATTTTAACAAAACTCTTTGCTTAGAGAATCATTCTAAGAGTCGGAGCATTGAATTTCTGTGTGATTTTAATTCTCTTTTCTACTGTTTTTGTTTTTCGTTGCATTAATTCTTTTTGTTTGTTCATCTGTTGTTTGTCGTTTTGTATTAACCAAACCACATCCAACACAGTGTAATGTGAGAAAATAAAGTAAGTGGTAAATGTTTTCACTTGTATAAATTGTGTAGTATCGAAAGTAAGATTGCGTAACCCGGCCGCTGTATGGGTTTGTTGTCTAACTAAGTAGGCTGTTATGAAGGTTGGCGTTGTAATAGTGTCTCATCGCACCGTCAAATGTCATGGATGTCTGTGTTGACCAGCATCATAGCTAATCCTAATATACAATAAACTTTGAAGCTTCTTTGTTTATTGTAAAAAATTCTGTCAACATTTCAAATTTGAAATGCAGGCATCTCTAGTGGAATTGTAAAATGTTATATTTCCCTATATTATTATTATTATAGCACTGACTATAATTAACCAATTGACCAAACCTTTTATACATTCATCAAGTTAAGATGTTAATAATAATTGTACCAAATTTTAGTTATCCGTGTCTTATAGTTTATGGCATGCATAATGAGACACGCAAACAAACTTTTGCAAATATATATAGATTGTGGGAAGCTCATTCAGTTCTATTTGGTATAATAATTATAGGATATTTATTTTGTTTCTCAATTTTGTAGGTATTCTTTTGATTCTCAGGTTGGTCTCTATGTAAATATTGACGTTGTCTCTTGTTGGTTGAGTTATATTTTAGATTACTTAACAATTTCATGGCTGTTGTTTAAAATATCTTCATTAAGTTATCGTAACGATAATTTCGGTAAACTCCATATGAGATTTTGACTTATTCTAACATAAGCGTTACTGAAAAGGAATTCTTTAAATTTATTAACATAAATAACTCAATTGTATACAAATATTTAATGAAATACTTTAGTTTTTCGTGCACTCAATACTTTCATAAATTACAATCTGAAAATTCTTCAAATAAATGTTTTGTAATGATAATGTATTGCTACTTACAATTTGCACATTTATAATGTTAAAAAATATAATTATTGATAAATTTTTAATGATTTGATTTGCTGATTTTCCTTTTAAATTTGACAAATTGGCCATGAAAGTGTTAAGCTATCGATAAGGAGCACTGTGATTTGTTAACGATAGTGAGTTGAGTCACGCAATGCAATTACTACTTAAATTTAAAGTAAATTAACCTCAAGTCGTTAAATTTTACGCACTTACTGTACATTACCTGGAAATATAAGACAAACTTTGAGAATATGCTATATTTTTTCATAAATAGGGTGTTTGCTTTGATTAAATCAGTTATATTTTGCATAATAGCTTTGAATCTGAACTTTACATTAGAACAAATATGTTTTTGATGTTGTAAATATAATCTCACCTTGATTAATCAGTTATATTTTTAAATGCAAGATAATTTTTAAAGACAAAATGTATTTAGTTCAATCTTTGCTGTTATAAAAATTAAATTGCTATCAGAAGTAAATCTTTGTTTATATTATGCTATTAATCTTTTTCAAAAAACAGTAATACGTCTAATTGAGGTAATATAATTTGTGCATTTATACAATAATTAATTTGGCAAATATAAAGGTTTAATTTTATTAACATTTGAAATAGGTATGACATGAAATTTTAATATTGCATTTTTGAAGTTTATTTCTGACTTGGAATAGTTTATAAAAATGTTATCCTGGCATTTAAGTAATTCCAATTAAGCATTGCTTTGCGAGATTCATTATTTTTTCGTCATTTATGCAAACATTGCTCCCATTTGGAATCAGTTGCGTGCATTCAATTTTACGTATTTCTTGACCAATAAGAGACATTGTTAATTGTAATTAAGGTCATTGATAATGTGAAATGTTTCTTTTTTAAGTGTTTCCAGAACAAGTCCTTTGAAAGATTGCTTGCCTCAGATAAAAATAGCTGCGACAGAGTAGTGAAAAAATTAATACATGCATTTCGACTTAAGAGCAGTTGTCGTCAGTGGCATTTCGCCTAAATGCTTGTATTAATTTTTCCACAGCTCAGTCGCAGTTATTTTTATCAGAGGCAAGTAACTTCTTCAAGTGCTTGTTCAATAATTTATTTCAGCTGCAAAATGTGTTTGATGGTTTATTTTTTCATGTATTTATGTCAGCTGTTGAACAACAGTTGAAAATATTGTGTTATATGTAATATGTCAGTTGTTGAATAGTTGAAATGCAGATAAATTGTCGTAATGTTGAATAATTTGTTCAATAATCAGCAAAATTTGGCTGAATTGGTGGTCAAAAATGTCATTTTTAGGTTAAAAATGTGCTAAATTTAGCAAAAATATACCTAAAAAAAACCCCTTGTATTTATGTCAGCTGTTGAACAACAGTTGAAAATATTGTGTTATATGTAATATGTCAGTTGTTGAATAGTTGAAATGCAGATAAATTGTCGTAATGTTGAATAATTTGTTCAATAATCAGCAAAATTTGGCTGAATTGGTGGTCAAAAATGTCATTTTTAGGTTAAAAATGTGCTAAATTTAGCAAAAATATACCTAAAAAAAACCCCTTAAGTCCAACGATACCTAAAAGAGGCTCCGAGAAAAAGAAATTATTCCTATCTAAACGGAGTCAACAGGTTTTGATCATAATAAAATGTCTTTATTGCAATTAAAATGTACAGTGTATATATACAAGTTCAATAAAAATTTTACAATCTGAAATAATACATTTTGTCTACTTATTTTATCCTGCACCTGAAAATAAAAATTATACTGGACTTAAAAGAATTTTTTGACTTGAGAAAAAAAAATTGTTTGTTTACAATTTGTACTTAGAAAAACTTTTGAAAAAGTCCCAATTCCAGAAATCTTTCAAGTCTAAGAGTTAAAAACTATTGTCCAATTTGTAAAGTAATTTGTTTACAATCTGGACAATAATTTTTAACGCTAGACTTGAAAGATTTCTGAAATTAGAACTTGAAAAAAATTAATTTGTTTACATTTTGGACTTAGAATAATATCTGACTTAAAAAATTTCTGGACTTAAAAAGATCTGAATATTAGCACAAATCAAAATTGCCATTTAAAAATATTCATGAACTGCAGAAAATTTTTTAAATATAACAAGCACTAGAATAAAAGTTGGACATTTTTACAAAGTACTTTGGCAAGGATAATATTTCTTTAATCATTTCTATTGGTGAGAAAGTAGAGGAAAAATAGCATGGCTTAGAAAAAAATATGAAATGAGACGATAAATATATACCCAAAAGCGCTGCTAATTCTGGTTTGTTCAGATTTAAAAAATGGCAATAATTATACAGAATGGAAAAGCAATAGCTTATATACATTTAGACAAAAGAATTTGCAATTGTTCTGAATAATATATAAATAACACAACACTTTGGAAACGTATTTACAAATAAATAACATCTAGCAAATTGGATATTGATGGAATTATTAAAAGAACTTTTTTCTGGACATTGACTTTAATTAAGAATAAAATAACCTGCACAATTTTTCTTAATTAAGAAATTTAACTCTCCACAAAGTTAAATCTTTTTCTAAATATCGTCTAGAATCAAGAACAATTAAACTACCATTTCCGATGCATGGCTTAATAATTGGAGAATATCAACTTTTCACAATGAAAATACTTTACATAGTCTAGATTTTCAATCAAAACTCTCAAAACTAACTGAAATTTCATTTGCATTTTATCTCTTTATCTGATTTTGATAACTTGAATAATGAACTGAATTTGTATTGCCTCAGAATTTTTTCTGCCTTGAATAAACAACAATAAAAACCCCAAAGAATATTTTCTGAATTAATTCAAGCAGATCCTACATCTCCAAATTTCTTTAAATTATTAAATTAAATCTGGAATTATTTAACCACGACAAACCCTCTTGGTAAAATATTAAATGTAGAACACCAAAAATCCCGATACAAATAATCTTTTTTAATGGCTGCTCCTATTTTAAGATTAAATTTAATTAATTACTTTCCAACATCCAATTTGCGGAACGATATTCACATGACAAGTCTGCAAACATGAGCAAATACAGTGCTGTCTCAGAAGTCAATACGAAAACTTGGCATTTTATAAGTTTTCTAAAGTTTTTAAATTCAACATCTTCGGAAATTCGTAAATAACTTGTTACTACATTTGATTCTTATTAACGGAAGTGAATTTAACAAAAATTTAAAATTTATAGAAGTACGCTAATAAACCTTTACAAACAAAATGGAATATTCTTTATAAAATCAAATTAAAGAAAGTTTTCAGAGTTCAAACTGAAAACCAACACCTTATATTCTTGTAAATTTATAATAAAAAATTAAATGCATTTTATAAAAAAGTTGAGTTATCAGAAAGTTTTTAAGTTCAAACAGAAAATTGATGCCCTACATTCTCAGAAATAAAATACTCTTACGGACGATATCAGATAAAACTTTTTTTTCAGACGTAGCACTATATTTTCCATTTACTTACTTTTAGTGTAAGTTGATTAAACAATATTTTTAAAAGAAATCAAATTCTTGGGGAATCGTTTAATCCTATCGTAAATTTCTGCTCATTCTGAATGACAGGAGAAAAACCTCCTAAAAATTGGAATTCTTATTGTATTGTATTTATTTTCATTGGTTGTGAGCATAAAGCTATAATAATGCCAAATTTGAAGCGTTTAGCTCATCTGAAAGGGACTTATAATTTACAATCTCTCCTACATCCTCCGTAAGATGCAGCTACATATTATACAAGATATTTATCGCCTGACATATTGAACAAACCAGAATATAGCAACATATAGGTATAAAAACCTTCTCTCATCCCATATGTATAGCCTCCAGCTCAGATTCCTCTATACTCTCGCACCCAGGTGTATCAATTGTCGTCTCAGCAAAGCAGTACTCTTCGATTCATGGTTCCTCGACGCCTCAAACCATCGCATTTTCACTCAGCATCAACTGTGAATGCCTACAATGAAGAGGAAAAATGGTTGTGGTGAATTCAATAAAGAAATATTAACTAAAAAATCTAAATATAAAAGATTAATTTGCTTAAACAACATGAAAGAGAACATTCACTTATCAAGGTCTATTTAGAATCTTAAAATTTTAAATTCTTTACGAGTTTATTCAAATTATTATGTGAAAGATTCGTTTGACAATTAGTTTTAAAATTTTAACCTTCCATAAGGTGTAGTGCTTAGCGTGTCAGCTTCCCATTACAAAGCTGCGGGGTGCGATCCCCGCAAATGGAGGTTTTTTTCACAAAAAAATTAATTACTTAATTAATAATAAAAAACTATCATTGGTGTCTGGCAGTAGGCAGCAGTACTGTCGGTACGGTATAGAGATGAAAACAAATGATGTTGGTTGGGTATATATTCAATAGAACAGTAGGCATGATTTGATCGGCTACAGTACTGCGATGTGGAAAGCAAGAGGGAAACTACCACATTACATTTCCCTAATAATGATTATATTATATAATATTCCGGAGGTAAAATAGTCCCCCAATCAGATCTCCGGGCATGGACTGCCTTGAGGAAAGCAACTGTCGAAGGTAACTTATGCAAAGATACTTGGAATTTAAAAACCACGAGGAAGGCAGAAAAGCTAGAGAACCTGAAAAATGAAATAGGATTGACGTCATAGGGCTGAGCGAAGTCAGATGGGAAGTAGAAGGGCAGATCCGCTCGGAAGAATTCACGGTAGTTTACACCGGAGGAAATAGTGAGGCAAGGGGAGTAGCTCTGGTACTTAAAAGATATAATGAATAGCGTGACAAAAATAACAGCAACGAACGATAGGTTGATGGCAATAAAGCTAAAAGTTGTCCCAGTTAACATGTTGATAACCCAGGTATATATGCCAACAACCGCTATTGAAGAAGAATAAATCAGGGAGATGTATGAGCAAAAGAATGACATTTATGAAGTAGAACTGCACAATAATGGGAGATTGGAACAACACAGTTGGAAAAGCCCAGGAGATAAAATGAGATGCCAAATAGATTAATCCTAGTAAAACAAAGATTCAGGAACAGCATAAAAAATACTAAGACATTACCAGGAGCAAACATTGATTCAGATCACATCCTTCTAATACTCGATGTAACCACAAAGCTGATACAAATAAGGAAAACGAGAAGAGAAAGACAGACTTGGGACCTAAAAAACTGAAAGAAAGGCAGAATGCTTTCAGCATGAAGTCGGAAGGTCGCCTTAGAAATTTGGAAAACAAACCAGAGACCGTGAATACAGAATGGGAAGAAATTAAAGCCAGCATCAAAGACACCTTGAATAAAGAGATTGGGAAACAAGAGAAGAAAATCAGAAACCCATGGATCACTAAGGAAATGCTGGAGATAATGGATGAGAGAAAAAAATGGAAAAAAATGTTAACAGTGAAGAAGGTAGAGCCAACTATAGATGCACAAACAATGAGTCGAGAAGGGTAACAGATAAAGCTAGGGAAATTTGAATAAAAGGAAAATGTGAGGAAATACAACTGAGAAGTTAGGACGGTATGATATGATGTATGCTAGGGCACTGGAGTTAGAAGATTAGAAGTCTAATGGGATTTGTGGTAAAGCAATTATGAACGCAGATGGAAAAATAGTCGCAGAACCAAAGGATGTAGCACAGGTATGAGAAGTATACATTAAGGAACTATACAGCAAACAGGCAGGATCAGCACAAATAGAACGGAAGAAGAGGATAACATTGAAGAAGACAAACTTGGGAACAAGTAATATGGAAAGCGAAGTACAAAAGGCAATTCTGGAACTGGATAAAGAGAAAGCTACAGGCAGCGATGGAATACAGGCAGAGGTACTTAAAGTCATGGGATCGGAAGGACTAAAAGTGATTATGAAACTAATTAACAAGCTTTACAACTCGGGAAAGAGGCCTCAGGATTTCTTAGATGTGACAATGATCCCTCTAAAGAAGAAGCCAAAGGCAATGCAGTGTAAGGACTACAGAACGATATCCCTACTGTCACACACTTCGAAGATCATCATGAGGATTCTTAATAAAAGACTAGAGAAAAATGCCGAAGAAATGCTAGGGGAAGATCAATTCGGCTTCAGAAAAGGACGAGGAACCAGAGATGCTATCGGTGTAGTGAGAATCATATCAGAAAGGGCAATAGAATACAGTCAAGATTGCTGTGTATGTTTCCTCGACTGGCAGAAGGCCTTTGATAAGAGTAAATTGGGTACTGCTGATGAGGATATTAAAGGATATAGGTGTAGACTGGAAAGACAGGAGACTGATCGGGAATCTATACGTAAATCAACTGGTAAAAGTCAGGTTGGAGAATGCGGATACCAGCGGAGTACATATCGGTAGAGAAGTAAGACAGGGCTGCTGTCTATCGCCGATTCTATTCAATATATATGGAGAGAGGCTAATGCAGGAACCGTTAGAAGGCATGGGAGATTTCTAAATCAGAGGAAGGATTATAAGAACAGTGAAATACGAGGACGATCAAGTACTCCAGAAAATGATAAATAGACTAGTGATAACAGGTAGGAAATATGGAAATTAATACAGAGGTTTAACTACTGACAAGTATTAAATATTATCTGTTAATAATTTCAAGTAGTAACAGCAATATTCATTTTAATTTATGCTATAAAATCAACTAAATTGATCAATTAACTTTATAAAAATCATTCCATGTACTCTTAATTGGAAATTATCGACAAATCACAGCATTTATTATAATGTCTATATCTATAATACAACCTAAAACCATTGTCATATTGGATAAAATTACAGTTTGTTTTTACCTTTAAAAACGATCAAAGAACATGAATTCAGAATTGAATTTTAAGCCAAAGAATAGTAAGAAAATATTTCTAATCTTCCTAAAGCTTGCATTGTGACAAGACTGCACTTAAAGAGGTAAAAACTGACATTATCGCTTCTGACTTGATCTCACTTCTTTATTCATTGTCTTTAATACTTTGTAAATAACAGGCTAATAAGATAAAAATCGTTATGTTAATGCTATGAAATATGTTTCACATTTTAAAAAGCATTGGACCTCTTGTCGCACACCAGTTCCACCAAAAATAAAATCCTCTGTCATAGTAATAAATGGCATAACACATGACATACACCCCGCAAACATCAGCCTTCTATCTCTTACAGTTAAATTTCTGTTTTGATTTGATTGATTGAACATTTATAAAATAAAATGCACTAAAATAGTATTTGAATAAATTTTCTACAATTTTTTGATGCTCAACTGATGATTAGCCAACCACCGATGGAAATAAGCATAATAAAAACCAACTGTCACGATAAACTTCCATTAGCATAGCAACTTTTCAAAAATTTGCATGTATTCCAAGAATTCGACTAACTTTGACTAAGAAATCCCTTTCCTCAAAATATTTCATTGATTGCTTTAGCAATTTCCATATAGATAGCCTTTTCCAAGCAAAATATTTTAATTACTTTCCTCAAAATGTCTCCATAATTTCAACATTAGTTTACACCTCACCAAAGAGTTAAAAGTCAATGAACATTTCACGTTACACTGTCACTACAAAGTAATAATTTTGTTTCTATGAAATCATCTCGTGTTTATAGAGCATACTTAATTGATTTATGCTGAAATGGATGTCAGTAGATTGAAAAGTAAAATTTCCCAGGTACAAAGTATTTCATAAAATATGCCAAAAATTGAAGCATTGATAACACTTATGTTAACGATAATTAACAAGCCTTTCAAAGTCGAAATTATAAAATCAATTTTATTCTCTCAATGAAATATTCACTTAAAATAAATTGAGATTTATCACTTTCCAATGTAAGCTTAAGTTACTACACTTTCACCATTAATAGATGGAAAAATTAGTACAATAAGTACTGCACATATATAGACGCAATTAAAACACATGCGTGGTTACACGACTAAATTTATCCTATCTATTCAGTAAAATACGTCGATAATTCTCACTGGAAACTTCAAGTAAC
Organism: Uropetala carovei; assembly: GCA_036926305.1. NCBI lineage: Eukaryota > Metazoa > Arthropoda > Insecta > Odonata > Petaluridae > Uropetala > Uropetala carovei. Next base: position 1,300,405 of record JAXCHB010000167.1, read on the forward strand.
AGCCAATACAAATGCAATTGGCAAACTACTTAAAAGATTGTACTCACCGTTAATATGTATTTCTTGATATCACACAAGGGAACATGACAGCTGTTCTGTGACGTCTTCTGCAAACATTCCTCTGAAACAAGAGAATGAAATCTTAAAATATGTACCTACTGTATTTTAATTCTGAATATTATTTCTGATAACCTGATTACATTATGTAGTGTCTCTCGTGCTAAATCACTCCGATAATATTCGAAAATATTGTATTGTAACTCAAATTCCAAGATTTGTAAAATATAAGACTTATATTCCTTAAGTTGCTAAGTTAAGCTTAATACTTATTTCAAAACCATGACACTAGTATGTATTGATTACGTAATTGATATCATTTCAATAAACGAAATACAGCATTGCTTTGAATGAATTTCTCGATAATGGTTACCAAAATCAAATACAGCTGCACACGGAGAATTCTGTCTGAAAACTGAATAATTAGGAGAAAACCTTATCAATATATTTTCAGTTGCGCATTAAAATATTATTATTTTATCAAACATACGCTTTAACGAGATTAAAATACACGAAAATGAGATGGATTACCTCAGAAACTCATATCAAACTCCCACCGTAGGCCAATCTGATCATAGGCTAACACCGTATACATATATCATTTCTAAAAATCAAAGTTGATAGAAAACGAACCTTTACCTTCAAATTATACGCTTACACAACCACTCGACAAATTAATAACCATATTCATGTCTCAACTTGACTCAGTTCACCCAAAATACACGTGATTAACTTTCACCAAGGAAAATAATTGCATAGATCCACATATATCTTATGTAAAGGTCTCTCCTAATTAATGTAAAGATTATGCCGACATAAAATTCAGTGAAGAGATCAACCATTTCGTTTAATTAAGAAATAATTTCACAAAAGCTATGAACTAAGGATCAGAAGAAATAATGACCTTGAGACAAAATTGAACGGTAATATTAATGCGATGATGCTACCCCGATGCGGCGTTCCGACAACGACAATTAAATTTTCGCTTAATTCTAACTAAAGCATTTAAAACCGACAATCAATCACAGTAACACGAGGTCGACGTAAATCTCTTGCGAATTACGAACGGAAAGTTACTTACCCGTTCACGACCCTACTCTTCCTGGACGTAGAATTACACCCAGACCCATCCCCTCCCCCACTTTCATTTTGAAGCGCACCCAGTGACACCTATCAACAAAGATGAGCGTAACTTGAAACTCTGAAAACCGTTGAGTTGCCAGGGGCTGGCCGAGAGGCTACGATTGTAACTCACAGACTTGATTCATCTTCTACCAGTGGAAAGTTTAGGTCAATATAAGAATACCATGTCGGAATTACGGGCCAATGCCTTATAGTTTAAGAGAAATAATTAATGAAAAAGTACAAAAACGGACAAATCTGAATAAATGCTTGTAACTTCGCTTCTACACCAAAGCGTGATTCGCGATGCGCACACTCAGTGTTCCAGAGTACCGATGGTAAAATACTTTTTCTCGTGTAAAATTTCCTTTTTCGTGCTAGTTTTTATCCCATTTTTTGGAAAATACTTAGTCACCACAATTTTTATTTTTTTCACGCAGGATAATTGTTTTTAATCAGTAGACCACTATTTTCCCCCATTTTCAGAAAATATCTGTTCACCGCTATTCAAGCATTTATTGAGATTGGTCCGTTTTTATACTTTTTAATTAATTATTTCTCTTAAACCAAAAAGCATTGGTACGTAATTCCGACATGGTATTCTTATATTGACCTAAACTTTCCACTGGTAGAAGATGAATCAAATCTGTGAGTTACAGTCCGTAGCCTTTCCTTGTAAGCTTCAAATCGTAGGACCCTACTAAATTAAGAATAAAGTACTTTCCGGTATAACCGGAAAGTTATAGTTGTATATTGCTTCTACTAAGGGCATTATTGGTTATTTCTATTTAAATGTTTATCTTTTTTTTCTCTTTCTTGACTTGTCCTATATTTGTATGTACAAATCCCAGGATGAATAAATTATTAATATTAGAAAGCAGTACAGGAAATTGATAAAAGAATAGAAAATACATTCAATAATCATGGATTTTTATTAGCTTCAAATCAGACAAAGGAAGTCTGGAGGATAGCAAACGAAGCTACTGTACAAAAGAGGTCTCACACACTCCCAAGTATAGTTGAAAATAATGAAATTCTCAAAGATCCTAGAAAAATATCCAATGCTATTAATAATAAATTCCTAAATACCAATGCACTTATTAACAACAATACTTGTAACTTAAAAATCCCTGTTCAGGAATCGGCTGGCAACTTCCACCATACTAACACAATTTATCTCAAACCCTGTACTGAGCAGGAGTTAACTAAATATTTGGCTAAGATAGGAAGTAAAAAGTCATCAGGTCCAGATGAAGTACCAGGTACCCTTATAAAGTTGTGTGGGCAGGTAATAACCAGACCATAACTTTACCTTATAAATCAATCTCTAGAACAAGGTGTTTTTCCAGATGCTCTAAAAACCTCCAAAGTGATCCCTGTATTAAAAAATAAGGGTGACAGAAATCATATTGACAATTATAGGCCCATATCTCTAATGTCGCAGTTGAATATGCTTTCTGTGAAAGATTAGTTGATTTTCTCGAAAGAAACAACTTACTATCTAATGCACAAATTGGTTTTAGAAAGGGAAAATCCACTGAGCATGCTCTCGTGTCAGCATTAGAATTTAGCCTGGAGGAACTGAACAAAGGTAATAGACCTCTTGGTTTTTTGATTTAAGCAAAGCTTTAGATCTTGTGGATCATAATATTTATTGTCAAAATGTGCAAATTTGGGTATCCGAGGTGTAGCACTCAACTGGTTATCATCCTATCTAAGTGTTCTTATTTCATATTCCCGTTTTACTTTTACTATAAAATATCTCATTGGATTACCAAAACAAATATGACGTTCCTATTTAATGTGACAATATAACTGCATAGCATTTCGAAATGTCAAATTTCTGACAAAATACATTATGGACAAGTTACGAAATTTAAATAATCGTCAGCATAAGAAAAAATGCATCAATATATTACATGACGGTGTAATACTTATTTCGTCTCGAATGTTTGCCCGTATTTTGTAATAATATTGTCATTTCGTATTATAATAAAATACTGAATGTCGCATATATTTAGCATAAGTAAAATTAGATATACTGATTATATTTTTGGATATTGCTCTGTACACGTGGAGCCGAACCGAAGTAAAAGGCACTCGATTTCCAGATACCGTGGATATTGAAAAAGTCCAAATTTTACCTCCACCTATCTATCCTCTATACAGTGAATTCCATAGTCGACCAAAGCTACAATAAATTTATCGAATATGGATTAAGCGAAATACTGAACATCAGAACAACCATTCCGTCCTGTAATTATACCCTAAACGAGGTTTTTTCCGGCGGAATTCCAATCAATTGATCCGCTACGTAATTCATGTAACATACTCGGTACTTCGTAAAAACCAATAGTTTATATTCATAGATTGATTTACAAACCTATATTACCAATGCGTTCTTACGTAACAAACTATTATCGCAAATAGAAACACGAAAATTACATCTGTATCATACCTACGCCCCATAACTTCAGCAAACCTACCGATCGCAGCGCTGCGTGTGACGACTTTGGCAACTAAAACTTGAGCGACCAAACTGGCAACAGTTTCGGACCCGGAGTGGAATCTCCTCAGTATAGGCTCCATGATCAAAAACATCCAAACCAGCCTGGGCTATAAAGCAAAATGTATATTTTTCTTGTGTAACTTTACATTTCTAATGTGTTATGATCGGAATACAGTGAAGTAGTTGTCAAGCATCTTCCTATCAAGGTGGCAGTTGGAGAAGATGTCGCCTATGCTGCTCCAGGAAAGCAGAAAAAAGAACAAAATATACTTGTTCTTTAAGTGTATTACCACTTTGTCCCCACCCATGATTACTTAAATTTCATGGAAAGTAAACTGCATTTTGTAAATGTAAAATTTTGTCTGTTTTTGTATGTTTTGTATTGTGCACTGCATGCACAAAATGTGCTGCTGTATCTTCGTGCATAAATTAAGAGGACTCTTCCTGGTACCATGTTTGTTAAAATATTTTGCTATGTAAATGTGTAATTTAGATGTGTGTTCCAAGTTTAGGTAACTTTTAGGTAAAATAATTACTTTTTCAATTTCATTACTTTTGTAAAATATGTGCGGGATAGAGTTTTAGTATCATTGTGTGAAAAAATAAGAGGAACTCTTCCTGGTACCATGTTTGTACCCATATTTAGCTATGTAAATAAGGTGTGTTTCCAAGTGTGGCGACCCAAAGATTACCGCCACATACAGCTCCAACTAAATGCTATATCGTACACATAACAAAATAACATTAAATATCAACAACACTTAACCACTTCAGAAACTGTGGACTTATTGTTACCGTCTCTCCAACAGGAAACTTTTCACTCTCTCCTTCCCTTTCTCTGTCACTCTCCCCCTTCTCTCCTTTTTCTTTACCACTCCCGTCACAGCTCGCTGTCCGTCTCCCCCGTGGTCTGCGTCGTTTTCTTGACTGCCCGCTCTCGCCTGACGTCGCCGCTCGAGGGAGGGGGTACGGCGGGTCGTTTAAATGCCCGTCTCCTCGACTTCGTATTGGTTAAATTCGTGACTAAGTGATATACCCCTACGAAAAGGAGGGAATGGGAAATAGGGGTAATATTCGCCCTATATAAAGCGCGTTGCTGTGGTAGCGGCCATTCGGCGGACCATTCGGTGAGGCCATCCGTGTTCTGTTCATCGATGAGAAAGACATCGTTAAGTGCGGAGTTGTGGGGAAAATTGCTGCACAAGTTTAGGGAAACTTTAGATGAAATAAGTTTTTTCAATTATATTACTTTTGTAAAAAGGCGTGTGTGTGTTTATTGGGAAAAATAGTTCCTGCATATTTTTCTTTTAAATTAGGCAAATAAAAAATATTTTTGATGTAAATATCCCTTCCTTCGTCAGTGTTACAGACAAAAATCACCACTTTATTAAAAAAATTCTAAGTTTCTATAATTTAAACTGGAAAGTGTTCAAGCTCGCAAAGTAAATTTTTATTAAAGTTTCTGAAAACTAATGAATGTAATCTAATAATGCGTTGTATATTAAAAGTTATAAAATTTTTGTTTGGTATTAATAAAAGTTCTAGATTATGTAAATGTTATGAGTTTTACCTTCTGTGAACCTAAAAGCGTGTGCAAGATATTTGTATATGTGATTTCACCAAAATTTTAAATAAATAAATTTATTCATATTTTCATTGTATTATATTCATTGTTTATAATGAATTCCCTCGGATTTATTTTTGTGTATATTTCATTGACTCTAATGATCGTCTCTGGAGAATTATTACAAAACTAAAAAATAAAATTTCCCATTATAAATTTCAAAACCTCTCGTTCTTATGCAGTTAAAATATTTAAGCAAATTCAGCATGAATTCGTATTGTTTTCAAAAATAATTATTTTCACTCATTTTTCCGTTTAATACTTCAAGTCCGGACTTCGTATAATAATTTTAAGTAATTTTAAAAAGAAATTAAAAATGCCTTGCACCAATTCCAATGCTTATGGGGTAATAAATGGTTACTTGGTAACGGTAATCAACAAAGCATACATACCTAAGCGTTATATATATATATAGATTGTTTCAATGCTTCATCCCATATATCGTATAAGTTTAAATTCATGAAATTCCTGTAATAGTGATTTTGATACAAAATGAACCTTCGATGTTCAAATCTGATGCTTAAACAGATTTGAGAAAGCCGCTGTATGACGTCACGCTAAGAGCGACGCTATTGCCATCTGGTTATCCCCTTCCGCTAAACTTCGGAACAGCCGTTTCTAAGGGAGTTTCAGAGGCCTGATCCGTAATAACTGGGATAACTGGTAATAGCGATCTTCAACTGTTCTTAAGTCTCTAGTCTTTAGTTGTCGGCGGTTGCACGTGAGGGTAGGAGAATGTATTCTGTCACTGGAAAAACGAATTATCTCAGATTTATTGAATCCACCGCAAAAATTTTAAGAGTGAGTATAGTGCAACGGTATGAAATCTCGTTCTGCGACCCTCATTAAAAAAATATAATTGATTACTTCGTACACACATTAATTCGGTGTTTATATTGTTTTAATCAGACATCTTCGTCATGCATGTCTTCATTTGCCAAATTTGCGGAACATAAAGACTTGGACCTCATAAGAAATATTGGAATATCAGCGCACATTGATTCAGGAAAAACAACGTTGACTGAAAGAATCTTATACTACACGGGAAGGATATTGGAAATGCATGAGGTATTACATGGCATTATTTCATAGCTATCAGTAATTCATTTATGTAAAATATTAATGGCTTTTTATTTATTAAAGGTAAAAGGCAAAGATAATGTAGGGGCCACCATGGACTCAATGGAACTTGAAAGGCAGCGTGGAATTACAATCCAGTCCGCAGCAACTTACACATTGTGGAAAGATCATAATATTAATATAATTGACACTCCTGGTAATTAAAATATATGTTATATTAAATTAGAGCAATGGGAGGATAATTCGGTTCATTTTACGAAATTACCATTTACTACATTTGTTAATGACGTCTGTCATATTTGGGGTTAATAAATAGTTTGTAACATAAAGGTTAAATATAAGAAATGCTTACCATGTGCCTTAGCTCAAAGTGCTTCACACGTTTCTTTTTTAAATAGTTGTTATTGTTAAGTAGGAGCTCTTTGTCAAATGTTTTAAAGACTTCTATTTTATCATTAGGGCACGTGGACTTTACCGTGGAAGTGGAACGCGCTCTGAGAGTACTAGATGGTGCTATACTTGTACTGTGTGCTGTTGGGGGTGTTCAAAGTCAAACTTTGACAGTTAACAGACAAATGAAACGTTATTCTGTTCCATGTCTTGCTTTCATTAATAAATTGGACAGAATGGGTGCTAATCCATACAGGGTGTTGTCTCACATGAGGTACGTGCTAGAAAATATTTAGCTTCATTAAGATGACCTAATTAACTTTTGAAAAGTATTTATTGGATGTCAAGGTGCCTGTACCATACCTAGGCTGTGGGGAATGTGTCATTTGCCATAAGTGCCTCTTACAAGGGGCACCATACGTTTCTGTAAAAAGTGCCAAAAGTTTTTTCCCAGAAATAAGTATTAATTTAATACTCAAAGTTATTTTTAATGGGATTGTTATTATTTAATAAAAGGAAGGAAAATAATATTCTCCATAACCAAGGTGTTTCCTAAAATTATGCCATAGAGACCATATATCTCAGCAATGTCTCTGCAAGGTGCACTGAATTACTCTGATAAATCGTTTTCTATAGCCCGTTCCATCAAAATTGGCAGATTGGTCTCTTATGGCAGTGCTCCTCAACCTTTTTAATTCCACGGCACACTTTGGGGTGCTCTCAAACTTCACAGCACAGCAAACCAAATTTGTCAAGACAGTGTAGAATATTTTTACCATCTTATAGCCAGTAATAAAGATCCCCTTCATAAAACAGATGAAGAAAATTATTGCTAAAGTCTACATTTTTCAAATTGTTTAACCCGGATTACTAAACAATGAACGTATATATTAATTAAGGGATGGCCTGTGTCAGTCACAACCTGAAGTGAAGCTTCCCCTCCCATTTCACTCAACCATGCTTGAGGTGAAGGATATGCATGGGGCGTGAGGGGGACACGTGCTTCGAGCCTCAGTGCGCAGAGGCAGCAGCGTAGGGTGGTGGACATAGGGGGTGGATGGGTCAGGGGCACGTAGGTTGGGGGCAGCAGAGGACTTTCTTACCATACTACTCCAACAGAGCTCCGATTTCAGAGCTGTATGGGCATCTAGTCCTATAATAAAAATTCCAATTTTCCAGGTACAAAGCAACTTTCTTTCGGTTTCAAGTAGCAAAAAACAGCCTAAGAAATCGTACCATAAGAGATATTTGGTTTCTGTTATCTTAGAATTAGAAGAATAAAATATTATTTGTCCCTTGCCTATAATTTCCGATTTTTACTGTGGCACACTGGTTGCAGAGCACTGTCTTATGGGATATCACTTTCCATAGCTTTTCCCTATACATCTGTCCCGTTCAGTTGCCAAATTTGTCATGACTATGGTGATATTGTTATTTAAGTGAAATTATGATGCTCAATCACTGAATTTCATGATGAATCTGATAATGCATAATTTCATTTTCTAAAAAATTGGGAAAATTGTTAAAGTTAGAGAAATTAAAAAGTTCCATGATCTATGTTTTTTCGCTTTAAAACATAAAACACCATATCTCTGCTTCTGTTAATCCAACAGGGACAAATGTTTAGTTATGCCTCTTGGAAGATTGCTTATTTCAAATGTAGAAATCAAAAACATATAAGTATCATTAATCATGCACCTTTGAAAACTTAATAATATTGTTCAGTCCCTGAATTTTTTTTGTACATTTATTGTCTTCCAATGAATTGTATTAAGTAATTTGTTTTATTTTGTAATATGGAATGAAGGCAAAGTCACTGGATCAGATGCAGGGAAATGTGGCAACTGCACGTGCCCTAAGCACAATACTGTGGAATGGACTGTAGTACGAAGTTTTACCCTCAACAACTTCATTTGTTCACATTCACAGAGGACCATTAGTTATTTTTCATGGTCAAGTTTACCTCTCAAGTATGCACAATGACAGATGTCATCCTTGCAGCAGCCACTTTTACAGTTCCTTTGTAGAATTCTGCCAAAAATCATAGAAAAGGTCCTTGAGGCACTTATGCAGTTAATCCCCCGCATATTGCTATTTGAGTTTCGTAAAACTAATCGTGTAAATTATGCTTTTTGCATGAAAGTTGTTATGGGTGCCTTAAATGGAACATATCCCTCACCCCGGTTTGCTAGCTAAATAGGCTTGCAAGCTAAAAAATCGGTACAACATACATTGTACAAACTTTCTCACATACTAATACATCATTTACTTATCTTTAGAAAATGAAAATCGTATGAGCCTGTTTTTAGAAAATCCAATTTTTGTTAAAGTTGCCCAAGAATAAACTAGCCTTATTCTTTCATTGAGAAAAAATGAAATACGTAGTATTATTGTAGTTGTATACTCAAGTAACTGTACAAAATTTGATCACAATCGTTAGAGCCGTTTTTGAGAAAATCGAATTGTTGTTAAAAATGCGTAGAATAAACTACTCTTGAAAAAAGATTTCAGGCTTTCCCGGCGAATGTTAGCGATGAAATTTTCTCGGGTTTCGCACCAGGTGCAGATTTGGAGCAAGTCCGACGTTTCGACGTCTGCCTCAGACACCATCTTCAGGGAACTCCTTAGTGCCGTAGTCAGGTTTATATCCCCTCCGTGGTTCGTCTGCTGGTTTCCAATTGGTGGAGGTTCCGGCCAATCAGCTTTTTGCCCTTTCGTCATTTTGGGGAAGAGGGGGTCCCATGCTTTACTGAGCGGGAAACCCCTATCTCTGTTCATATTATTGTTATGGAGCTGGATTTCAATGGCCTCCCTTACGAGACGGTCCCAAAAAGCATTGGTCTTCGCCACCACTTTGGCCTCAGGAAATTTGATGCAATGGCCCATGGTGATGCAATGTTCAGCCACCGCTGACTTCTCCGGCTGGTTTAGTCTGATGCATCGGGCGTACTCTTTGATTCTGGTCTCAGTGGTTCTCCCAGTCTGTCCGATGTATTCCTTTCTGCAGGTGCACGGGATCCTGTAGACTCCTGCCATTTTTAAACCTTGGTCGTCCTTGACTTGAGGTAGGAAATTTTTCACTTTTTTTGGTGGTTTGTTGACTGTTCTGATTCCCCTCTTGCTCAGAATTCTCGATATCTTCCCAGATATTGTGGAAATATAGGGGATACAGGCCGTGGAGACCGGTTTCTCAACATTACTAGGTCGGTCTATTCTAGGGTTACACTCGGCCCTTTTCAGGGCCAAGTTTATTTCTCGGTCCCCATGGCCATTTTGTCGGAAGGTCCAGCGGTCTTGCTCCAAATCTGCACCCGGTGCGAAACCCGAGAAAATTTCATCGCTAAACTACTCTTAATTATTGAGCAATGTCAACCATTTCTACATACACTGCTCAGTATGATAAAATACCAAAGTACGAGATTTTATTCATTTTCGCTTTACCTTTTAGGCTCCAGAACCAGTAACAGACAGACGGCATTGCAAAAACCACTTTTTTGGATTCAGCGACACCTAAAACATATATTTCCGTAAAAATCTCAAGGTCGAATTTTTTCGCGAAAACGATACTTTCTCGATACTTCGTATGAGAAGGTAAAAGGTCAGCAAGCTTTGTGACAATAATTTTGTTTTGCTTGAAAGTTATTACGGGTACCTTAAATGGAACCTATCCCTCATCCCAGTTTGCAAACTAAATAGGCTTGCAAGCTAAAAAGGTCAGCGAGCTTTGTGACAACAATTTTGTTTTGCTTGGAAGTTATTACAGGTGTCTGGTTGCTCTGAGTTCCTTTTTATTTCTTCTTACTACTTCCCTTGAACATAACAAAAGAACAGCGAAAATTGGCAAGTGCAACTCTATACGTGTGGTGGGTAAATTGTATAAGTGCCCTCATTGGATTAGTTAACCTTTCTATACAAATATTCTTTTCTGCTTAATGAAAGTGCGATGAGTTGAATTTGGTTACATTTAAGTCATGAGGAAAACTATTTTAAAATCTGTTGCCTTACCTCTCTTATTTATTTTCTTTAGTTACATATCATGTATCATACTTATATTTTGAGCAAATTTACTGATATCACTTGGTTTGGTGATAACATTTGGTTGTTTTCACAAATTTGTTTCAATTGAATACTTTTTGTATGTTAATTGTTTTGATCAACCATTCATTAGTGGTTAAATGATTTGGAGTTTAAAAAAAATATATTACCTTATGCTATGCATATTACATGCATTAATTTTGGCTTCCTGTTGATATCTTTGAAAAACCCAGAAAAAATAGTTTCCATGGATTGAAAATACTATTGGAATAATTTCTTGAACTAGTATTTTTGTACTCCTTTGTTGCTTCAAAAAGTTTTATATTTCTAAGGAAGATTGTACATCATCTTTACTTAATTTTTAGTGATAAAATGTTGGCATTGTAACTCAAGTGCATGTTTTTTCATCAATAGTACTTCAATTCTTTTTAATTTTATTATTTATTTTTATTATTATAATAATATTCCGATTCTGGGAATGCTATATTATGGTTCATATTGGTTGAATTTGGGATAGTTTTGGACTAGGTAGAAGATTGAAACTTGGCAGGAGTTCTTCAATCATGCATTTAAAATCAGTGATGAAAAAAATCCTGAAAGAAGAACTGGCTTCGACTCGAAAAGAAAATTTCTATTTCCCATCAGATAACACTTAAAAATCAATTTATCGACATGCAAGCTTTCATTCTTTTGCTCATAAAAATTAGAAAAATTGACCCTTGATCTTCAAACTAGGATTGTTTTAAAGATAAAAGAACAAAGTATCTTATTCTTATCGTTGATTGTCTCCCTCAATCTGCAAATGCTCAAATTCAATGTTTAAATGTCTTGTTTTGGCAAAATTTAGCGATTTTATAAAGATTTGTCATGACAACCATGCCATTGTTGAAGTTAAGACCCTATTATTCTCTCAGTTCTCATATGAGTAATATATATGTATGTACTGAGTGCTTTCATATCAGTCGTCAAGCATTTAACATGATATTGTCAGCTTTCTGTTTAACGTCCAAAAAGAGGGAGGAGGGAATTGTGAATTCTGTCTATTTAGCACAACATAGTATTGCATATTATTACAATACAATGAATTTAATAGTGCTAAGCTGACTGTATCAGTTAACATGTAGACAAAACAAAAATAATTTAAATAATTTGTTATACATCCATCATGTTAGAATTTTGAATAACATTTTGATATTTAAAAGATATGAATAAATTATTTCTAAGAATAATAAGTACAAGATTTAAAGTTAAATAATATAATCCTTCCTGTCATACTGATAGACTTTTATACTAGTGTATACACATAAGCATAAAAATTTTTGTCATTATGACAGATCCAAACTTGGTCATAATGCAGCCTTTCTTCAGCTTCCTATTGGACTGGAGAGCAAAACGGAAGGAATTGTTGATCTCATTGGACAAAAAGCTTTATACTTTGATGGACAGTTCGGGTAATCTTCATTAGTGTTAACGTATTAATTATTATTCTGTTATAGTTATTTTAATAGAAGAATTGATACAAAAGAATTCACAGACATCTTGGGTATGAAATAATTTTGATAATAAGTATTTATTCTCTGTTACAAGCATGAATTTATTTTTTAATTATTTGAATTAATTTTATTTTTGTTAAAATAAGTATTATTGCTTTAATGGAGAGGGTTTTTATTTTGTTGTGAATGTCATATGTTGTGCATATTTTTATTCACAAAAAATGTTACATAGCTTGTGAACTTTTGTGGTAGTTATGTCCTTGAAGTACTAATTAATTTTCTATTTTATGATATTTTATGATATTTCAAACTATAAATTAATGTCACTATTACTCAAAAAAGTAAACATGTTTTGCATGAATTTCATAATTTAATGTATCTCGTTACATGAGAATATGAAGGCCATATGTGTACTTGTTGTTTTGAAACTTTTTATCTTTTCACAGAGTTATTATATGTCTAATTAGAAACATTTTTCTATTGATGCAACAGTGAGGTTTTGAGAGAGGATGAAGTACCATCTGATATGAGGGCTGAAGCACAGGAACGAAGACAAGAACTTATAGAACATGTTTCAAATGTTGATGATACACTAGGAGAAATGTTTTTAGGTAATGTTTGTGTTGAACTCATCGATGTCTAATAATTTTTATTGGAACATTTACAGTAAGGATGCTTCCGAAAAAAAACCGATAAGTTTTTCTTTGATGACGCATGCTAATTTTTGAAAACTTATGAATGAGTTTTTCTTCGTGTATCTTACGTTTCCTCTCATAATTTAATTTTTCTGAGTCTATCTTAAGTCCTAAACCATAATGGGTGATTCTGTGTGATGATTATGAAGTTTTTTAAATTAGGGTATTTATCCAAATGAAGGTAATCCTGATTAAAATAACATTATGGCAGGCTAAAATGAGCATTAATGAAGCTAAGTGTGATGTCTAATTTATTAGTAAGGTTCCAAGGGTTGGTAGCATGTGTAGTAGGGTGGAAAAAAGGAAAAGTTTTCAGATCGAAGCGTAATATTGCGGAAAAGTTGCCTTTGGTGAATAGAAGACTAGTGCAAAAAATTTTTTCAAATCAGTCAATATTTGACCCTCGCGCATCGCGTTCAAAGTTTCAAAAATTTGGACATTGCTACCCTTATTTCGGTAATTTTTTAAAATTATACCTGACAGGAATATTTTGCTATTCACCCTTCCCTCTCCAACCGCGGGTTTGTTATCTGCGGCCCTCGAATATACGCGGTCTACATATTGAGTCCCACCCTTCCCAACCGCGGACATTTCCCTTGCGTATCCACGGTTCGGACCAAGAAAACTTTTAAATACCGCGCATCTTATGACTTTGTTATCATCTTAACTCACTCACAAAGACTTTGTTGTCGTTTTAACTTGCTCGCTATTACGTTGTTGCCGTACTGACACGATTACGAATCCTTTTTGCGCGCCACAAGTCACTGCGTTCAACAGGATAATCCTGTGCATCGTATGACTTTGTTGTCGTCTGCACTCACAAAGGCTATGTTGTTGTTCTAACTTGCTTGCTTTTACTTTGTTGCCGTAATGTACGATTACGCTTTTTGCCCGCCACAAGTCTCTACATTCCACACGAGGCGATCAGTTGTGTATTATTCACATCAGCATACGTATGCTTTTCGCGCACCGCAAGTCCACACGACGTGTTTAGTTGTGTTTTATTCATATCAGCATACTAAATAAATTAAACGTTTAATATTTTTCTGAATTTGTGCGTAATAATATTTGTTTAAATGCAAAAGAAATGCCGGGTAAGATTAGAAGACCGTAGTAAATTGTATAAAATGATGTGATGTACGTCGTAGTATGCACGTAATTTCTCCGTTACCTACGGGGCATTTGTAATCCTTCAGTCGGTAATTGTTTTACTCAGTAGTTTGGCTTATGCATAGTGTGATACGTTTGAAGAAATTCTTAAAAAAAGAATTCATTCTGGGGTAGAATATGTAGTTCCGAACAGCGGAATGCAGCGGAAAGCTATTTATTTCTCGACGGTGATTGTTTTTCGTCACACATTTTTCATCTACGTGAGTTTCGACTATGTCAAACCAGAGAGATCGTAAGGAAAGAACAGCATGTTATTGTATTCGTAATATTTATATAATGTATTTAAGTGAGAGATAAGCGAGTAATGTAAGTGATCAATAATATATGGTATAGTAATACGAACCATGGAACCTAACCCCCAATTTCCAATATACTTAAGTATTTACCAACCGCGGTACTTTTCAGGAACGTAACCCCCGCAGTTGGCGAGGGAAGGGTGTATGGTGTCAATATATGATGTTTTGGCACTAAAAGGTCATTTTCAGTTGTCACAGACGGAATGTTCAGAACATAGCATCTCCAACAAAAGGACCAATTCTGCCAATTCTTTGGTTTCTTTGATCATACATAAATCTCTGCTCAATTACAGGAATATTCTTTGATTTCTCACAGACGCAGGTCATAGAAATCGGGCATTTACTTTTACAACTGTCAGGTCTTTTTTCACAGACACAAGTCAGAGTCATAGGGCACTTTTAGGCAGCTACGTCAAAAAGTTTAGCAGCTTCCTGCTTGAATTTTTCCAGCTTGCTCTGATAGTTGTGTTTATCATTGTCCCTATTGTATGACTTTCTCAGATTGTAGTATGTTTTATGATATTCATTAATCATCTGTAAAGTTCTTTGCTCAGAAACTGTAGGAATAGATGCTTTATCAAACAAACCTTTGACTTTTTTGGCCACCACACCTGCTACAAAAGAAAATTGGACTGCAGTGTAGATGGCCTCCAAAGCTAACTTGAACCTTTCTTCAAAACAACATCGCAGAACTTCCTCATATGAAGGAAGTTTAGAGGAAGGTAAATCTTTTGGATGACCAAATATAGGACAGGCGAATGACTTCCTTGTGAAATGCTTCCGTGGCTCCTCCATGGATAAGCAATGTCACTAAACAACAGAGAAAATAGGACTGGTAATTGGTAAACCAACCTGATGGATGACTCCTAGCCTATCAGTCAAACCAAAAGGCAAAGCGAAGAAAACAAGAGCGAAAGAGAACCTCAAACGAATGATCGAGAGCGACAAGATAGAACTTGCATTCGCACTCGCTGAGAGCTGAACTAACAATGATGCGGAAACTCGCAGAGATGCTCTTTGACAAGTCGTGACCTGTCGTTCGGCAGTGGGAGGGAGTGGAGGGTGGAGGGGAGGCCCAATGTATCATTTCGTTGGAGACTCTTATGTTCTGAACGTTCCGTCCGTGACAACTGAAAATGACCTTTTAGTGCCAAAACATCATATATTGACACCATATAGGAAAATATTCCAGTCAGGAATAATTTTAAAAAATTACAGAAATAAGGGTAGAAATGTTCAAATTTTCGAAACTTTGAACGTGATGCACGAGGGTCAAATATTGACTGATTTGAAAAAAATTTTTGCACTCGTCTTCTATTCACCAAAGGCAACTTTTCTGCACTATTACGCTTCCATCTGAAAACTTTTCCTTTTTTCGGCCCACCCTAATGTGTAGGTCTCACAAGTGGTATTTTCTGTGCCTCTCTTATGGGAAGTTTGTGTGTCTTCATCACAATCAAGTACAGTAAAACCTCACATAACGCGGTAGTTGAATTCCTTGTGAAATCGCGTTATATGAAGCATTAAGTTAACCCTTTTAGTGCCAGCCCAAATATCATGAGGTTGTCGAAGAATGCCAAGCCAAATTTGAGGAAAATGCACTCGTTCAGTAAATTATTTTTCCCAGAGTTATTATAGATATTTGGAAGCCAATTTTTTAAATCAACCATTTGCATATATGTAGAATATAGAAAATAAATAAAAAATGTATTTTTTACATCTTGTAAAATCATGTAAAATGTTTGTTCTGAGAATTTGTTATAAAAAATTTAAAAGTTTTGCAACTCGATCATACAATACAGATCATGCGTCACAAATTTTTTTGAGCAATTAATTTCTTAACATTAGTTACACATATTAGTTATGAAGCTAAATCCAATTTTTTATATTTTTTGTGTTAGATGTTCATCATTTACACTTGAAAATGTATACTGGCACACATCTTGCGCGCGCCCATGTTAGCCATTACACTTGTGTTCTGGAAAACACTGACCATGAAGACCCTTCTCACACTTTATACATACAGTATGAGCCCTTTTTCGCTTCCCTGGCTTATTTCCACTTCTTTTGCCACAAACACAACAGTCCTTTTATTTTTTCCTGATAATTATTTCAGTGTCTGCTATTTACTCAATTCTGCACACGAGAACTCGGGGATAGATTTTTATGCGTCGAAAGAAAAAGTTTAACGTAGTCATTTGTTTCCTTTATCAATTTGTTCAAAAAAGAGGTCGTAAAAAACAGGTAAATATAGCTGATCGGCGCTGCAGTAAGAGGGGGTGTGTGTTTTGGTCCATACGCTTCTTGGCATACAAGAGGAGATGGAGGTGGGTTATCACTGTTCTCGAACACCTTATGCCAATTACTGTCATCCGAATCAACTTTGCCCTCACCTGTATCTGACTCTTGAGACTCGGCACTCTTGGATGATGATAAAATTCGTACACATGAAGCAGGGGGTCGAGGAAGACATCCAATTGAGTCGTCACTGTGAGATGAAAAAACCTCTTCATCGGTCGTATCTGATTCACCATTACTTCCATCAGACTCAAACAATAACTCTTCGACGTTCTTATTTTTCAAATTCCTCGACATTATCGAAGGGTAGAATGGAAAGTTTTCCTTAGTAAAAGATTTCAAATAAAAACGATAATATTCAAACATCCTGATAAATCATATGCGCATTGACAGAATATAATTTAGAATAATTGCATATAAAGAATATATACAGAATACTAAGCATTGTACGGAATTTTGAATTTTCAAGTGAAAATATTTCAAGACTGATATAATGGTACGATGAATATTTTTAAGAATAAATTTATGAAAAAAATTTTGTGGAGTACCTGAGATAACAATAGATAAACACACTGCCTTTTGAAGTCCAAAAACTGCAGATAAGTCATCAAAAATTAACGATAACAACCACTAATGCGATGCGCCATATAAAACACGTCAAGCTACTGACGCGAAAACGGCCGAAATCCTCTCGGTAGATATAAAATCGAAAGACAAGCTATCCATATGAGATTTAATACATTGTGGCAGGAAAAGCTTACCAGATGTCATCTAAGTGACTAAAAGAGTAATCTCACCCGGAAAGAAAATACAAAGTCATCGTAAACAAGCGCAGCCGATAGATGGCTCATGGCATTCTTCGCACATGCAGCAAGGGCCGATAGATCGGCCGGCTGGCACTAAAAGGGTTAATAGGAAATATGGGGTTAGGTTCTTGTAGGGTGACCACATGTCCTGTATTTTACAGGACCTCCCATTTTTCGGCCAATTTTTCCTCAAATGTCCCGTATCCCGTGTGAAATCAATACGAGATGCACTTTGTCCTGTATTTTTTTTATTATAAGAAATATATTGACTTCTGATATGTTCAGTGGAAAATTCCATCGATACTCAATATCTATTTAAGAAAACATATGTGGCGTGAAAAAGAAGTCTTGATTTTGTTCTCACATTATGATTTTTTCTAAATTTCGTTCCGCTATAAGTCGTTACAATGAATCTTTTTGTATGTGTACATACCTTGAAGACAATAAGATCACCCCGGACTCCACGTTAGATTTCACAAGCCATCGAGAACATATATGCAATAATTGTTGTAACATCATTGAAGATTCATACATTGTCGCATGAGCATTATAACATCCTGAGAGAGAGAGAGGGAGAGCAACAAGTGAAAATGTTTTCCTGAAAAAAGTACATTCTTTGGCGATCCAATCGATTTCCTTCATACTCTCTCTTATTTTGAGGAAAATATTATATGACATTTGAGGAAAATGCAGCATTGTAGATTATCGTATCCTGAGAAATCAAATTACATTCGTTAGTCTGACAGTCGGGCGCTAACATCTTCTGAGGTACCTACCAGAACCGTAAGGTTAAAAAAGTCCCATAAAATGTTTAACAGTCCCAATTTTTTGAAGGATTTGTCCCATAAAATCGTCAAACATATGTGGTCACCCTAGGTTTTTGGATATCATATGTAAGATAGACGTCATATTTGGTGGAAGAAACAACACCTCTACGTTTTCGTCAGCATGCTGCAGCATAGCTGGGTGCCCAGGGGCATTATCAAGTAGCAATAGAACCTTATAAGACAAGTTTTGATTTTCGAGGTATTCTCTCACCTGCGGTATAAAACAAAATTTGAACCTTCGGTTTGCTTTCCAGTAGACTGGTAGGTTTACCTCATTTTTGCCCTTCAAAGCACGTGGTCTTTCAGCGTGGTGAACAAGTGTCGGTTTACACTTGTAATCACCATATGCATTTGAACACAACATTAGCGTAAGAGGATCCTTAAAAGACTTGAATCCGGGTGCTGTTCACTGCTCCTTCGAAATGTGTGTTCTCTCTGGCATTCGCTTCCAAAATAGGGCGGTTTTGTCTGCGTTAAAAATTTGTTGCAGCTTATAACCTTTTTCTTCGATTAACCTAGTAAATTCTGGAATGAAATTTTTGACTGCCTGGTGATCAGCAGAGGCAGATTCGCCCACTAATTTTACGTTGTGGTAGTTGAAGCGTTTTGTAAACTTATCAAACCAACCTGCACTTACACTAAAGGGAACGTTAGTGGATGATTGAGCATTTTGTTCGCTTACTGTTTTATAAAGACGCAATGCTTTATCACGTATGATTGAGCCACTCAGTGGTGCCCTCTTCTGGTTTTGGTCTTCAGTCCACATACATAGTAATTTTTCCACTGTGTTAAGTGCACATTTCGTTTTGACATTCTTTCAATTTTTTCACCTGCAGAAGTTGCTGCACTTACACTGGCTCTTATTTTTTCTTCATTTTTTCGTATGGTACGAATAGTCGACTCATTCACCCCATTATCCCACCCTAGCACTGTGCTTCCGTGTCCTGATTTAAGTTTATCTAAAATTCAATTTTTCGGCCTAAGGTAATTGCTGTGCGCTGAACCTTTTTCTTCTCGCTTGAAAAATCGTTTTTTTTGTTTACGTTCCATTTTCAATAAGAAAGATAAATATTAAGGATAAGAATAATATTTTAAATCACAGGAGGCAAGGTTAAGACAACCACTTACGATAAGACAGACAGAGAGCCTGCTGATTGAACGAACGATACGAACACTATGTTACTACCGGGTTACTCTCCAAAATTCTTTCAGCTTGGAAATTATCGAGTGCCATGTGATAGATTGAGACTGTAACACGACATTGGTAGACAAAAGGACAGGGGAAGAAGTAACATTGTTGCAACTTCAAGTGAAACAGTGTAACAAATTCGGCCATAATGTCATGAGAAGCATGCATATGAATCTCTCGACGTAACATTTCTGTAAAATGATTACATGAATCACTTTGTCAGTGTTTTTTCTTTAAAATGTTTTTATCATTTGTAGGTTACGGGAAATTTGAAGAATGATTTTAGCTTTGACTTTTCAAACTGCGTCTTAGTGAGGGTTGGTAGTGAAACGTAAACCGCATCTTAGCGAAATTGCATCTTGTGAATTCATGCTATGTCAAACGTCTGACTTACAACATCCATACTTACAAACGAAGCTTCATAAGGTATTAATATTTGAATAAATCAGGAATACAAGTGCCAACTCGCACATACGAATCAGCCTTTTCTCTCAGGAATTACTTGAGATGGAGGAGCATGGCATCAACCCCTTGCGGGATGTTGTTCGACACAGTAATCCGTTACTCTTGAAGTTCTAAGTTACTTGCTCATTCAACGATCAGGAGGATAATGAAAAACAACTAAAATTTAAAATAGCATTTTTTTTAGGGTTCACTTTAATAATTTGAAAATACATGCCATGCTGCTAATATACCTGTCAAAGTAATGGCATTAATATTGATTTTTACCTGGTGCATGTTGAAGGTAGCCTTAGTTTCTGAATGCAGAGGGTAATGGAAAAGTCTCTTTTTTGATGTACTTGTATGTTAGGTATTGTATTCTTATCTTTAAATCCTTCTTTATTAGAGGAGAAGACGCCCACTGACAGTGACCTCAAAGCTGCCATTCGACGTTCCTGCTTACAGCGTAGTTTTACTCCAGTTCTAGTGGGCAGTGCCTTGAAGAACAAAGGAGTGCAGCCATTGTTGGATGCAGTGCTTGAATATCTCCCTTGCCCGGGTGATGTTAAGAATTATGCTTACCACCAAGGTCATGCAAAAGGGTAAAATCCATATTGTATTATCTGCTTTTATTATATTTCTGAAAACAAGTGACGTCATATGGGTTAAAGTTGTCTTGCTCCACAGTCTATATTTTGGTGAAATGTATCATATAATGTTTAATTTGGTGCTGCAGGGAGAAACAACAATTTGGTGAAGGCTCTGAGGATGAACGTATTTTACTCAGTCCTGCTCGCAATAACCAATCACCATTCCTCGCATTAGCTTTCAAGCTTGAGGCAGGGCGTTTTGGTCAACTTACTTACCTGCGCTGCTATCAAGGAGCTCTTCGAAAAGGAGAAAACTTATTTAATGTCAGAACTGGAAAAAAGGTTTGTATGTGTCATGAAATCTCAATCAAGTGGTACATCTTATCAGGAAATGTTGTTATTTTTTCATCAATTGGAGCTTTCAAATTAAGAAAGAGATAGGGAATTAATTAGGCATTATTTGTTGTTTGATTTTTAATTTGTATAAATATTGATTTTTTTTATGAAACTTGGTACTTTATGGCATTGTTATCATCTTGGCTTGTGAGATATCCCGGTGTATGTAATGCCCTTATTTTAAACTAAATCTTTGAAAAATAAAATATGTGTAATGGCACTCGGCAATTATTCTGCAAATTTTGTAGTATTTAACTTGAAAGCTTCTGTGTAACTTTTATACTTTCCCATATTTGTATTTTTGTAGGCAGCACTAAAATCGAAACACCTGTATGATGCTGATCTTTAATTGAGACGATGCTGAAACTGTGAAAATTGACAGCTGGCAAACTAAATGTACAATGGGAAACCAGTGATTGTAGCATAATAAATTGTTGAACTCATAATGATGATGTTAAGACCTGTCGCCAGACATATTACGTGCCTACCTGGCAATGCTAGTTTCAAAGCGTTTCTGCAATTGCATTACAAAATGTTGTTTAAGGCTATCGAACTGCACCATTGAGATGATAGCTGTTTTCTGTTAATTTGTCATAATAGGGTAATGTTCTGTGTTTCTATAAAATTCTCTCCTATTTACAAAGAATATTTAGTTGATATAGGTTACCTTGAAATTCAGCAGATAAAAATATTCCCGGACACTGTATTTTGCTTATATAAATAGCCAAGACGTAACGAATTTCATTAGCTGTGATTTCTCTGCCTTAATGCCATAAATAGTGGAAGAACCGACATTGAACTTTCATTAAAGCATTGCGATTCTCACCTTTCTCTAAACGTTTAATGATATCAAGTTTCTGGGTTAAGGTTAGCACAACCCATTTCCTTTTATCACCTTAGCGCATATTGCAATTTTAGGAGGTATTTAAAAAGGGTAGGCAAAATATTTCATTTAAAACAAATGCTGAGTCCAAGAAACATACACAATTGCATATTGCGGCTGCCAACGTGAACTCCAAATTTATTTAAATTAGCAGTAACATTCCAAAATAGATGTAAAAAAATCGCTGATAGTGCCAATTTTAGTGGTAACATTCTGAACTAGATGTAATAAAAAAATCAAGAGGCAGGAGATGCCAGTTGTTTGAGAATTCCAGTTGCTTGAGTGCCGGATAACTGGAAGTTGACTGTATTATGATTTTTAATTAGAATAGTAATTCAAAATTTGAATAAGGTTTAACATTTTACAAGTCATTTTAGAAATAAATTTTAAATGTAAACTACCGTATCTGCCGGAATAGAAGCAGACTCCCCAAAAATTTCCACCATTTTTTGGTAAAAATGTATATTTCATAGATTTTATGCTGAAGTGTGCCGGGCATTCATGCACGGCTTAGAATACATTATAGGCCATCGAAGAAAAGTGGGACATGGTTTAGTTGTTGACATTTTGAAATATTACTCCAATTACTAATTTTGCGTTGTTGAATAATATTCCATATTCGGTGACAATAATTTCATTCATCTTCATTTTCACAAAGGCGAAATATAGTAATAGCGATCTCGCCAAGATAATTTTTCATCCAAGTCTATTTCCAATGAAATTAGCATTTATGTTACCTTAAGAAATTGCATTTTTTTAATTATACATGTGCCATGTAAAGTTTTACTGTTTATTATCAGCTGAATTTTGCAGTTCAAGCCGTTGCTCATACCTTCAGAGCAGATCTCTCATTATTTACCGACATTCATTGAGCATGAAAAGCGTCAGTGCATTTTGCATAATTGTCTGCAAATCACGTGACCACTCAAATAATGTGAAAAACCCAGTCTTAAACGGTAACAAAGCACAGGTTTTCAATATTCTAACCATTATTATTTATTCATTAATATTCATCGTAAGTCAAATATTTACTTTACGATAAATGTAGTGGTATCATGAGATGTGCTGCCATCTGTGAGTGACTACGAGATTTAACCATAACCCAAATTTTTCTCGGACTCGCATTTAAGCCGAGGGATGATTTTTTCATGATAGATTTTGACAAGAAACATCGACTTGTATTCGGGCAGATACGGTATATCATTTGTGGAAGAATTCCAATAAGGTCAAGTGTCTTTTAATTTTTTATCCTTAGACTAGGCAAATGAGCCCGTTTAAAACGGCCTTTGAAAACAAACAATATAAAAATAAAACCAACAAACAAATGATAAACTTATAAAGACGAATAAGATTGGAAAGGGCTACAAATGAAAACAAAGGGATAGTTTTAAAAAATTAAGAGGAAAACAGTCTTATACCTCAATAATATTATTTTAGCTATTCAGTAGCTCTCTTATAACGACTTTCCTTGTAAATACTCTTTCATTTAATAGCAATTGCCCTTGATTATTTTTATCCTTAACCCAAAATTTCAAATTATGTTTGTCACGTGTTCTAGTTATGACTACATACAGCTGTCCATATGAAAAGCAATAGTTAGTAAATAAGCACAGTCAATCGTTCAATTCCACTAAACAGCATTTAAGAACAATCTCAATAGATATCTCAATACACACGCAATCAGCACATATACCTTATTTATTTAGATAACAATGTAATCTTTGTTTGGTTGGTTACCCTACAATTGGATTGACGCGAATTAAAAATAAACCACGAAAAAAATTATCTTCATAATATCTGCTATATTCAGATAACGCGAAGGCACAGTGCAAGCAACTGCCTTTAATATGCAGAAAGACTTCAATAAGAAAACGAAGGCTGTTAGAACATCATCGAATTATTTCAAATGTTAGCATGTTTTAAAATACGTAATTTACTGCATCTATCCATCTGGTACTTACGTATTAACGGGGAGCCCAACTTAATATGTAAGTACCGATTGATTTCTACCAAGATATCTGTAGTAGCTGCAAATGGAGAGGATATTGGCAAGCCTTCGGCTTGTTTTGTTTTTATTTTAGTTGTCGTCTCCAGGCGCTACCGCACCCTTTACCTCACTGGAACCAAACTTTCCCTCCCCATTGTCTGGTGATCGGGTTTGTAAATGTCGCGACAGGCCGATCAGTCTAGACGCTTTTGATAGCATTTTAGAAGAAATTGCTAAATATTGGCCACCAGTAATTAAAATTGATTGTTTTTTCTATTGTTATCTATAGCAAAGCGATCAGTCGAGACACTTTTGATACCATTTTAGAGGAAATTACTAAATATTGGCCACCAGAAATTAAAATGTGATTGTTTTTAATTGTTAACTATAACAAATCATTTAAATGTTAATTGGTTTCTTTTAATGTTCTTAAAAATTAAAACATGATTTAAATGGTATTTTTTCTGTATTTATATTTTTAAGTTGGGCTCCCCGTTAATATGTACGTAAGTACCATCCATCCAATTTATGTAAATAAATATAGGTGAGGCCGCAATTAGTTATAGAAAGGGGCAAGAGGGGCAGCACTAATTGTACTGGCAAGTGCTGCCTTCTCCTGCCAGTTTGTATAACTAACTGATGAGACCGTCCGGGCACACACTGACAAAGACATCAAGCGTTTTGTTATAGGAGATTCCCCTCATCATTTTTTTGTATGAAGCTACCCAATTTTATGTATAATTTACAAGTAATACTTAAAAGGAAAAAAATGCATATTATTACAGGTTCGAGTTGCTCGTCTGGTTCGCCTGCATTCAAATGAAATGGAGGATGTCAGTGATGTCTACGCTGGAGATATCTTTGCTCTATTTGGAGTGGATTGTGCTAGTGGTGACACATTTGTAACTGATCTAAAGCTCAACCTCACAATGGTGAGTCATGGTAAAAGAATTATTTGGAATATTAATGTTTGGCTTTCTTAAAATTGAAAGGGGAATACATTAGCTGAATTTCATTGATAGGGGAATTATTACTTTCTCCATATAAAGTATAAAGAAATTGTTTTTGTGAAAAAAAAATTGAATTTAAGATTTCAACAGAAATAAATTTCTGAGGCGTCCTGAATAGGGTTTGATTATTTTCTTGATGATGCCTTTGTGTATGTGAAAGCAATTGTGTACATTCTTTAACTCAAAAATTACTTATCAAATCAAGAAAAAATATTGTTAAGGATTTTGATTAAAATATTAAGGTCTGATTAGATTTTGTCTAAAAATGGTTAATTGGAGGTTTATTCTTGTTATTTTTCAGTTTTTACCAAATATCTTTATTAACTTTTATTGTACAGATTTAAATTCCTGCTGTAGGGGACGTCGGGCGGACTTAGTTGGGATATTTAAATGCCTTACGTTTCTTTTTGAATAAACTCTCATATCTCAGGAACTAATAATGATAAACCTTCAAATAAAAAGTATTTTATAGGAAAAATATTGACAAGTTACCTAGTTAAAGTTACTAGTTCAATAAATTCATAGTGAAACCAAATTTTTATGGTAATATAACTAAAACAAGAAGAAATGAAACATTATGCAGTCATTTCTATACACCCACAGATGTCATGAATGCTATTGAAGATCAGTCAGTTCCTTCAGTGTGATATTTCTCAAAGCAGGGAACTACAGTAGTTTTAAAGCTTACGGCGGCTGCGCAGAAAACGAAAATGAGTCCGGACGAGTCCATTCGTGAAACATAACAACCGCAGGGGTGAGGGTAACAGATGTGTGGGAGAAAACCCATCACTCTTTCCTGAGCTAGCTCCACGTGCTTGCATCACCAACACCTGCGCTTTATACTTTTATTGTTATCGTTATTTTTCATCGTTTTTTTTCATCGTTGTTTTGATTATTTTGACTTTAAGTTTCTATTATATCGTTTTTGTTATTCTGTTTTTGTTACTCTGTTTTCGTTACTTCGTTTTCGTTACTTTGTTTTCATTACTTCGTTTTCGTTACTTCGCTTTCATTTTAACTAGTTTATCGCGAACATGGATACCCCTCCATCATCCTCCAAGGTGGGGAATAAGAAGGTCATTCACAGCCAAGCACGGGAGATAATTCACAATGTGATAAAGTTCATGATGGAAGAAACTGCTGAAGGAATTAGTATTCCTCTTACAAGGATGTATGAGTGAGTAGAAGCAGCCACCAGCGTTTCAATTCGTACCCTACAGCAAATCTCAAAGAAAGGAGAAGAGATTGCTAAAGGCTGCAAAGCCTCCTTCTCGTTTCCCCAGAAGCAAAAACAGCAGTTATCTCCAAAATCAACGGTGGACGACTTTGATGTTCAGGTGATACGAAGAATAGTGCATCATTTCCATACCTAGGAAAGAAAACATCCGACTCATGGTGCTGTGCTCCCGGCGATCAAAGAGAACACAGGCTTCAAAGGCAAAGTCGGTTCACTTAGAATTCTTTTTAAAAACATTGGATTCAGGTATGTGTATTAATGACATTAATTATTACTGTTGAGATTTTGTAATAACAACAGATCTCACAATAATACGTATCGTATCATTTCAGGTGGAGGAAAACTGCTTCCAATAAGAGCATTTTATGCGAACGGAGTGATATCCGTTTGAAACGGATTGCATATTTAAGGGCAATAAGGAGATATAGGGAGGAAGGATGGTCGGGTGGATCCACGGGGGGAGGGCGATCACCCCCTCCTTAGATAACCCCATTGCACTCCGCAGGGTGCTTTCATTCCGCGCAAAAATCCTCAATTATACGCCGCAGATTAGGTCTGTATAGCGAGGGAAAGAAGGATTCTGATAGGGGTAGGGGTTTTCAAAATATAGGGCAGTAGTTTATACTGACAAAAGTTACATTCATCGCACTCTACTCCATATCAGTGGTCGAGCATGGGTGACAAGGGATTAAAAGTTCCTGTATCTAAGGGCCAGCGACTCATTATTATTCATGCAGGTATATATTATATTAAAGTACATGTGAATGAACTTATATGATTTAATTTGACTACAGAGAGGATATACATTCATTGTTCTCTAAGGTGGAGAATTTGGATTTGTGCCCCAGTCACTCCTAATTTTTAAATCGGGTCTCAAAACAGGAGATTACCATGGGGACATGAGTAGTGTAAACTATGAAAAATGGCTAAGAAATCAGCTTATTCCCAATTTACCCCAGAACTCCGTCATTGTGATGGACAATGCGTCCTACCACAACGTGGAGCTTGACCGCCCGCCGTGCAGCAGTTCCAGGAAAGATGTAATGAAGGCTTGGCTGAATACAAAAGGCATATTATTCTCAACGGCTGAAACTAAAATCGAGCTCTACGACAAAATTAAAAAAAATAAGCCAGCTCATAAAATGTTTGCTTGGGATAGAATATTAGCTGAGCATGGCATTCATCACTTAGACTGCCGCCATATCATTCGGAATTTAACCCCATCTAAAATATTTGGGGTATATTAAAGAATTGGGTAGGATCAAGAAACGTAAATTTTAAATTAAATGAGGTGAAGGAATTGATCGAAGAAAAATGTGCAGACATTGGGGTGGCAGATTGTCTGCAAACGTGTTAAAAAAATTGAAAATGATTATATAAAAAATGAAATGATAATGGATGATATTGTAAATGAAATTGTCATAATGTCAGATTCGGAATCAGGAGATTCGGATGAATCTGAATAAAAGAATAGCCATGAAAATGTATCTTGTGAATGTAATAAAAATGTTTGTAAAATATTCACTTTACTTTTCCTTTAAAAATCCTTTCCATTAAATTGCGGGTATCGTATGAATTCCGTTTTAAAATTGTGTTACCAAGATCTGTTGTAGATAAACGACCGAGTATTACTTCCTTAGGTTGGCGACATAGGCAAGTGGGAAATCATGCAGCTCGCTTTCTCCTTAAGCTTCCCCCTCCCTGACCATTCCCCTCCATGTCGCGTGACAGTTCGCACATCTGACTGCCGTAAGCTTTTAAAACTACTGTACACGGTCCCACGTCACACTGCACCTATACATGCAGCACGTGTTTTTTCCCTTCGTGCAGCACATGACTTCCTCTTTGCTTTCATGTTTTTTGTTACACTATTACTGTCTTTCCCTAAGTTGTTTTTCATGACATACGTATATTCTCTCGAGTCACAGAGTTTGTAAATCTTTATACCAAAGGGTTTGTGTTTCATTTTATTATTCGCTGCCACATAAGTCAGGCACTGGCCGATGACAAAATGAGACTGACCAAGAAAGACCCTAATACCATGTGACAATAAAAAGTAAAGAAAAAAGAACACGAGATGAACACTGGGTCAAGAGTACAGTAAAACCTCATTATTTCGAAGTTCAAGGGACCAAAAATTACGACTTCGAAATATCCAGGTTTGAAATACACGAACTTTCATAAAAATCGAACTTTATTATGATCAGCAACTTGGACAGCAAAACCGCAATAAAGAATCTTATATATCCGTTCTACAAATGAATTGGCCTTAAAAGTTAGTATAGACGGCGAATTCGAACAGAGCTGAAGGAACACTTAGTTTGCGATTCACAAAGACCACCACATGTCAAATTAGGTTCCAGTGAATATCTCAAAGGTATAAAACATTTATACTTACTGGAAATCATTCTTTCTATGATTCTTTGAAATTTATTTTATTTCTTCACAGGAATCTATATTTGTACCTGATCCTGTTGTGTCCATGTCAATCCGACCAAAGGACAATAATGACAGGGACAACTTCGGAAAAGCTGTGGCTCGATTCACCAAAGAAGACCCTACGTTTCAGCTTTATTATGACACAGACAACAAAGAGACCATAGTATCAGGAATGGGAGAGCTTCATCTGGAAATTTATGCTCAGGTATGTTGAAACTATTTTAGGTCATAGTAGTTCAATCAATACAATGAGTAATTGATTCAGATTTTCTTTAACGTTTATTTGAAGTGTGACTATGAATGAATGATTGTGAATTTCACCATATCTAATGGTACATTGGCTGATTCTGTTCTGATATATTTTATATCCTATTGATTTATTAACATTTTAGTGCCAAGTGAAATGGCCAAAATAGGTCTGAAAAGTGCCAAGGGGTTTTAACAAAAAAGGCAGTTTTATGAGAATAGCTATTACTGTAAATGCCTGTGTATAATGTGCACGTGTGATTTTTTATGTACCTGCGTATAGTGCACACATTTTCCTAGAATTTTTGTCTCAGTCACAAATTTATCATTTAACTGCAAATATTATGCATTAAATTGTCAGTATCATTGTGGTATGATAAAACAATGAATTAAAACTGATGACAGAGGCGGCTAGTAAAATCGCAGGACCCAGTGCAAAGTGTGCTTATGCATCAAAAATTTTTAATAGTAAATTATAATAACTGAAGCACTCTCTCTCAATATGACACAACAATATTTTTTCAAAACTGCTTGTGCTTTATAAGTATGATAAATATGTCTTAGAGAGCGCGGGGCCCAGTGCAGCCGCACCGTTCACACCTCATCTAGAGAGCAATAGAGTGTAGAGCTAACTAGAAGCAAAATATGAAATTATTGTGAATCATGGATTTACCAGATTGAGATTTGAATGAAAATACACGAGTTTCTTCTGTTCTTGGCATTGTCGAGAAAGCAAGGAAAATATACCATTAGAAATTTTAATGGAACCTGGAACTTCAACAGGTAATTTATAATACAGTTGAACCTCCCAATAACGGGCACCAGCGGGGAATTGAATTTCTGCCTGCTATTGGGAGGTGCCCGTTATTGGGAGAGGACCACCTCCCCCAAACAAGAAAAACTTTGAGGGGCTCTGCGTAAAAGAATAATTTTATTTACTTATTTGTACTTATTAAATAATAAGCTAAGTAAATGATTTTTGGTAACAATGATAAGTGCACATATGAAGTAACGTATTTATTTAATTTTGTTACCACAACAACGAAAAATACAAAAACATTTTAGGAATACATATATGTGAACGTGTTCATTGTACATACTTAGTAATTTTTAATATATATTACATATTTTAATTAGTTATAATAAAAGCAATCATCATTACATTTGTTAAAAAAAGCAACACAATCCGTGGCTCGTCAGTTTTTTTTGTAAAATTCATCGATATTTTTTTGCACCATTTTATTTAATTTAGAAGCGTTGTGTTTTTCAAAATCAATTTTCACTTCACTTAATAATTTCAAACTATGAGTATTTTCTTCGTTTCGAACAAACGTTTCTAGTTTACGAATTAATTGAATAGCTTCTTTATAAGTTTTAGGAGCACCTTCTTCCTCCATAGTTCTGCTGTCAAACTCGTCCTCGTCGCATTCTTCGTCTTCTTTATTTTTTGCGCTAAAAGCTATGATTTGTTTGATGTCGGTTTCATTACATGTCGTAAGCATTACGTTGTCAAAACAAATAAACTCTTCAGCGCTAATCGCATCCTCAGACATTGTTTCTGTAATAAGATGCTGCAGTTCCTTGTATGTTTCAAGTTCTTCCGGCTGGTTAAGAGTGCCGCAGTCACTGCCGAATCCTGCCTTTATGAAACACTTACGCACCGTGTCGGCCTTTATTTCCTTAAGGGTTGGAACTGTCCATATTATAGCATCTAAGACAGTCACGGTTTTAGTAAGCTCTGAAACTGTGAGAGCTGAGTCCATTTTAGATAACAGATGTCTTAACACTTTTTTCCTGTATAAGCATTTAAAAGTTTTTATTACTCCTTGATCAAGAGGCTGACATTTGGAACTGGTGTTAGGTGACAAAAAAATTAACTTAACGTTTTCCAAGTCAAGTTGCGGGTGGCAAGTAGCGTTATCCAAGAATAGAATAACTTTACGGTTCTCTCTTTTCATTTTCCGGTCAAACACATGAAGCCATTCCGTCATGATTTCAGTCGTCATCCACGATTTACAATTTGACCTCCAGGTCATGTCTAAATGCTCAAATCGGACTCCCTTAAAACATCTCGGATTTTTAGCATTACCTATGATTACAGGGTTCTCGAATTCTCCAATCATATTTACGCAAAATAAAATGGTTACTCTCTGCTTCGCAGCTTTTCCTCCACAGCACGGATCTTTTCGCTCACACAAAGTTTTACTTGGTAAAGCTTTATAAAAGAGACCTGTCTCATCACAATTGTAAATGTCTCTTTCCTTATATCCCTCACAAAATTTTCTAAGCTTGCTTTGCCACTCAGAGACTGTGTCTTCGCAAACATCGGCCGATTCTCCACTGATTGCCTTACAGCTAATATTGTGCCGAACTTTAAATTTCTCCAACCAGCCATTAGATGCCTTGAAGCTGCTTTCTAACTGTAATTCTTTACCGATTTCCAGCGCCTTCTCTTGAATTATAGGACCTGATAGGGGAAGATTTTTGTTTCTGGCGGCACAAAACCACTGGAAAACGATTGAATCTATTTCCGTGTTACTTTTGAGCTTCTTTTTCGCATGGTGATTTCCGTTTTCACGCCAGAGTTTTAAAATCTCCTCCCTGTCCTTTAAAATGTTCGCTACCTGTGTTTTCCCAATCGCATATCTGGAAAAATCGCGAAAAGTTAAATTAGTGCAAAGTGAAAATTTTACTAACTGCATTCAAGTTTTAAAAAGTGCATATGAATACAAAATAAAAAAAAGACTTGACTTACCTTTGACTTAACTGGCGATGACTAGAATTCGTTCTCTCGTGATCCTCCAAAATCTTCACTTTTTCTTCGAGTGTAAGCCACTTACGTTTGTTTGCCATGTTAACACTCACTTGGCCATAAACTAACTGCAAAAGGCTATTTGAAAGCAGGGTAATTTATACCTGAACCATGACTCATCTTACGTGACTGACCGCTATTGAGAGGGTCGAGGGAGGGAAAGTGGAAAAATCCCCTGCCCGCGCCCGCTATTCAGAGTGACCGTTAATGAGAGGTAAAATTACTTGTATGGAATATAGGGAATTCCGGGACCTGAAGAATCTGCCCTTTATCAAGAGGTGCCCGCTAGTGAGAGTGTCCGTTATTGGAGGTTCCACTGTATCTTGGGACGTTGGTTAGTGCCATAATTATAAAACGGTCATGTTAAATGAAGTTGCTCTATTTATTTAAGTGACCTTCGCATTTACATATAGTATTAGCTTACATATATTTTATTCGCGTAGAATAAAGTTGATATAATATATAATCAAATTCGATTTAACCTAACGTGCTTATTATTCCCACTATGCATATTAAATCAACCTTTCTCCTCTTTATCTGCACAAATAATTAATTTTTTTTAAATACCGCTATAAATATGTATCATCCTATAGCACGCACCTCACTTTTCAGCCCTAAAACATTAGGGAAAAAGTGTGCGTTATACGTGGATATTTACGCTATCCTATATATAGTTTCCGCAATCTGTTGGATGGTTTGTTTGTTTTGTCTGATGTAACGCTACACCCACTCGCTAGAAAAAATGGGAATAATAATATTTATTTTTACATGCCCTTGGCGGGATTTGAACCTGCGACTCTAGCATTGGCAGCTAGACATGCTAACCATCCCTCTACCGATAACTTGAGAAAGAATCCAGAGGGAAACTCTAAATTTTGCAGGAATGCTCGATATTTTGAGGTGATGACGAAAAAAATCACGAAAAAAGTCCTGGGTTTGACTCCAAGTAAGACATTTTCATTTCCCGTAAAATAACACGTAAAAATCGACTTTTTGACATGCAGGCTTTCATTCTTTTTTAGATTAAAATTAAAAAGAATTGACCAATGATCTTCGGATCTAAACCATTTTGAAGAAAACATTATAAGTTTTTTATTTTGTTCATCCTTTTCCATCGACAGTTCTTAATCGCTCATGTTAAAATTTTGTGAATACATTTTGTTTTGCCATGCGCATAGTTTTATTCCTTCCTTTGGAAAATCTCAAAGAAATGCGGAGGCTACCTATCTTTGGGCAAAGATCCTTTTTTAGTGAAAAGAATAGAAGAAAAGAATGCTTTGGCCTGTGTATTTTGTGTGGGTCTAGCATAGGGTGCCCATACTTTCATGGATGAAAACCAGGACAACACGAGCCCTAAATAAAAATAAGACGGAACAAAACTGGAACATAGCAGGGAGAAAACCAGGATGATACATTTTTCGTTAGTTATATATACTTGAACAAAGTAAATAGATAACAAAATTTGCAAACAATTTTATTAGTTGAAAGTCATAAAAACAAATATACAGTAAGAAAAACCGGTCAGTTTTGTTATTATCACAAATTAAATAGTATCCTTATCAATGTCACAGATAACAAGTAATATAACAAGTGATTTTAACAATTATCATAATCATAAAATGGGTATATTTAGTAGAAGAGATAAACTATGACACAATCACAAAAAGCAAACATTATACATATTTATAAGGAAAATTAGCTAAACAAATAAAAATGCTCTTTTCATAACCAGGTAAACATATGTTATAGAGCAGCTTGCAAATACTTGCTTGAAGAGTTAATTTCTTACAACAGATTTTTATTTTCCAACTAACATCTCTATTGTGCCCTCTTCTTGTAAAGTAACACTCCTATAATTTTAAGTACTATATTTTTACTTTCTCCATACGTAGTAATGGGAAAGTATTGTATTCATGAAAAAAATCGACTTCCAGATTTCAACAGAAATACATGTTTTGAGGTCCCTAGAACACGTTTAGACTATTTTCGGAATGATGTGTATGTGTGTGTGTGTATGTTAGTGTGGGCGCTCTAACTCAAAAAGTACATACCATATCGTTACCAAACTTCATATATAACACTCTAGCATGAGCACAAAGAACGGATTAGTTTTTGGACAATAACAGATAACCGGAAGTCGAGGTTTATTCGAAACCCGATTCGGTTTTTGCGATATTTCTTGGTTAAAATATTATTTTTGTATTTACAATTCTATACAAAAGTTATAGAGAATGTAATTTTCTACAACTTTCATTTGAAACAATTTTCTATTGTAGTTATTGTTTAGAAGTTATTTATAAATAACCGGTTTTTCGGTTTTCTCCTTAAAAACATCGTTATTGGTAATCTTCGTGGGGACCAAAGTTGTAGAGAATAATATTTCTTCCAAGTTTTGTTTGAAACAAATTTTCGTAGAACCATCCATTTCGGAGATATTTTGCTTTTTCTTAATACCAGTATACAGCGCCAGCACCATGTAGCGGTGAATTCTGTAAACATTCAAAATATACGTAATTTACGGCAACAAGGACGTGTCTTCTTTTATGATACGAAATAATAATTTTGCCTAGTAATATTATTCATAATAATTTAAATATCTATACCCCAAATATGGAGAAAGTCATGTGTTGGCCACATCACATTTTTGTTAATAATGTTCTCCTATCAAATTAAACATGCAAAAATGCCTATTATCACAATTCTCATCTCTACTCTCCTCTTCCCACGTTTGCTTCCACACCATTGCAGCTGTTGAGTCGTATTTTCCAGATTTGTGGATTTTTTCCAGAATCTTCTTGTTTTATTAAGTCACGGACCTGGACACATTATTTCTTTGAAATATGTCTTCACAATTAACATTTCCTTCGCAGGTCCAATATGCAGACAGTTCTTCTCCGTGGTCCAAAGAGCATTTACACAGGAAAACACTCTCTCAACGGCAGCATTAGAGACAGGCAATGACAGCGCAAATTCAATACCAATTCTCATATTTTGGAGAGATTTCCAGAGTCAAAGTGGTTGAACAGATCTCTTCATCTACCACTGGCGGGTGATTGTTTTTCATTCCATTCTGCCATTTTTCCATCTACATAACGTTTCACATACGCAAATTCATCAAATAGCTGTTCATCATCAATCTTGGATGCAAATCTACATTTTTCCATTGCAAAGTTTTTCTTAATGAAATTGTTTTGAAGGATTCAAATGGATGTGCCCATTCTTATATGTATCCAGTGCATACATCATAAAACTCGTCAACATAGGTTTTGAATTTGCCATGTGATAACTCACAATCTTTGATCAAATCATCTGGCAGTTGTTTAACTACTACTGGAAGAAATTCTTCAGATTTTCTCATTCTAATCTTCTCAATAAGGCTGTCCAATATACAATTTACTTCAAATGCGATGGCATCTTGTCTCTCAATGTGCTGAATTTTTAAAGAAAACAGTTTTACCTGGCTATGAAGAAAATGCAAAAAAACCAGTGACAGTTTTTTCAAAGAAGGCTGCTATCAATCAACACTGTGCATTTAGCAGTCAAACTGAAGTATGATTTAAGTCCTTTATAAGTCTGTCAGTCTTTCCAAGGCAGGAAACAGTGACAGCCAAAGAGTTTTTCTGTGTCCTAGTACAGTTTTATACTCTTTGTCTACAAAATCACAAAACAACTTCAATGCTTTAATTCATACAGTATATGTGTGGAAATACTGGTAGATTTTTCCAATAATAACCTGGAAATCAATTGGCAAAGAATCAGCTGCAGTTAGTAATGCATTGTGCACAATGTGGGCTGCACATCCTATTCCAATTATGTTTCTTTTGGTGCTTTCTCTCAATTTGGTGAAAACGTTCTTCTTACCTCTTCTTTTGGCACCAACAAAATTGGAATTTGTGTTATCGGCAGAAAAGGCAATGATTGTTTTTGTCAAGTTGCATTTCTGCAAAACTTGCAAAATATGATCAGTGATGGCATCAGATGTCTCGCCAGGTAAATTAGTGGATTCCATTACTTTTATTTTCACTCCTTTTTACTTTCTCATATACATAGTATATTGAGAAAGTATTGTAATCGCGAAAAAATTCGACCTCGAGATTTTTACAGAAATATACGTTTTAGATGTAGCCGAGTCAGAAAAAGTGGTTTTTGCAATGCTGTCTGTCTGTCTGACTGTTATTGGCTCTAGGGCCTAAACAGTAGAGCGAGAATGAATGAAATCTTGTACTTAGGCATTTTATCATACAGAGTAGAAGCTATGAAGAAATGGTTGACATTGCTCAATAATTAAGGGAAGTTTATTTATGCATTTTTAACAACAATTTGATTTTATCAAAAACGACTCTAACGATTTTGATCAAATTTCGTACAGTTACATTTGAACAATAGTTTGATTTTCTCAAAACTGGCTCGAACGATTTTGACAAAATTTCATACCCTTACTCGAATATACGTCTGCAATAATACTACATACTTCATAATTCTCAAAAAATTAATATAAGACTAGTTTATTCTTAGGCAACTTTAACAGAAATTGAATTTTCTAGAAAACGGCTCATATAATTTTCATCAAATTTCGTATAGTTATTTAAGTTGATGTTTATAATAATTCTACATAGTTCATATTTTCTACAGATAACTAAATGACGCATTAGTACATGAGAAAGTTTGTACAATGTATGTTGTACCGATTTTTCTGGTATGTAATACCTCACTAACAACGGCACCAGTTTTAGATCAACATGACTCGACGTATCAACCAACACAGATATAAAATTAACTTCACTCAGTTCTTTTACAATTTGATCCATTGCCTATGGGGCAAGGACATTGACAATTATTGCCTGCGTTTTCATTTGGGAGCATGTGAATTTCTTATCGTACAATTTCTTAACCATACTTGTTATGCAATTCAGTGATCAAAAGCTATGGTTATGTTTGGTAGTGTGATATGCAAGTGTTGGTTCTTTAGCTGCCAGATCCTTTTCTATGTCTCCCAACACTGCTTTACTGAAATACTTTGTCACTTCTCCACTTGAGCTTTTAGCAAGGATAGCTTGCTTATGTTTGGCATGCTTCACAAGATCAGATTGGCCACCATGTCCAATGGTAAACTCAGCATTGCACATAATACATTCAACTATTTCGTTTCCTTGATTGCTTTTTTTTAAAAATGGAAATTCCACTTTCATATTTTCACTAAATGTAGACCTTCTCTTGGGCATTGTCTTGTCACTTAGCAGGGTTACATAAAAAATGTTTTCACACCTCACAGTCAACAAAAACTGATGAAATCTCAACCTCAAAACAGTCCTTTCACCTTTTTACATTCTATTAAAAGAAAACAACATATCGATACAAATATCGATTATGAAACTTACATCGACCATAATGATAAAATGAAGAATGCATTTGGGATCAGTGTTGTGCTTGATAATTATCGTTTTACACGATATCTTTATTTAAAAAATGGACATGGTATCGTGTACAGAATAGTACTATAAGGCACGATAGTTTTATATCCGTTTGTGTTTTTATGAAATTTAATTAGGGATATTAATAAACAGGAACATAGATTCATAAATAGTGGTTATATTCAAATATATACGGCGTGATGGTGATGATGATTTACACATATAAAGTACATATTGTGTACAGATATTATTATACAGCTAAATTATTCTATTAAAAAATACCAATCTCTTTACACGATAACTCAAGTAATTGTATGAAATTTTATCACAGTCGCTAGAGCTGTTGTTGAGAAAATCAAATTGTTGTTAAAAATGCACAGAATAAACTTCCCTTAATTATTGATCAATGTCAACCATTTCTTCATAGCGTCTGCTGTGTATAATGAAATGCCTAAGTATGAGATTTCATTCATTTTCGCTCAACCGTTTAGGCTCTAGATCCGGTAACAGACAGACAGCATTGAGTAAACAACTTTTTCGAACTCAGCTACACCTAAAACGTATATCTCTGTCAAAATCTTGAGGTCGAATTTTTTCGCGATAACAATACTTTCTTAATAAACTTGGTATATGAGAAAGTAAAAATTGGATTTTCTAAAAAACGACTCATATGATATTCATCAAATTTTGTATAGTTATTTAAGTTGATGTTTGTAATAATTCTACATAACGACGCATTCGTATATGAGGAAGTTTGTACAATGTATGTTGTACCAATTTTTTAAATCTCCTTCTGCCTCACAGGTGAGATTTCATTAAATGTCCTGCGGGTTTGAGGGGTTAATATGAGAGAGAAGAGAGGGAAATGATTTTCATAGCAACTACTGTAAAACAACATTCTTAAATTATTATATTGAATATACACCGCTCCCTGGTTATAACGTCGTCGGTTATACTGCGGAATCGGATATACCGCGGGTCTTCCTCCCTATTTCTTGGAAAGAAAGTCCTGTCGTTTTTTAGTATGTACTAATGTAAAAACAAAATATACCGATGTTTTAAGGAATCGATTAAATAAATTTATTCTACTCACTGTGTATTGTTTTTTTATTTGAATTTTGTTGTTTGTAACAAGTATAGAAATTAAAAAAATGAAAAGTCATGTCCTCGTTATACCGCGGTTGTCTTATAATGCGGGTCGCATATACTCCCCCGATACCCCACGTAATAACCGGGTAGCGGTGTACATTCTTTCTCTTTCGTGGAAGAATGTACACAACTGTTTTAAGTTTAACTAAAGAAAGCCTGTCATATGACAGCTCATAGTCATTTACTCATTTTTAACGTAACTATTTTAAGCCCATCATATAAAACTTGATAAAGGTTCTACAGTTTGTACACCTCACTTCAGGCATTAAATTCAGAAAAGAAAGACAACAGAAAATGCATTATTGAACAGGATAAGAATTATCTTTTGAAATTTCCATATTTGATATATTATTTTGACCCATCATATTGACGGACTGTTACCTAGTATTGTTAATATTCATCATAGAAACCTGATATTTTTAGTATATATTAAACATATTTTAATACTATGCAATATATTCCTTTTAAATATTTAATTAACATTTATCCTCAGTAAGTATTTTTATTAGAATAGTAATTGTTATAAAAAAATTATTTTTAGTTCAAACATTGTTTTTGAAGTATTATACATGATAAAATATAAAAATGATGTCCATTATTTGAAAGAACATGAAAAGTCATTGATAATAACCAAAGAACATGTAAACTACACAATTGAATCTGCTTCCTCAACTCTGACTCAGAAGAATGACTCCACTCGTCCAACACAAAAGAATGACTCACCCTTGTAGGGTATCAATCGATGCCACTCAAGAGAGAAAGAACCAAGAGTACATCACAGATGTTTATGTTCCAGACAATCTGAAGTATTCTAAAGTGGTTGTTAAATTAATGGAATCACTTTTCAGTAAAGGGTATAATCTTTGGATCGACAATTATTATATGTCTCCCTCTTTGGCTGCTTTTCTGAGAGACATTGGTGTAAATGTAGCAGGAATGCTGGATAGAAAAAAAAATGTTCCAGACATTGTAAAGCGAGTCAAATTAAAAAAAGAGCGTTAGTAGCAGCAGATGAGATTATGATTTTAAAATGGGGTGACAGGAAAGTAGCAGCATTCATTTCCACGTTTCATGACAATTCCATGGCTACTGTAGCTGTGAGAGGGAATGATGTGACAAAACCCAAATGTGAACATGAATATAATAATGCGATGGGAGGTGTGTGAACCTTAGGGACCAGAAATTAGTCATTTTAATCGAAAAATGAAATGGTATATTAAAATTTTTGAGCTCCTTCTAAATGTGGCTATTCACAATGCATATGTAATAAACAGCTCTGGTCCTAACAAACCACCTAGCATTCAGACTTGAGTTGGTAAAAGCTATCCTCCTAAGTAATAAACCACAGATTCCAGTTTCACCTTCAAAAAATCCTCCACTAGAACGCCTACTGGAAAGACATTTCATTGAGAAAATTCTGCCAACTGAGAAAAAAAGCAAAGTGGCAACGCAAATGTGCAGCATGTAAAATGAGGGAAGACAAGAGGACAGACACAACACTGCAAGGTGGATTTATGCTTTGATAAATGCTTTAAAAATTTTCACACAAATCTAGGCATCAGGGAGACAGGACCATAGTAAGAAGTGAAGCATCGTGTATATATGTAAATAAAGGTATGCATATTCTTACGTATACTAGGATGTTTAGTATTTTTACTTTCTCATATATGAAGTATATTGAGAAAGTATTGTAATTGCGAAAAAATTTGACCGAGATTTTGATGGAAATATACGTTTTAGGTGTTCCTGAGTTCGAAAAAGTGACTTTAACAATGCCATCTGTCTGTTGTTGGATCTAGAGCCTAAATGGAAGAGCAGAAATGAATGAAATCTCATACTTAGATATTTTATCACACAGAGAAGAGGCTATGAAGAAATGGTTGACATTGCTCAATAATTAAGGGAAGTTTATTCTACGCATTTTTAACAACAATAATTTGATTTTCTCCAAAACAGCTCCAACGATTTTGATCAAATTTCGTACAGTTACTTGAGTTTACGGTTTCAATAATATCAAGTAGTTTATATTTCTCAAAAAATGAATATAAGGCTAGTTTATACTGGGCAATTTTAACAATAATTTGAGTTTCTCAAAAATGGCTCAAACGATTTTGATAAAATTTCGTACAGTTACTTGAGTATACGTCTTCAATAATACTACATATTTCATTTTTCTCAATGAATGAATATAAGGCTAGTTTATTTTTGGATAACTTTAACAAAAATTGTATTTTCTAAAAACCGGCTTGTATGATTTTTATTTTCTAATGATAACTAAGTGACGCATTAGTATATGAGAATTTGTACAATATGTTGTACCGATTTTTTCTTAAATTTTTTATGATTTTCTGTTTGATAGTTTTTAAGAAAAATAGGTAATATTTTTTAAATATTCATGCATGTCTAAAACAGTGGTGAAATTTATATACTGCTCTACAGGTGGCAAGTAGACATTTAACGGTATACTGGCTCTAGACGTTAATCATTGTTTCTCTGCTGTGCTTATTAGTAGTATAATAATTTTGACTGTACTTGGAATAAAGGAAATCTAAATAAATCAAACTTTGAAACAAAAAATTAAAAACTGAAAATTTTCAAAGGCATTGGGTTGAGGATGTCATTGTCCCCACAAGCACAATTAACAATTCTTTTGATATGTTGGAAATTTTTTTGTCATATTACAAAGTGGTAAAGAGTATAACATGTATATCTCACTGTGTGTATATGAAGTTCTTTTAGTTTCTAAAAAAATAAAGTAAAAATATCTCTAGTACAGTCAGCCCTCAGTTTTATGAAATGGACATAGAAGCCGATCATAGTAATGCGGGATCTTGATTGTACTGAGCTATCTTATCATGTGCTAAAGCAAATTGGTGCTAGTAAAAAATTGATAGAGTAAAATGATTCCTACCATTACCAGAGACAATTGATTTTAAAGTGGCGAGAATAATATTTCTTCTGATGATAATCCAGAAAAAGGAATCGAGTAATTGTAAATGTTTGTGGGTGATAGCTTTATAAAATGATCTATAAATCCCATAAGCTACAAGCAGACTTCAAGAATTAATCAATTTCTTGCTTATCTAGAGAATGGAACGAGAGTACAATTGCCCTGTGATTCTAGGGAAGCCTAAGGTTGCATTCAGAGAAACGCTCGTGTCCCCATGTGCTTTCGATTATCTCCATAAGAAGCAATCTGGAGGTGCTGGGCAGTATGCGAGAGTTACGGGAATAATTGAGGTAATTCTTTAATTTGTTGTGATTTTTGTTTCCAAAAGATAACACTACATCAGCAGTTGCAATGAAAATTTGTCCTCAGTGGCTGTAAATGTTATTTTTGTATTTATATACTAATGCTAACTAATATTTTTTTGGTATTTAATTGAAATAGTTCTAACCTTCATATTCTTTCAATCTGTAGCCATTGCCTCTACATGAAAACACAGTGATTGAATTTGTTGATGAAACAACAGGAACAAATGTTCCAAAGCAATTTATCCCTGGTGTTGAAAGAGGATTCAGGCTAATGGCAGAGAAAGGTAGAGAGAGAATAAGTTATTATGAACTAATTAGTTTAGCAAAAATATTTTAATAAGTTTTTCCTGCATTATAGTTTAGTTTTTTAAATCAGTTGTTTTTAAATTGGGACTAAATGTTAACATAAAGTGAGTAAATATTGGCTAAATTCCTTGGTTAAGACTAAAAATTACTTTTCCTTGTTTGTATTGATAAATTTGTCTGTGAATGGGAATAGTCTTATTACATAATTGCTGAGTTTGGTAATTCAGTGCACATTTGGACATTGCATTTTCAGGTCTATTAACTGGACACAGACTGTCAGGGGTTAAATTTCGCCTACAAGATGGAGCACATCATATTGTGGATTCGAGTGAATTAGCTTTCATGTTAGCAGCTCAAGGTGCACTTAGACAAGGTAAGTGACAGTAACATTAAAATTGCACATCTAACCGAACATTAAAACAAATTTAGTTTGGTAAATAAAATAAAAAACTTTTAACTTTATTCATTGGAATAGTTAAAAAACACTCAGGATATCCTGAGTGTGTCAGTATGCTGCATGTACCTCCTAGTGGTAGGATGCGGGCAACAGATTGCTGACTTGCAAGGTAGTCTCTAATACAGGGATCCTAGCTTGTATGGAATAGCATAAGCGTGCTTGGAGTAATACTGATTTTGAGCTTTTGGTTGCGTTTGTGGCAGTCTGGCCAAAATGTGCCAATACTGAACAGTAATGTGCCTTACTGTTAGCTGGGAATGCTACGTCGGCACGGGTACGACTTAGGCTGGTCACCTAGTCTACTCAAATTTACCATTACTAACAAAGCTATACAAATAGCGTCGGATGACCAAAGCCATGGTGGGCGGTAGAGGTCAAAACTGGTTGGCCCATCATTAGACGACTTACGCGAGTGGAAGTTAGGCACGTGGAATGTTAGAGGAGTGTATGGCAAAGAACATGAGTTGGTGAATGAAATGAATGTACGAGGATTGGATGTGCTGTGTGTATGTGAGACAAAAAGGAAGGGGACTGATGCTGTGGTAATGAATGATGGTAGTTTGGCTCTATGGTCTGGTGTGGATGTATGTACTTAAGGGAGTCAAGGAGTTGGTTTGATTCTGAAAGAAAGAGCTAAAATGTATGTGAGAAAGTATGAATTTGTGTCACCCAGATTGTTGTGGGTTCGTATGAAAGTAGGAATTTGTAGAATTCTGTTGGTTGCATGTTATGCTCCTTTGGATAGTGAGAGTGAAACAGTTAGAGATGTGTTGAATAATTGTGATGCAGGTGAGAGAATAATTGTACTCGGTGATATGAATGGGTGGGTAGGCATCAGATGGGAGGGCACTGAGAAAGTGGTGGGCCCCTTCAGTGACCCCAGAGTAAATGATAATGGTGAGAGTTTGATTGGAATTTGCATGGAAAAGTTTGTTTGTTTCAAGTACATGGTATAAGTATAAGAACATCCACATGTATACATGGCAGAGGGGTGACTCAAAAAGTATGATTGATTTAGTTCTGTATGATGAAAGACTGAGAGATCTGGTGAAGGATACAAGGGTGATGAGAGGAACTGAATGTGAGACAGACCATTTTTTGGTTTTCTGTAGAGTGGATCTTGGAAGGAAGTGGACCTGGAAGAAGAGTAAGGGTGTGAAACAGACTAGAGTGAAAGTAGAGAGATTGCAGGAGTGTGAGGTAAAGATCAAGTATATGAATGTGTTGGAATGTAAATTAACTGTCCAGCAGACCGAATGGGAAGAGGATATAAGGAAAGGAAATGTGGAAGATGCTTGGAATAGACTGAAAGAGAATGTTACAGAGTGTGCTTCAGAGGTGTGTGGAATGACTTTAGTGGGCTGTATGAAAAAGGTGGAATGAAACAGTGAGTGAAGCAGTTAATGAGAAGAAGGAGGCATATAAGAGGATGATTGCTGCAAGGAATGATAATGAAAGAAGGATTCTGCATGATGATTACAGGAAGAAAAATAAGGCTGCTAAGAATGCAGTTAATGAAAGCAAAGAACGAGCATGTTTGGATGATGCTGTAAGGATGCAGAATGATTTTGAAGGGAATAAGAAGTTATTCTGGAAGTGGATAAAAAGGGCGAGACAGGGCAGCAAAAATGGAATGAATGGGATTGTAAATAAGGATGGAGAAACAGTGTGGAATGAACGTGAAGTGACAGAATGTTGGAAGGAGTATTTTGAAGACTTGTATGGAGGTAGTTCTGAAGAGTCTGGCATCCAAAGTGTTACTGACTGTATGAATGTATCCAGTAAAGACAGAGTTGACGAACGTAAGATTAAGGCATGTGTGAAAAGGCTGCAGACGTGGATGGAATTACGGGTGAAATGCTGAA
The DNA here is from genome assembly GCA_036926305.1 of Uropetala carovei. NCBI lineage: Eukaryota > Metazoa > Arthropoda > Insecta > Odonata > Petaluridae > Uropetala > Uropetala carovei. The sequence goes on from JAXCHB010000167.1 coordinate 1,344,480, forward strand.
ATATGGATGTAGCTTACTTATGAGTTGGATGAGCGATTTATTTAATTTGTGTGTTAACATTTCAGTTATACCAGATGATTGGAAGAATGCCATCATTGTTCCTTTGTACAAAGGGAAGGGTAGTAAAATAGAATGTAAGAATTACAGAGCTATTACTGTATTTACCCGAAAGGAAGATGAGGTTTTTTTTACAAAAAATGTCCGCAAAAAAATTAGGGATCATCTTAAAATCGAGTACGAAGTTTTAGGTGGGAAAAATGCGTGCATTTTAAACACCACACGGAACACCCGGATTTCGAGTATATGTCCATGAAAATGCATTTATAAATGCATACAACAATACATTACATTTAATTAATTATTATAATACATTAAAAATTCGTACCATAGTTCTTAAAGTTGCACATAGTACGAAAGATTACCTCCGGGGTACTGATGGAAGGGGTGTGTTTACAGCTGGGTAGGAAATCTTATATGTGCGATAATGTAGACATGTAAGCAAGGATCAGCGGCCGTATTTGAGGTATATTGTTACATTTGAAACATGTCTATGTATTACAATTTAAAAATCTGCTACCTTTCGATTGGTGCTCCAGCAGCAGACAGAAGTACACCTGAATTTAAAGAGTAGAACATTTATGAAAGCACTCCATTAGTACTCACTTCACCAAGTTTTAATGTGAAGGGAAGTCTAGTCATTATTTTTAAGTTTAAAATAAGTTACCCCAAAGATATAGTGTCACTATAAAAACTTCCAGGAATGAAAAATTACGTGTTACGGTAATGCTGGCTGCGTTAGCGGATGGCACGAAGTTGCCGCTGTATGTTATTTTAAAATGCAAAACAATGCTTAGGGAACTGCTACCTAAAGGAATAATTGTTAGATGTCAAAGCCAATGCCTTTTTACTTTCTCATACGAAGTATTGAGAAAGTATTGTTATCGCGAAAAAATTCGACCTCGAGATTTTTATGGAAATATACGTTTTAGGTGTCGCTGAATCCGAAAAAGTGGTTTACCCAATGCCGTCTAGAGCCCAAACGGTAGAGAGAAAATGAATGAAATCTCGTACTTAGGCATTTTATCATACTGAGCAGAGTATACATAGAAATGGTTGACATTGCTCAATAATTAAGGGAAGTTTATTCTATGCATTTTTAACAAGAATTTGGTTGTCTCAAAAACGTCTGTAACGATTTTGATCAAAATTCGTTCAGTTATTTGAGTTTACGTCTTCAGTAATACTGTATAGTTCATATTTCTCAAAAAATGAATATAAGGCTAGTTTATTCTATGCAACTTTAAGAATAATTTGATTTTCTCAAAAACGGCTCAAACGATTTTGATCAAATTTTGTAAAATTACTTGAGTATACTTCTGCAATAATGTTACATATTTCATTTTTCTCAATGAATGAATATAAAGCTAGTTTATTCTTGGGCAACTTTAACAAAAATTGAATTTTCTAAAAACAGGCTGATACAATTTTCTAAAGATAACTAAACGACGCATTATTATATGAGAAAGTTTGTACGGTGTATGTTGTACCGATTTTTTATTCATGCTTTTAGTGTGTTATTATTTAACAGTTTTCGTAAATAGACCTTGTTTTTTTTAGGGGTCGTCTTAAATTTGAGGTCGTCTTCCTTTCGGGTAAATACGGTAGTTTATTGAGTATACCTGGGAAAGCGTTTGGTAAAGTACTTATTGAAAAGGTTAGAATGGCTACTATGAGTAAAATTTGGGGGGTACAGTGTGGTTGGGTTTCGCTCTCCAACAAGTAATCGAGAAGTGTATGAATGTGAGAAAGGAAGTGTATTGTGCATTTGTGGATTTGGAGAAGGCCTATGACAGAGTCAATAGAAATGACTTGTGGAATGTTCTGGCTAAGTATGGAGTGAATGACTGGTTAGTGAATGCAGTGAAAGCAGTCTACTCAGGAAGTAAGGCTCGCGTAAGAATAAATGGTGTGCTGAGTGACTGGTTTAAGATTGAAAGAGGTGTTCCGCAAGGGTGTGTGATGTCTCCTTGGTTGTTTAATGTGTTTATGGATAAATGTGTGAGGGAAACCTGTGCAAATACGAATGGCCTGAGGATTGGGGGTGCTGTTGTATGCTGATGATGCTGTGCTGATATCTGAAACGCCGAATGAGTTGCAAATAAATGTTAGATAGTATGGCTGAAGTTACAGAGAGAATGGATCTGAAGATCAACATGCCAAAAACAAAGGTTGTTGTGTTTGATAGAATGAATGAATTGGATGACTAGGCTGTGCATAAATGGTGAAGTTGTTGAACAGGTGGATGGGTTTGTGTACTTGGGAAAAATGGAAGAATCGATGGAGAGATAGAAAGGCGTGTGAATGCGGGTAGAAAAGTGGTGGGTAGCATGTGGCCAGTACTAAATCGTGAAGAAGTCTCTAAGGAAGCAAAAATGGCTGTGTATATAAGTGTGCTTGTACCCACCTTGTGGTAGAGTAGCGAAACTTCGGTGTGTCAGGAGAAACACATGAGTAAGATGAATGCAGTTGGAATGGGTTATATGAGGAGCATGTGTGGGAAAACCAGAAGAGACAGAGTCAGGAATACTTGGGGGATGAATGAATGTGGAATGAAAGAAACTTCAATAGGTCAGTATGAAAGGGATGTGCTGCGATGGTTCGGGCATGTGGAGAGAATGGATGAGGACCTGGTGACTAAATTGATATATGATGGTAGAGTATGCGGATCAAAAGGGAGAGGAAGACCAAGAAAAAGCTGGCTGAATGTGGTGGAGGAGACTCTCAAGAAAAGAGAGATCAGAAGTTTAAAGGATTGGAAGACGATGTATGAAACGATGCATGGATGTGTTTGAAGCGAAAGAAGTATGTAACGATAGAAAGGTGTGGAGAATTATTGTGAATGGTATAGGCATTTAGCTTGCTTACCCCGTAAGGGAACAGCATGATTGGTATGTATGTATGTATATTTAAAAAAAGCTGTGGTTTCAGAAAAATGCTAAACAACAAAAAAATCATCAAAATCATACCACACGTTCTCTAGTTATTCCACTAAAGATCCTGCCAAATCCTTCCCAGATGGTAGTGTTCCTGACAAACACACAAACAGATCTAGACTATTATTATAATAGATGCCATTAGTTTTAAATGTGAGTTCATCATCATCATAGGTAGTCTAAGGGTCTGTGATTATTCATTATTAACCCTTATCTGGATTCATGGTACCGCAGCAGCGTTTTCAATTTTCAGACATTGTTACCGACGTTGTTAACACAAATACAGCCTTGAGAGCTTATATATAGTCTTTTATTTTTATATTGTATACACAATAAATAACAGTAAATTTTCAGACGTTCGTCATTTTAGTGTTCAATGCCTTCAATGAAAAAAAGGTATGTAGTTGCATCCCTGGCGCTGCAGCGGCTACATGTTTCTGCTATTTGAAACATTTCCACAAAATATATAGCAATGTAATTCAAGTGATTTGTGTTTTCTTTATGCACGATCATGCAGTTTCACGTCAAATTAGAATCTAACTATTCGTATCTATTAATATTGTCAGTGATATTTTCAGTATACACAAACCATGATGTTGATCGATTTCACAAAGAAAAAAACCTTGCAAAGTGTTGGAAACCATTAGGTATGATTGAAATGGATACATTTTTTGGACTTTTATTATCAGTAGGACATATGAAATCACATAATATTATCATCGGGCATCTTTGGAGTAAATTTTACGGCCCAGTGATAACGAACTAATAGATAGCCTTTTTCCTATTTCATGAGTCTATTGGATATCATTGGTATCACAGCTTATGTTGTTTATACAAAACTATAGCCGAATTGGAACTTGAAAAACTTGAAGTAACACTTTTCTTGAAAAAATTGCAGAAGATTTGGTTCGACAAAATATGATAGGAAGAGTACAAACTGCACGAAACAAAAATTTGAAAAATGTATTTGGGAGTTCCAAGGAAGCAAGAGCAGTACAAATTCAAATAAAAAGAGCATAACGTTCACAGTGTCATTTATGTTCGTCAAAAAGACTGATATTTCAAATTTGCGATTCCTGTAAGAAGAACACTTGTAAGGAGCACTCTAATAGTATTTGCAATAACTGTTTAAAAAATAATAATTTGATTATTTTTCTGCTAGGTTATAATAAGTCAGTGAAATTATATTTGTTTTTTTGTTTCCGTAATATGATAAAGTTGAATAATAATAATAATAAGACTGACAAAATTTGTAAAAATATTTTCTGTGTATTCCTGTTACCTACAAGATTTTGATTTAAATCCATGGTAAAAATCTATTCAGCAATACTTTGTATAAGTTTGCATAATAATAAACATTATAATTAAACAATCTAAAGATATTATGTTGTACAAATAATTTATTTATATACTAAAAAAAAGTTTTTGTACTAATACCGCAGTGGCACCAGTAATGCAACTACGTTAGTAAAATCATGAATCCCGATAAAGGTTAAACTTGATTCTCTTTTTTTTGCGTTCTTCTTCATGTATTGATAGATATTTATAGGGCCACAATTCTAGCAATTATTTTGTTATATTACAACTATTTCATATTTAAATCTATATTTTAGTCCTTGTAAACCAAAAAATATATACAGTAAAACCTTGTTATTTCGAAGTTCAAGGGACCAAAAAATTACGACTACGAAATATCCTGGTTTGAAATACACGAACTTTCATAAAAATCGAACTTTATTACGATCGGCTACTTGGTCATCAAAACCTCAATAAAGAATCTTATATATCCATTCTATAAATGAATTGGCCTTAAAAGTTAGTATAGACGGCGAATTCGAACAGAGCTGAAGTGAACACTTAGTTTGCAATACACAAAGACCGCCACATGTCAAATTAGGCTCCAGTGAATATCCCGCATGTCCTTGTACAGTAAAATCTCGATACAACGTATCTCTATGGGCCATGAATTTTTATACTTTATACTGAAAGTACAGTATACTGAAATACCCATAAGGAGTACAGTATTTTCTCTGGAAGAATCTCGGTAGGGGTTAGGCATTCTCGCAAGTCCGACTCAAACTGAAACCGGTGAGAATGAGAGTCTAACAAGAGATACAATTCCTAGAACTTAAGATTTTATATCAATGCTACTGTGAAAATACGATAGGGATAACTGATGGTCGGTTATAAATTTTTTCAGTTTGAAAAATCTCTCCTTTTGGGATTTTGGCAGAGTTCCGTAGATCTTTTCGTGCTAAAGACTAAAGATGCCTTCAAAGTTGCTGCGAACGACTTGAATGTGCAAGAAGTGGTTATAGTTGAGTCATTTATGGATGAAAACATACGTTAAAACCACAAAAATCTTTTTTCGGGACCTCTGAATTTAATACATAGTATTGAAAAGTACATTAAGTTGAAGTACGTTATTTTGAAATATTTATACTGTATTTATACGGGAAAATTGACGGGGATTTAAAAAAAAGTATGTTAATTTGAAACATACATAATTGTGAAGTACGTTGTAACGAGATTTCACTGTACATTTCAATTTACTCTTTTATGCCGCGAAGAAAAGACGTTCAAGTGCATGCCGAAAGATTATCACTCACCTTTACTCCATACTGCTACATTTATATTACATTGTGATCGTCTTGTATGTCATTATTATGGTGAAGCCAGTGATGATGAGCTGAAGCTGGCTCTCGCGAGCCGGTTGTTAAATTTTTAGAAAATATGAAAATTAATTGATTTTGTCCTTTCAAGTACATTTTGCCGTATCTGATAGTCAGTTACCAACAGTGTATGAAATGGAATATATTACGAACCGAACACTTGTTAAGCTAGCGCAGGGGTCCCCAAACTTTTTATTGAAAAGGCCACATTAGGCTTTATGTACGACAGCGCAGGCCACTTGAGACTTTTCAAATGACTGATCGGGCCGTGTGAAAACTTCAAAGAGCAAGTTTCGAAGGGGGGTGGTGGTGGAGAAACTTCACCATTACAGATTATTTCGAGGGGGAGGGGCGATTGGGTTGGGTAAGGCAGGTGGGCCGGATTAAAGCACTGTGTGGGCCGTAGTTTGGGAACCCCTGGAGAGATCTGGTGCCCCTGGTATGTAGGCATCATGCCACCCTTATCCAAATTTCCTTACTTTTTTTTGTAGAGCCGGTTCTTAATATTTTTCCAGCTCATCACTAGGCAAAACCACTAGGTTTTTGTTTTTCTCAGATAAAACAGAGGCATGATCTTTTTAGAGACAACGTTCGGTAAAACTTTGTGGAACATTATTTAAAGATTGGATCAGTAACAGAAGTCAGTATTACACGGTCTTTTCTGGAGCATATTGCTTTCTCATGAGAAAAACCTTGCCCAAGTTTGGGAGAGCATGAGGATTGAGATAATGGGGGTTCTTGTAACTTCTGTTCATTTCAGCTTGGTTCTCTAGTTTCGCTATCTGATTGAGAATGTGATGCAAGGATAAGGTGATTCATTTATTTGAATCATCTACGACTTTTATTTCACATTGACTATTAAATAGGGTTACCATATTCCAATGAGGTCAGGTGAAACCGGGACATTTACCATGTTGTAAGAAAAAAACGGGACAAAATTTTAGCATGATTTTTTTTAACGGTGGATGTCACTATCATGATCTATAGCGAAAAAGGCAAATACGAACTTTCCTTACAGACTGCCAGACTGGGACAAAACTCACAATCAAAAGAGAATCCAACTAGCGTTGTCATCGAAACTCAAAGGGAATAAGTTAAGGTAAAACTCGAGCAGGATATTATACGGGGAGACCAGGTTTGCCACCTCAGATTTATCAATGACCTTGAGGTTTCCTAATATCACAACTGCAACTGTAATTAACATTTGTTGTTCGTTTGATGACCTCCATGATTCCGAGAATCCTACATTTTTTACTAGGAATATAAGCTATACTATCAGATAATCTAAATTTTATTTGCGATGGGCTCCAAAACGGTACAAAATGGCTTTCCTGAAAAAAAAAACGGGACTGTTCCAGCAAAAATGGGATGTTTGGTCATCCTACTATTAAATAAGTAAAAGGTAATCACTTGTTTGAGGTGCTATATGTATTTCATATTTGAGAAATGGGGAACAAGAACATGATGTGATGGTGCATCCGCAAACCTTCCGCTTATAAGGATCGAGGTTTCGAATTAAACGAACTTTTTATGAGTCACCAGACCAGATCATGACTTCGAATTTCATTGTAGGCATATTTTGAATAATCCATACCAATAAGTATGCAAAATCCTATGGTGTTGGCCGGAGACTAATCTTAGCTTTGAATTAGACCATACTTTGAATCAACTGGGATCGAAATAATGGGGTTTTAACTGTATCAGGTTATCTTTCAAAGCCCCGTGATCCTATATCATAAGCTCTAACTCCAGATAATTTGGTATTCATAAATTATCATATAAAATTACATGCCTTTTCTTGATTGATTTAGATTGTTGCAATCCTTTAACAGTGTTCGAAGAAGGTGCATGGCAGGTGTTGGAACCCGTTATGTCTGTAGAAGTGACTGCACCAGAAGAATTTCAGGGGGTAGTGATGGGGCAGCTGAGCAAGAGGCATGCCATCATCACTGGCTCTGATGCAAATGAAGGATGGTTCATCCTTGGTGCTGAGGTGAGTAGTTAAAGGATTTCACGAGAAGTGTTACAACTTTGTTAAGGTTATAGTTTTAAAAGATAGATTGTAACTAGGAAAATTTGTTTGACGTGTTTGAGGATGCTAAAGTCCTTTGTATTGAGATTTTGTTTTTTCACATTCAAGTTTTCTCTGTAATCTCAAACAGAAATGAACTTTAATAGTGTTTATGGTAATTAATTTATTTTGTGTAGATAGTTTTTATATTTCACTGGGATTAAGTTTTTATATTTCACTGGGAATAATTTTAACTCCTAAATCCAATTTATTGTGTTCCTATAGCATTTAATAATTTTATTAATGATACTTTTTGTTAAATCACAGCATTATGTGATCGACTGATATTTTCTTTTCTGCTCCATTTTAAAAATAAACCTATGCTGAAGAAAAATAGAGATGATTGACTTTCTTCCCGCACGTACAGTGGGATTCAAAAGTCTTCGGAAAAATTGAGTGGCGCCACTTTTGCGAAGAGTGGCAGTCTTCATTCCTATCTGACGTCTAGGCATTACCTTGAACAGCGGTTCTTTTAAAATTGCGATATTATGGACACGAGTCATACAACGAAGCTTTGGTTCGACAAAGGAAATAATTACACTATTTTTTCAAGAAATTCGCTTGGAATAAATTTTTTTTATTATGATTGCTATTGATGAAAGTTCGGGTGAGTATTGAGCAATTCCTTACTGAAAATGACCACGAAACGCTTGCTGAAAGGAGGTATCCACACTTAGTCGTGGGGCATTAGACCTTCTCCCTCGACAGACTCCTCCCCAGCGTTTGGGAAGGAAGAAGGCCTGAGACTGAGAAAGGCGAGAGGTGAAGGAGAACTGCGAAAAAAGTGAAAGGAGACAAGGAATACGTGTGTGTGTGTGACTGAAATAAAAATATATAATGCGGAAAATAACGAAATATATTAGCGAATTCAAGCCAAATAACTGTTATCTTCATCACGTCCTATTAGCTCATTCAAAGAAAGGCTTCATATTTATATCGGATAATGTCGAAAATACATACTTAGAACTCATCGCCTTATTGTTATACTTGAACTAATTTAGTCACGAAAATCTATGTTCTATTTATATGGTTTCAATATACGACACGGTGCAATTTCCTGCAAATCGGGGACCTATTCTAGTTGCCGATCTATTTTTCAACAAACACGGGGGAATCGAAGCACAATTTGCAACATACTCTCTCATGAAAAATTTTGCTACCAATGTCGAGATAAAATCTTGTAATTCCCCCTAATATTCTCGTTCACTGATGTGTATTAGTTAATTTTAAGGTCAGAATTGTGCTATCGATATTATTTACGTTCCAAGAAACAGATACAATAGCAATCATAATAAAAAAAATTTATTCCAAGCGAATTTCTTGAAAAAATAGTGTAATTATTTCCTTTGTCGAACCAAAGCTTCGTCGTATGACTCGTGTCCATAATATCGCAATTTTAAAAGAACCGCTGTTCAAGGTAATGCCTAGACGTCAGATAGGAATGAAGACTACCACTCTTCGCGAAAGTGGCGCCGCTCAATTTTTCCGAAGACTTTTGAATCCCACTGTACATCCCTGAGTAATTTAATTTCTCATTTTTTAGGTACCTTTGAATGAGATGTTTGGTTATGCATCTGAGCTACGATCTGCAACTCAAGGGAAAGGTGAATTCAGCATGGAATACAGTAGATACTCTCCAGCTTTGCCGGAAGTACAAGACAAGCTCATTCAGGCATTCCAAGAAAGCCTAGGAACGTCCCAGGGTCAGCAGAAGAGAAAGAAGAATTGATGCTACTCATCTATAGAATACCAATTAAATCTTTAAAAATGCTAGGATGGGTAGAAACCCTCAGTGATATGTAGAAGTGAATGCTGTAATATGAAAACATTCGAATTTTTCACTGTGGAAATAGCAGCAGAAATGTTCTCATATAAACATTTGAGTGAACGTGTTCCTTTTTCTTTATTCCCATTCAGAAATATTGTTGAAATACTTGGTTATAGATCTTCAATAATACTCGGTCAAGCCTTTTGAGTTATTTACCTGAAATTAGAATTTGCCAAAAATCAAAGTAAAATAATATTGTGCTTGGACTTTGATAATTTATTTATTGCAGAAAGATGTGAAGTAGTTGTCTATGAAAACCAATTTTTAATTAGAACATGGAATCAGTAGATGTTGATGAGGTTTTTTTATTAGACACAATAGAATCAAATAAGTTTGAATTCATAGTGTTTACTAGCAGCAGTATTTGTTCAGAAACAGTGTGTTTGACCCTGAATGCCAAGAATTGGATTCCATTTTATTCCAAATGACGTAGTGTTAGGGAAGGAACAATGTGTATGTTTTATATTTGAAGAAACTTTTGTACTGTTATTATGTAAATAATACATAATATGAAAATTATGTTTTTGTTAACAAATGTATGTTTTAAATCATATATAAAAATGAATGTGTGTGTATCATAATTTTAAAACTCGAAAACTGCAGATCGTAGAAGAGAAAGGTAAGTATCATTTTAACCGGAGTAACGAGTACGGTGGTATAGTAAAGTTTTTATATCGATTTGATTGACCTGTCTAATTTAAAAAATATTTTCTTTTTTTCATTTTCTCGATTTGAATAACATAGGGATGAGTGCAGCTTATTTTTCAATTGAATTTTAAAATTACTTGGAAACATGGTACGAACTTGAGACTTGAATGGTTCTACGAAGAAAAGAACAGTTTATTTTTATTGAGGACAGAATCCGAATCCTGATTGAATTAGCATAAAAATGCATTAGAATCAATTACGTGATTTTATCAGTTTTATTACAATACCCATTATAAGCTACCATGACAACTCCCATTGTCGCCGAAATTGAGAGTTCAATGCATTTATAGGGGAAAATTTTTAACGTAATATCGTTTGTCAAGTTCTGTGTATGATTTTAATTTGTTTACATGGAAACCAAATATTTGTTGTTTTTAATTGAATTGTCTTCTAATCTAACATATAAAGGAAAATGTTTGTTTGCTTTTAATACGAGATAGTGAGGGAGAGAGATGGATGGTAATGGAGTGGTGAGATGGGGAGAGGGTGGAAGGGAGGGGGAGTGAGTTTATACGTTATTTTTGTAAGATTTTCTTCCTTCATTCATCTAAATAGGAAAATGCAGAGCAGTTTTCTTCATTTTTGCTTTATTGGACGGTTAAAACTGTGTACTATCTTATTCTTGTGATGCTTACATGTTACACGGTCAAAGTTTTAGATTCACTAAATCCGTTGAAATTCAACGGGCACTCCTGCTAATTATAAAATAAAATAAATTTTAAATTTTATTGAAAAAAATTACCTTTTAAAATATCATATTCTGCCATTATGTCAGTGGTCTTCAACCTTTTTTGAGTCACCGCCCACTTTTACTATATGTTGTCATTTGAAATAAGTTCACCACCCACCCAGTGGTGTAGTGAGGGTTTCTGGCACCTGGGGCAAAGAAAAATTTTGCGCCCCCAGTAGCAAAGCGATTTACGGAGGTAAGGTAACCCTAATACTAGTGGGATTGTCGTTAGATGAGATTACCGAATATGGCCTCAGTGGTAATAAGAGTGTTTAAAAATTTATGACTTTATATATTTGATAAAATTAAACTTAAATGCTTCGCTGCTTCTGCTAGAGACTCTGACCACTCTCATGGGCCTTTCGATTTTACCGCAGCATGGATACATTGTCGCTAGTATAGTATGATATTATAGTTAACGACAAACTAACTGTAATAGTTGTTCAGAATGTGATTTTTTATAGGATTTTATTTTTCACTATAAAAATTAGAATAGCATTTGGTGAGTTCTTTAACGCCCACTGGTGGGCGCTATTGCCCACCTTGAAGACCACTGCATTATGTGAATGCCAGATGTTATAGAGCAGTGTTTTTTTTTCATGTGCTTTGTCTCAGAAAGTAAGGTAACACAAATGGAAGAATTTCCTGTCTTTAGAGTTTTCATTAATTCACAATAACATGCAATACTGTATAAACACTGGTATTCATCACCTGTGGGGAATGAGAGTGGCCATTTAATCAAATAGCCCAGTTAAAAAGAGTGCCGAGTTCAGAAGACTATTTTATTCATTAACTAAATAATACAACCAGTATCACAGCAAAGGATAAATATAAAATATATGAATGTATTCATCAATTACATGAATAGAAGCCTCCTATTTTTTGGAAGCACTGGGGCATTACAGGAATAAGTATGGAACTTAAAACTACAGTATGTATAGTAAAAACATATTGAAGTTAGGCTGCTCATGGAATATATCCTTTAAAAACTTAAAATTCAATTCATTAAATTAACTATGTACTATGCATCCCTATCAAGATCTACCACTTCCAATTTAGCTGTTGATGGTGTTGGTGAGAGCAGGGGCAGATATAGAAACTTTTCCCTCTTGAATCTGCCACTGCCTGTGACCCTTTATTCTGAAAATTTCTATGTAAAACATAAGGGTCTGGGATGTGTCAGAGTACACTCCTGGAAAAAGGTCTAAACGTTGTACATTAGTTCAAGAGTTTTTAATACAAGTTTCTGTTTTCACAAGGATGGCGACAAAAGACAAATACTATTTTTTTAGCATTGAAGATTATTATATGTCGGTTTAAAATTTTATTCATTATGCAACAAATTTTTCTTAGTTAAATTTGAAAATATACAAATTACATCTGGAGATTAGTGTGTGCAATGGAATTTGTTATAATTGAAAAAATCTTAAAATACAAATGATTCTTACCGATGCACTGTACCTGCACTTATCGTTTTGTCAGTACTGAGTACCGGACCGTATCAGCCAACTTTCACCACTGACTCTGTCAGAATCTTTCTTTCCACTGCCTTGTGGACCTAATCTGCAGCGCGGAATCAACAAATTTGGCAGAGAAAAGGTTTAAGAAGGCATTAACCTGGCAGTGGTGGGATGTGACATACCCAAACAGCTATATTCACAAATAACTAATAGATGTCGCATTAGTATAACTTTGTGCGTCCATACACCTTTCACTTGACATGCATTTTAGAGGTGCGTAATGGTGTGAGCTCTTCAGAGCAGTGTGGATGCCTGTTAAGATCAGACAAATTTGATTTGGGCATCTCATGTCCCCCCCACACCACTTAATGTCACTAAAGTGAATATTACAAGCTAAGCAATAATTTGTTGTATTTCTATATTTTTCTTCATTTGTTTATCTTTTGTATATATATATATGACATTATTTCTAATTTGTTTAAATATTTAGAGCTAAAAATGAAATGTAATTAATATATTGCTAGATGGATGTGTGTTGGACAAATTAGCTCCTATACGAAAATGGTTTGAAAAATTCACTTTGAATTGTACGAACCACTATTCGTTAGGAGAATATGTGACATTGGATGAGAAACTGGAAGCGTTTCGAGGTCGATGCCCATTTTGCATTTATATGCCGAGTAAGTCAGCTAAATATGAGATTAAAATTTTTGCTCTAGTTGACGCTAGAATGTGTTATACTGCAAAACTGGAAGTCTGTACGGGTCAACAACCAGAAGGCACTTACAATGTAAGCATAAGCTGTAATGATGGGAAATATGGAAAATGGTGAAAAAATCTGCTATGACCGGGAATCAAACCCGGGTCTTCAACTTGCCGGGCAGATATTCAGTGGTAGAATATCAGCCTGGCAAGTGGAAGACCCGGGTTCAATTCCTGGTCATAGCAGATTTTTTCACCAGTTTCCACATTTCCCATGTAAATATTATTTATTTTTTATTAAAGCAACTAGCAGGAGTGCCCGTTGAATTTCAACGGATTTAGTGAATCTAAAACTTTGACCGTGTAACATGTAAGCATCACAAGAATAAGATAGTACACAGTTTTAACCATCCAATAAAGCAAAAATGAAGAAAACTGCTCTGCATTTTCCTATTTAGATGAATGAAGGAAGAAAATCTTACAAAAATAACATATAAACTCACTCCCTTCTCCATCTCTCTCCCCCCCTCTCTCCATCTCATCCCTCCATTACCATCCATCTCTCTCCCTCACTATCTCGTATTAAAAGCAAACAAACATTTTCCTTTATATGTTAGATTAGAAGATAATTCAATTAAAAACAACAAATATTTGGTTTCCATGTAAACAAATTAAAATCATACACTGAACTTGACAAACGATATTACGTTAAAATTTTTTCCCTATAAATGCATTGAACTCTCAATTTCGGCGACAATGGGAGTTGTCATGGTAGCTTATAATGGGTGTTGTAATAAAACTGATAAAATCACGTAATTGATTCTAAATGCATTTTTATGCTAATTCAATCAGGATTCGTATTCTGTCTTCAATAAAAATAAACTTTTTTCTTTTCTTCGTAGAACCATTCAAGTCTCAAGTTCGTACCATGTTTCCAAGTAATTTTAAAATTCAAATGAAAAATAAGCTGCACTCGTCCCTATGTTATTCAAATCGAGAAAATGAAAAAAAGAAAATATTTTAAATTAGACAGGTCACTCAAATCGATATAAAAACTTTACTATACCACCGTACTCATTAAAATGATACCTTTCTCTTGCTTTACAATCTGCAGTTTTCGAGTTTTAAAATTATGAGACACACACACATTCATTTTTATATATTAGATTAAAAAAACATTATAAAACTAGAAAAATTGCATTTATTATTAGGTTAGGTGAAATCCATTTGTTAATGTATGCCTGTTTATTAATAACATTGAAAATAATAATAATATAATTTATTTCACTATTGGTAAATCTATTTGCATGGTTTCATCACTGAATATTAAATATTTACAAGTCAAGACAAAAGGAGGAAAAAAATACAGATATACAAACAAAATAAAATGATCAATAACATAAAGGGGAAAAATCAAAAGAAAAGCAAAATCATACTTTATCTAGGTATTCACAGACACTACAGTAAGTTTTCTTCAGAAGGAACTTTTTAATTTTACTTTTGTACACTTTGTGGGATAAAACTGATTTAATGTCCCCAGGCAATTTGTTATAAATTACAGAGGCTGAGTGGTGAGGGCCTTTTTGGGAAAGTGCATTATTGTAGTCATGAATGTGAAATAGTGAACAGGTGAAATGGCTATGGTATTCTGCATTTGTGGGATAAAGTTGACGGTTTGATCTAACAAAAGTTGCACAATTCAAAATGTAAATGGATGGTAGGGTTAAAATATTGGTAGACGAAAACAAGGGTTTACCATGTGTATGGTAAGATGCTCTACATAAAACTTTGACAGCTTGTTCCTGTAAAAAAAAAGACTACTAGCCAGTCTGCAATTACCCCAAAATAATATTCCATAGCTTAAGAATGAGTGCACTTTCGCATAGTAGAGGGATAATAAGCTTTCAATAAGAAGTATCAGAGCCAATTTTCTTATCGTAAATACCTCAGTGGCAACTTTTTTAGCAACTCCATTGATGTGATGTAGTCAATCTAACTCCTTGTTAATATGCAGTCCAAGAGAATTGGTAGATGAAATTCTAGCGATGTTTTTGTTTATTTTAAGAAGGGGCTACTATATGGGATAGCTTTTTTATTGTGAAATTGCAGGTAAGAGGTTTTACTGATATTTATAGCAAGATTGTTTAGATTGTACCATTCCATCATTTGGTTATCTGATCTGTTAGAAACCTCAGCTAGAAGTGAGAGACTATCAGCAGTTACTAGGCAGGATGTGTCATCAGCATATATGGTCGGAATGCAATCTGAAATTTTTTTGAGGTCATTCATGAAAATTATGAAGAATCGTCGTCCAAGAATTGATCTTTGAGGACACCAGTATAATTTTTTAGAGATGTAGAAATAGCAGTGGTAGAGCCATTTGATAACACAATTTGATAACGGTTACTTAGAAAGGAAATAACCCAGTTTAGGGACTTGCCTCTGATGCCCAAATTGCGAAGTTTTGCAGAAAGTATTTTATGGTCAATTCTGTCAAAAGCTTTACTGAGGTCGTAAAATATTCCTAAAGTATGCTGTTTGTTATTGAGAGCTTGGTGTATTCTGTTGATGAGGTTGAAGGCAGCAGTAGATGTAGACTTCTCTTTCCTAAAACCATGTTGATTAGGAGTTAACAAATTGATGGAGTCAAGGAAAAGTAGTGGGCGATTATAAAATAATTTTAAAAATACATATTTGGAAAATACAGATAGAATAGAGATTGGTCTATAGTTGTCTGATTCAGAGGGTGAACCTGTTTTAGGTATTGGATATACACGAGAAAATTTTAGATTAGTAGGGAATTGTTCAGAGCTGAAGGATAGGTTGATAATGTCAGATAAGATTGGTGCAATGATGTAGGAGCTTGTCTTAATAACAGTCATAGGAATATCATCTATACCCCTAGAAAAGGAGTTTTCAAAAGATTTGATGATACCTATTATTTCAGGGGGATCAGTGGAGTGAAGAAAAACAGAATTTAGGAAAACAGAAATGGTATTCCTGGAGAGGTATTCAGGGGAAGATGCTGCTTGTTAAAGTTCATAGCTATATCAATTGGATTAGAAACTGATATTCCATTAAATTTTATAAAAATATACTCTTTTCTGAAGCATTGTCCCATAATAAGTTTCAATTAGGTACTTACATGACAAACTTGCCATTTACAATCACTCAACCACCATAAAATAAAATGTTTGCAATTTGGAATAGTACAAAAAATTGCAAACTATAGGCAAATTATAAAAAATAAATAAAAAGTTTAATTACAAATTATGATTTAAAAATAGCACTTGTGATACATTTTTGGAGTTAATCTACTTCGTCTCTCAGTTTATTTGATTTTATTTCCAAATAGTCCGAATTCTGAGGCAGCCAAAGTAAGAGATGGAAAAGTTATGTCATACGTTTGATTCAGAATCAGCAGTGAATCACTGAATAGTTATTTTAAGTGATTCATCTGGGTGAACTGAATCAGGTGAATCAATTCAGTAAGATGAATCAGTTTTCTCACCTCTAGTTTGCAACTGAGTTGAGGTATCTCCTGGCATCTAGCCTTACTTGAACCAATTTCCCATTGAAATATGTTTGTTGCATTCTTGAGTTTTCCAGAGCCACTCTAATGGGCTAGCAAAACGGAATTGCCTAAAGATGCCAACACCCTAAATTGAGTACAGAAGACCCCATAAACCCCTCCTCCCTGGAACTTGGCAGCAAGAAAAAAGGTCATATGGCTCGGAATGGGGATGTAACCCCCCCTCCCTCCCCCTTAGGGGAACCAAGAAGAACCCTTGCCCCCCCCTGGGTGCCAAAGACCCTAGCTACACCACTGCATCTGTGTATCTCCCTAGTGTAGCTGCTGACCGATAAGTACCCACTAATATTTACAGTTGGAAGTTCATTGTGAAGGAGCCAATGTTCAGAGATGCAAATTATGTCACATTTTTGTTTACCGAAGAATATTTTGAACTCATTCAGCTTATTTCAGATGCAGTGAATGTTAATATGTAGCACTCTCAAGTTTAGAATTAAATCACGGGAAAACAAGTTCACCAAGGTATCATCTAACTGCGGTACACTGCTTAGCCCTGTGGTAGATTTTGATGAGCTTTGCGAAAAAATATCTTTACAGATACATTTAAGGGCCACAAAGTTGGATCCCTCAGCATGTTAAGTTATGCTGCACTCACAGACAACCTTTGTTTATGAGTTGCTCCACTTCAACATCCACTGATAATTTATCTCGTGAATATCTCATTAGATTCTCCTTACTGGTGTCCTTTTTAAGTCGCCATATGTGTAGATGAATTTTATGTGGCACACCAGACAACGGGCACTCAGCATTTGAGGTGGATGCGCATCAGACGATTGGCTTCATTTTTGGCTTACACTTATAATTTACAATAATGAAGTTGTTCTCTCCGGTCGATGTAGGCTTATCGTCATCATCAGGGATCTTGGGCCTCTTCTTGATAGCATCGCTGTAGGGATTTGCTAGTTGGGAAGATAGTTATCACTTGAGGGAAAAGCCGCTTCTGTGAGTATGATTTAGGTGGGACATCTGGAGATATTTCAGACGAGATTGGCATCCCGGCTGAGTTGTTCTTCTTGATCTTATTATTTGAGTGCTGATAGTTGAAACACATCATTGTGAAGAGTTGTTGCCTCTGATCTGTTTCCACCTGGGCTTGAGACGGTTGCGTGTTACACCATGTGGCGTCCATAATGTTTACATTTGAAATTTCAGACCTCAGCGCTTTCATCTCTACATTTTGAGATGCAATCATCTGCATGCAAGTCTGAAGTTTAGATTGCAAATCCCTTATTATTAAGAGGATGTATTCTTCTTTTGCATTGCATTGATATGTTGTATAGAATAAGACATATGCTTTCTTTGTAGAAACAAGTCAATCATGTTACAAAAGAACTTTTTTAAAACTATGAATTCTTTCATATATTATCTTAAAAGTTAATTGTTATTTGATTAATTCTAAATGAGAGTTTCATTTTATACCATTGCAATTAATTTATCTTAAATTTTTTGTTTTTGAAGTTCTGGTTTGCATATAAAGGCAGCATTGCACTGTTTTTGGTTTTTTGAAATAACCATATAGAATTTATACACTATTATTATTATAAAACAGATTCAACATAACTATCACTTCTATGATGCAAAATATCTTCTCTCCTCGCCTTTCATGTTCTAACCACATTGTGTCTTGAGTCAGTATATCAATTTTCTATCTCAACCATTATACAATACATGTAGAACATACAAATATTACAATGGTAGTTTATTTATACAGTTTTTGGAACAATGAAAGTATTATACTATGCTAAAAAGTCATGATGATGCCCATGGTAATATAATACTTTCATTGAGGTTGATGTAATTCTGCAAGGTCTTATCGAAATTAGAAAACTATACTTATCACAAAAATGTACCAATCTAACCTCTGGTTATTTCTAATAAATGATATCCTATTTATATCTTACTGTGTGATCTGAGATGAATTATTTGAACTAAGATACATAACATGAACTGCTATATCTATTCGTCTGGTGCTCTTAAGGTTTTAAAGTGACTCTGTTAGGTATATATGTAGTTATCAACCTGTAATCAACGTAGAACATTTTTGAAGTATCTTGAAATTTTACTATATTTTTTATTAAGGTCATTTATTTATCATTTTTTAATTTATTCAGAGTTGATCCATTTGCAACTGTCTAGTTACACTAGGGAATTGTTGGCTATAAAATTACTAAAATGTTTATATGTATGACAATATTGAAACATCCAAAAAACAGAATGGTTGCTACTCTCCATCTCCCTCTTTATTATTTACTTTTCAATTTGTAGGTGTTTTGTTCTGGAATTATCATATGGCATTATATATGTCCTGTTGATATCTTTTATACCCAGACTTGCCAGGTCTTTACATCTCTTTTTTATACATTTGTATGTATTAGAGCTTGTAGGCTTCATTTTTAACATTGTATTACAATTAATATTTTCTTCAAAAACCTTATGGCTATTGAATATATAATAAAACTAATTACATTAATATCTTTACTATGATGTTCTCCTCTTGTCAATAAAACGCGAAATTGGAGATTTATATGCCGAGAGAACCATGAGCTCCATTATTATTAAGATAATAGTGCAAAATATACAGTATGGAGTCGTGATATGCTTATTACCAGTGCTTTTTTGTAAAAAAAAGAGAGGTGCCGGTACTCCCACCCCTCTCCAGCTCTTCCTGCACCCTCTCCCACTTCTCTATTGAATTTGTGATGGACTTTTAATAACAAAGTTGATAGTAAAAATCAAAATATTTAACATTTATAGAAGCCGTTCATTACTTTACGTTTTAAACAATTAAAACGTGAAAATGTACCGAAATTAGTCGTGGGTTAGCATCGCTCTGAAAAAAGGCGCCAGTACGCACTACCGGCGCGTACCGTCACAAAAAAGCACTGCTTATTACAAGTAATTTTTCCATGTTCTAAAGAGTGAAAAATATTTTAACTTTCAGTTAAAATATTCTCGAGTCATTTAATGACAATAAAATCTCGCCATTAGGGTCACACAGAAGCACTGTATGGACGGAGTTTCTGGGCTATCAAAAAGTTCAAATTTGATTAAACCTCCACTGAGGATGTGGTTTTCTAAATCGACACAATGTATCGTGGCGCCCAAATCTATTACATCATGGGTGCTCAAAGCATGTGAAACTACGGAGTAACGATGTGACGTCTTTTTTCCCCACAATCCTATGCGTCACTTCTCCGTACACAGGCTGGGCAGTGATGATGAGTACGGTGAAATGGCGACAAGTGTTTTGAGTACGAGTGGACATTTGCAAGCCCAACTGACGAGGTCATTAGAACGGATTTTGGAAGATGCCAGTTTAAGTGGAGAGTTAAAGTTAAGTGGAAGGAAGCTGAAGGAATTTCCTAATACCGGTGGAAAGTACAACTTAAACGACACTGTAGTTGCAGGTATGTGTTATTCCATTGTTTGGCTTTGGGTTGTTATTGTATTTACGCGCCGGCGTTTCACATGTGCCCATTTCTTATACTAGCTCCGGTACTTTTATGGAAATTGGCATATAGAATCGACGAATTTCATTTTTTAAATTCTAAATTTGTCTATAAATATAGGGGAGCAATATTAAGAAAAGTATTTATCGTATGTGCGTGTTGTGTTAATATTTATTATTAGAAAAATTATTCGTTGATAATGCTGATTGTAATTAATATAAATATTTATATTTTCAACCTGCGAACATTAAAAAATAACGTTCCGATTGGAGGAAACCGATGCGCGTCAAGGAAAGTAGCAGCTCAACATTTGTTTACGTCTTTTATGGCTCATAACTGCTCACACCAATCCAGTGTTTTGATATGAGTTTCAAAAATATTTAAATATAAATTATATATAATAAATAATAAAATTTATATGAAATATTTTTGTTCTCCGATGAACCTTTTGTTTCGAGGTACTTATTGTTAGTGTGTGTACGATCTAGCCCTTTTCATTTGAATATCAAAGCAAGCACTGGAGCCTAAATATTTTAAAGAAGGTACGCTGCTTTCGCTGTGTTGTTATTATTAAGGCATTTCAGTAATTTTTTAAATTCAAATGAAACGAATTACCTAACGAACGGCGGCATTCTAGTCATCTTCTTGTCTTCTCCATCAAAAACAACCGTCTCGTCCATACTTTCATTAGAGTCACAACATTATTTTTTACAATGGCTTTTTTCTTTCCTATTCTGCACTTATAGACATTTTCCATAAAATGTTTTCCGCTCCTTGTACAATTTTCTTTTGAGACTTTTCCGGTGGAATATTTGTTTTAGCTAATCTCCTCCGCGGCTTTCGGGTTGATAAGCGGTGCAGCAGGAAGCGATAACAAGTATCCGTTTGTTGGTGGAAACTTTTTCTTTCGTATATTTTGACATCAGTAAATGGGAAGCCTAGAGTAGACTTGTGTTTTTCCTGGACGTCAAACATTGGGAAAGTAATACTTGATTTGAAGTAGGACTTTGCGACCTTATTTAATCGCAAGCATTGAGTATTTATTAATGATAAAACTGAACTGAGAGCGTCAGAAATGAAAACGAAGCTCATCCACTAAAGCAGTGGTTCTTAAACTTTATGAACTCGCGGACCTCTTCACAATGAGATTTTGGCGGACCCCGTGCATTTACCTGTAGATTTTTGGTTCATATTTTATTTAATACAAGGCAAATAAAACATTATTTAACACGAACAAAATATGTATTTTATTTTTATTGTACAAATAATTACAGTTACAATTTTTGGTTACAAACTTTGGTTTATAAAAAAACTCTTGACCAACAGAGTGTAAAGATGAAATACACACAAAAAAGTTTTTATTACTTTCTCCATACGTAGTAATAGGGAAGTATTGTATTCATGAAAAAAATCGACTTCGAGATTTCAACGGAAATACATGTTTTGAGGTCCCTAGAACACGTTTAGACTATTTTCGGAATGTCTGTGTGTATGTTAGTGTGGGCGCTCTAACTCAAAAAGTACTTGCCATATCGTTACCAAACTTCATATATAACACTTTAGCATGAGCACAAAGAACTGATTAGTTTTTGGACAATAACGATTAACTGGAAATCGAGGTTTATTCGAAACCCGATTCGGTTTTTGCGATATTTCTCCGTTAAAACCTCATTATTGTATATACAATTCTATACAAAGGTTATAGAGAATATAATTTCCTACAACTTTCATTTGAAACAATTTTCCATAGCAGTTATTGTTTCGGAATTATTTATAAAGTAGTGTAATGCCCGTTGAAATATCAACGGAAGAATTATCGATAGATAGATTATTAATATTTTCATTTAAAATAATTAATATCATACTTTTACATATGAAATATGTGGCCATATACAACATTTCTAGTGAATATTCTGTTGATATACGGGCTACCTTTAGTTAAACTTAAAATAGTTGCTTCTCTTTCCCTCCCTCTCCCCCTCCCTTCGTGTCTCTAAACCTCGCGCCCCATGGCTAACGGCCGACTTAAAACTAATGATGGCTCGACGCGATTCAGTTTTCCGTCTCTTTAAATCAACTAAATGCCCAAATACGTTCAACGCTTACAAAAACATTAGAAACAAATGTAAACAGAAGATTAGGAATGCCAAAATAAAATTTGCACATTATCTCCGGCCCAAATGAAACACCGTCTGCGTTATGGCGCAATCTGCGACACCTAGGGATTGGTAAGCCCAGGGATTCCATCTTACCACCAAACATCTCTCTAGACTCTCTTAACAAGAAATTTTCGACTAATTCAACAGTCATTGATGCAGAACGAAAACGCAAAGTGATTCAAAACCTGGTTACGAAAGCTAACGATTCCACCTGCTATCCATCATTCCAATTTAAAACCGTCTCACAAATTAGCGTACTTTCAGCAATACGCAGAATCAAAACTCAAGCGCAGGGTGCTGACGGAATTCCTATCATCATGATTAACAAATTAATACATCTTATCTTGCCAGTACTAACTAATATTTTTAACCACTCCCTACTCGAGGGAAAATTTCCATCACAATGGAAACGTGCGCTAATACATCCAATCCCTAAGAAATCTCTCTCCGATAATAATGATTATAGACCTATTAGCTTTCTACCCACCCTATTTAAAGCTTTAGAGAGACTTGCGCATGAACAAGTAACAGATTTCCTCAACACAAATCAACTTCTCGACTCCTTTCAATCAGGCTTTCGGAAGTCACATAGCACCACCACCGCGCTAATTAAAATTACAGACGACGTACGCAGACACATGGATGACAGAAAACTGACTGCACTAGTGTTGCTAGATTTTAGCAAAGCTTTTGACACAGTAGACAAAGACATACTCTTAGCGAAACTCCACTGTATGCGATTCTCCACACCAGCAATAAAATGGTTCTCCTCATACCTTAGCGACCGTTACCAACAAGTAATCTCAAATGAATCCTCATCTTCCTGGCTGAGAACCAACCAAGGTGTTCCACAGGGCCCAATTTTAGGACCTCTCCTTTTCTCCATATTCATTAATGACTGCTCCCAAAGGTTAATTCACTTTGAGGATGAGAATGTGCAATTGCATCTAAGATTAGAAGAATAGGGTAGAAACATAAAAGAAAATACAAGCAAATATGTTGAAGAAGTATTGTTGCAGCTGTTTTCTCCAGGTCAAGTTAAGTGTATTTTAAACCCAGGAAAAAGAATTGTTTGGTCAGAAACAGACATTTCAGCAGCCATTTCCCTGCGGTATGTCAGTGCCAGGGCCTATAGATATTTAAGAAATCAGCTAAAATTGCCTTTGTCTAGTCCTACTACACTTAAGTCTTGGGTTGCTAAGTATGATTTCAGCCCTGGTATACAGAAGAATGTCTTATCAATAATGAAAATTAGGAGTGAACACCTCTCAGACCTTGAAAGATTGACTGTCATTTCTTTTGATGAAATGAAGGTAAAGAATGAATTGTGCATGGATAGGAAGTTAGAACAAATTCTTGGTCCCAGTGACCAAGTGCAGACTGTCATGGCCCGCAGTTTGTTTGGTAAATGGAAACAACCTGTTTTTTATGGATTTGACCAGGTGATGACAAAGAGTCTTTTATTAGAAATTATAACTGCATTGGAGGAAAATGGTTATAAAGTAGTTGCTCAAGTTAGCGACATGGGCCCTACAAACAGAACCCTTTGGAATGAGCTTGGTATCAGCATTGAATGTACTTCCTTCAAAAATCCATGCGATAACTCAAAAGATGTCTTTGTTTTTGCTGATGTGCCTCATGTTATGAAGTTGTTTAGAAACCACTTGGTGGACCAAGGTTTTGTGTTATCCAATGGCAACAAAATTTCTGTATATATTTTAGAAAAGCTTTTCTCTTTGAAAGATGAATTGAACATTATTCCTAAAATAACCCAAGAGCATCTAAATCCGACTCTCTTCAGGAGACAAAAAGTTAAACTTGCTACACAGTTGTTGTCAAACACTGTTGCAAAAGCTCTAGAATATTGTCATGAAAAAGGGAAGATTCTAGAAGACATTGAAGACACAGCCAGGGTTATTAAACTCATGAACAATTTCTTTGATGTCTTTAACTCATCTGTGCTCCATGATAAACAAGGTCCCCGCTATGCTTATGGGACAAATTTAGAGTCCCAAAATAAGATTCTTGATGATGTGCTGAATTTGGTTGAGGGTTTGCGAGTGGTCAGATTTAAAAGCTTGCAGCCTTTTCAAAGAGGAATAATTGTTTCCATAAAGTCCTTGAAAGGGTTGTACAGTTACATCAGGGAACATCATGGGGAGAAGTTTCTTTTGACAACTAAGTTAAACCAGGATGTCCTCGAATGCTTCTTTTCCTACATGAGAGGGATAGGGTATACCAATGACCACCCTTTTTTACTGTGAATTGCAATACAGTTGATAATTCAAAGGAGGAATGCCTGATTCAATTTGATAAGGAATGTACAAGAATCAATGAGCTGGAAAAAGAACTATGCATCACGGTCGATGTCTTGAAAGACCTTCTTCCATCTGATCCCCTACATCAAGAGAGTGATACAGAAGAACAGGAATTGCAAAATGTTCAATTTGAGAGTGATGCAGAGGAGCAGGAATTACAACGTGTTTCATATGACCAAGGAAATGATAGCTTGGAGGATGATGGACTAATATATATAGCAGGTTATGTTGCTTTCAGATGTAGAGCAAAATATCCTTGGTTGGGCAACACTACATCCACATTAGAACCTTCAAGAGAGAACTGGATAATGCACCTCTCGAAAGGGGGCCTAATGCATCCCTCAGATGATTTCCTGGAAGTTATCAGATATGCCAACAGGGAATTTAAAAATTTTCATGGGGAATACATATCCAAAGAAAAATTTATATTCTCCAAATTAACTGAAGCAATTACAAGAAATATTGACCCAAAATGGCCAAAAGATTTAATATCCTTGTTTGTAAGGACAAGGACTTACATCAGAATAAAAATGTTAAATTGCCACTTGAAAGACCCAGTTAATGGTAGGCAGTTGAAAAACAAATTAAAAAAGATAACAGCTTAGAGGTATTGGCAAATTAATTAGTTCAACTATTATAGCTATATCTAGTTGGGTGTGGATTTTTTTTGTAAAAAGAGTTTGAAAGAAATTCCTTGTAATATGTATACCTTGTTTTCAGTGGTGTTTTATGTCACAGTGTCTCCACTTGCTATAAAATAATCAGTTTATTGTAACGATTTCCTGGAAATTTAACAGATTTTATGACGATGGCTTAACTTGCTATGAAAACAGTATTTATACATGTTGCATTTCCTGATTTGACTATTGGGAACATATTTTGTCATAACGGATGGATAAAATGCATGTAATATGAATGTCTTGTTTTCTGTGGTGTTTTATGTAACAGAGTCTGCACTTGCTATAAAATATTAGTAAAACCATACTTTATGTATAAACTTTCTCAGGTGCAAAATTGGTTTAGTGCCAATGGATTAGCTTTAAACACTAACAAAACTCAAAGCTTAATGTGTAGCTTGAGTCGTAAATTTTCCGATAATGAATCGGTTAGTTTATTAGGTATTCATATAGATAATAAGTTAACATGACATCAGCATATTGTGTATATTTCCAAGAAGTTATCTAAGTCACTGTTCATGTTAAGAAAGTTGTTTAAGATTATTCCTAAATGTTATTTAATGACTATGTATTATGCACTATTTCATTGCCACTTACTTTATGGCATTGATTGAGCTTTGGGGTCATTCCTCCGATGTAAAGCACTTGTTTATTTTACAAAAGAAAGCTGTAAGATCTACTGTTGGTATTTGGAATATAGAATCATGTAAACCTTTCTTTATTCATTTTGGAATATTGACAATCTATAGTTAATATATTTACAAAATCCTCATTTATGCAAAAGAAAATTTGAACAAATATGAAGTTAGATCGGATATCCATTCCCACAATACAAGAAATAAAGGTACTGTTTACCTGAAATTTTGTAGATTAAAATTAAACTTGTTAGCTTATAATAATGCTGGTATACGGTTATTTAATGCATTGCCCCCAAAAGCAAAAACTGTCTCCCTTTTAAGGTTTTAAAATGAGTTGTATTCTTGGTTAGCTGCAAAAGCGCTTTACACTATAAATGAGTTTTACGAACTGGATGTGGCTAGTATTGCTTTTTAGTTTGTTTATCTTAATATTTTGTACTATGTTTTGATTCTTTTGTTGCATTATTTTTATAATTATTCATTTGGAATTTTTATATTTTCTCTTTTTTATATTTATTACTTGGCGACATCTGTAATGTGTACCTCATTGATTGATGAATAAATTAAATAAATAAATAAATTAGTACCACGTCCAAAATGTAGTTATTTCTCGTAATTGAGCATTTCGAAAAAATAACTCCTATAGTTACTTTATTACCATCACACGTACACAACCACAATGTTTACTTAAGTTTACGTAGCTACACAATCCATTCACAGAATCCACACACTATTTTTAACTAAATAAGGGTAATACATCCCATAAACACACACCTTGAAGCAAAACGTTTTGCGAATGTCGGTTAGTTGAGAATTAAATAATTATACGTTTTCGAACATATAAGATGAAAAGTAAAGGAAAACATAGTTACCTATACACTTCCGAGGTATTTTCACTGCTTACGGAAATAAAAATGTCTTATATTTAAAACAATTAACACGGAGATGTGTGGATTAATTTTTGGGTTTATTAATGTTAAAGTGAAGTATAATGTTCGGTAAAACTCATGCCACGTACAGCAATAGCATCATAAACGCAATAGTCTCCGGTCAAGAGCAGACGATCATCTCCTTGCAATCCATGTGACGTCATGCGCAGAACAGCTCGTTTTCGTCCACCGGAACGACCTACCTTGTATTAGTAGTACCATGACAAGGACGTGTCTTCTTTTACGATACGAAATAATAATTTTGCCTCGTAATATTATTCATAGTAATTTAAATATCTATACCCCAAATATGGAGAAAGTCATGTGCTGGCCACATCAGATTTTATAATTCATGTGTCTTCCGTCTCGTGTTCTCTATCGCCGCCTATATGACTGAATCAATGCAAAATACGGAAATTCAGACTGATACGTACAAATGTACACCGTTTACATTGTTATCCTTCTTTAATTAAACCAGGGTGCTCAACTAATAAAGAATGATCATTCAGTTATATTAAAATTTATTAATGGCACGCGAGGCCATATATTGACATGAATTTGGCACGCCACTTGTGCAAACCCTTCCCTAGACCCTTAATTTCCCACTGTAGAAGCCAGGTCGCTTACTTATGTGCAAGAAATTAATTCACATTATTGTCTCCGCCCTCCTAATTCTGCCGCGATAGGTGGTCTCCTGGTTTACGTAAAAGTTGAACCTGCCTTTCTCCAGGAGCCTCGACTTTCCGAGCGTTCTTGGCCAGAGCTTGTGGAATAGTTCCTATGAGCCTCTCGTCGCGTTCCTGAAATGGAACAGGTATAGGAACATTTTATCGGGTACGTAACCATGGCTGGGGCCCGGTTATCTGGGTCGGTTCTGTTTCGAGCAAGCGATAGTCATCTATCTACTGAAAATCAACCTTCGCACATGCGCCGCGAGCGTCTTTTTTTTGCCGCCATCTTAGCCAGTCAGTCAAACTTTGCCTTCCTAGACGGGCGGACGTGTTCTTTCTCTATAGTTCCGATAAAGTACACCTTTTTCGGAAGTGACGGATTTTTGTATTCCTGAGGATAAATTCATAATCTGGGACCTCATCAGCGGACCTTAGTGCTTACTGGAAAAGTGTTTGTGAGCAGAAGTTGCCAGATTCGTACCCGTTGGAATCATCAAAGGTAAGAGGTTATTTCATCTAAATTCTCCTAAAGTTGCATGACTTCATTTCATTTTAAACGTTTTCATGGTGCTGTGGATTAGATCCCTTTATTCAATGGATGGATTATAGGGCCATATTTATAGTCGTCTCCTGGCAGTCACCCAGACCTGGGGGTCCCCGTAGCCAAAAACGGTATTTATAGTCGCTAAGTGACCCCTTCGTGCTACCCACAGGACCCCTTAGCTGGGTATCGGCGAGATTTGACCCAGCAGTCCCCTTGCGACGTAGTACGTGAAGCGGCGAAAATTCGTACTATAATATCATATAATTCGTACTATAGTATAATTTTCAGTAACAGTTCTTAATCTGAAATGTTCATATTTAACAATATTAAAGTCATTTATCATCAAATATAATTTTTTGTAACATTTCATAATCTCAATTATTCACATTAAAGTATATACATATATTGAAAACTGTTTCATCTTTTCACAGCATTTTTCAATAATTTCTCCATTTTAATACTTAATTTTCTTTAAAAACGGAATCATATCACATTTTACGAAATTTACACTGGATTATATTTTATAAACAAACTAGCTGAAAGTATCCGGCGATGCACGGGTTATGCCAGACGTCTTTGGCGAATAAAATTGTTTTATATGGTAATACAATCATTTCACCCTGTGCGCATTTTTTACCAAAGGATGAAGGCATTATAAATTAGGAAAATATGTTTTAATATTTATTTCAAAGCTTGCTTGTAAACGTGTATTTCCGTTGAAATCTCGATTTCGAATTTTTTCATGAAAACAGTACTTTCTCTATACTATGTATATTGGAGAAAGTATAAACTAATAAAATACTAAAAAATACGCGAATTTTAATAAGCAAAATAAAATAAGGTTGCCGGTGGAAATATCGATTATTCCATGTTGTCTTATGAGGAATGGAAATCATTCTCGGGAATTTGGAATTTTTTTCGTAAATGGCTTCTACTTTAAGAACCGAACATTCCTACCAAATGTCAATCTTCTAGCTACTCGGAAAGTTTGTTAAAAATAGCATTACTCTACATAAGGATTGATGGAAATCCATTGGAGCAAGTTAGAGAATACAGATATCTTGGTAGCTTAATAACTAGAGATGCCAAATGCACAGATGAAATCCTTAGTGGAATAACGAAAGCAAAAGCCTCCTTCAGAAAGAAGAAACAGTTGCTTTAACCACTTTTTCATTTGACAATGTGAAATTTTTGGTTGATGGAATTAATTAATTAGAAACAGATTAATTTCATTCATTTTATTAACTTATTAGTATATTTACATTACTGTATTTACATATGTAAAATATATATTGTTTATACAAATAAATAAATGTAGGATAATATTTACAGAATTCACAGATTTAATATTTACAAAGGAGTGGAGGCTTAATATTTAGGCTTTAAATGGATAAGAAAATCATTTGCAATCATTTGATTCGGTCCTTTGCAAACATCCGGGGTAGTCCTCCCATCCAGTAACGCGTCTTCTGCTTCAGATTTGTCTTCAGCTTTTCCCAGCATCTATTTCAATGCCCATGACAAATATTATTTAGTCATACAGAAACTCAAAATATCATCATATTTAAATTGTATAACTTGAAAAACATTCACTATGGAATTCCTATGCCATGCTCACAAACTAGTTTAAATTAATGAAAGCAATGCACAATAAAAAGAAGTCATACAAAACTTGTGCCTAACTATAGCAATTTCATAAGGAAATATATGACGGTACCCGATTTCTTTAACATTTAACAAATTCTTGACAAATAATTTGTCCTCACAAATTCAAAGCAAATTTAATACAAAGCTATTTAATGAATTGTGGAGGCGAATAATAGAACTGAAATGGATTGTAAATTAAAATATTATGAATTTGCAATCATAAGGCACAGGAAGCCCAAAACAAAATAGCTTGAGTTAGGCAAACGTGAACAAATTAGACCGTCCTTAAATATCATACATACATGCAGACCCATCACATGGTTTCTTTTGTGGTAGGCATAGAATAAAGCCAAATATCCCAACAAAAACTACCTCTATACATTTACATATTGACTCCCTTTAACTTATCTACTCCAGAATGTACTTTCCTTACACTGCTGTGACCACCTTCCAATATTTCCCAAGCATAATGTGCACTTTCAATCTAGATAACCTTATCCCATCACTCATGCTGATATTAATTTAACTCCAGCATGCGCACATATTACAACCTCAACTCGGTGGTATCTTGCAAGTTTTCACTTGATCATAAGAAGATAAAATAATAATTCTTCCAATACTACCTTTCATGCAAACCCACACTGATTAATACTGCATTAATAACTCACATTTCCTGACATGCATATTGGCTAGTTCATATAAAATCAGACCTCTGCCTTGATCAAAGGGTCAAACCACCATAATCATAACAATGGGAATATAATTATTGTTTAGAATTAAAGCACTCCACCCGTCAAAATAACAATTTGTTCATTAGCATTTACCTTGATGTTGTCAAGTCGTTCATACTGATATGGTGTTAAAATGGTATCAGTATGGTTATTATGGTAATTTCGGCCATCATAACCATATTGAGAGTTGCTGCACCCGTCAAAAGAACACAAATTCATTAACTTTCCGTTAATAAGTTCATAGCTTACCTCTTCAGCTGTTAGTCGTCCCTTCTTGCGACATCCCGATTGCTGTTAAACTCGCTGCAAATGTTTCTCCTGGCTGATTTTTTGGCCTCGCATGAAGTTGGGTCCGTCCTTTTATTTTCTACGACGTTCTTATACCTTTCCACCAAGTCACAAATGATTTTCTTCTCCACCATCGAAATTGATACATTCCTCGACGCCATATTAATAAGATACAGAATGCGCGTGAAAACGTCAAACAACTGAACGGCGAAAACGACATCGTTGATTTTTCATCACATTGTTGCAATATCTCTTACGTGTTTTGTGCGTCGGTGTGCTTTTTATTGTTTTTGAAAACGAACATGATGAGCCGTCATCATCTGAATCCGAATCGCTTCTGCCTTTACGTTTTAACAGCGTACCAGACTTTAACCAACGATCCATTTCTGGGGCAAAAAATGTAGTCGAATGGTTGTTTAAATTAAATGTAAAAACCGAACCGAGTTCGAATCCACTTGACCCTTCTATTTAAGAAATAGAAAATACATCGCCAAAAATACGGCCTGGCATACCTACCAGTAGAAGGTGATACTCTCCTTATGGTCGTATGTACTATCAAAAGGAGGACTTTTAACAAAGCTGTAATATACGACTAAATTTACCTAAAATATTTTGAATAAATAATTTTGTAAAGAAACTTTAACACAATAAACGCTCCTCACGGTTAGAAATATCATTTCTATATGCGCGCGTATTTCGGAACAAGTTCACAAATTCCAAAATTGTGTCAATGTATGCGTAACAATCAAAATTTCTCTACTGTATTAGTTGCATGTAATTTCCAGTCACGCAACACTTCTCCTCTCTCTTTTAGGCATGCGCATTTACTTTTTTACTTTCTCCATACGTAGTAATGGGAAAGTATTGTATTCATGAAAAAAATCGACTTCGAGATTTCAAAGGAAATACATGTTTTGAGGTCTCTAGAAAACGTTTAGACTATTTTCGGAATGATGTCTGTGTGTATGTGTGTGTGTATGTTATTGTTGGCGCTCTAACTCAAAAAGTACATACCATATCGTTACCAAACTTCATATATAACACTTTAACATGAGCACAAAGAACTGATTAGTGTTTGGAAAATAACGGATAACCGGAAGTCGCGGTTTATTCGAAACCCGATTCGGTTTTTGCGATATTTCTTTGTTAAAACATCATTATTGTATATACAATTCTAAACAAAAGTTATAGAGAATGTAATTTCCTACAGTTTTCATTTGAAACAATTTTCTATATGAGTTATTGTTTAGGAGTTATTTATGAATAACCGGTTTTTCGGTTTCCGTTAAATATCTCCTTAACAACATCGTTATTGGTAATCTTCGTAAGGACCAAAGTTGTAGAGAATAATATTTCTTCCAAGTTTTGTTTGAACCTAATTTTCGTAGAACCATCCATTTCGGTTATATTTCGCTTTTTCTTAATACCAGCCTACAGCGCCAACACCATGTAGCGGTGAATTCTGTAAACATTCAAAATATACGTAATTTACGGCAACGACGTGTCTTCTTTTACGATACGAAATAATAATTTTGCCTTATAATGCTATTCATAATAATTTAAATATATGGAGAATATGGAGAAAGTCATGTGTTGGCCACATCAGATTTTTTTATTTTCACTTACGCAGTCGCATTTCACTTACACTTGAGAACCTATATGTGAAATTGAGTATAGGCGTAGTATTTTTAATTTTTATGTACATATTTCTTTTTGTGATTTTATTTTTTGGGAGTGTAAAGATGAAATACACAAAAAAGTTTTTATTACTTTCTCCATACGTAGTAATGGGAAAGTATTGTGATCACGAAAAAAATCGACTTCGAGATTTCAACGGAAATACACGTTTTGAGGTCCCTAGAACACCTTTCGACTATTTTCGGAATGATGTTGTGTGTGCGTGTGTGTATGTGATTGTGGGCGCCCTAACTAAAAAAGTACTTTCCATATCGTTACCAAATTTCATATATAACACTTCAGCATGAGCAAAAAGAACTAATTAGTTTTTGGACAATAAAGGTTAACCGGAAGTCGAGATTTATTCGAAACCCGATTCGCTTTTTGCGATATTTCTCCGTTAAAGCATCATTACTGTATATACGGTGCTTTCCTGTTAACGGGAATACCTCCAGACCCTTCGCAGGACCTGGTACTTACGTATTATCCCCATGCTATACTTACGTACAACATTAACAGAAACTGATTGACCTGCCTCGACATTTACAAACCCAGTCTCCGGACAACGCATGAGCACAAAGAACTGATTAGTTTTTGGACAAAACCGGTTAACCGGAAGTCGAGGTTTATTCGTAACCTGATTCGGTTTTTGCGATATTTCTCCTTTAAAACATCATTACTGTATATACAATTCTATACACAGGTTATAGAGAATGTAATTTCCTACAACTTTCATTTGAAACCATTTTCCGTAGCAGTTATTGTTTAGGAATTAATTATAAATAATCGACTTTTTCGGTTTCCGTCAATTATCTCCTTAAAAACATCGTTATTGGTAATCTTCGTAAGGACCAAAGTTGTAGAGAATAATATTTCCTCCAGGTTTTGTTTGAAACAAATTTTCGTAGAACCATCGATTTCTGAGATATTTAACTTTTTCGTAATTTTCAGTATACAACGCTACCACTATGTAACGGTGAATTCTGTAAACAGATTCAAAATATACGTAATTTACTGCAATAAGGACGACTGTATTCTTTTACTATACGAAATGATAATTTTGCCTCGTAATGCTATTCATAATAATTTAAATATCTATACGCCAAATATGGAGAAAGTCATGTGTTGGCCACACCAGATTTTATTTGAAAGGCTGTTATGCACATACCATATAACTCGGCGAGGATTCTCTTCATTTCACGTGCTTTCGAGTCGTTTTCCTTTCGAGGAGCTTGCTTCCAATTAACGTTTGTTGACTTTAGCATCTCACCATATCTCTCCTTCGGTGGTTAGAAAATCCCTTCGCGTGCCTCTTAAATAAGGACTTTCACTCCGTTCGAAAGCGGGCATTTCTCTTGAGCGGGAGGAGGTGTATAAAAAAAGAAGAAGAACGCCTCCCGTCGACATCCGGTCCCTTAGCCACGAACACCTGTTTTGTTTTCCTCTCTCATCCTCTGTAGGAAACGCCCTCCCTCGTCCCGTTTCCTCTTTTTTACAGGTAGGAGCTGATTCGTTTTTTTCTTAGTCGTGTTCCTTAACTACTGCTCCCTCTTTGCCTCTCTAAATTCCCGTCTCTTTTTCCTTTCTTATTTCGCGTTTCGCACCTTGTTTCTCCTCTCGTAGAACAACGCACTCCTCTCTTCAACTGTTTATCTCTTTAACCCAGTGTTGCCCATACTTTTTTGTAGGCGCACTTCAAAGATAAAACTGTTTCGCGGCACTTCCACCTTGAAACAAAGTTTTTATATTTATACCTGCGTGCAGAGGCGTACCTTGGCGATATGGCAAAATTTTAGGAAACGCCTTAATTATGTAAGGATAATTTTTTCTTCGTTTTAATAAAGAATAATAGCGCATTTATTATACATAAATCAATGTGTGAGTATTAAAATAACACTTATTTATAGGAAAATTAATTTTTCGCACTTTTTGCGGGAACGTTTGGCGCCTATTTAGGGATCATTCCCGGAACATTCCCAGATTTATGATTTTACAGAGCTCTGTCCCGGTGTCCTGACAAAGTCGACTCGGAACGCCAAATGTCCCGGTTTTTTTCAAGAAGACATTGTTTCTCGAACATTTTCACCTGACAGCTGGCAACAGTGGATCGAACGCGAGTGTAAGAGTATCTTGCGACAAAGTAACACATGCTTGCCATTAAGTTTGGTGTTATATACCGGTTACATTTGATATGAAAACAATTTTAATCCTTAAAACGCCATAGCATCACCGTATTACTTTGTTGCGAGATACTCGTACGGATTTGAGTTTCGTTTAATAATTGTTTCAGTTTGCATTGTCTGCACTGCGTTGTTCACGTCTTTTTCTAGGTGCTCTACTTTCCACGTTCTATAAGCTCCTTTCACAGTATACTTACGGACCATCTGGTCTAGTATGTCAACACCATATTTGGTACTGTTATAGAATTTCACAGTTGCTGGTGTTTTCTTCTCGTTGCCACTAATGTCTGCTGTTGAATGCAGGGAGCTAAGTAGTAATGCATGTTTTTGGGTTTTCTGTGGTAGACCGTAAGAGTTATATTGTCTGAATTTAGTAGTTCTGTGTTGTAAAGTTCCTTTTTGTAAGTTTTCAGTGAAGCTGGTGTTTCTCTTCTGGCCTTATTCACAGTGCCCACTAAACTCGTGCCCTTTTCCTAGAGCCTTTTTGCCTATTGCAAGGACGTGAAGAAGTTGTCAGTTGTCACGTTTCGCCCTTTTCCCAGATAGGGCAACATTAGGGGCATGACAACGTGTTCAGAAAGACGCTCTTTAGCTGATCTGTTACGGTTCTTGCTAAGATAGGGGTACCCTTAAGGCGGCCTGATCCGTTCAGATCCTAGCATACACACGTGAGGCCGTTTCCTTCGGGCGGCCTGTGGTAGGATTTCCTCACAACAAAGGGTTTAGCGAATAACGGGGTGGGAAATTTATCCGAAAAACGATCATCCTAAATATTAGGGTTAGGGTATAGTTTTTCAACTTTTGAGATTTTTACTTGAATGACTGATTTGAACTTGCAAGTTATTATAGGAATCGTCAATAACATAGGGGTCATTATGACAAGGCGAAAATGCCGACATCGGCTAATATTAATAATACTAATTATTCCGAGAAATGTCACAATACACCGAGAAATAATTGAAGTAAATCTCTCGAAATAAGTCAGATTACTAAAAGAAGTTTAATATAAACAGTAACAATTCCTTACATTCAAACTAACCTCTCCAATGGAAGACTGACAATGTTGTGAGTGATGATGTCCCACGTAAATCCAATAAAATGTAATAAAATGTTTTAATTAAGATTTTCCTTAAATTTACCAATTCAATGTAATTTTTTCATAATGCGGCCCGCGGACTCGGAAAAAACGTGAAATACGGCCCTTTGATAGAAAAAGGTTGTGCATCACTGATTTATAGTACAAAAAAGTACCGGGGCGATCTTCACAAAAGGGAAACGTGAACAACAATGCGAAACTACCATGCATCACCCAAATCCACGTGTTCTCTGAGAGCATGTGTAGCTAGGAGAGGGGGTTGAAAGGTCTACTGCGCATGCGCAAGATTTGGCCGGACGAAGTCCGGATGGAAAAACACTATCCATCCAGAGGTTCTATCCGGCGGCCATATGGCCGCCAGCGAGTGTACACACGTCGGTTTTTCGTCCGGTTTTCATCCGTTCAGGCCGCCTTGAGGCCGCCGTCCGGCCATTAACTGACGTGTGTATGGGCCTTAACATTCAGCGCACTAACAACATTTCAGGCGTAGGCTCTTGGGTGGAAAGTCTGCTGGCTCAGCTGAGCAGCACCCTCGAAAAGTAACTCACCATCAGGGGGGAGGCTAAGGATAGGGGGGGAGGTGCACTCTTGATCTTTTCACATCGCCTTTCTCCCCTCCATCCCGGAGGAAGTTTCTCAGAGAGCGGCGTCGAGATTGCTTTAGGAATGGAGTTTGTGTGTGTGTTCCCTTCCAATTAACTCCGCTCCTTCCATCTTAACTCGTTTGACATGGCGCGCGTTTTTTCTATTAGTGCGTGCCGTGGAGTGTGGCGCTTAGAAAAAAATAACTAAAACGAAAAGGGGAGGAGTGTGATTTTTTCGAGTCCGTGCATAGCAAGCGAGGCTCGAATCGTCGATAAAATTAACGTTACGACCTGTGAAATTTCGAAACGGCTGTCTCTATTTCGAAGGGATTGTGATTACTCGATCGCAGAGAATGGCTCTCTTTGGTTAAACGAAGAGGAGCGTTTATCTCCTAGATTTGCTCATTCCGATGCAGATCGTCATTTTAGTTATCCAAGTCCAAATGAAGATTGAATGTTATATTGTTTATGCTGCAAGCTGACCACGCCGCTTGGTAGCAAGGCGTTCATTGTTTAAAGTATTGTCTATACTTCGATGAAATTTGTGGCTGCCCTGTAATTTATTGAATAATATACTAAATGACCGACGTCTTTCATATATATAGCGAATAGTTATTATCGTATTTCATGATAATTTATTTTGGTATTTTTTTTCGTCACATGAATTTCGACCTTTTATGTATGGCATTTGTGATTACTTTGTCAGCAAACGTAGTTACAGTCAATTTGATTATAGCGTAAAAAACGCCAATTGTAACAGGTAAAATCCTGCACGTTTTAAAGTAATGTTTTAATTCTTAGGTAAATAACGTAGGGTGATGAACTATGTCATAATTACACATTTAAAATTCATTTCTTTTTGTGCGCGTTTCCGAGTACTCTTCCGTAAAAAAATAAATTTCAACGCGAACTTTTTCAAAAGTCGGTTATGAGACACTCATGGAAAACATAAATATGCAAGGATCGACGGGGATGGAGCGATCCGTCTCCGCGTTACCGCCTCCGTATCCCGTGGATACGGAAGGGGTTTCCGCGGGAATGCGCGCCGCAAATAGAACCGTCCGCGGAGAGAAAGAGGGATCAATCCGATTACATCCAAGATTTCCACCAATGGGTTTTGCGCTGTTCTCTTTCGGAAAAGATGTCGAGAGAGAATCCGCATCCGAAGGGGGAGGTAGAAAAGGGGGAGGGAGGGGGTCGCGCCATTATTATTGGGGAAGAAGAGGGAGAGGGGGGAAATGACTGCTTTGGCTCGTGTCCCTGCCCCGGCATTCGGTTGAGGCAGAGTGCGTGCGTGTCTGTTGGTAGATGTATGGCGTGCGAGGTGGTCCCCGTGGCTGTGGAGACGGCAGCTGCCTCTCGCTCTGCATGGGAGGGGTCGAGAGAGGGGAATTGGGGGGGAGGAGAGTGGGTTGGGGAGGCTACCTCGGGGCGCGCAGACTGTGGAAAGGGGCCTTGGCAGTGTTTGCGTGCGGACTCCGTCTGGTCTCCATCTCCTGCTGAGAGTCGCTGCTCCGTGACGGCTTCCCTACGGCATTACGTCTTTGGGCAACGTTAAACGCTTAGTTTTCAGTGAGATTCTGACAAAGCCGAGCGGGACGTTTTATTCCGGTTGCGAATCGCTAGTTTCGCGTTCTATCGCCGCGGTAGACTTCGTTGATTAAAATTTCGAGACGAGATTGTTTTGGGGGTCTAAAGAGGCTTCTTTCTGGCGAATTCGATGACGGAGGTGAACGAAACCGTTAGAAAAACAATTGTAATCAGAGCAGCCGTCATCAACGGCAATCCACAGATCGGCGGTTACACGAAAGAACGTGTGTCATGTGTTTTTCTTGTAAGAATCAATGATTCTTTATCTAATTTTACAAGTGTCCGTCTGTCCCCATTTGTATCTTGAGAACCGTTCGTCGTAGATATATGCGGTAAACGGTGTTTTGTTTCTGCTGACTAGGTGGCCCCAGGAAAACCATTTTGATTTTCATAAAGTCCCGGGTTCGAATCCAAGAAACAATTATATTTTGACCAGTGGCGTAGCGGAACCATTCTGGACCCTCCCGCCAAGGACCTCCGCCCCCCCCCCTCTCTCCCACCCCCGAAACACTCTAAAGGTCGATTTACACCTCACCGTAACGTACCATTGCCGTCCGTGCTTTCCGACACGAGTCTTTACAATGTCCGCGCGTCGGCCCTACCGTATCCATAGCGTCCGTATCTTTCTTTACAATTTTCACTTTGCACATTTTAAACTTTTAGTGGATCCCTTATTTTACTATTCACTTCATATCAAGATTTTGCTAAAAATGCTAAGCAAATATTTTAAGCGATAGCATTTGTTGAGTTCTGTTAAATACAGTAGAAATAGCACAATTCGAATTTCAACACAACGCACGCAAATTCACTGAAAGCACTTTGTCGGGTGCCACACACAGTATTATCAGTGCCTGTAACATGACCGTTAAAAAAATAGCCGACGAAAACTTGCCGACGATATCTGAAAATACGGCATGGACACTGTCATCGGACGCCACGGCGCTGGATATGTGTAAATGCATTGGAGATACCTTGTACAATAATAGCTTCACGGTGCCGTCACGAACAGCACCGTGAAGTTTTATTAACTTATCTGTTTCAATGCATAACACTTGGAAAATTAACATAGTTACATTTTTGGTGGCAATTACCTCTAACAAGGCTTATTATATCAAAAAATATAAACATGAAAATATAAATACATCATTTTTTCATTCTCATGGGATGAAAACTTGAACCACTTGGACACTATTGCAGCTAGAAAAAGAAATTTAATTTTCTAAAATGCTTGAGATATCAAATTCTAAATCCAAAGGAACAAAGTAATTTCAACTTCCACATGCGTCATAGAAAATATCAATCCTAGAGCGATCTCTTATGTAGTAGAGTGATAAATATTCCTACCTTATTTTAATCGTTGTCTTCGTCATGCGTTGACGTGGGCAAATTTTTCTATGCCGTCATCAACATTCGGCTTGGATGCTCATTCATTCTCAATGCTCAAAATTACTAAGCTGCTTAGTCTTGTCTGGCTCTTGAAATTCCGTAAAGTTTTTTAAATTAATTTTAACTAACCTCATCAGCCATGTTAGCCAGTATTTTAGGACATAGTATTTTAAATCTACTCGATATATCTATCATTGACTTAAATCTATTCTGTATTTGACTAATTACAATGTCTAATGATACATAAAATACAGATACTTTGAATTGAAACTCTGTATTCTTTAATATTTCAACTTCACATGCAGCATTGGTACCTTTACGGCGCGATCTATCTCTATAAATAAAATTCTGATGTCTGTCTGTACATTAGTTTTTTTTTTCAGAATTTAACTTTTATTGTGCATTTCGTGTGAAATGACGATGATTACAGCAATTTACAGACTTGGTGTCTGTTTGTTTGTTTGTCTGTCTGTTTGTCCTATCATCACGCCAAAACGGAAAGTCGGATTTTCATGAAACTTGGAACCTATCTTTAGGTCAGCCCAACTTAGAATCTAGGGTGTATGGTATCCGGAAATTCTTGACGGGAAGGGGAGTTGTGAGGGGACGCCAACCATAAAATTCACAAAATCTCGCTTACCATTGCTTTTAAAGCAAAAATGCATATAGCAAAAGTTGTTGTAAATTAGATTTTGGATCGTATTTGTTCTATACAAATTTTTGATAGGACGAACAGTTACTGAGATATCGACAAAAAACGAGATCGAGAGAAGGGAGTGTAGTCTAGGTTGTGAGGCGTTCCCGATCAACGACGGTTACTTTCAGCTAGTTTCCAATAGAACGTTTTAGCTTCCTCAAACTGTCCTCTATAAGAAACTAGCTCTTGTTGTGCATTCTCTAGAAGCTCGGTGCTCTTCATAAGATCCGCTTCATCTGATTGCAGCAACTGAGAGACGCAAGAGTTGATAATTTCTAAAACTTTTCTGTGAAGAACTAATAGAAAAACAAATCCTATAATTTCCGGTTTAATTTTGAGATTTTCTGCTTCTTCGCGCTCATCTTTCTTTACGGATGGCAAGATTATTTTAGAGTGGCATTTCAAAACGTCCAAAAAACGATATCTGAGCGTTGTTAAAGCATCGTGATGCGATGACCAACGCGTGGGAGTTTAAGTTTGCCTGGTCCAACGAAAGCGAGCATATTTGAGCACGTTTTTCAATGTTCCATATTCCGGAGAATTCTCGATCGCTTCGAACGCATGGTTCTTTAATCTACCTCCTAATAATTCTTTTTCGTCTCCATTAGCCGTGAAAGCCTTTTAGCCATGGTTCGCTTTGGTTTCCCTTTATGTCCCGGAGTCCCCTCCCCGCTATGCGGGGGCTGTGGGGGTGTCCGCTACGCCACTGATTTTTAGATAAGTTTACAGGAGATTTTCGATTTTTCGGAGTGCAAGGTTTTTTTCCTTCGTTCATCAAAATACCTAAATTTGGACCGATTTCCTTCGGTTTTGCTTTATTCGATGGATAAAACTGTACACTATTTTATTCTGGCAATGTTTACATGATACTGGGTCGAAGCTTTCAGAAATACGCAATTGTTTTCGACATTTTGCGGTTATTTCGTACTCATTCCAGGCGTTCCCAAGGCGACCATCATTGTTGCCTCCGATTCAGTTACTGTCAATGAAACCTTCAAATAGGTTATAGAAAGGCGTTATTCGCTTCTCACTTTAGTTTAAGCATGCTGTAGCATCGTCAAACTTTATAGATAGAAACGTAAATATTTACGGATAATTATTCAGGTAACTGCGTATGGGTGTAACGTTCTGGAATAACAAAAAAAATAACGGACGTGGGTACAATCAGAACAAGGTTTTAATGGCAACAAAAAACAAGAAAACCAGAATTAACACAAAACAGAAGTGACGCTGCCTCTTGAGCCGCCGATCGCTAGCTCTCCACCCCTATAGCTCATTTACCAAGCCCCACAGTCCCCTTGGGAGCCTCCACGAACTTTGCGCCTGGGATTCTGCTCTCCCCTCTTCCCGTCCGCCACTCCAGTTATCTTTCGGGAACAGTGGCACTATTATTTTACACACTTCTTCATTTTTTATCTATATCTACAGTTCACCCTGCAAGCCACCGCAATGGTGTGTGGCAGGGGGTGCAATAGCACCAAGGTAAAGCGCATAATAATGTATAGTATCACTCTACGTCGGCTGATTTCTTTTCGTAACTTCTGTTCTGCTCAGCTATCGTTCTAGGGAAAAACGAGCCTTTATACCTCTCAGTCCTACAGGCTATCTCTCTTATTTTACGAGGATGGTCCATTCTACCAATATAAGTTGGCGCTCTTATTATTTCTTCGACATCGCTGGAGAATATATGCGTTCTAAATCTTTCAAGAAGTTTTAACCTAGAGCGTGATCGGCGCTCAGTTAGTGATTCCCATCCTAAGTCCTGTATCAAGCCTGTAACACTTTTGTTTCTATCGTAACAATTTTTGACGAATCTAGCGGCTTTTCGCTGCACTCTTTCTAACTCTGAGATTGATCCTTTCACGTACGGATCCCATATGCTCGACGCGTACTCTAATAGCGGTCTTACTAACGAGAAGTAACATGTCTCTTTGACTTTTTCCACACTTTCACCTACTATGCGTTTGATGAATCCTAGTTTCTGTGTAGCCTTCCCGCATATATTTCGTGTGTGCATATCCCACGAGAGGTTGCTTGTTAAAGTAACGCCTAAGTATTTGATGGAATCGGCTAGTTTTAGCTGGACGCCTTCAACAGTGTAATTCGTCGTGTCAATGTTTTTGTTTCCCCATAATCTCATAAAGGAACACTTTCCTAAGTTCAATTCTAACTGCCACTCTTTACACCACTCGAGAATTGCATTTAAGTCGTCAGAAAGTAATAATTGATCATTAGGAGTGTTAATCTCTCTGTAAACTACTGTATCATCCGCGAATAACTTGATTTTACTTTTAATAACCTTATCTAATTGTAAGTCGTTTATATATAATTTATAAATTAATTGAAAAAATTGCGCGGGTACAGCTAGTAATAATAAAATTGATAAAGAAGTACGAATGTACTTTCTTATAACGAACTATCTGCACATCACCAATGAAGTGCAACTGAAGTGCATGCCTGATTTTTCTAACCTCTTTATGTTTCACACTGTAACGTCTTGAGTTATTCGAGACTTCAAAAAAGACAAACAAACGCCTTATCCACGTGAACTGGCCGCGGGGACGCGCTAAGCGATTCTGTTAAGACGATTTGTTGACGTACTATTCCAGTTATGTGATTTGCTTTGTAATTATTTTTCGCTTTCAACGATTGTCTAGGATACTTACTGCAATCGTTTCGGTCCGTAGTTGGCGTTAAAATAAAGCGCGTTGTCTGCTACGTCGACACGTCAGGTGAACAAGGACACATTTCCTATTCCCAAAGATTGGAGTTAAAATCACGGTAGACGAATCCAAAGGCTGGTGAGATTATAGTTGCAATGTTTCGCCCTTTTTGGTTCACATTTTTAACGGCTTAAAAGGTTGCTGCTGTTTTTTCCCCTCTAGACCGCACGTTCTCCATTTTATTCTACGTTATGTTGGATTTTTACTCGTTCTGGACCAAAATGTGCTTTGCCATTTATTTGATCTACTCTATTTTATCTCCTCTTTTGGCGCTTATTTTCGTTATAAAAGTTGGAGCGACGGATGCGTCGTCGTAGTTTTTGTCGATTTTTGGGGTCGTGTTGGTGGTGCGTGTGTGTGTGTGTGTGTGTGGTGTCGTGCGTATCCGTTCCACCAAAGGGTTTCAGCGAGTTCAGTGCGTGGAGATTTATGGGGGCGCAGATGAGTTCACGTGAGTTTATTTTTTTAATGTCCCGCCTTATACTGGTTTTAGCTTTGGTGTTTCCTCTGTTCTTCCAACAAGGAAGAATCTTTGTGATCCAAAATCGCAGCCGCGACTCTTACAATTATTCTCGGAACTGTTTTGAAGTCTGTTTTCACGTGTGCCTCGATTTCATCTCGCTTCTTGGTTTCTCCATTTTGTTCCCGAGAGAGAGAGAGGGGGGGAGGGGAGGGGGAGGGGGAGAGGGGGAGGGAGAGGGGGGAGAGAGAGAGAGAAATGAGTAAAAGATGATTACTTTTTATTCAAGTCTGAAAGGCGGTTGTTGCAGTTGAGTCGTACTTCTTGGTACATTTCCTGGAAAGGTTTTTCAAGTGTTATCGAATGTTACTTTCAGAAGTGGAATTGTGATTAGGATGTTCGATTTGTTTGAAGTCGAATTTTATGAGTTGTTATAGATTGTCGGTAATAATTACGAATGTTCATTACCTATCTTTTGCGCAGAATAGTTTACATCGTGATGATCTCATACATTTGGTTGGAATAAGCAGCTAAAGTCCTCCTTAGTAACTTTTTTGAACGGAGTTACCTATTTTCGTGTGTATGTGTAATTTAATTATTTTTTAGTAAATCGCTAAAATTGTTATTTTTGAACGCGCTTTTAGACAGAAGCTTGCTGCAATGGATTGAAAATATTCTGAAACAATTTCGAGAAAAACAGCATCACTTTCGACATCCCGATTTTGTTTTGGACGTTTCAGAAGAGGAATGCTGCCGAGCAGCCAAAATCTTTTATTTACCTTGTTAACGTCTTCGATGAAGTTAACCCTCTTGCTAATGTCGGAAGATATTTAAAAAAATAAACTTTATTGTATTTTCTTTATTGTGGCGCGCGTTCATTT
Source organism: Uropetala carovei (assembly GCA_036926305.1). Taxonomy (NCBI): domain Eukaryota; kingdom Metazoa; phylum Arthropoda; class Insecta; order Odonata; family Petaluridae; genus Uropetala; species Uropetala carovei. Next base: position 1,388,561 of record JAXCHB010000167.1, read on the forward strand.
TTAACTTTCATTTCTGTAGCTCAGTCTTCAATTGTTTCGTATATGTGATTCATAGAGTTCATTTCGCCAATAAATGGCCGTTAAAAACGCTAATCATGGCCAAATTTGGCGAAATTGCAAAAATATCCCATTTTGGATCGTAAAATTTTGCATGCGATATTAAATAAATTTATAAGTAAGTAAACAAAGAAAATAATCGTCCGTTGTTGATTTATTCTCTTGTATACCACCGATTCCACATTTTTATCTATGTTCTTCCTCGACCTGTTATCCTCGAATATTTTCTTAAAATGTTAATACGCAGGCTCTTTTCTATTCGCATCGGAAAACTGTTTTTCAATTATTTCAGTCGAGTATTGTAGTCGCGAATAACTTAGGAGAGATGCTTCCCTACGCTCGACCCATGATTTTTTCCTTAGACATCTGCAAAATAGTCGGACGCAAAAATTGAAATCAGAATCAAAGGAAAGATAATGTCGGTTTTCCGTTAGTTTTTTCCGGAATGGAACGATAAAAATTGATTTAAAAGTTCTAATTTAATTTTCTTTTGCGTTTTTGATCGGCATTTGTTTTACAAGGCCAGCCTATAATACCGGCAAGTTATATTAATAGATAACCTTTTTGGGTTAAGTGAACCATAATGATAACAAGGTGTTTTCGGTGTAAATTTTATTTCGATATCCATTTCACAAATTCTAATGGAAGGACGTTTAATAAATATGTTAGAGTATGTATATATTACAAGGTTTACATCGTGGTAGCCATATTTTACATCTTGTAATATATCCAACCGTAGTAACATCGCGGTAAAACTCGGAATTCAAAGTACGAGTTGGGTCATCGTGCATTAAAATTATTCGTATGGGATATATTTTGACCATCGATGTGCATAATCGATTCTATATTTGCATGCTAATAAAATTCCGTTGTTGTGTTGTGTTCTGCCTAGCCATGAATGCTTTCCTTGACTAGACATTGACACCATCAAATATTGCAGTTTCGGACATATCAGGGTTTTAATTATTTTGTGAAAATCACACGCATTCATCAATCCTTCCATCCCCTTCGCTACATCTATTCCTTCGACTGCGCGGCCTCGAAGGACCCTAGGCCGGTGTTGGGTTGGGGTCACCGTTTGATGCGTCTCCCTTCGTAAGGTCCCTGCGTGGGGCTGCCTGAGTCAAGGGCGCCGCCGATAAACCGAATGTGTCAGACCTCCCTCCTTGTTCGTTTGTTTTCCTCCTCTCGCGTGTGTCTTTGGCACTCCTCCCTCCTCCCCTCCCTTCCTTTTCTCTCTCTTCCTACCACCGAAAGATTCTTTCTATTAATAGAACGCCCGCGAGGAAGAGAAGCGAGGGGCAAGGTGGGACAAGGAAATAGGCGAGTCGAAGCTAAAGCTCGCCCCCAAGGGGAAGGGCATATCGCCCCTCTTCCCTATCTCTCGACGCCTACGAAATAACCCGCGAGTCTCGCGTTGCTGGGAGATGGCGGCAGTTGTTTGACGAAGCGCTCGATTCGCCCAAAGAAGTTCGCACCGTGATTTGCGAGCCAGGGAAAAACATCGCGATCGTAAAGCATTCTCCTCTGGTCGCCTTTGCTAATTTGGTACATATTTTATCCGACATACCTGAACGGAAGAGTGAGACAAACTCAGATCGCGATGCCTTTAACGAGTCACGCATTCCTGCGTAATTCATAACGTTTATTAGAGGTAACGTGAGGGTTATTCACTTATGGACTACGGATAAACATGGCGGAAATTTTTGAGGCGTGGAATTTGAACGAAATTCCGTCTGTGAGACATTTCGTTAGCATTAAACGGTCGACCCCGAATATTTTGGGAAAGGGCCAGGCTCCTTTGGGATGTCGTAATCATACCGTAATAGTTGTGTGAAATGTGTTCGGGGACAGTCTGTGACAGGGTTACGGATAGTGGGAGAGAAAGACTTGCTTTCATGGGGGAGGGGTCGAAGGGTGGCATTTTGAAGGCCCCCCTTCTATATGCTTTGAGGTTTACGTGTTTGTTCCCAAGATCGATTTCCTATAGCTTGCGGTATTCGGAAAGTCTCTCAAGGATAAAGGAAAGGTCTCTCCGCCGAAGGTAACCTCCTTCTCTCTCTCGTTTTGTTTTTCTTTCGAAAAATCTTTCGATTCGGCCTGAATAAAAGGCTTTTGCTCGCGCAGTGGGAAATTGAAGCGCGTGGTTGTGTTGGTAATGTCGAGCGACGTTTCCACCGCTGATTTCACGTGTAAGGAATTCGAAAATTACGTTTCTCGTGCAACTTCGGAAGGAGTTTTTAATTTAATTTGTGTTTCGGAAACTGGATCCGAATATTTCGAGACGGATTTTTGCCTTCCGTCTGGACGATGACGAATTGAGCGGTTAAAACTTAAGGAGGTGTATGTAGGTGTGCAAACATCTCTCTGAATTCAATTTTAAACCAATAATGGATTTGAACTCGCGTCCTTGTATATTTGAGACTTGTTCATCATATAAAAAAAATAGAATGTTTGTGTGTGTGTGTTTGTTAACGTTTTACTCCAAAACCAATAAACCTAAAAAGCTGAAACTTGGCATACATACTAAGAGCACCCTGTGGGTGTGCACCTCGGGCTTTTTTTTTAATTTTTGGCATGGAACAGCACCAGAAGACAATTATATTTTTCCATAAGTTTACACGGGATTTTCGATTTTTCAGAATGCAAGGTTTTTTCCTTCGTTCATCAAAATACGTAAATATGCACCGATTTTCTTTATTTTTGCTTTATTCGACGGCTAAAACTCTATACTATTTTATTGTTGCAATGTTTACATGTTACACAGTCGAGGTTTTCAGAAATATACATTCGTTTTCGAAATTTTGCGGATTTTTCGTACTCATTCCGGGCGTTACCAAGGCGACCATCATTGTTGTCTCCGATTCAGTTATTGCCAATTAAACATTCAGATTGACGAAAGAAAACGTTGTTCGCTTTGAACTTTAGTTTAAACATCGAAATTAATGAGGCATAGCAACAAATATTTAAAGACAATTTTACTGTTGACTGCATCTGGGAAGCGTTTAATCAAGGCATTTCATCATTTGAATGCTGGAATCTTAACTTTTCATAAGTAAAACTATTATATTATACATCTGTAATGCTTAATAACGCAAATAGGCTCACGCGTAAATTTAAAATTAGATGAGAATAGGGACGTACGTTTTTTTAAATTTAATATTGAAAGTTACATAGTTCTTTTCTCTTCGTATCTACATTTACGTAGATAAAGTTGTACGTTTTGATTTGTCGTATAAATAAAAGAAAATATGTTAGTTTGTTTGAGTGTTAACGCTGCAACTACAAAACCAATAAATCTAGAAAGCTTAAACTTGGCATGTGTACTTAGGAAAACCTGAGGGTGTGCACCTCGGGATTATTTTTTAATTTTTGGCTTGGAAGAGGGGGGGGGGGGGGGGGGTCAAAAATTAAATAAACGGTCATAAAAACTAAAGAACTGAAACTTCGCATCGGGAATGAGTGCAGCATATTTTCCATTTGCATTTTAAAATTTCTTATAATCATCGTACGAATTTGGGACTTGGACAGAAGCACGCTTAAAAGAATAAAATTCATTTTATTGCTGTCGTTTTTTAAGCTCTCTCCATTAATTAGTTTTGACCCCAAATGAAAGAACGAGCAATATTGTGTATCCTGAAGCTATATACCAGGAGTCCCCAAACTACGGGCCACATCCGGCCCGCGCCATGATTTCATCTGGCCCGCCTTACCCCATCAATTTCATTAAGTTTTGTGTAATTACCTTTAGGAGTGTTCATTAGACATAACTTTTTATATCCAAACGATATTTTTCGAGTGCCTAGATGTAAAATACTTTTAATATAGGCGTATGACATATTACAGAGTCAAAAAAATTCACGAAACGTTCTCTTAGAAATTTTCACACTGCCCGATCCGTCATTTGAAAGGTGTTATGTGGCCCGCAGAGTCGAACATGAAGCCTCATGTGTCCCTTTAAGTAAAAATTTTGGTGATCCCTGCTCTATACAAATAAAAATTAGAGATGTTTCAAAAATTAATTACTGTAAACATAATACAAATAAATTAATATAGATTTTCGTGTTTTTTTAAATTAGGTCATTTTTACACTGTTCTGAATCCCGGTCAACGCCGAGTAAACTATCGCTAGTTTCCATTTTGAAGACTTAATCTTTCTGAAAGTAAATTCTGTGCATAAAAATGTTAGATTCTTAAGATATAGTGGCAGAAGTAATCTGTTCCATTATAAATCATTGTGTTAGCCGTTGTTCCTCATTTTTGTTGTTCTTATTAGTAGTTGGTTGCTTAATAAAATTCTCTCGCGGATTCTACAGATAAATAACGGCGTCAGGAACCCTTAAAGTTTTCCCTTAATGGCTTCCATTCACCTATCTCCCTTCCATCATCTTAAGGTGATTCACCCTATTGCACCCTACGTCCTCACTTCCTCGTCTGCCTGTATTTGTATTTATTTCCGAGTTCGTGCGTTTGGCCGTTTCGAGAACATAGTAGAGAGTCACACGCATAGTGTGTCACCTCGAGACGGTCTTTTCGATAAGCAATCTCTCCCTATAGTTCCATTCTCGTTAACAGAAGTCCTTTCTTTGGACACTTTAACACCGAATGTTTCCCATTCTCACGTCGACACCTACTCCAATATCTCCTATATCACGCCAGTTCGCTTTTTTAATAACTTTTATATTAACCTCACTCGATATATATCTATACTATATAGACGCTTCTTACACATGATATATATATCTATAATATATAGACGCTTCTTACACATGATATATATATATATATATATCATGTGTAATAAGCATGTGTATATATATATATATACTAGTTAATGTGTGCTTGCATTCTGCAAGAATTTTAAAAGTTTAGCATATTCACAATTTAAAATTATTCCCAATGAATTTTGTACAAAATCATATAACTGTATCAAATTTCAACTTTGTAGCTCATTTAGAAGTGCATTATAGTTTTATTCGTCGCATAGGACAATTATTTGGCACAACAGTCGCTAAGATTTCGAATTTTAACGATATTTTGATGCGTCTTTCTGTTGTAACTAAAAACCCATAATTCTGCCAAATTTCATGTTTGTATCTCATTAGGAATTGCCGTATCATTTTCACACCGGTATGGGTAATATATAGGGCAAAACTGCCCTTAAAATTTGGAATATTCGCAGTGTTTTATTTTATCTTCGGTTGCAATAAAATTTTTATAACCACGCCAAATTTCAAGTCTCTACGTCATATGGAGCTGCCTCATAATTTTTGTTCTCGTATGGAGCAATACTGGGCAAAACAGCCCCAAAAATAGGCATTATTACAATATCGGAATTCCTTCATTAGGCATAGTTTAACATTAAAGGCATTAAAATATAAGCCTCTGATTCCCATTAAAAGCTTACCCATATGAAAGGATTAAGCCAGTGTAAGAAGCGTCTATATATTATAGATATCATATATATAGGAGGATACAAAATTATGAGGCACTTCCATTTGTGCTAGAAACTTGAAATTTGGTAGGAGTATAGGTTTTTGGTCACAACCGAAGGAAAAAATCTGAAACTGTCGAAATTCCTATTTTGAGGGGCTATTTTGGCCCCTTTTTTCCCCATTTTTTGCCCATAAGAAAACATGTAAATTGGTGTAGAGGTTTTTATATTTACATTTTAAAATTACTTCCTGTCAAGATACAAACTAGAGACTTAAACTATCGGATAGGATATAAATTGTAGTTTCTTATTTTTGAAGACAGAATTCAAATCCGAGTAGAATTAGCGTAAATTTATAGTTTTTATCGCAAAAAGTGGTAATTTTTCTGGGTCGAACAATAAGCTACCTAGGCAACCAGCTTAATGCTTTCATGTGAGTGAGCTTTTAATGGGAATCAGCGACTTATAGTTTAATATCATTAATGTTAAACTATGACTAGTGAAGGAAATCCGATACTGATACAATCCCCATTTTTGTGGCTGTTTTGCACCATTATTGCTCCATATGAGAGCAAAAAAGGCGAGGCAGCCTCATATGATCTAGAGACTTGAAATTTGGCACGATTATAGAAATTTCATTGCTACCGAAGATAAAATAAAATACCGAAAATTCCAAATTTTAAGGGAGGTTTTACCCCATTTATGGCCCATACTAGTGTGAAAATTATACTGCAATTCTTAATGAGTTACAATCATGAAATTTGGCAGAATTATGGGTTTTTATTTACAACAGAAGAAGAAATCCGATATTGTATGAATTCGAAATCTTTTTGTTAGCGGCTGTTTTGCCACATTATTGGCCTATGCCACGAAAAAAATTTTAAGGCATTTCTAAATGAGCAACAAACTTGAAATTTGACACCGTTATATGATTTTGTACGTAATCGATTGGGAATAATTCTAAATTGTAAAAATGCTAACATTTAAAAATGCTTGCAGAATGCAAGCCCATAGTACTAGTATATCTATAATATATAGATGCTTCTTACACATGATATATTATATATATATATGAGGATACAAAATTATGAGGCACTTCCAGATGTGCCAGAAACTAGAAATTTGGTAGGATTATAGGTTTTTAGTCACAACCAAAGGAAAAAATCCGAAATTGACAAAATTCCTATTTTGAGGGGCTATTTTGGCCCCTTTTTGCCCCATTTTTTGCCCATAAGAATACATGTAAATTGGTGTAGAGGTTTTTATATTTACATTTTAAAATTACTTCCCGTAAAGATACGAACTCGAGACTTAAACTCTCGGATAGGATATAAATTGCAGTTTCTTATTTTTGAAGACAGAATTCAAATCCGAGTAGAATTAACGTAAATTTATAGTTTTTATCTCAAAAAAGTAGTAATTTTTCTGGGTCTTACAATAGGTTTCCTTGGTAACAAGCTCTATCCTTTCATATGGGTAAGCTTTTAATGGGAATCAGAGGCTTATATTTTATTGCTGTTAATGTTAAACTACACCTAATGAATGAAATCCAATATTGATATAATCCTCATTTTTGGGGCTGTTTTGCCCCATTATTACCCAATTCGAGAACAAAAAAGGCGATGCCGCTGCGTAGGAACCAGAGACTTGAAATTTGGCACGGTTATAGAAATTTCATTGCAACCTAAGATAAAATTATAAAATTACAAAAATTCTCATTTTTAAGGGGCGGCTTTGCCGCTTTTCGGCCCCATGCGAGAACAAAAAATGCGAGGCAGCTGCATAGGACCTAGGGACTTGAAATTTGGCACGATTATAGAATTTTCATAGCAAACTAAGATAAAATTGTAAAATTGCAAAAATTCCTATTTTTAATGTTTGGTTTTGCCCTTTTTCGGCCCCATATGAGTGTAATAATTATAAGGCACTTCTTAATGAGATACAAACTTGAAATTTGGCAGAATTATGGGTTTTTAGTTACAACAGATGGAAAAAATCTGAGAGTTTAATAACTCATAACTTTAGGGGCTGTTTTGCTCCATTATTGCCCCATACGAGGATTAAAATTATAAGGCACTTCTAAATGAGCAAATAACTCCAAATTTGACATGGTTATATGATTATGTACAACATCGATTGGGAATAATTTGAATTTGCAAAAAAGGCTAAAATTTGAAAATGCTTGCAGAATGCAAGCACATATTAACTAGTCTATAATATATAGATGCTTCTTACACATGGTATATCATATATATAGGAGGATTCAAAATTATGAGGCACTTCCAGATGTGCCAGAAACTTGAAATTTGGTAGGATTACAGGTTTTTGGTCACAACCGAAGGAAAAAATCCGAAATTGGCAAAATTCCTATTTTGAGGGGCTATTTTGGCCCCTTTTTGCCCCATTTTTTGCCCATAAGAAAGCATGTAAATTGGCGCAGAGGTTTTTATATTTACATTTTAAAATTACTTCCCGTCAAGATACAAACTCGAGACTTAAACTGTCGGATAGGATATAAATTGTAGTTTCATATTTTTGAAGACGGAATGCAAATCCGAGTAGAATTAGCGTAATTTTATAGTTTTTATCGCAAAAAATTGCTAATTTTTCTGGGTCTAACAATAGGTTTCCTTGGTAATCGATTGGGAATAATTTGAATTTGTAAAAATGCTAAAACTTGAAAATGCTTGCAGAATGCAAGCACATAACAACTAGTATATATATATATATATATATCATGTGTAAGAAGCGTTTATATATTATAGATATAGGAGGATGCAAAATTATGAGGCACTTCCAGATGTGCTAGAAACTTGAAATTTGGCAGGATTATAGGTTTTTCGTCACAGCCGAAGGAAAAAATCCGGAACTTTCGTAATTCCCACTTTGAGGGGTTATTTTGGCCCCTTTTTGCCCCATTTTTGGCCCATAAGAAAACACGTAAATCGGTGTATAAGTTTTACATTTGCATTTAGAATTATTTCGCATCAAGATTCGAACTCTAGACTTAAGCTATCGGATAGGATATAAATTGTAGTTTCTTATTTTTGATGACAGAATTCTTATCCGGGTAGAATTAGCGTAAATTTATAGTTTTTATCGGAAAAAAGATGTAATTTTTCTCGGTGGCAACAATCTACAGCCTAGGCAACCAGCGTAATGCTTTCATATTGGTAAACTTTTAATGGGAATGAGAGTCTTATATTTCTCCTTTAAAACCTTACTAGCGTAATGCCCATTGAAATATCAACGGGAGTAAAGATTCGATCGTTCAAGTTATTGATGGAGATCAAATTGGCATCAGAAACATTAATTGTATTGAAAGTCATTTCCTTCTCTCACCCTCCCTCCCTTTGTCCCCTCTCTCTCTAATATTAAAAGCAATCAAAGGACGTTTACACCCATAATGATTGTGTAATAGTACCGATTACTTACCTATGATATTCCTCGTGTTGCGCTTCTTTGATTTGTATACGACAAGAAATGTCTTCAGCCTTGATATCCAGATTAATTGAATATAACAACGCCTCCACCAGTAATAGGTAACTTATGAAGTTAATTTCACCAAATTTGAAGTAACGATTATAATAAATATTAAAATATAAAAGTTATTAAAAAGATTTATTTTTATACCCATTACTCGTTATCATCCTTCTTTCGCCGTTATTGTCACGAATCATTGTCTACCATAAAATTCCTCCGATTGCTGCAGTGTTTTTAAGTTAGATACAGGATTTGGCGGGACATGAAAGCTGAAAAGCGCCGTCAGCTGTTTTTTCTTAAAGACGTACTAGTAAACGAATTGCATGCTTGTAATACGTGAACATATAATTTATAAAAAAGGCAATCAGATCATCTGTTTTGATTTATTAAGCTCTTGACATCGACTGATGAAGACAGTGGACAAGAATGAATTATATTGCAATGAAAATAAAAAACAAACATTAATGTAACATTTTTGATTGGATAAAATGTTCTTGTTATTGCTTTTGTTTTCTTTATGCAAAGCATGGGAAAATACCTTTACGTGGTGTATATAATGACGCGTAAAATGTAATGTTTGATTCGACGGACCTTGAAAGAGTTGGTGGAGCTTATAGGAGGGTTCTTTTATCGGGACCGGGAAATCGCTGGATCCAGCTTCGCAAAGATCAACATGCCGAATGAAAAACGAAAATAAATCGAACACGGGTCCTGCTGCATCTTAATCACACCGCTTCGAGATAAAAAAACGTTTATCCAAAAAGAAAGCGAACATGCCAATGCATTCAAGGACGGCACCCATCTTTTTGCCTGTGTCTTTGCTTTATTATTTCATTTTCAGCGATTTTTATCAGTCTTTCAATAGTTTAATAAATTGTGCTTTGCGAATTTATGTTTACCTTGAAACGCTGAATAAATAGATTCGCCAAAATGGAAGGAGACTGGGAAATGAACTGGTGGTTAGAGGCTCTTATGCACTTTATTTACTTTTGTTTTGTAGAGCAATCAGAAATAAGGCCGATGTGGAAGAACATAGGTACGTGCATATAGCGTATTGGCCCGAATATAAGCCACGTACTAGTAGTTCACTGAAATTTCGGTGGAGCGCTCGTAAGGGTGTGCAGTTTTTATGACCAGGAGTGTACATACTTTCCCTAAATTTTCCAGCTTAGTAGGAATGCGTGTGTCCATGGTATGTGGAAAGAAAATCATTGGTGCAGTTTGAATTGCAGAAGGTTCAGGATACAAGTTAAATTGACAGTCTCTCGTGTATTTCACAATGGAAGTTTTTGTCAGTCAGATCAGCGAGTGGTGTAAAAGCCGTTTCACATGAAAACGAGAAAAAACACGATATCTTATTTTCTTTCTATCTCTCTCCAGTCATTATATACCCGCCTCCAGCTCACCCTTTCGCCCCCTCCCCTCCAGTAGGTGCACTCTCCCTCTTTTGTCGCTGCTGCTGTGCTTCGCCGAATCTCCCTCCCCGCAGACGCTTGCTTGCCCTCCCCCTTCCACCCCCTCTCTTCCACCCCCTCTCTCCCTCCAACCCTTTTCCACGCTTCTTGCGCGAGGAACACGCTTCCGAAAGAGAGGAAATGAACCGAGCGACTGCGTGTGGCTCTTTTATACGATTTACCGGCATTCGAAACGTTATTTTCCTCGGTGGCCGCTCTTTTCTCCGGCTCACGCTTTAGTGTAACTTGATCTGGGTTAAGCTTATCTGGAATTGTTTCTTTATTTGAGTCATTAGGAAAAAACGTCTTCCCTAGTAGCATAAGATTGCGGTCATACTGTTGCCATACAGTAGCAGTATTAGCGATTATAGTCAAACAATACGGTAGTGCGATTGTCCTTATGAAATGTATATGACTGGAATATTCGTGGCGAAATGGTTTCTCATCTTCTCGAGCGATTCGCTTACACAAATTGTAGCGGTCATAAGAAAGGGCTATTTTGCGCATTGGGAGTCATTTGTTTCCTCCAGTGGTCGTGATATTGTTGTAGAAACCGCGAGGTGGAGAGGTGAAAGTGTCCCCTCTCGTACACCTCCTCACGATCCTTCTTTCTCCACCTCTTCCTGATTCGTCCACCTCGTATGTATACCTACTATGTACTACGTCATCCATCCTCCTCCCTCATTTCCCCCCTCTTTCTCTCCTTCCACTCCATCCTCCCTACCTCCCCCCATACTTTCACTTTCCACCATTCCTCTCCTCTCGATTCCTCTTTTTTCCTCCCACTCCCTCTCCTCCTTTTACCTCCCCTCTCTCTCTTTCTCTTCCCCCCTCCTTATCCTTACGCTTACGGACTTTTTCTCTCGCTTCCTGTTTTCGGCGTAAGGTGCGCTTGGGTGCTATATATTTCGCACCCAGGACCTTATTTCACCTTTGGAACACCCAAAAAAATAATCGTCGTTATAAAAAAAACTTCTTTAAGAACGGTCGCCTCTTAACGGTTTCCAATCATATTATTTTTTTAAAAGGGCGCTGCGAATGAGAGCTACTTTTTAATTCTTAGCCTCTTAAAAAGAAAAGACCCTTTACAATAGAGTGACCGCGGAGTCCGAGGTGCGACTCCTTCGATTTATTTGAAGCGCTGTTTTTACCACTCCTTTGTTGAAGCGAGGATATCTTTTTTTACAGCGAGCGTGCTTCATCGTTCGTAGGAGTGCCGTTCTCTTTTCAGTTGGCTTTTCGCTCATAGAATATCATTTTTCCTGTTTTCTGCGAAAGGTATTTTTCTTGAAAGCGGGCAAGTGCGTTCGATATGTTTAAGCGTATAGAAGTTTTTCGGTGCGTTGTCAAATTATACTCTAGGTTTGATCAGTGCTACGCAGCCGGTGTGGCACTACTGCGCCGCGAAAAAGTACTCGGTGTGCCCCGGTAAATTTTGAAATCAGGCAAGGAAAAAAAACACTTTTCTTCTTCTAATGCTAAGACCACAAATCAAATATCTCTTATGGTACGATTTCTTAGACTTTCTGTTGCTTGATATCGAAACCACGTTGTTTCTTAACCGGAGAATTGGAATATTTCTCATGGGATTACTTCATAATCCGGGCTAATCGACTTCAACGATTTTAATAATAGTTGTGAGAAATGCGATGTTATGTATTTTAGTTGGCTACAGTCTCGAGAAATATGGTTTGGTGTGCCGCGAAGTTCGAGGGAAGTGTGCCTTGAAATATAAATGTTTGCGGAGCACTGCTCTAGAAATTCAGCGCCTCTGTGTTACATTCAATATGTTTTATGGGTCGAGAGCTTCATTTTCTTTCGCGAAGAGTGGGGATTCGATGAAATATTGAAGTAATTTCAAGAGCAAAAGTGCCTTTTTTCGTCTGCATTATTTAGGAATGAACGATTCACTGCGAGTGAAGCAATGAAGAAACGAATCGTTGGATAGACGAGTGAAGGGTCATTCAAAACCTTTTTCCTCTCATAGAATCGCTCTTGCAAATAGATTGAGTCGATTACAGAAAATAACTTCTCTTAGGAGTTGAAGATTTGAAGCCGTGTTCTAGTTGTTTAGGAAGGGAAGATTCAGAGAAGGATTCAACGACTGTTCGATCCGAAGTATAATTCATGTTGAAATACAGTAAAACCCCGCTATACGTTGCTCCGCTATACGTTGTTTCGCATATACGTCGCCAGTCAACTAAGGAACATGTTTTGTTATAAGTTGTGTCTCTTCGCATATACGTCGTTTGTGAAATACTAAAAGCAAAATTTCAGAAATTCCAATTGCGGTGCATAAATTATAACAATAAAAACCCTGTATTCGGCTTTTAGTTTCATGTTTTTTATTATTTACATGAATTAATTTAATTTCGTGTTTATCAGGTCGTGTAAAATCATACTCAGAATAAACATTTGCTGGCCATGTGTTTGAGAGATCACGATGGGTTAGGCGGTTCACAAGATACACAAGGGATAAAAGGGACTGTCTCAATTTTAATGACGATGTGTAAAAACCTATTTCTGAGTGACAGTCACCTATAAGAGAGCTTTGTGAACAGTTGTGTCTAACATTTTGTGTGTCCTTTCATCCCGGTTTACGTTTGCATTGAAATCTCATGAGATATTGGATATACTTTGGATTGCGACATCTGCTTGAAAAGTACTCTAAAGTGCGTATCAGTGTACGAGTAAGTAAAGAAACAATTTTTGTGCTCCATCACACTATAGAAAATTATTTTTGGTGATTTCTGAACTTATTATTGCAATTGGTTACTCGTTGTTACGATTAAATGTATATTAAACCCTAGTAGCAATGAGTGGTAAACACAGTGGTAACATAGTATGTCCAATGTGCTGTATTGATATGCATTATTTAGGAAACGAATGTGTCACAAAATATCCGCCAGGAACGTAACCCTTACTTTTATCATAGTTCTTATGGGAATCTTTGTTTCGCTATACGTTGTTTCGTTATAAGTCGCATTATCCAGGAATGCATCTCCGACGTATAGCGGGGTATTACTGTACCGTGAACGGAATGTTCATATTTTCGATGAAATTAATGCAATTTCAAGAATAATTCAACGTCAGTATTATACATCAATTTAGCTATGTAAATTTAATCTTGATGGTGTCTTCTAACAACGTCATGAGAACTTTTCTCTGTCAAAGAGAATTTTCGGTTCATGAAGTTGTCAATTTCAGTTTTATTTATTTTTGAAATTAGTGACGTGTCTTCTGTTACTATACTTATAGATGCATGGGGGCCCGCAGAAATTTTTTCAGGGGGGGGGGGGGGGGGGGGGGGGGCAAAATGCCTACTCATTAGCATTGGTTGCTCACCTCGCAGGGGGTACTTACACAAATATAGCAAAAAACACGTTTTTAAATTGATTTTTTAAGCAGGACTGCTTTTCGTTTTAGGGGAGTAGTATTGCACACCGCAGATAAAATGTTTGTATCTAAAATTCTCCATAAAGTATTACATCTAATGTTATTAGCAAGGCAAGTTAGTTGCCGCGATAGATATCGAAAGATTCCAAATTATCAGCGATGTAGGTTTTTACTTTCTCCATACGAAGTAATGGGAAAGTATTGTGATCATGAAAAAAATCGACTTCGAGATTTCAACGGAAATACACGTTTTGAGGTCCCTAGAACACGTTTAGACTATTTTCGGAATGATGTCTGTGTGCGTGTGTGTATGTGATTGTGGGCGCTCTAACTGAAAAAGTACTTGTCCTATCGTTACCAAATTTCATATATAAAACTTGAACACAAAGAACTGATTACTTTTTGGACAATAACGGGTAACCGGAAGTCGAGGTTAATTCGAAACCCGATTCGGTTTTTGCGATATTTCTTCGTTAAAATATCATTATTGTATTTACAATACTATACAAAAGTTATAGAGAATGTAATTTTCTACAACTTTCATTTGAAACAATTTTCTATTGTAGTTATTGTTTAGGAGTTATTTATAAATAACCGGTTTTTCGGTTTTCTCCTTAAAAACATCGTTATTGGTAATCTTCGTGAGGACCAAAGTTGTAGAGAATAATATTTCTTCCAAGTTTTGTTTGAAAAAAATTTTCGTAGAACCATCCATTTCGGAGATATTTTGCTTTTTCTTAATACCAGTATACAGCGCCAGCACCATGTAGCGGTGAATTCTGTAAACATATTCAAAATATACGTAATTTACTGCAATAAGGACGACTGTATTCTTTTACGATACGAAATGATAATTTTGCCTCATAATGCTATTCATAATAATTTAAATATCTATATCCCAAATATGGAGGAAGTCATGTGTTGGCCACATCAGATTTTTTCGTTATAGATAAAAGTAGATTGCCTACATTGGATCAGAACTATTTTCCTTTACTATTGATTATTCAGAACTTAAATGGCAACAAAAATGTCGGGAAAATTACATCCAGTCATCTGCATTCCTTATATTTCTTACAATCAACATTCGGAAATACAGTTTCAACAGAATGTGTGGGAGTTTTATTGCACTCGAAACATATACTTGCAGCCACACTTCAGCAGATTTTCGCCCAGCCGCAAATAAAACAAATATTTTTAGAAGACGCAGGGCCCGGTGCAGTCACATCGTTGACACCGTGATCTGTCAGCTCTGCTTGTGCCAGCGGAAACTTTAAAATGCCATATGTAAATTTTTTTGGGAAACGTAAGGTGGGGGCAAAAATCGGCCCTGGCAAACATTCGGATATCGGGCCACCTAACAACTAAAATAATGTTGCCTAGGAGGCCGCGACCCATAGTTTGCGAAACATTACTTTAGAATACGGAAAAGCACCAGCTCCTGGCTGAGGCATCAACCTCAAAGGCAGACCCGGCCCAGGAGTAGCATCGGCCCACCGGGACTTTGCCCGGTGTCCCGGCGGCCCAATCCGCCCCTGGGGGCAAGTGCCCCCTCTTGCCCCTTACTGCGGGCGCCCATGTATAGATAACAGTTATTAAAAAGATATGAATTCATATAGCCGCAGGCTTGGACGTTAGTGGTCGCCACTATCGTCCGTGTTATTCGTTAAGATTTTTGGGAACGTGGGATCGACATTATAAATTAGAGCCAATATTTTCTCTCGTCGATGGAATATCCTAACAGATACTAATCTTGTCCATCTCTCACTCGCCTCCAATGGCGTGCGCCTCCTTTTATGGTAAGAGTTGACAGGTGATTTTCCTCTCTCGCCATCCCTCGGTCGGTAATATGGAAGGTGAAGAGAGGATTACGGCGTGGTTTGTGCTCCGGATGGATGACTTAACTCGTTGGCGCAGGAGATGGAGCCTCTCCTCCTTCACTTTACCCCTACCGGCGAGTCTTTCACCCCGTAATGCGACAACCGCGCCCTCGGTCACGTACAGAGAACGTCTTTTGTCACCCAGCCTCCGCTTTTAAAAGGTTTACCTCGTGGCTAACCATAAATGCACCTCCTGTCGTATGGGCAAATCCAGGCCGATGCTTTATTTTTTTCTCTCTTGGCATTCCTTGCCTTTTCCCACGACCGCGTTAAGGTGTTTTTCGAGCAGAGCGTGACATTTAGGATTCGTGAGTGTGTGCGCTCGCTGCCGCGTGGAATATCCGTCCTACTTAATCAGAGGGAGTCTTTCGTGGGAGTCGCTGGACCGCGAATAATCCCCACTGGAGTGGCCCGCAATTGCCCTCATCGACGCGGCGGCTCCGTTGTCGTTTGACAAACAAAGGACCTCGCCTTGTTTTTCGTCTTTCAAAGGATCATTATTATTTTTTGCGAGCGAATTAATGAATATTCGCGATATTTTAAAGTGAGCGCGCCAAAGCCTCCCTCCGCATTGCGTTGGGTGCGGTTTCTTTTCTCCGTGACTATAAAATCATTATTACTTTTATTTGTCTTGTGCTACTATTTTAAATATGAATAAATGGAATCAATGGCGTCACTTGTTCATTTTCGTTGGGTAAAGCAATGGTGCTGGATATAACTCTTCTTTTCGCGATAGTGATGGATATGGACGACTGAAGAAAATATTATATTGAATGAGACTATGGCGCAGTTATCCGTTTTGAAACTAAAGTTACTAATCTGCGAATATAAAACTACGATTTTATTTAGAAAAATCTTAAATGTTTATTATTTACACAAATGACCAAACCAATTCAATGCGCATAAAAGCTAAGTCCACGGGATGTACAGAGAAGAGTCGCACAGTTTTATAATCGCGTGATTGGCAATACGAAACGTTTGAAAACCAACATGCTTGAGTTTTATCTCTGCGTCTTTGCTGCAAGAACGTGGACCAAAAATTTTTCCAAAACCAAGAGTAAAGCAATAAGTGACTGCCTAGAAATGTACTGACGGGCGGAGGGATTTTTACGGTAAAGGGTCGGTGGCAGTAGTGGTTTTAAGAGGGGAGGGGGCGAGGAAGAGGCGGTCGCCCCCATAGGGAAGTTTCTGGATCCGTCCCTGGTGACTGCAGACATCATGTGATAGTTTATAGATAGGTAGATAATTTCGTAAAATTCGCGAACTATTTTATGAATGGTATTTCTTGTCTTCGTCTGGTCTTGAAAATGTCAAAACAATGTTTTTAATACCTTTCTATGATTTTAATATTAGATTTTATCCTTACATTGATGCATTGTTGGCTATTGCTTAGAGCAGTGGTTCTCAACCTTTTTTTGTCTGCGTGACCCTATGTTCAGTTCACTCAGTTATGCCTCACCCCGTTTACAGTTTCAATATCATCAAGTCACCTTTAAAGATAATTTGGACTTTCTTTACCACATAATGATAAAATTCTGGCATTTAAAGAAGCACGAGTGTTTATTCTCCTGGTTTTATTTATGTTTAGAAGTCAGAATCTGATACACAGTGAATTTATCAGATATTCGCGTCATTCCTCAATAACCTTCGCGTTACACTGGGGTGTCATGTCACCCCGATTGAGAACCACTGTCTTAGAGAGCTATCTACATTCCTTTCCTCGCTGCCCCTGCGTTATCTTTCGTTTACTCTTCCGTCTGGTGCGATCGAAATTAAACGGAAGTGGAAAGAATGTGACGGGAAAGGCGGAGCGCGGAATAACAAAAGACTAGCGAAAATAAGCGGGTTTCAGCTTTATTGCCGGCCATGCTTCGCCCTGAAATCGTTAAATTCGTTCGCTGCGGTATGTGTGCGCGCTTTCATGGTCGTCTATTTTATCCTAAAGATACGGACGAAGGCGGATTCGCCAATGGAAACGCGATGGAAGACACCTAGGAAACTATTTTGCTAACGTGTTCCGCGACACTTAAATCGCCAATGTAAAAGATTTTCCATTTAAGTATTTAAGAGTCGCTGAAAGCATTCCACTGCTAGTGATTATTCGCTATTTGGGCAGCTTGCCGTATCCTGTTCTTGATCGACCTCCTCTGCGTAACAAGAACTAAAAGCAAGGCCGGTGAAATCTGAGGAAAGAGTATTAAATTGATTTCTCAATTATGCAGTTATACCATAATCACAACTTGATAATTTATATATCTTCAATAGTCATTAAAATGTTGGGAAAACCAGGATTAAATTGTATACGAGTCAAATTATCACCGCGGACGGTTAGTATTTTTAGCCGCACTGTGCATCTATGTCGTCTTTTCATGGCTATAGGAACTGTGAATTGTCAACCGGATTTCGAGTAAACGGCTAGCCGTTGCCAAAAATTCTATATAGGGTGTCAAGTGCGTCGGAGAGGTGTTCTCATATCATACAAACAAAATTTTAGATGTTTTCTCGGCATGATGGTGGATTTCAAATCTATTGAATTATTTAAAAAATATATATATAACCTATTGAATTGCATGTGGTATTTTTAATGAACTTCATTGTCTATAGCTGCCTTTTTTGTTCTTTGCAAACGTCTCAGCGTATTATTGTAAAAGGGGTAATTGAGAAAATCGCTAAAATAGAAGTTTAGTCCTTCCGCGTTGCGGCTGCGCAGAATATAAAGACCGCGATTTGATGGCGCACGGCACGCGCACGGTCGTGTCCCTATCTGTCCATCCTCCCCTCTCTCTCCTCCTCTTGTCCCTCGCGCGCGGTCTCTCTCTCTGCCGCCGTACACTCTTTCCTAATTTTCCTCTCTTTTCGTCTCATCCTGCTTTACTTCCCTCTCAACTACCTTTCACTCCTTTGCCTCATCTCCTCTCTCTCTCTCTCTCCCTCTCTTCGCTCTCTCCCTCCCTCAGTCTCGCAGTCCATTGCGTGGGCTTAATCTAAAAAAAAAAAAAGAAGGCCCCATTTGGGAATGCTAATTCCGCTCACCAGCACGTACCGCCCAGCAGCCTCTCAACCGAGTTCTTCCATTAATGGAGTAGACGTCCTCTAAAACATCACGCCCACTCGGAAATAAAATAAGCGATCGGAAATGTTTTGGTTTGAGGATGCGGACGTGATCGAGGCGATGTTGTTTAGACGAGAAGCGTTCGAACGAAGCTTTGCTCGCAGCTGACTGACACATTTACCTCTTACAGTTTACATCGTAGGTATTTTTCAAATCTTTTGCTAAAGATTTTTCGTTTGTTTTTATTTTCAAAAGAAAGGCTAATTGTGAGAAATTAAATTGTTTCTCATACAATTATGACTATTTTATCATTCGACAAGCTAAATGAAAGCGATTTGTTAAATTCTTTCATGAAAATTGTTGTTTATAAATTTCTTTGTTGTTTATTCTCAATGTTTTTACTTTCCAAAACTTAATTTTAAAGCTATAAATCGTGGAACTAGAAATGTTACGCATTGATCAAAGTCTAAATTATTTACTTTTTTGACTTGGTTAGATAAAAAGAATATTCTTTTGAGTGGGTACTTAGTCGTGCGTCGTCTGAGCATCCCGTCGCGGGACGTTCTTCGCATCGTCCAGAATAGGCTTCATTCCTCTTGCTCCTCTTCTCATCTCGAATCTTCTCCTGAGAAGAATTCCGTCTTCACAACCCATTAGGGCGTTGCTAGGAAATCCTTGCGTCGCCGCACACACGACGAGGTATTTTAGGAATCATGGGAAATGGAAGCTAGATTTTTATCGAGCGGAAATGACGACCTCTTCGCCGTGATTTAGGGCATCGTATTTGCTTTTGAGACAGAGAATGTGAGAGGAAAATATGAAAGGCATTCAGGAGACACCCTTTCCAGCCCGACAGACGCATTTGCGAAGCCTTGACGTATTGGACGTTTGAAAAGGATCATTGTTGAATACGAGTTTTTTTTATTACTCGGTTGGTACTTCCAAAGTTAACATTTCAATACTGTTGGCTTTTTTCTCCGAGTCCTTATTCACTTTTCATGTAGTCATCATAACAATGAATACTGAATTGTATGCTTTAAAAAATGTCATCTAGTTTGATCTGGAATCGAGCACGGTACGTTGCATTTTTATTTATAGAAATAGGAAGCTGTAACTCTGTTTCAAGAAAATGCCATACTTGTGCTTGTAATATTTTAAAAGAAAAGTGGTGTTATGGGAAGTAAAATATGGAGTTATGGCTTTGAAATGGCATAAGATAACATCATCGCGGTTCATTTCCTCTATTGATAATCGCTTTGTGTTCGATGCAATTTCGCAGCATTAACAGCGAAGAGGTCAACAATAACGTAGCCATTTGCTTCTTAAAGGTTTCGCTGTGAAGATATAATAATTATTTCTTTTCTGGAGCGTGGTATTTTCGTAAAGCCACTTAAAGACGTGATTTCAGCGTATTCCCAACCAACATATGAAACATGAGTTAATTGGAAGAAACTGCACCCGACTGTATTCTTGCTTTTTTAAACCTGAAAAGGTTGAACATTGATTCAGGAATATCTATTCGACTCTCATATTTGCTATTCCTCCGCGTTAATATCTCGAAAGTCAATTTTTCGCGTTGCTTGTAGACGGTGAAGATATTTTGAGGACAGAATGGTCTTTAGAATTACTATACATTTGATGAATGCTATTTATATCCGTTTCAAATGCACGCACTTTTTTCCCACGGATCGACGGCTTTGCTGTACCGAAGAAGCCAAAAAGAATAAATCATAATCTCTTAACGGATTGCAGCGAGAGAAAGAGAAGGTTGAAGATGTGTGAATTCGACGTGCGGCGAGTGACAATAGCTCTTCCACGCCCTTATCAACCCGTAGAACTATTATAAGAAACTGCAATTTCCTGTAATTTTTCATCGTGCAGTCAAAACTGCCGCAGCTTCTGTTTGCGAGATTCGAAAAGCCGTATTTTTTTATCACTCCTGATGGTCGTTCATCACGTCGAAGAGTTACTCATAAAATGTGTAATTTTCGTCACCGAAGAAATATTTTTATGCAGGTTTAATCAAGTGTGCAACGGATTGGTTTCGGAGGAATCTGGTGGCGAAAATTTCCCGGCAACATACGTGGTACTAGTCTCGCGACTATCAAAAAATGAGATTAAGGTTTAAGGGTCGTATTTTGATGTTGCAAATGTGCAGTACATTTGTGAGAGAGCGGAGGCTCACGACTAAAGCCGGTGACGTGACCTCGAAAAAAAGCGCGAGTCGTTTCACAGCTAGAAATGTGTTTCATGATATAGTCTGTTCAATATCTAAAGTCTCTTGGCCTTCATAGAGCAAGTAGCCAATCACGAACGTTTCCCCTTCCATCGGCCCTCACAACTTTCGCGCGGGAGGCCAGATACCTAATCACGAACAAGAACAGCAAGGAAACGGCGGTAGAAATGGCAACGCAGACCACTGTGAACGCTTCGAAATCAAGGGTAACACTGAGTTCCCCCCACCACCATCCCAAACGAACCGTCTCCTATTGGCTGCTGCTAAGTGGCGTACGCCCCGTTTTTAAGGCCAAGAGACTTTAGATAGTGAACAGACTATAACTTCCACGCCCTTTAACTTCGCCATCTCAACTTTCTCTTAATCTAAAATTTCCTCGACCGTCTGTCTATTCCCGATCGCTCGCTCAGCTTCTCCAAATCTGTTATCATGCGGTAAACGAGGCCGTTACGTCGCCACTCACCCCCTCTCCCTTTTTTACGGGACGCGAATAACGCGTCGGTCTCGCCAGAGCGCGCTTTCCTAGTTTTTTTTTTTTCGTTTACGAATTCGGTTGCGACTTTTCGTCTCCAAAGCGTGAAACGTGACGTGGATCGCATTAACGGACGCGAGACCGAAATGCTTTCCGAGTCGTTTTCTTTTTTATTTTTGACCAGAAACCCGTAAATCTGGACGCGGGTCCAGGCTGTCTATCTTCTCTTTTAAAAAAAATTCTCTGCCGTTTTGCGCTCGGAAGTGGCTGCTTGTTTGCGCGCCAAGTTCGTATCTCGCCCTCTGCGTCGCTTGTGACGTAAATGCGTCTCTGTCGCGCGCCTTCGTTTAAATGTTTACCTCGCATCCGCCCATTCCTCCTCCCCTATCATCGAGCTCCTTTATCCTCTTCGGCATAGGCAACCCACCCACTATTCCGGCGGCGGGTTTCGAGAACGGTAGAATTACGGTCGCGTCGTCTTTTTTTATCCGCGGCACGTTCCGAAAGAGAACGTGGGAGAAAGCGTGAAATTCGTTCCTTTCGAGGCGAAACGGAACGCACATGTACTGTGTGGGTATTTGAATAAGAAAAAAATGGGATTTGGATCGAAATGGAGGGAACACGCTCGGCGAAAGGAATTTCAACCTGGAGATTGGCGACTTCGGGCTTTAATAAATTTTATTTACTTTTGAGAAAAAGCGTATTTCGCGTAAATCGTGGATTTCTGCCGTGGAGACGGGGATGCTTGTGATAAGCGCAACAAGGCGAAGTTAATCAAAAAAATTTTACAGTAAATTTTGCTTGGGTATTTGTAATCTATACAAATAAAATTGTAACCGCTGTCTGTACATTTGTTTTTTGTCGGGGTTTTGCTTTTTTTGTGTGTTTTGCATCACAAGAAGACGTTTGAAGCGGTTTACAGAATTGTTGTCTGTCTGTCTGTTTGTTTGTTTGTTTGTTACCGCATCACGCAAAAACGGCTGGTCGAATTTTTATGAAACTTGCAGCGTATCTTTAGACTGGTTCAGCTTTAATTATAGGCTATGTGGTGTATCTCAAAAAAAAATTTTAATTTGGGTTTGGGGGGCATCGATTTGGTTTTTCGACGATAACTCTCGAGTAAATTAACTTAGGAAGTTCAATTTTGATATTTGTCACTTTCAATGCAGGTATAAGATCAAGTTTGCAGATGAGCATAATCAGACCAAGGGGAGGGGGGATTGTAGGGGGGAGGGGGGTGCACCCGTAAGAGAAATTGCTGATTTCAAGCTAACGGTTGATTACATCGAAGAAGTATAAATAAGAAATATTTCAGGAAAACAATTTGGGTAAATATTTTAGGAAAAATATTTAATAATATGTCTGTCTGTTTGTTTGTTTGTTACCGCATCACGCAAAAACGGCTGGTCGATTTTTTATGAAACTCGCAGCATATCTTTAGACTGGTCCAGCTTAAAATATAGGCTACTAGTTGAAACGCCCCGCTTCGCTCGGAAAAGTTTTCTTTTAAGTATTAAACGATTTTTATTGCTCGGGGCAAACGTTCCCCATTCCGTAATTACGCAAGCGATGCTTACATTACGATTTACTACTTTATGTATAGTATTGTAAAGTTTTACCATTAATACAATTACGCATTAACGGCTTACTTAATATTCACATGGATAGATGCACCGAAGCCTTTAAATTAGCAATAAAATTATGTGGATTATGTCAGTACTATTAGCCAAAACGTAAACAATAAACAACATCTTGGTTACCAAGCAAATGTAAGTAGGTGTATCGATTTATGTTGCGATAGATCTTTCAACGTTAATGGTAAAAGATAACAATGTTCTAATATTCCTTAAAAATCATTTGACGTACTTTCAAAGTATTCATAGACTATATTTAGGCATATCTTGGCGTTAGCTTTTCTTCCTCTACGGCGTGGATTTTCCTTGCATTAATCTCCCTTTGAAGAGGACAACAATTAAGAAATTTAGCTTTGCTGCCGCCTGGAAAATGGACATCTAAGCCGATAAATAAAGAAAAATTTCGAGCGATTTAGCATGTAATATGACAAAACATGAACAGAATTAAAATATTCAGGCCTTTGTGCGTAAAATAATCCATTTCCCGTGATCGTAAGTTAATATTTAGGTATATTTATATCCACATCAGTGAAGGGCTGCATGGCGTTTTGGGATTTCTCCACACCATTTCCCATGCATTCTTATGGAAATAGTATTTTGTTGACCCAATGGGGTATAAGAGACTCCACGGTCTGCAAGCCTAGACCAAGTTCTTCCTTTGGTCCATGGGATGGCCTATGAAACTATTTAATTCGATAGCTTCAGCGGTGTAAAAACGTATAAAGAACATACACACACATACACACTAAAATATTTATAAGATGTGGTGTATCTCAAAAAAAATTTTAAGTGGGGGTTTGAGGGGCATCGACTTGGTTTTTCGACTATAACTCTCGAGTAAATTAACTTAGGAAGTTCAAATTTGGTATTTGTCACTTGCAATACAAGTATAAGATCAATCTCCAATATATTGATGAAAGTTGTCTGATTGTGCAGCTATACATTTCCACACCGTTAAAGCTAGAATAATCAAACTTTCAACAAATACTTTATTCACAAATAGGAAGGTCGTAGGCTACTTTTTAGTCCCAAATGTTTTATATTAATTATACAAAAGTCAAAATAAATTTCTATACTAATGCATTGCCATCTAGATATGAGTCAGAAAGAACGGAACAGTTCTTTTCGAACAGTTCTGATGCCTAAACTGTTCAATAAAATAACTGTTCTCATAAACATCCTGTTCTCAAAGAACAGGTAACTCTACATCTTATACACAGTGAGAAAGGTGAGAAACGACTACTTCCTTATCCGTAATTGGACGGCAGGGACTGATTAAACTGACTGATTAAACTACGCGTATTTTCCCAAGTCCTACTATTGATTTGAATCAAATTTGGTACGATTGTGGAGGGCTCCCAGAAATAATTCATACGCGGTTTTTGTTTCTCTCTGCCGCCGTTTTATTCAAAACGGCGGCCGAGTGAATTCTTAAATACCATGTATCATCTAGAATTCCGATCGGATTTGAATCAAATTTCCCCGGGCAACGCCGGGAATTTCTGCTAGTCCCATAATAATTCGATATAATGCGTAGCATCGAGGCATGTCGCTCGTAAAGGTTTCTTTATTAGCATTCAGAAGAATTATTTTATGTTACGGCTAAGGATATTAAAATACAAATGCGAAATTTTAACATTTGTAGGAAGTTTTTGTCTCCTTACGACACCATTTATATTTAATATGCTTTGGGTCTGATTGCCAACGCGTGATGAATTAATTATAGCAACGGGAAACGCGTGATGATTTATGTTAACGATTTACCAATCCCGTGACGGAGAGATTTTGCACCCGTGACGAGACCGAAAAACGCCGCACCCGAGCTTCCTTAATTTTAAAAGTAATAACATAAATTGTGTCCAGTAACTAAACATATTGAATTTATTGACTTGTACACACAATATCTATCCAAAAAGACTAGTATTTTACGAAATATGACAAAATTTCTACTCGCTGCTTTCCTGTTGTTGCCCCTTCGATGCGCCTTGCTTGCCCTGCCATTTCTATGAGAAATTTCTTTGCTATCCGAATTTTTCAAATAAATTCTTCATTGTTATTCATTTCGAAATGCTAGAACATGTAATATGGAATTTGAAACAAAAGTTTGGAAAGTGCACCTTTAAGTTTAAGTTTCGTTAGAGAAAAGAATTCCGTGACTTAGAACTGATCGGCTGCACTTGATTGTGGCGCGTATGAAATCACGTTATGAGAGTTTTGACTCCCGAGGGAGTTTTTTTGGTCTTAATGTTTTGATTTGCGAATGATTGCGCACATTTATAGCGAACAAATATTTGCCTAAGAATATTAATGGACTTTCTCCAGATGATCGCCCAGAACGTCAGCTTATGTTTACGTTCCACACATTCCATATATGTATGCAAATTATGCCAGAAAAGCTTATGAAGATATCAAAAATCGAATGATACGAAGTACGAATTGAATTATAAAAGAAAAACAAAAATGAAACCGCTTTGATCGTGTTGGATGATTGAGCAATTATGAGCGTCGATCGTGAAGAAGTCAACATTGCTTCGTAAGTGCGAAGAAACTTCAAAACACATGTTTGATGAAATTCTGTTTGTTTTTCTTCGCGACGCATATGACGCCGTTGAAAAACATCTTTCCGTTGTTTCTGCACCGCGAAGGAAATCCCGTTGATCATTACGTGTCCATCGCAGACGGTTTTATCGGAGTCATCGAGAGATTCCTTTCGTCAGGATTTTGTTTTTCTCCTTTGTTTGATCTCCTGTCTTATTTATTTATAAAAAAAAAGATACCTCTAGAATCAGTTTGCGGCTTCACGGTTTCATGGCTGGGTCAAAGACATTTTCGTTTACGTTGGCATCGCTTGAGTTCCATAGGAGATTATTCTTCCTCGCGTGTGGTGTGGTAGCTTCGGACCTTTGCTAGCTGAGACTAATGGAAAGGAATTTATATACTGGGTTCCATCGTTAAGATACTCTTATTTTTTCTGGAGATCTCAGTTTCGTATTTTAATTCAACAGAAGGCGTGGTAATGTTAAAATACAAGTTAGGTATTCATACCTGCAAAAAAGATTTACGAAAACATTTTAGTCGTGAAATAAGTGCTCGGTGAGCCATTTGACTTCGTATAATAGCTCTTCTGAGTGTTATCGCAACGAAATCTTGTGCCATTAAAAGTATGTTACTAAACTTTCTTTCACCGATAAATAAATTCTGTAATGCTCAACGAAACCGTAGAAATATAATATACTACTAGTGGCCGTGTTGTTACTTGTCACGGAAGTTTCCCTTTACGAGGACTTTACGTACGCATTATAATTATATAGTCAAAAATTCGATTATTCTCACTGTCTCTCATGCCATTTATACGGCTGACATTTATGCAACCGATAAAAATCATAAACAATTTCCCTGATGACGGCATTTATTTATGCAACTGAAGTTCTAAAATCGATTCCCTTTCATCTCTAATGCTCCTTATCCTAAGTCTTATGCAATTCCCTGAACACATAAAACGAATTTGATCTTACACCTGCTCTCTAAAACAAATAATCGTTAGAAAATATGATCATCCCTAAACTGCTGATTCAAAAAACGCCCATGTTTTCGCACAAAAGGTATCGTTAAAAATGAATTTTGGCTATGAAATAACAGCATCGGTGCCAAAAAAAACTGAATAGAAAATAATATCAAGTGGATAATTAGCTGTTTGCAATTGGTTTTATGTATTGGGTGAATTTGTCCGTTAATCACTATGGTTGCATTTGATAACAATATCAGTTTAACAGTTGAGTGTACCTTTGTGATTGGCGCCAAGTAATTCATCTTTCTCCGCAGACCGTGATCAATGCGTTTTTCGTCGTGTCTCTTTCCTTATGATAATTCATGTCTCTTGGTATTAAAGTCTGTGCTGTGTAATTATTGACATGTTTCGTATCAATTCTCATTGTCGAAGAATTATATTCTTCCGTGCCTCCGCTAGAGCAAATGTTTTAGCGCCATTAACAAAAAGTGTAGATAACGGATTTATGTGGTAAATATTATGGTAGTTTTGAATCCAATATCGATGATAGGTCATTTTCCCAAAGTTTCTAAACAAAATATTTTGAGAGTTAACCAAACACAGTTGTGATGCTGATTCTCATAAATCGATCGATCGCAGTTTATGATGGCTGGATTTTGATCGAAAAATATAACGTTCCATTCCCCAGTTGTTCGTGTTTTTCGTTAACGCAAAAAGGACGAGTCCTATTCTATGTACCAATTTTCATTTATCCGAATTTTCCTTTCTTGAAGTATTCTTGGAATTTAACAGTTTTGCCTGTCGCAGTTACTAATCTATTGATGTTATCCGAAGGATCTTTTAGTAGTGTCCTACGTTGATACTACATATTTAGCAATCTTTTTAACATGCATCTTTTTATTCCGAGCATCGCTGTGTTGCTTCATTTGAAATGCTATATTTCTTCACTGGTGGTGCTCTCAAATACTCATAGTGAATGTTCAGTTCCTTACACCAATACTCCTAACACACGCACGAAATGCTGTTCCTCAGATACCTCAAGCATCGTTTGTTACTTTCTCCATATACGTAGTATAGAGAAAGTATTGTTTTCATGAAAAAAATCGGATTCCAGATTTCAACGGAAATACACGTTTTGAGGTCCCTAGAACACGTTTAAACTATTTTCAGAATGATGTATGTCTGTGGATGGATGGATGTGATTGTGGGCGCTCTAACTCAAAAAGTTCTTGTCATATTAATACCAAATTTCATATATAACACTTTAGTATGAGCACAAAGAACTGATTAGTTTTTGGACAATAACGGTTAACCGGAAGTCGAGGTTTATTCGAAACCTGATTCGGTTTTTGCGATATTTCTCCGTTAAAACATCATTATTGTATATACAATTCTATAGAAATGTTATAGAGAATATAATTTCCTACAACTTTCATTTGAAACCATTTTCCATAGCGGTTATTGTTTAGGAATTATTTATGAATAATCGGTTTTTTCGGTTTCCGTCAAATATCTTCTTAAAATGTCGTTATTGGTAATCTTCGTGAGGACCAAAGTTGTAGAGAATAATTTTCTTCCAAGTTCGGTTTGAAACAAATTTTTCAAAGAACCATCCATTTCGGAGGTATTCAACTTTTTCTTATTTTCGAGTGTACAGCGTCAGTACCATGTAGCGGTGGGTTTTGTAAACATATTCAAAATATACGTAATTTACTGCAATAAGGACGACTGTATTGTTTTACTATACGAAAGAATAATTTTGCCTTATAATGCTATTCATAATAATTTAAATACCTATACCCCAGATATGGAGAAAGTCATGTGTTGGCCACATCAGATTTTTTTCTTTAGCTGTAGTTCGAGAAAGATAAAATTTTGTCATGAACATTGCTTTTAATGACATTCCAAGAAAATTTATTTTTTATTACAACAATTTACCTTTTTCATCTTTGTCGGTTGTAAATGCCGAGGGATGTTTCACGTTCTTCGAGAAGGTTATCGCTGCGCTGTTCGTAGTTTGAGTCAAATTCGGAATTATTGACTTTTTTCGTTTTATTTATTAGCACGAGTTATTTCTCTCGACCTTTAAATGATCAGATTCTTGAAAACGAGCAGATGACCCATTTAAATGATTAAAATTATTCGATGCTTTCATTCATTACCTTTTTGCGTCATATTTTGAATTAAGGCTGAGTAACAGTTTGAGATTTTGTATGGGAGTGGGTCTTTCACTCCTTCCATCTCTCTTTTGTGCCTCTTTTTCTCTTGTCAATCTCTCTCTCTCTCTTGCCCTTCTCATGGACGATCTAGACGCAATATGGCTCGTTGGACGTAAAAGTTTTATTTTCTTGAACTTGTATCTTGTTTATCTTGACGTGTTGCATGCAGGAATGTTATGGGAAGGCTATATCGTCTGTACAGATTTGTATGTCAACGAGTGGGATGTGGTGAACGTCATTTATGTGTAGGTACCTACTTACTTACGGGAGTGTACGGTTCGATATTACTGCCAGAAGACACGCCCCTTTTCAAAGAGCGAGACAAAACGTTCGCTTCAATCTGTGAACTTAAAGCTCGTCGAGAGAAATAATTGAATTAAGATACGTTATAATAGGATGCAGGCCAAACTCAAATGTATTTCTCATTAAATATTTTTAATTAATCTAAGGAATTTAAGAAGTGTATTAAATCAACACAATTATCCGCAGTTCATTTTTCTTTCCCGTTTAAAACATTCCACGCAGTGGGTCGCAGAAGAATATCCTTAACATGAAATGCGGCCCGTGGATTTAGCGCAGTGTCATCATGCGGCCCACGCGTGCTAGAGTTTGAGATCCATAGTTCAGATACTTAGGGCTTAAACTTTAAAAGTGAGACGTAAATAATAGGATAACCATCAAAGACACTGTTGATACGGAATTTCACTTTAAATTTATATTCTCAGGCATTGAAAATAGGGTCAAAGAAATAATATAAACAGAATGACAGGAGTGAATGTTGCGTAGTACGAGGTCGATGTAATAGGAAGTGGTTTTAGGTTTTTGCGGGATAGAACGTTTGCGGGGAAAATAGGACGTGGATCAGCGCAGACAGACGCGCAATCCCTTTTTTTGTTTCTCTGCTCTTCCTTTCTAACAATGTCTCTCTCCACTACCCCTTTTCCTGCATCTTCCTTCCTCAACTCCTTAGGGGATGTAGGGAGTGGCGGGGTGGAGAGGGGGGAAGGCTAAACAACGACAACTCCTTCATGGGTGAAAATTTCAAAAGAGCTAAGGCGTGGACAATGAGGCGTTTTGTGTGGCAAGCACAGAGGTCGCGCGTAATAAAATAATCTGATGTGGCTAACACATGACTTTCTCAACATTTGGGGTATAGATATTTAAAGTATTATGAATAGCATTATAGGGCAAAATTATTATTTCCTATCGTAAAGAATACAGTCGTCTTTATTACCGTAAATTAGGTATATTTTGAATATGTTTACAGAATTCACCGCTACATTATTATATTGTATATTGGAAATTACGAAAAAGTTGAATATCTCCGAAATCGATGGTCCAACGAAAATTTGTTTCAAACAAAACTTGGAAGAAATATTATTATCCACAACTTTGGTCCTCACGAAGATTACCAATAATGATGTTTTTAAGGAGATATTTGACGGAAACCGAAAAAACCGATTATTTATAAAGAATTCCTAAACAATAACTGCTATGGAAAATTGTTTCAAATGAAAGTTGTAGGAAATTACATTCTCTATAACATATATAATTGTATTTATAATAATGAAGTTTTAACGGAGAAATATCGCAAAAACCGAATCGGGTTTCGAATAAACCTAGACTTCCGGTTAACCGTTATTGTCCAAAAACTAATCAGTTCTTTGTGCTCATGCTAAAGTGTTATATATGAAATTTGGTAACGATATGGCAAGTACTTTTTGAGTTAGAGCGCCCACAATCACACACACACATCATTCCGAAAATAGACTAAACGTCTTCTAGGGACTTTAAAACGTGTATTTCCGTTGAAATCTCGAAGTCGATTTTTTTCGTGATCACAATACTTTCCCATTACTACGCATGGAGAAAGTAAGAAACGAAGGTTGCTACGCGACCGCGCCTTGCTAGTTTTCCTGTTTCGGGATCTTCGTTTTGTCCGATAAAGCGGATGGATTTTTCGCTTCACAAGGAAATGGTATTGTGCTCGTTTAATTGAGAGTGAGGGAGGGAAGGAAAGAGTGATATACGTTTATATATACCTATACTAGCAGCCCGTTGCAGCTAAGCTTGCAAATAATCTAAATAGTTCTGCCCTAGGTTAGATCTTCTTTGTTCCCTATTCATTTGACGTGTTTCCCTATTTCTTTGTCTTTCTTGTACTACTCTCCGCTCCTCATCTACACGGGCAATCCTGTGAGCTTCCGCATCTCTTTCTCTCTTTCCTACAATACTCTTCCTTTGATCTCTGGCTCCTCTTCCTTTCTCTGGCAGCTGTAGCTGGGTTAATAGCTCTTCTTTTTTTCTTGGCATTTTAAAATATTCTGCGATTTTACAGCAATATATTAGATCAATTACGTGATCACAATGCCACAGAGTTACTCAATGCTAGTTTAATATCGCGGTATATTCAAAGGGGAAATTTTTTAAATTCTACCTTACCTTAGTTCGAATGATTATCGTTGCACCCTTATAGACGAACTCACAAACAGTTGCTTTCCTTCAAGTATCTATCAACGATGGCTTTTAACCTCTTACAGGACCTACTATAAAGGCGACGTCAATGCAAGCGTTTATTTAGATTATCAATGAAAAGAAGATAACAATAACGCTTTTCTTTCGTCTATTTGAAGGTTTAATTGTGTTTAATTGGCCTTAAATGAATCGGAGGCAACAATGAGGGTCTCCTTGGCAACGCCCGGAATGAGTACGAAAAATCCATAAAATTAGAAAAAAGAATGCGTATTTCTATAAAATTCGACCGCATAACGTGTAAACATTGCAAGAATAAGACAGTATAGAGCTTTAGCCGTCGAATAAAGGAAAAAAGAAGAAAATCGGTCCATAATTACATATTTTAATGAACGAAGAAAAAAAACCTTGCACTCTGAAAAATCGAAAATCCCGTGTAAACTTATGGGAAAATATAATTGTCTCCTGGATTCGAACCCGGGACACTTTAGCAAACAAAAATATTTTTCCACGGACCTCATAGCTAGTAGAAACAAAACACCGTTGACCGCATATCTTTACGACGAACGGTTTTCTAGAGGCGGTTGTTGTTGCTGCAGCGAAGGTGCTGGCCGTTTTATCTCGCTTTCATCCGCGGCTGGCCATTTCCACCGCTCCTTGAGGTTATTTTCAGAGCCGTGTTTGTATACCTCGCTGACTGATTCTCGGGAATATTTATTTTCGGATTCTACGAATTTTTGATCCTTTTTTTTTAAATCTCTCGTTATTTTTGACTTCTCCTTTTGCGCGCTCTTTGGGTCGTTATGAATAGACCCCGAGGGTGATCGGAACACATCTTCCGAACGCTTCAAGGTATGGTTGTTGGCTCACGAACACGATTGCGCTTACAAAAAGCATACACTATAAGCGGCTATAGTTAAGTTTTAACTTCGTCTTTGGTTCTGTACTTATAAAGTTGTATTTATTTTATATTTCTGAAGTTAAATTTTCGATTGACAATAATTCACACGGTAGTGCTTTCGGATAAATAGAAGGTTTATTTATTGCGTGGCGTTTATACGGATGGCCACTCCATTATGTCAACTCGATACATATCCTAAAAGGAATTTGAACAGACTTATTTTCAGAAAAACGTCATCCGATCGTAATTTTTGTCTCTTTCCTCTTTCGCTGATAAAAACTGCCTTTTATGGGTCGGTCTCCGCGTGTCGCATGCGAAAGGCTTATTTTCCATTCGAAAACCTCGTAGAATTATTAAAAACGTTTCAGCGTTCAATGTCACGTGTTTCACTGCGCGACAATTTTTTGTGCACGTAGATTTTCTTCATTGAAATAAAAAATCTGATGTGGCTAACACATTACTTGCTCCACATTTGGGGTATAGATATTTAAATTATTATGAATATCATTATGAGGCAAAATTATTATTTCGTATCGTAAAAGAATACAGTCGTCCTTATTGCCGTAAATTATATTTTGAATATGTTTACAGAATTCACCGCTACATGGTGGTAGCGCTGTATACTGAAAATTACGAAAAAAGTTTAATATCTTCGAAATGGATGGTTACACGAAAATTTGTTTCAAACAAAACCTGGAAGAAATATTATTCTCTAAAACGTAGGTCCTCACGAAGATAACCAATAACGACGTTTTAAAGGAGATATTTGACGGAAACAGAAAAAACCGAGTATTTTATATAATAATAGCCGTCATCCGTTGGTTGGTTGGTTGATCACGCTATGCAAACGCTAATAACTCGAGAAATAATAATGATAGAAACTCGAAATTTGGTAGAGATGCTTGATTAACACTTTTTCTGTTGATGACGAATTTAAATCGCGAAAAAATTACTTGGTTCCTCTCCAAGAGAGGCATTTCCTTTTCCCATTACTTAACATGTGAAACGCGATTTTTCGACGTGCAGGTTTTTTTCATTTGGAAATTAAAATTAGAAAAAAAAATTAACTCACGACCTTCGGACTTGAACCATTTTGAAGAAAAATTTATAAAGTTTCTTATTCTGTTCGTCTTTTTTCGCCCACAGTTCGAAATATTCCATGTTAAACGTTTAATTTGCATATTTTGTGGAAATCTCGCCATTTTAACGTGATGTTGCTATGTCGACCATTATCATTGTTAGCTTCAATACGAGAGAGAGAGAGGGGGGAAGGAAGTGGAGAGATTGGCGTGTTTTGTGGAAAATAAGTATATTTACGTAAATATAAAAAATTTTAAGTATCAACAGTGTCATTTTATAAAAATTGGAAATAAAAAGTATTCTTAAATTAAATTCTTCGTAAACCATACGTGATTACGGATTTATATTGTTATTCCTCGAATTAATTTCGTAACAATGGCCGAAGTTGGGAAACGAATATAAATTAAAATTCAATTAAAATGAAAAGGGCATTTAAAGCTGTTAACAGGCAATTTTCGAAGAAACAACAGTGGATCTTTTAATTAATTGATTTGTTTTTATAAAAGGAATTTTGGTGCTTATTTAATACAGAGTAAGTTCTAAGGCTTATAATCCATTTAAATCTGATAACAGTGGCTATTATAGTTTAAAGAAAGGACTTTATTTATTCACTTTACAGAATGAATTAATTTTAGGCTAGCATTGCCTATTATAAAAGGAGTTACTTAGGAAATTACAGTATGTAAAATGGAAGTTGTACTGAATTGAGTAAAGTATTTTGGGTACTTTCCTGTTAACGGGAATACCTCAAAAAATAAACACGTATTGTTGTGATATGTTACGACGTATTTGTTTGTTAACAATGCGTAACAAGGGGGGAATTACTTAAAAATCACACTTTTTTGAAACTTATTTATTAGTAAAAGCAACATAATTACAAATACAAACTAAATTTATGTTACTAGGGGGCCAATATGTCTTTATGGCATTTAAAATAGCTGGAAATATGTCGATTTCTTTGTTATGTTGTGGCCACATGAATCCTTCTGCTGACAGGCTTTCGCGTTGCATTTCCAAAATATTCTGTCGCAGAAGTAAAGTATCATAATATGATCCTTCTTGCACATTCGCCCTTTAGATAAAATATCATGGTCTTGAAGCAAAGATACAGCTTCTTCTTCACTCCTCGGCAAGCTCCACAAATTCATCATTAAGGGATCAACGTAAATATCTTAACGAGATTTGTCACGCATTGTTAACAATCAAAATATCACAACATATCACAACAATACGTGTTTATTTTTTGAGGTATTCCCGTTAACATGAAAGTACCAATTCAAAGCAAAAATCAATTTAAATCTATTGAAAGTTGTTGTTTCGGAAACTGAGAAGTCCAGAGTGGTGAGCGGACGCTAAACGATATTAAGGTACATTTTATTCCAAAATCTTTTGTTCACTTTTCAGAATGAATGAATTCTAGGTTAACATTGCATATTATAAAAGGATTTTCTTTGGAATAAGAAGTTTGTTATGTGGTTCTTTTAACTGAATTGAATCAAGTTCTCTTCTAAGTTTGAAATCCATTTAAAACTGGTGAAAGTGGTTGTTTCGGAAACTGAGAAATATCGCAAAAACCGAATCGGGTTTCGAATAAACCTCGACTTCCGATTAACCGTTAGTAGGAGAGAAGTAAGGCTTCTGGGACAAAATCCAAGATGGCGGAGACTAGACAGTGGCGTCACCTTAGAAAACCAGAACTAAGAAAGTGAAAGCATGCAGTACCTTGGAGGGGGGGGGGGGGGGGGGGGGGGGGTGCCTCGTGTAGACTGCTTTCTATGGTGCTATTTTTTTAGATAAAAACTATAAAATTAGGGTAATTCTACTCGCATTTGAATTCTGTCTTCAAAAATAAGAAACTACAATTTATATTCTATCCAATAGTTGAAGTCCCGAGTTCGTATCCTGACGGGAAGTAATTTTAAAATGCAAATATAAAAACCTCTACATCAATTTACATGTTTTCTTATGGGCAAAAAATGGGGTAAAAAGGGGCCAAAATAGCCCCTCAGAATAGGAATTTTTCCAGTTTCGGATTTTTTCCTTTGGTTGTGACTAAAAAGCTATAATGCTACCAAATTTCAAGTTTCCAGCACATCTGGAAGTGCCTAATAATTTTGTATCCTCCTATATATATGATATACTAGTCAATATGTGCTTGCATTCTGCAAGCATTTTCAAATTTTAGCCTTTTTGCAAATTCAAATTATACCCAATCGATGTTGTACATAATCATATAACCATGTCAAATTTGGAGTTTGTTGCTCATTTAGAAGTGCCTTATAATTTTAATCCTCGTATAGGGCAATAATGGAGCAAAACAGCCACTAACATTATGAGTTATTACACTCTCAGATTTTTTCCATCTGTTGTAACTAAAAACCCATAATTCTGACAAATTTCAAGTTTGTATCTCATTAAGAAGTGCCTTATAATTATCACACTCGTATAGGGCCGAAAAAGGGCAAAACCAAACATTAAAAATAGGAATTTTTGCAATTTTATCTTAGTTTGCCATGAAAATTCTATAATCGTGCCAAATTTCAAGTCTCTAGGTCCTATGCAGCTGCGTCGCATTTTTTGTTCTCGCATGGTGTCGAAAAGGGGCAAAACCGCCCTTTAAAAATGAGAATTTTTGTAATTTTGTAATTTTACCTTAGGTTGCAATGAAATATCAATAACCGTGCCAAATTTCAAGTCTCTGGGTCCTATGCAGTTGCATCGCCTTTTTTGTTCTCGAATGGGGCAATAATGGGGCAAAACAGCCCCAAAAATGAGGATTATATCAATATCGGATTTCCTTCATTAGGTGTAGTTTAACATTAACAGCATTAAAATATAAGCCTCTGATTCCCATTAAAAGCTTACCCATATGAAAGGATAGAGCTTCTTACCAAGGAAACCTATTGTAAGACCCAGAAAAATTACTACTTTTTTGAGATAAAAACTATAAATTTACGTTAATTCTACTCGGATTTGCATTCCGTCTTCAAAAATAAGAGACTACAATTCATATTCTATCCGATAGTTTAAGTCTTGAGTTCACGTCCTGACGGGAAATAATTTTAAAATGCAAATATAAAAACTACATCAATTTACATGTTTTCTTATGGGCAAAAAATGGGGCAAAAAGGGGCCAAAATAGCCCCTCAACATAGGAATTTCGCCAGTTTCGGATTTTTTCCTTTGGTTGTGACCAAAAACCTATAATCCTACCAAATTTCAAGTTTCTGGCACATCTGGAAGTGCCTCATAATTTTGTATCCTCATATATATATATATATATATATATATATATATATATATATATATATATATATATATATATACCATTTTCAATCCAATAGCAACACTTTTCAAGTCAATAACAACACTTTTCAAGTCAATAACAACACTTTTCAAATCAATAGCAACACTAATTAAAATAACCTTCAAGGCTCTTCAAACCATAACGGCATTTCTTACTTGCAATTGCGATTCTTATTTATATTATAAAATTAAAGTTGAAGGTAATAATGCTTTAATTAAAGTCATTGTATTGTTTTAAAGGTTCTAACTTTAAATTATGGTTACAATTAAGATAAATGTCATCTCATGACTTTTTAAGACCTAATCTTCATTTATTGTTATTTTATATAATATAATATATTTTTTTATCTTTAGCGTTTTCAACATGTATGTTTTTCTATTTTTATTTTTAATTTTAATTTTAGAAGTGAATAATACTCATGGACAGTAAATGAATACTAGATTCCCAATGTGCAGAGTACTCCGCTTTGAGTATGCGACATATCGAGAGGGAGAGAAATAAAACAGCCCTCGGAAGTTGTATGTGCACTCCCTAAATATGCGTTTGAGACCTGCAATGGAGTTGTTAGGTCGAACCTGTCGTTCTGAGAGGTAAAGAAAAAAACTGCAGACGTAAATGATTCAAGTCAATAACAACACTTTTCAAATCAGTAACAACATTTATTAAAATCGATAACATTTTAAAAATCAATAAGAACATTTTTAAAATCAATAACATCATCTTAGTTATCTTGTAACTTAACTTCAAAAACACGGACAACATATTATTAAACATAATAAAAACAACCTGTATAGCCTGCACTTATTGTTAAATTAATGAGTGTATGGCATTCCTGCCGAACGGAATGCAAATCCGAGTAGAATTAACATAAATTTATAGTTTTTATCTCAAAAAAGTAGTAATGTTTCTGGGTCTTACAATAGGTTTCCTTGGTAACAAGCTCTATCCTTTCATATGTGTAAGCTTTTAATGGGAATCAGAGGCTTATATTTTAATGCTGTTAATGTTAAACTACACCTAATGAAGGAAATCCGATATTCATATAATCCTCATTTTTGGGGCTGTTTTGCCCCATTATTGCCCCATTCGAGAACAAAAAAGGCGATGCAACTGCATAGGACCCAGAGACTTGAAATTTGGCACGGTTATAGAAATTTCATTGCAACCTAAGATGAAATTATAAAATTACAAAAATTCTCATTTTTAAAGGGCGGTTTTGCCCCTTTTCGGACCCATGCGAGAACAAAAAATGCGAGGCAGCTGCATAGGACCTAGAGACTTGAAATTTGGCACAATTATAGGATTTTCATAGCAAACTAAGATAAAATTGTAAAATTGCAAAAATTCCAATTTTTAATGTGTGGTTTTGCTCTTTTTCGGCCCCATACGAGTGTGATAATTATAAGGCACTTCTTAATGAGATACAAACTTTAAATTTGGCAGAATTATGGGTTTTTAGTTACAACAGATGGAAAAAATCTGAGAGTGTAATAACTCATAATGTTAGTGGCTGTTTTGCTCCATTATTGCCCTATACGAGGATTAAAATTATAAGGCACTTCTAAATGAGCAACAAACTCCAAATTTGACGTGGTTATATGATTATGTACAACATCGTTTGGGTATAATTTGAATTTGCAAAAAGGCTAAAATTTGAAAATGCAAGCATCCGAAAAGGGGCAAAACCGCCCTTTAAAAATGATAATTTTTGTAATTTTATAATTTCATCTTAGGTTGCAATGAAATTTCTATAACCGTGCCAAATTTCAAGTCTCTGGGTCCTATGCAGTTGCATCGCCTTTTTTGTTCTCGAATGGGGCAATAATGGGGCAAAACAGCCCCAAAAATGAGGATTATATGAATATCGGATTTCCTTCATTAGGTGTAGTTTAACATTAACAGCATTAAAATATAAGCCTCTGATTCCCATTAAAAGCTTACACATATGAAAGGATAGAGCTTGTTACCAAGGAAACCTATTGTAAGACCCAGAAACATTACTACTTTTTTGAGATAAAAACTATAAATTTATGTTAATTCTACTCGGATTTGCATTCCGTTCGGCAGGAATGCCATACACTCATTAATTTAACAATAAGTGCAGGCTATACAGGTTGTTTTTATTATGTTTAATAATATGTTGTCCGTGTTTTTGAAGTTAAGTTACAAGATAACTAAGATGATGTTATTGATTTTAAAAATGTTCTTATTGATTTTTAAAATGTTATCGATTTTAATAAATGTTGTTACTGATTTGAAAAGTGTTGTTATTGACTTGAATCATTTACGTCTGCAGTTTTTTTCTTTACCTCTCAGAACGACAGGTTCGACCTAACAACTCCATTGCAGGTCTCAAACGCATATTTAGGGAGTGCACATACAACTTCCGAGGGCTGTTTTATTTCTCTCCCTCTCGATATGTCGCATACTCAAAGCGGAGTACTCTGCACATTGGGAATCTAGTATTCATTTACTGTCCATGAGTATTATTCACTTCTAAAATTAAAATTAAAAATAAAAATAGAAAAACATACATGTTGAAAACGCTAAAGATAAAAAAATATATTATATTATATAAAATAACAATAAATGAAGATTAGGTCTTAAAAAGTCATGAGATGACATTTATCTTAATTGTAACCATAATTTAAAGTTAGAACCTTTAAAACAATACAATGACTTTAATTAAAGCATTATTACCTTCAACTTTAATTTTATAATATAAATAAGAATCGCAATTGCAAGTAAGAAATGCCGTTATGGTTTGAAGAGCCTTGAAGGTTATTTTAATTAGTGTTGCTATTGATTTGAAAAGTGTTGTTATTGACTTGAAAAGTGTTGTTATTGACTTGAAAAGTGTTGCTATTGGATTGAAAATGGTATATATATATATATATATATATATATATATATATATATATATATATATATATATATATATATGAGGATACAAAATTATGAGGCACTTCCAGATGTGCCAGAAACTTGAAATTTGGTAGGATTATAGGTTTTTGGTCACAACCAAAGGAAAAAATCCGAAACTGGCGAAATTCCTATGTTGAGGGGCTATTTTGGCCCCTTTTTGCCCCATTTTTTGCCCATAAGAAAACATGTAAATTGATGTAGTTTTTATATTTGCATTTTAAAATTATTTCCCGTCAGGACGTGAACTCAAGACTTAAACTATCGGATAGAATATGAATTGTAGTCTCTTATTTTTGAAGACGGAATGCAAATCCGAGTAGAATTAACGTAAATTTATAGTTTTTATCTCAAAAAAGTAGTAATTTTTCTGGGTCTTACAATAGGTTTCCTTGGTAAGAAGCTCTATCCTTTCATATGGGTAAGCTTTTAATGGGAATCAGAGGCTTATATTTTAATGCTGTTAATGTTAAACTACACCTAATGAAGGAAATCCGATATTGATATAATCCTCATTTTTGGGGCTGTTTTGCCCCATTATTGCCCCATTCGAGAACAAAAAAGGCGATGCAACTGCATAGGACCCAGAGACTTGAAATTTGGCACGGTTATTGATATTTCATTGCAACCTAAGGTAAAATTACAAAATTACAAAAATTCTCATTTTTAAAGGGCGGTTTTGCCCCTTTTCGACACCATGCGAGAACAAAAAATGCGAGGCAGCTGCATAGGACCTAGAGACTTGAAATTTGGCACGATTATAGAATTTTCATGGCAAACTAAGATAAAATTGCAAAAATTCCTATTTTTAATGTTTGGTTTTGCCCTTTTTCGGCCCTATACGAGTGTGATAATTATAAGGCACTTCTTAATGAGATACAAACTTGAAATTTGTCAGAATTATGGGTTTTTAGTTACAACAGATGGAAAAAATCTGAGAGTGTAATAACTCATAATGTTAGTGGCTGTTTTGCTCCATTATTGCCCTATACGAGGATTAAAATTATAAGGCACTTCTAAATGAGCAACAAACTCCAAATTTGACATGGTTATATGATTATGTACAACATCGATTGGGTATAATTTGAATTTGCAAAAAGGCTAAAATTTGAAAATGCTTGCAGAATGCAAGCACATATTGACTAGTATATCATATATATAGGAGGATACAAAATTATTAGGCACTTCCAGATGTGCTGGAAACTTGAAATTTGGTAGCATTATAGCTTTTTAGTCACAACCAAAGGAAAAAATCCGAAACTGGAAAAATTCCTATTCTGAGGGGCTATTTTGGCCCCTTTTTACCCCATTTTTTGCCCATAAGAAAACATGTAAATTGATGTAGAGGTTTTTATATTTGCATTTTAAAATTACTTCCCGTCAGGATACGAACTCGGGACTTCAACTATTGGATAGAATATAAATTGTAGTTTCTTATTTTTGAAGACAGAATTCAAATGCGAGTAGAATTACCCTAATTTTATAGTTTTTATCTAAAAAAATAGCACCATAGAAAGCAGTCTACACGAGGCACCCCCCCCTCCCCCCCCCCCCCCCCCCTCCAAGGTACTGCATGCTTTCACTTTCTTAGTTCTGGTTTTCTAAGGTGACGCCACTGTCTAGTCTCCGCCATCTTGGATTTTGTCCCAGAAGCCTTACTTCTCTCCTACTACCGTTATTGTCGAAAAACTAATCAGTTCCTTGTGCCCATACCAAAGTGTTTTATATGAAATTTGGTAACGATATGGCAAGTAATTTTAGAGTTAGAGCGCGCACAATCATATACATCCACACACACAGACATCATTCCGAAAATAGTCTAAGCGTGTTCTAGGAACCTCAAAACGTGTATTTCCATTGAAATCTCGAAGTCGATTTTTTCGTGAATACAATACTTCCCATTACTACGTATGGAGAAAGTAAAAAGCAAAATATCTCCGAAATGGAATTTCCCTAATTGCCGCCGCGTGTTCCCTTTTTACACTCTCCATACGTAGTAATGGGAAAGTATTGTGATCACGGAAAAAATCGATTTCGTGATTTCAACGGAACTACATTTTTTGAGGTCCCTAGAACACATTTAGACTATTTTTGGAATGATGTCTGTGTGTGTGTGTGTGTGTGCGTGTGTATGTGATTTTGGGCGCTCTAACTCAAAAAGTACGTTTCATATCGTTACCAGACTTCAAATATAACACTTTGGTATGGGCACAAAGAACTGATTAGGTTTTGGACAATAACGGTTAACCGGAAGTCGAGGTTTATTCGAAACCCGATTCGGTTTTTGCGATTTTTCTCTGTTAAAACATCATTATTGTATATACAATTCTAAACAAAAGTTATAGAGAATGTAATTTCCTACAGTTTTCATTTGAAACAATTTTCTATAGGAGTTATTGTTTAGGAGTTATTTATAAATAACCGGTTTTTCGGTTTCCGTTAAATATCTCCTTAACAACATCGTGATTGGTAATCTTCGTAAGGACCAAAGTTGTAGAGAATAATATTTCTTCCAAGTTTTGTTTGAAACAAATTTTCGTCGAACCATCCATTTCGGAGATATTCGACTTTTTTCGTGAGTTCCACTATATAGCGCCACCACCATGTAGCGGTGAATTCTGTAAACATGTTCAAAATATACCTAATTAACGGCAATAAGGATGGCTGTATTCTTTTACGATACGAAATAATAATTTTGCCTCATGATGCTATTCATAATAATTTAAATAACTAATCCCCAAATATGGAGAAAGTCATGTGTTGGCCACAGCAGATTTTTCCTTCTCATTGTAAACCCCTATCCTTCTCTGATGCGGTAAATTTGTCGCTGTTTTATTTCTTAACAAGTTAATGTTTTCCGTATGTGTTAGAGTGTTTCTGTTGGGTTATCCTTGGTGTCCTCAGGAGTCCATTGTTTTTGTAAGCTCATAATTTGATTAAAAATATTTTTACATTTACTTTTAAAGTAAGTAAATATTAAGTTATTTATTTTAGACTATGACTAATCCATTTTCAATAATTTTTATCTTATCATTTCTATTTGTTCTTGCGACTTAAGAGTACCGGCGCCTTTTTCTTCTTTATCGTTGCTTACGAATGCAATAGAGGGATTAGATAAGGACGGATAAACCTTCTCATGTCATTTTTTTCATGAACGCAATACTTTCTCACTACGTATGGAGAAAGTAAAAAGAAATTTCGGCGTGGTATTCGGAGCGGTATTCACTGGTCGGATCGATAAATATAAACATTTCATGCCATAATAAAGTGCTCGATTTATCGATTATTTCCGGTTTCCGCGACTATCCACATTCAGAGCTTACAGCTCCTAAAACATAGAATACTAGCTAAAAAGCTCGGCTTCGCTTGGGAAAATTCTCTTTTAAGTAGCAAACGTTTTTTATTGCTCGGGGCGAACGTTCCCCATTCCGTAATTACGCAAGCGATGCTTACATTACGATTTACTACTTTATGTATTGTATTGTAATGTTTTACCATTAATACAATTACGCATTAACGTCTTACTTAATATTCACATGGATAGTTGCCCCGAAGCCTTTAAATTAGCAATAAAATTATGTGGATTATGTCAGTACTATTAGCCAAAACGTAAACAATAAACAACATCTTGGTTACCGAACAAATATAAGTAGATGTATCGATTTATGCTGCGATAAATCTTTCAATGTTAATGGTAAAAGATAACAATGTTCTAACATTCCTTAAAAATCATTTGACTCACTTCAAAAGTATTCATAGACTATATTTAGGCATGAATCCATTTGTACCCTTATCTTGGAGTTAGCTATTCTTCCTCTACGGCGCGCCACGGCGTGGATGTCTCTAACTTTGAAGAGGACAACAATTAAGAAATTTAGCTTTGTTGCCGTCTGGAAAATGGACATCTAAACCGATAAATAAAGAAAAATTTCGAGCGATTTAGCATGTAATATGACAAAACATTAACAGAATTAAAATATTCAGTCTTTCGTGCGTAAAATAATCCATTTCCCGTGATCGTAAGTTAATATTTAGGTATAATTATATCCACATCAGTGAAGGGCTGCATGGCATTTTGGGATTTCTCCACACCATTTCCCATGCATTCTTATGGAAATAGTATTTTGTTGACCCAATGGGGTATAAGAGACTCCACGGTCTGCAAA
The DNA here is from genome assembly GCA_036926305.1 of Uropetala carovei. Taxonomy (NCBI): domain Eukaryota; kingdom Metazoa; phylum Arthropoda; class Insecta; order Odonata; family Petaluridae; genus Uropetala; species Uropetala carovei. The sequence continues at coordinate 1,432,231 of JAXCHB010000167.1, forward strand.
GTTCTTCCTTTGGTCCATAGGATGGCCCATGAAACTTTTGAATTCGATAGCTTGAGCGGTCTAAAAACGTTTAAAGAACGTACATACATACACACACACACACTAAAATATTTATAAGATTAAACGGAAACGGAATTTTCGGTGTTAAAATGCCTATGACCCCCTCCAATAGGATGTCTTGACGGAGTGATGTTTTCGTTTCTTTCGGAGTTTTTGCAGAGCCACAATGTTTTTCTGTAATATTTCCATTTAATATTTATAGCAACAAGGATTTAAAAAATAGCGTTTCTGGAACAGTTGGAAATACTTTTACACCACAATGATAACACAGTCAACCTCGTTAACGAACTTATTTCCCCCACCAACTCTCCCTTGCTTACTTTGTTTCTCCCTAACACCCACCCCTCCCCAATACCTTGATTCAGCCCCTCCCCCCCATTCATTGGTCCCCTCTCTATACACATTTCCCTCCCCCACTCCCCTCAGATTCCGTATTTATTTGTGTTGCTTCTTGTTTTTGTACTTGATGATGACTAGATATTAGTCGAAACCGGTCGTTTTTTCTGTTAATAAAAGTGGAACTTTTACTAAGTTATCCTTCTCATTCTTTTAGTAGTATATTGTTAGAAGTAAAAAATTCACGGTTAAATGAAATGTATACATAACCCAAGCATTTATAAAACAGTTAATCAAGGAAGAAAAACTGTTTCATTCCTGTGAAAAATACATTTTTAATGCCTTGTTCCTCGCAAATCAACTTTGTGCAAGTTTTTTTGTTTTCCCCAATTTCGATAGTTATACAAAACAATTTAACAATGATTGCATAATCGAATTTTTTCTTACTATGTATTACTTGTTTGGCGAACTTTAGACGGCACCCGGCACCGCAACATTAAAAACAACACAGTCGGCAGAAAAGTCGAAGTAACCCGGAATGGATCCCAATTGGTATCCTGTGGGTTAAGAAAATGGACGCTACACTGTTTTAATTCGTGATAAGGAATCGAAATTCTTGAGTACGTCCGCATTGCGTGCCACGTGTTCGATTGCATGCCGATCGGTACGATTCGGTAGAATGCGACGAAAAATACGAAGTTCAAGGTCGACTTCGTAACCCTTTCAAACCATTACATAATGTCCTGTTAAGGGAATAACTGGGTAAGTTTAAAGTGGTAGATTCATCGATCGAAGCGCTGGTTGAGATGTTGGACGAGAGGAACTCCCATTTGACCGTGGAGGAGGGGTGAAGAGGGGACTGGGATGGCGTGGGCTCTGGATCACTGCTATTAATGTTACCGAAGTGACATATTGGCGCTTAAATGCTTGTCCATATTCAGGTTTCCTTTCTTTTCTTTATGTTATTATTCTGATAATTTCACGCGACATAAATTCCATTTTTACTTATCGTAATTCATGCATCTATATTGCATGTATGAACTAAGTCAAGCGCTGTGTTTGTCAAACAGGAAAGGATTTAGTACGTGGAAATTATTTCTTCTTGAAATGTTCAAACTGAAATTATTGAGCTTAAATGTATTGCTTTCATAAAATAAGTCATAAAGTCCCGTCCCTGCGACATGTTTCTGAAACAAAGTTGCTGTTTGTTTCTTCATGTCGCTAGATGTTCCTTGATGTTTATGTCGCAAGAGACAAAAGTTTCCTCTTGTCGCGTGTTTCTTTTTGGAGCAGTAAAGATCAAAGGAAAACAAGAAACACGAGTCGACGTGCAGCGACAGAAACAAAATGTTCCTTGTGTGTGGACGGTTTGTAACCAGTTGTCGCCTGTTGCTCGATCTCAGTAGTTGAGCGAGGTTGCTGTTGTCTTTTGCTTGAGGTAGTAGTTTTTTTAGTTGTAGTAAAATGACTTTCTGGACCAACGATAAAATTATTCAACTTCTTGAACTTTATAAAGAAAATGAATGTTTGTGGAATCCCAGAAGTGCAAAACACAAATGTCGAAATACAGTTAACGATGCATGGAAAGACTTGTCACTGGCTGTGGGAGCTGATGTCACAGAAGTAAAACGAAAAATGAAGTTTTACCGTATCGCCAGTTGAAGAAATCTGGGGCCGGAGCTGAAAGAATTCCCAGGTGATTCGCTTACAACAAAGCAGCCAGATTTCGAAGTAGCCATTGAGGGACCCATAATAAAACACACCCTAAGCTAGAGGTGGGGAAACTACGGCCCGCGGGAGCACATTATACGGCCCGCGATTGCATTACAAAAGCGAACTATGAATGTAACACTGACAATTTCGTATTTTTTTTGGCTAAAATTACGGCCGGAAAACCTTTGCTTGTGAAATTTAACAATAAAATGTTATTGATTATCAATTTTCACAGATAGAAACCTTCGCATTCTCTCATGTAACTTCCGATGTGGATCCTAATGTGGCCCGCCGAAGCATTTTCATCTGTTATAACTCTGTTATAGCTCTCTATTCAATATGGTATACACGGTATGGTGGTTTAAATTCTTTTGCTATGGTGGTTTAAATTCTTTTGCGTGTAATTAAACGGGGAATATTCCGGGCGCTTTGGAATCGAACCGAGGGCACCTAAGGAAATCTTATCTTCGAATTATTGTAGTAAACCACCATACCTACAAACTTACCGAATTTCATTTCTGTAACTTATCGGGAAGTGCCACAATGTATAAAAAATATTTCCATTCGTAAATTCCCTTTAAATGCCCGCCAAACGTTGTGTGTTCTGGTGTAGAGTTGGTAACGTCGAACTTGAGCTTTCTGCTAAGAGGTACTACCCCCTCCTCCTGGCAGCGAAGAGATACGGGCTGTCCCGAGTGCGGCCGAAATCTCACCCGGCAACTCATTTGAAAACGACCATAAGCAATCTCAAAGACTAATGCTCGTCAAAAGTTTCTCCACCCCTGCCCTAAGCGCTCAAGATATCGAGAATGCGAGCAAGTGGTACTAAATTTAATTCTTACAGACATAGTTTTAGTAGAAAAATCGTATATAATAATTCTCATGTGTCAGTCTGCCCGTCTTCCCCCCCCCGTATCTCAAAAGCCGTTTGTGGTAGAGATATGAGGTAAACTGCGTTTTGTTTCTACAAACTAGGAGGTCCCTATAAAAATACTTTCATTTTCATAGTCTCGGGTTAGAATCCAGGAGACAATTAAATTTTCCATAAGTTTACCCGGAATTTTCGATTTTTCAGAGTACAAGGTTTTTTTCATTCATTCATCAAAATACGTAAATATGGACCGATTTTCTTCGTTTTTTGCTTTATTCGACGGCTAAAACTCTAACTATCATATTCTTGCCATGTTTAAATGCTAATATATTGCTGTAAAATCGCAGAAAATTTAAAAATGCCAAGGGGTAGACCAGCGAAAAGGAGAGCTATTAGCCCAGCTACAGCTGCCAGAGAAAGGAAGAGGAGCCAGAGATCAAAGGAAGAGTATTGTAGGAAAAAGAGAGAAAGAGATTAGGAAAGAGAGAGAAAGAGATGCGGAAGCTCACAGGATTGCCCGTGAAGATGAGGAGCGGAGAACGCAGAAAGAGAGAGGAATTCGGAAGCTCATAGGATTGTCCACGAAGATGAGGAGCGGAGAGTACAAGAAAGACAAACCTCTGAGCGCCTATGACATTCGCTCAGCTTTTAAGCGTGTTTAATTCTGAAAATGCGGGGCAGGTGGAACAAATTTTAGAAATGCGGGACATTTTCCGGGACTCATCATCATGCGGGACAAACGAACGAAATCCGGGACTGTCCCGCCTAATCCGGGACGGTTGGCTGCTTTAGCTTACAACTACGTCTTGTTTCTGGAAGATAAAAACAACAATTACGACGTAAGCTGCAGCAACAAACAAAATTTCTTCTTCTCACATATTTCACTATTACTATTTCTCCCAAACACTCACTGTCTGGTGACGATGGAAACTGTTTCTTGTGTGTGTGTGTGTGGACACTTTGTTTCAAGGAACACCGAGAAACATGTTCCTGTGCGTCGCTTCCCAAATGTCACCAGAAACATGTCACTTCTTTGTGGACACTTTAGTTTCTTGTTGTCACCGCTGGTTTCCAAGTTACTGAAACATCTGTCTACACGAATGTTGACACTTACGGGGCTTTAGGTTTACACATTGAATTCTGTCTGTTAAATGTATTTTAGCATAACACGACTTATAAGTCTTAGAGATAGGTGTTTAAGCACTATGTTGATGCTTCATATTAGCGAAGAGAGTAAAGAAATGGAAATGGAATACATCTACTGTTTATTTTAAGTGCAAGTTACATAGGTGAAACATGCACTTCTTAATTACGAGTACTTTATACATATGGTCGAGCGCAGTGCCTCCCGAAAGCATCAACCCACATCATCAAACACTGCGAAAACCTCCAAACGAAGACTTTATACATAATTAGTGTTAATATGGATGTTATCATATCGTGATATGCGTCTCCTTGTGAGTGAATTTGTATCTGTTTGGATGTTTGCGCTGTAATTAGCGTGAAGGTTAAATTTAATCCTCCAAAACATTCCATAAAATTTTCTTCTTTTTTTCTTGTTTCAGGTGAGTTTCGCATGTCTCCGTTGTCACCTTAGTGAGCGAGTGTCTTCATTTTCATCCGTTACGGTAAGTAAACGAACGTTTAACGCTCGTAGCGTATTTAGAATTTCAAGTATAATTACAAGAAGACTTTATTAGTCTTTTGATTAGCGTTTGTTTCTCACAATCAGAGGAAATTGTCCAGAGAGACTTGTTATATAGGCGTTTCTTTTTGTCATACCGCAGAAATGAGAAGGTAGCAATCGAGATCATCCACCAATCCCTTGTGTTTGCATCTCACTTATATTCAAAATATTCGTTATTCGCAGTCGCACAGTAGAAGTAAAACTCCCCTCCCCCACTTGCTGTGTGCCTGCTTGCAGTACCGCCCCGATAAAGTTTCAAAGATTGATATCTCTGCTACTTCATATTCAAGCGTAGGGCACTTGGAATAATACTGGAGAGCAAATAATTACTTTAACGTGTTCCGTCTTTTCCTCCGTTTTGCGAATGGGTTTCCGGGAAGCCTCTCAGCAAGTGCTCCGATTACTTGTTCCTTTACTATTGATTATACAGAACCCAAATGGCAACAAAAATGTCGGGAAAATTACACCCAGTCATCTGCATTCCTTATATTTCTTACAATCAACATTCGGAAATACAGTTTCAACAGAATGAGTATGGGAGTTTTATTGCACTCAAAACATATACTTGCAGCCACACTTCAGCAGATTTTCGCCCAGCCGCAAATAAAACAAATATTTTTAGAAGATGCAGGGCCCGGTGCAGTCACATCGTTGACACCGTGATCTGTCAGCTCCGCTTGTACCAGCGAAAACTTTAAAATGCCATATGTAAAATTTTTTGGGAAACGTAGGGTGGGGGCAAGTGCTCCCTCCCCCTTTTGCCCTTACTGCGGGCGCCCATGTATATATGTATGTGTATATATATATATATGTAGTCCTTTTGTTATTCGACCTCGGGCACGAGAAAGGGCTTCCGGTTGCGACGGCGTGCGATCGATCTCGAAACGAAACACTCGTGCGTCTTTCTGAATTCCAAAAATGCACAATTTTTGGATCCGATTGGCTTATTTTTGGTCGCTTTAGCGATCGAAGGGTTAATCACAGACACAACTCGCCGTTTCCGAGTGGAAGGTGTTGTTGGTGAACGAGGTCGCCACCCCAGATTATCAGTTCCTCGCAGATCAATTCCTCCGTCACGTCTTGTGACGGAATCCCAACTAAGGGAGGAAGAAAGCGACGTTCTTTCGTCCCCATGGACTCCATTCCGATAGGCTCGCTGACATTCTTTCGCCGTCGCTAAGCGTTTCTTTTTTGTTGGATCGTAGTAGAGTAACGCGTGTATTAATCGTAGTGTACGCGAGGGCGTGTGTGGAACACGCATCTCCTGTATCAATGGAATCGCCGTTCAGCCCCTCCAATCTCTATCTCACTCTGCGCTTTTCGATTAAGGGTCGTCTATGTGTTCGTGGGACTGAGATGCGGCGTTGCCACATCTCCCCTCGGCACTCCCCCGCGTTGAAAACCACCCCCCTACCACCAACCACTTTACCTCCCTTTTCACGTTCCCTATCCCCCCGAGGAGATCCTGCGGCGCATGGGGGATGGATATATAGAATTGGGAGGCAGAGGGAGTTCTCCCTTTCTCCTCTCCTTCTATCTCAGCATCTCTCTCTCTCTCTTCTCCCTCTGCACTCTGGGTGGGTGACATTTCATTCCATGTGATTCTCCGCGCCATTGATTTTACTTTAACTTTTTACGTCAGCTCCCGTTTTATACGGAAATATCGCGGGAATAGAAGAATCCTGTCATTTGTGCTATCCTATTACCTATTTCCTTTGTACTTTTAAGGCGCGCACGAGGATCTTATTTCCGCCGTTTGCGATACTTACGATTGATATGGGGAACAATTCAATCGTTAGGCTGTCAAAATTTTATTTGTCGTGTTAACTGAGGCAGCATTGTTTTATTCCCATGCCTCGGTGAAATTTTAACGTGAATCAATTTTCGTTTTCAGGAAATACGGAGGTATTCTCTAGAGCGACTACTTGTTATTTTCTGGAGGACATGAAAAATGTCAAATAATAAGAATGTTGTTATTCGTCAAGTTTCGTTAATCAGAATATTTACTATAATAGAATCCTGATGCCTTGTTCCATTAATGAGTGGTATAATGGGAACAATTGTTTCCAAAATAATATAAATTCTCGTTAATGATTAATGCAGAACCGTGAGATACATATGACGGATAAACACCTATCAGACCCCAGAATCTTCGACCGTTTTAAAGGTACTTTCGCGATTGCTTATTTCTAGTATATTCATGTCAACATTGGAGTATATTTGTGTGATCCTTTTGAATTTTCGAACTTAATCACAACTCCAATCTATCGACCGAACAAGAGCTATACATATAAAATTATAAAACTTTGTTTGGTTTAACATACTACATTAATATTTGCCCATCGGGCATTGATGGCTCCTCGTGGACCTTTATGGAAATGAAAAATCACTAATTGTCTGTTTTATTTCTTTCTCTCTGGAGAAGCATTCTAATTTTAAAATTAAGACGTATGTTATTTATTGAGAAATTGTGTACAATCCTTTTAAAATAGCTCTCTAGAGACTTTGCACGCCCTACTATCCTATAAAAAGGTTAAAGCTCACGATTCCTCTGCAATAGCTGTATAAAATATGGTCATGATAATTTCAAATTAGTTTGTAAATGTAGCTTATATCACTGCGTTGATGTATGGATTATTTAAGAGACTAGAGTAAATTTCACATAAAAAAATGGAGATATTGTTGATATCTAGAGTTTAGCACGTTTGCAGCTAGTAATGATGGACGCCTTTAAGTTGCACAGTTGCACTTTAGAGAATGTCAAAGAGGAAATCCTGCGGCATTGGTAAGAAGGACGAGCGTGCGTGGTATGTCAGCTCATTTCCTATCGACACTTCCGTATAGAGCAGCGGTCTCCGTAACTGTCTACCCTGTCGATCCGGTGCAGTTCTCTTCGTCAGGAAAATCTCCTCTCGGGCACCCTTCCACCCGGTGATTGAATCACGTGATCGAGAAGTGCATTTGTGGAGTAAACTTACCTCATCTGAGGAAGCCGTCTCCTGTTTGTTGGTTCAATCCGACGTCAATATTCATCGTATGTTCACGGGAAAAAATAAGGTTTATACATGGCAGAAACAATCGGTTGCATCCTGTTCTCTCTCGCTTTATTGGTGAATTAATGACCGTTGCGGTCGGCATTCTGAAGGCTGAGGTTTTTATTTATGGCATATCCCGATGTTGCACGGAGAAGGAAGAAAAAATCCGCCCTCCGTAATCCTGTTCGCGGAAGTTTTGTTAAGCTTAATGGACGGCCATTTATTTTTTAATCCTTGGTTGTATTTTTACGTGGCATTCTGAAGGTCTTGACGTATATTTTTCAGGGAAATTTACGACTATATTTTTAGAGCCATCGCTTTCTGCTGCTCGCTTGCAATTTTTTTTTGTGCCTGGGGAAGTCATTAAAAGTTGTTTTTGTATAGATTTTACCGCTTTTTTATTTATTTAGGAAATAGATTTATTTTAGAGTTCGAAGGCTGTTGCAAGGATACCTTTTGATGCACTTGCAAATGCAAAAAAAGTCTCTCAAAACCGTTGTTTTGTTCCGGGCGTTTTCCTAGTTTCCGCTCATTTGAAAACTTTTTATTTTAGAAATTTTCTACGATACATAAACACAGAATAAAAGGGTCTTAGCATTTGTTTTTAAAAAATGTAGATTTGGTTAATGATCAGACTTTTCTGCTTAACGTGTTATTTTTAATATATGCCGCGATTACGAGTTTCGTTAAACGCAAAATTTTCTTATAAAATTTGAAGAATTGCAAACCCTTTTCCAAAGAACAGAAAAGAAATCTTGAGTGCCAATCCAGATGGCGCACTTTAATCTTTCGGCCATTGAGTGAGGAGGAGCTGATGCCGAAAAATGAAATCGTTTGAAAATTATTTAAATAACTACTTGGCAACCTCTCTCCTCCGTTGCTGAACAACCTCTTCATGCTTAAAAAAATTAAATGCATTTAAATGCGTTATAAAAGTATAGCGGAGAAATTAATATAATTTCCTTTGTTAGACAAATTAGCCTTAGAATTTTATTGTTCGCGTTTTCGTGCTAATGAACAAGTTACGATGTCATCGGTCGACTGACTGCAGTTTTGCTTCATAAAATAACACGTAAACATATTTCGGTGCTATCTTTGTGTATATATTGCACGTAATTTGATTGGCGGCTGCTGTGTACAGAGATAATAAGATAAACTCAGCAGCCGCGGAGGTTGCCGTCTCGTAAACGAACGGCATTGCACGCACGCATAGAGATTGTTTACTCCACGATCTGTTGCGTGGGTGTGCGTGGTCACTTAATCTTCGACCCTCTCCCTATGTTTATCTCGGAAGCGACCGCCGCCGAACCCTAGATCAGAAATGTATGTAGATGGCGTTTTCCCCACTACGCGGATAGGGTAGGGACTTGTAAGGCAATGGCGGCGTTTGAATTTTGGGAATCGCTATGATCATTTAAGTGAACGGATTCCCGACTCAATTAAGGAAATTCCATTAATTTCGGCTATTCCATGCCCGACGTACTTTTGATCGTTTTTTCCGGAATTTACATTTACGTCGAAGCATAATCACGTTGTTATCAATTGGGTTCCTTCTTGACTCAAAGATACTTATAGGTACCTACATCTGGCCAGATCACCCTGAAAAAGTCTCCGGCAAAGGAAATCTGGACCCTCCACGGTTATGTAATGGCACTTGACTTCAAATTACTTCCTTAAGAAAATTTCTAATTGAAGCTAAAATTATCACTGGCATTGGCACTGGAGACATTGTACTTATTCCAAGCGATTTTCCAGTCCAGTTTAAACACTTACAATTTCCTATAAAAGTATCATTTGCAATAACAATTAATAAAGCGTAGGGGCAGTCTCTCCAAGTTGTTGGGGTGTATTTAGAAAATGATGTATTTTCTCATGGGCAGTTGTATGTCGCCTTTTCAAGAGTGGGACTAGCAAAAATTTGTTTATTTATACACAACAAAATAAAATTTTAAATGTTGTATACAAAGAAGCAGTACAATAATGTGCTGGTTAGTGTGCTAAGCAAGGATTAGAATCTGTTAGTTTAATTGCTTATACCTTTCAAAGAACGGGTACTTCTGAAAATAATTTGTTGAATCGATTTACGCCCGGTGGTCATATCTTCATATATAAAAAACGCATATGACATATCCGTCCATCCATCCACCCATCTATGTTAACAATTTAAATCCCGTTGCCTTGCAATAGCAGTCCGATGCGTTAACAATTAAACCCAGTTGCCTAGCAGTCCAATGTGTGCCTGCTTGAGCGGACATAAAAGAAGTTTAAGTTTATCATGTGTACATTTTTATGTATCATCTAGAATTCCGATCGGATTTGAACCAAATTTCCCCGGGCAACGCCGGGTATCCCAGCTAGTATTATGTATATTTGCAAAACTATTCCACAAATTTTCAATCTCCAATCATTGCAAAATTTTTAAAAATAATAAATATTAAGATAATAATATAAAATCCATACAGAACGATGTATACGATTATTTTCATTTAAATTATGTCAGATAGAAATGTTTTCCATTTGATTCAATGAGGGAGACCAGTACATATTCAATTTTGCCATGTTAGACAGAATTTGCCATAGAGACAGATTTTTAAAACACGTTTTCTAAAATATTCACGCTAACTCGGCTTGGATTCCTATTAACTCCTGAAAAAAGTAATTTTCACTCTATTTTCCCTGTTATTGTGCAAATACCAAGTTTTTACCTTAATTGTGAGCAATTTTAATATGTAATTAAAGAAAACTTTCGATGATTTTCTTATGGAATTTGGAAAAGAAAGTCTGGGACCAAAAATACTCCCTCGGAATATAAAATGTTGGGATTTATTATTTCTCTTTTGGACTGATAATCTTGCCAAATTTTAGCTTCCTACATTTGTAGAAGTACCTAAACATTTAGATCCTGTGTGTGTACTTGTGTACGTGCATATACATACATACATACATACACACACGCACGCACACACGCGCGCGCGCACGCACACACACACGCATATATACTATGTAAGAAGCAGCTATTTATAATAGATAAGTAATTTGTGTATATGAGAATTCATAATATTGAGGGCCCCAATTTTTATAGCGTCACGGGCCCCAGAAGGCCTAAATCCGCCATTGGTGGCGGAGACGTTAGCCTCATTTTTGGCGGTTTCCTTGGAATGCACTTTTTCATCAGATGATGAGGAAATTGAAAAACTGACGGGGTCGCGTCTGATTTTAGCCAATGCACCGTTGTTGGCGTGATCCTCTCTTTTCAATGCGACTACCCACTTTTTCATTTCTTCATTTGAAGGAAAACTTATTTCCAAATAAAGTAAGTTACATTAAATTCCAGAATTACTTTACATACAAGATCCGCAAACATTAGGCGCTTACCAAAGTTGACGTTAACGTTCACTTCGATAGCATAAAATAAGAAAATTATTTACGTATATACTACAAAAAGTAATGTTAATATCTTTAAATACAAAAATTTATCTGTGAAAAGATATATGACTGCCTTTTACATATCCATAAGCACAGCACGAATGAGCCAAATTGCTACTCATTGTCAGCTTCTTGCCACAAGTCACGTGACTGCCTGCTTGCTTATGTCACCAAAATGACGTCACGCTCTGTCTATCGCAGCGATTTCAACCGGGGGTTCGCGAACCAAAAGTGGTTCGCGTAAACGTTAAAGTGGTTCGCAGCTCTAAAGATGAAAACAATGAAGCCGTATCCGCCGTGGGTAAACGTTTGTTCGATCAATTTTGTTTCGTGAATATCCAACCTTGTCAAAGAGTGCAATTAAATACATACTTATTACCATTTTGTACCACATATTTGTGTGAAAAGAGATTTTAGGTGTATACTCGAATAAATAATTAGTATAGAAATAGGCTTGAAGTTGACGCAGATTTAATTGTAGCCATATCAATTATTTTTCCAGATTTTTAAAAAAAATGTGTGATGACAAATGAGCCCAAATGTCTCATTAATAATAAATTCAGAAATGGAATAAAGTCAAATTTTCTTTCGTATATATTTTTTGTTTAAAAAATGAATGCGTAATTACTTTTGTTTTACAAAGAATTTATTTGTAGTCATAATTATTTAAAAATAAAAGTTAGTATAATTAATCAACTTTTGTATACTATTATGGTTCGCCAAAGAAAAAAATTGGAAAACTGGTTCGTCAGTTGAAAAACGTTGAAAAACACTGGTCTATCGTATTAAAGGTGTATGTGCCGAACGGATAATCGTACGCGCTTCGTCTGTTTCTTTCCGCGCATGAACGAAACGACGACTCGTTCCGCTAGGCGCCATGGACCACGCTCCGGAAGGGTCCCTCTCCCCCTAATTATTGCACCCTCTTTCCGACAGCCGCCGCTCTCCTTATCTTCTCTCTCTCTCAGCCTCCGATGGCTACATCTACAGCTCTCGTCGGTGCGATGTCTCCATTTTCGTTTTTTCTTCCCCTCTTCAACGTTTTATTCCAATTTGGAATCTTTTTTCAGGTATATTGTGCACTTGTTTTGTGTCTACTTTGAACTTAACAAAATAAATAAGAAAGATGGAATCGTGCCTCACATCTGGCTGTCCTATAACTTTGAGGATGCTCTCTGAAAAAGTGCCGTGTAATATGAACCTAGATTTACGTATTGAAATGGAGGTTTCGCTCCACATCCCTTAATGCGCCCTCCTCCAGGCCATAATCTCTCAAACCTCTCTCTGATGTACAAATAAGAGTGTTGTTATTGGTAACCTAAGCTTTTATACAAACCCCCCCCTCCCAAATGTCCCTTTCTCGCTCAAAATCTGAAATCCCAGGTCTGACCAAACTGCGTTAATGCGAACCATAATTCGCATTACCTGTATGTTTTATCTTAAAGACAAGCCGTATTGTAGCGAGTCTGCGTTATGTTAACCCTTGTTATAGTATTACCAGGTGTGTATGGAAATAGCACTAAAAACTTGGGGTATTAATTTTAATCTTTTTTTCGGAAACCGGCCTTTATCTATATTTACCTAAGAAAAATACTGCCGTTCATTGACAACCAGTTACTAGTAACTTTGGGGCTTATCTTATATTAAACCCTTAAATCTATCGAATCAAATATTGGAAGGCATAAGAACTGTCAGCCCTTCATCAAGGTCCGTTTTATGATACATTTGTGTATAGTATATCGTTCAGATTTTTCGATTATTCCTGAAAATTTATTCGGTGACAGATTTTGAAAAGTCGTTAAGTTATTCACGTTAGTAGTTTCTGTGTAGCCCTTGATTGGTGCCTATTATAAAAAAATTTAAAAAATTGAAATGCCATTTTAAAGAAATTTTAGCTGTTGTCACACTAGCTCCAAGTAAAACGTTAGCGAGAGGTTTGATCCTTTATCCCTCGAGAGGGAGAGAGGGTTTTATCATCGCTTCCATCTTATTTGGATGAATGTTATTATTCCATCCACCCCTCGTCGTCGAGATGCGTCCTATAAACCGTTCTCTTTTCTATGCATTTTGCATTTCTTTGCGATCGCGACGTTTCGCAATTTTCGCTTATATGTATACGTATGCCAGAGAAGACCCAGTTCTTTCTTTACCTGTAGCGAGTGTACCTATCGCGTATCACTCTTTCGCTGAACTGGGGCGCAATGCTATTTGATACAATTCAGCAGGACACCCTCGTAAATCTGCCTCGCTCGTTTTCCCTTCTGCAGCGTCGAAAAATGAGCAGATATTATGAGCGTGCAGCGCGAAAATAAGGATGACGATCTTCACGCGCACTCAGCCGAGCGTGAAAGGAGTTCGCCCGAAAATTGCACTTCGTTGCCAAGTAAACTTTGTCGGTTTCTGAAGTACCAAAATAAATCGATTTCTGTTTGTCGAGCGAGTTAAATTCCACGGCGACTTTTAAATGATTAGTTTTGCGCGTTCCTCGGTCGTAATGGAATCGATTCCTCGTCTGCAGTTGATTGATTTACCAATTTTCAAAAAATAAAATAAACGCTCAGAGCGGAAAAACCGCATGCTTTATAACTCTTGGATGAGCTATGTTTTGGAGGCCTCATCTCTCAGCGCGTGACTCATCCCTTCGAAGTTCCGAACCATGTTTTATGGACCATGCACGTTTGGAGGGCCCTCTTGTCCATGAAGATGATTTGTGGGAAACGGCAACAAAATTGAGGGAAACATGAAAAAAACGAGCACTTACGAAAAAACTACTATGTAATATCCTTCTCTGTAAAAAAATTTGGCCAAATTCCGTTTGTGTGTTTTTAATCGGTCTTTTCGTTGCTGACGGTTTGCCCTGCTTTTCGCGCACTAGCTAGATCTAACGAATGTGATTTATCAAAAAACTAGAATATTGCCCGTCATAAAATGACTGGGTTTTATTGATAAGAAACCAAATAAAGTCGATATTATTTTTATTTCAAATCAGCCAAAGGTATTTCAAAGCATACAGTATTAAACGTACTTCTGCTTATTAACATTTTATAAATTTAGGGAATGGCAAATGACTGAAAATATCGAATCATAATTCTCATTATTGTCATAACATATGGTTTAACTGTTAAGTTTTAACGGTGCAAAATAATTTAATTTTAACTTTCGCATCGCAGGTAGTAATACTTCATGTTAGTTTTTGGTCAAGTAAATCCTTGATCTTAATTCAATTTGATTTACGGGTTCAAATTAAATGACGATATCTTACTCTACCTCTTATCCTCCTCTCTCGCTATCGTTGTGACTGTCGAAAATTACTGGCTCCTTAGAAAAATACACAATTTAAAATGTCACACTTCACATTTTATTAAAATTAGTGAGTGCTAATACAAAAAATCTGATGTGGCCAACACATGACTTTCTCCATATTTGGGGTATAGATATTTAACTTATTATGAACAGCATTATAAGGCAAAATTATTATTTCGTATCGCAAAAGAATACAGTCGTCCTTATTGCCGTAAATTATATTTTAAATATGTTTACAGAATTCACCGTTACATGGTGGTGGCGCTGTATACTGGAAATTACGAAAAAAGTTGAATATCTCTGAAATGGATGGTTCTACGACAATTTGTTTCAAACAAAACCTGGAAGAAATATTATTCTCTACAACTTTGCTCCTCATGAAGGTTACCAATAACGACGTTTTTAAGGAGATATTTGAAGGAAACCGAAAAAACCGATTATAAATAATTCCTAAACAAAACCTATGAAAAATAGTTTCAAATGAAAGTTGTAGGAAATTACATTCTCTATAAACTTTGTATAGAATTGTATATATGATAATGATGTTTTAACGGAGAAATATCGCAAAAACCGCATCGGGTTTCGAATAAACCTCGACTTTCGGTTTCGGTTGTGCTCCTACCAAAGTGTTATATATGAAATTTGGTGATAATATGACAGGTACTTTTTGAGTTAGAGTGCCCAAAATCACATACACACACACAGACATCATTCCGAAAATAGTCTAAACGTGTTCTAGGGGTCGCAAAACGTGTATTTCCGTTGAAATCTCGAAGACGATTTTTTTCATGAACACATTACTTTCCCATTACTACGTATGGAGAAAGTAAAAATGCTCGTCCTCTCCTCCTCTCTGCCTCTTTCTGTCTCTCCCTCCTTCTAATGTGTAAGGCGTCTACTTATCCAAGACCTCAACCTCTGCGGTTCGAGTCCATCAACTTTCAGGAGAGGGAGGGGAGGGGAAGAGTGAGAGGGAGAGG
This sequence comes from Uropetala carovei, assembly GCA_036926305.1. NCBI lineage: Eukaryota > Metazoa > Arthropoda > Insecta > Odonata > Petaluridae > Uropetala > Uropetala carovei. Next base: position 1,447,642 of record JAXCHB010000167.1, read on the forward strand.
AGGGATAAGAGGAGAGTTATTAGTTGCCAAGGCGACGGATTGGTAGCGTTGGGGTGAGGGTTGGATGTGAGATTGGTAAGGGGCGTGCTTAGTTCGGTCGATGCGATGCTTCGTTATTGCCATACAATAGGCGTGAAAGGGAGTTTGAGGAGAAAGTGGAGTGGGAGAACGTAGGAGAATTAAATGGTAGGAAAGGGGAAAAAACGAATTTATGGGAGGGTATGTTTTCCGATCTCTCTCTCTGTCTTTTTAGCCGATCGAGAGCAGATGGGAGGGCCCGTAATCCGGGGCCCCTTTTTGGGAAACGGCCTCAACCGCAGCTCTGACCACGTGACCAGCCATAACAGGTTTTTCGAGTCGGTGTTAAATAATCTTAAAAAAATTACCTGCGATTGGAAGGCGCCTTTAAACGTGGCCGAATTGCGTCGCCGCACGTGTCGTCTTTGTGAAAATGTTTTGATTCGATTATTACGCAACGTAAGGATTTGGAAAAAATGGCATTTACGGTGATTGCGACTTTAATGAATTTACTGTGATGTCTGACTAAATAGAAGAGTTATTTAAGAGACTATTTTAAAGCGTCAGTTAAAAAAATCTGATGTGGCCAACACATGACTTTCTCCATATTTGGGGTATAGATATTTAACTTATTATGAATAGCATTAAAAGGCAAAATTATTATTTCGTATCGTAAAAGAATACAGTCGTTCTTATTGCCGTAAATTAGGTATATTTTGAATGTTTACAGAATTCACCGCTGCATGATGGTGACGCTGTATACAGGAAATTACGAAAAAGCAAAATATCTCCGAAATGGATTGTTCTACGAAAATTTGTTTCAAACAAAACTTGGAAGAAATATTATTCTTTACAACTTTGGTCCTCACGAAGATGACCAATAACGACGTTTTTAAGGAGATATTTGACGAAAACCGAAAAAACCGATTATAAATATTTCCTAAACAATAACTGCTATGGAAAGTTATTTCAACTATGGAAAGTTATTTCAAATGAAGTTGTAGGAAATTACATTCTCTGTAAACTTTGTATAGAATTGCATATACAATAATGATATTTTAACGGAGAAATATCGCAAAAACCTAATCGGGTTTCGAATAAACCATGACTTCCGGTTAACCGTTATTGTCCAAAAACTAATCAGTTCTTTGTTCTCATGTTAAAGTGTTATATTTGAAATTTGGTGATCCATGGTCCCTACGCCACTGATAGTAAATAAAGTAGATATTATTAAATAATAATAATAAATAGTGATACCGTGCTGTAGTTTTTCATCGTCGAGAGTGACTATGAGTACCGAGTTTTCAAGAAATTTCTGGATTTCCAGAATTTTGGTAAGTGATTCCATTCCTCTACCGTTTGAACAAATTTATATTTTGCGAAAATGCAAATTTTTTGCTACTTATTCAATAAAATAATAGACTGCGCAAATTGATCTAACATCCGTCCAAGGCTGCGCAAACTGAAAATCGCGTTTTGTGACCGTTTTTCTTCCCCAGAATCCGTTCGTCCTATTTTGAAGCTGAATTGTTGAAAGAGGTATTGTAAGGTAATTGGATTCTTGGATGGATTTGCTCTCTTGAATGTTTGAAGAGACGTTGAAAGAAGGGAAATTGAGTTTGGGAAAGACATTGTCCGGCCCGCCTCCAAATTACTTCCAGAGCGATCGATTTATATAAGAACAGACGACTGTTTCGGTTAACCTTTGAATCATTCGTTACAGTTCAGGCAATAATGTCGCTTAATTTAAAGAATTTCTTTTCGGAGAAATCAATTTGAACACCGATCGGAAAAAGACAATGTATATTTAGCGTTTTATGAGTTTGTGTTCTTGGTTCGCTTTGACGGAGGATTCGTGCAACCCAGCCTTCGTAATGGCTGTGTTCGTGAGATAAAAAGAAATTTTAAATTTAATTTTCCTCTCACGCGGTACACTGTTAGGGACACAATGACGGGTGGGACAGGATGTGTGAATTACGCGAGCCTCCATTCATTATAGAAGTTACCTGGCTCCGGATTGCGCACCTGTGCTTTCATCTCGTAACCATACGTCTTTATCGGTGTTTCCGAACTCATAACTTTGGATTGGAACTGTAAAATACAACTTGCGTTTGACGTGAAAGGAGACATTTTCATTGCTCCATGAAACGTTATAAATATAATTAAAGCGTTTCACTTGGATCGTGAAAGAATGATATAAGCTATTAGATGACAGCAACTTGTCAATGAAGCACGCGTTGGAAGGGCTGTGGAACTAGCCATTTCCACAGCTCTCTCCTTATTACTTTCTCCATACGTAGTATCACGAAAAAAATCGACTTCGAGATTTCAACGGAAATGCACGTTTTGAGGTTCCTAGAACACGTTTATTTTCGGAATGTCTGTGTATGTGATTGTGATTGTGGACGCTCTAACTCGAAAAGTACTTCTGCCATAGCATTACCAAACTTCATACATAACACTTTAGCATGAGCACAAAGAACTGATTAGTTTTTGGACAATTCCGGTTAACCGGAAGTCGAGGTTTATTCGAAACCCGATTCGGCTTTTGCGATATTTCTCCGTTAAAACATCATTATTGTATATACAGTTCTATGCAAAGGTTATAGAGAATGTAATTTCCTACAACTTTCATTTGAAACAATTTTCCATAGCAGTTATTGTTTAGGAATTCTTTATAAATAATCGGTTTTTTCGGTTTCCGTCAATTATCTCCTTAAAAACATCATTATTGGTAATCTTCGTGAGGACCAAAGTTGCAGAGAATAATATTTCTTCCAAGTTTTGTTTGAAACAAATTTTCGTAGAACCATCCATTTCAGAGATATTCAACTTCTTTCGTAATTTCCAGTATTCAGCGGCACCACCATGTAGCGGTGAATTCTGTAAACATATTCAAAATATACCTAATTTACGGCAAAAAGGACGACTGTATTCTTTTACGATACGAAATAATAATTTTGCCTTATAATGATATTCATAATAATTTCAATATCTATACTCCAAGCACTTTCTCGAGCATTACCCATCAGAAGAAGGGAAAGTTATGGATTATCGACCCGTTTGTAGTGCACCAAAAGAACAGAGTGACAAACATTGAAGAGGAACAACTAATTGAACTATCTTCAGATGTAGGATTAAAATCAGACTTTAACTTGATGAGTGTGACTAAATTTGGGATAAATGTCAAAGCTGACTATGAAATTGCAGTCAAGTTCTTATTGCCGTTTTCTACAATCTGTGCGAAAGCGCCTTTTCAGCCAAGACTGTCATAAGGATAAAAGAGAGAAATCGAGACTACGTTTAGCAGTTACCTCTCTTAGCGCACGAATAGAAAAAATTGTTTGTGAAAAGGTGCAACAGCAATCACATTCATTACCTGGAAGAACTACGACTTTATTTTAAAAATTGAATTGCAATTAAAGTCTTTTATTCACGTGTATTCTATTTTGCAATGAAATTTCATTGAATAAAATAGTAAAACAAATTTTTAATTGAAAATAATTTGCAGAAGTTTACCGGTCCTTAGTGGAACGTTCGTGACATTTACTGGTCCGCGACATATTTTCGGTTGTGAATCACTGGTCTAGGCGATTCTTCGGCGTCAGCCATTCGTTTCCAAGGAATTGCGTCACGGAAATCTGCGAATGGTGTTGGCCGATTAGATTCGTTCTGCGGCATACGTCAGGAGGCGAAAAGGCACCTTTGCACGCGTCATCAATCGACCTGTATTCGATGGAAAGGTTAAAGGAGCGGTCGTCGGCGGTCATAAATCGTTTGTCTTGCATGGATATGGTGGAATGAGGTTGAAAGGGAAGGAGACGTGACTGATGACGGAAGGAAGGGACGCGATTAGTGACGATGTGATTCGGGAGGAGAATTGATAGATGAGCAGATGACTTTTTGTACGGGTGTTTCTTTTAACCCTCGGTTAATCGCGTTGGGTCAGTCTTTCTTCGATGTTCGCAAAGAATTAATAATTTATCGTTGCCCTAGAGGGAAATAAAAACATCCTTATATCATCATTCCATTAACCCTATTAATAATTGCGTGAAATGACTGTTTATATCTCCAAGAGGAGAAATGACTGCGTTAGTTTACATACAATTTGTTGGCGATCACTTTAAAATTAGTTCCTTTTCTTGACAAAACTTGACGTACAATAATTTATTCGTTTTAATTTCCTGTTGCGTGCAGCCATCTGCTCGAACTACGACGTATATCTCGAATTGTACCAACGATAATGGAAGCAGTCGCGTATGTTCAGCGTTAATTAAAAGCGACAAAATTTACGTACTCGAAATCAATCTCCGAAATATAATCAGCTAATCGAGTGGCGAATGTACCGTGTAAATGGTCAAGGTGGCAGATTCCCCCTTTATTTGTATTCGTTGGAAAGCACCTCCTCTTGTGGGCGTCGGAAGGAAAACTTTTTATCGAGTGATGATATTGTGATACGAGACGTAATGAATGGCTTTGTTTCATTGAAAAATTTGTTGAAAATTGTTTTTATTGCCCATCTGTTACGTCTGTAGAGTTTTGAGACTGTGTAAATTTTGTACCGCGTCACGTTATCCTTACACACGCCCACGTTTAAATGATTTTCTGTTTTCATCATCATAGGTAGTCTGTCCGTAGACAGATCCGTGATTATTCGTGGTTAAACATGGTCCTCCACATAGTACTCATATTTTCCGCAGTCTTCTTCATGTCTTGATAGCTCTCTTTCCCTTTCAAGTCGTCTACCAGCTGAAACTTTTTCCTGCCTCTTTCTCTTTTTCCATCCAGTTTTCCTTCTAGCACTTCTTTAATCATGCACTCTCTCCTCCAGATCCAGTTCGCCTTCCTCTTTCTGATAGTCTGTATAATCGTTCGCTTCTCTCCTATTCTTCGTAGTACTTCCTCGTTTTTCACCCTATCTGTCCATTTTATCTTCAGCATTCTTCTCCATGTCCACATTTCGAAGTATTTAATATCATTTTTCCTTAGCGTCCATGTTTCTGCCCCATACAAATACATACTCCATACGTAGCATTTTATCAACCTCTTGCGGATATCCTCCTTTATATTCCCCCTTAGTAGGAGTTTCTTTCTCTGTTGTATAAAAGTAAAAACTGATAATAATATTGTGTGAGGATTATGAGAGCATTTTAGTAAATTTTTATCATATTTTTAAAAATTTAGAGCTTAAATTTTACTACTGGAATGTATATTTCCGGTTATATATTGTTCAACTATGGGAAAACGGTAATCGTTATACTTAACTTTGCTATCCGTAGATGTTTTTAGAATCGCATCTATTTCGTATCAAGAGGTAAACCTGTCCTGGGAAAAAATGAAGATCTAGGCGCCATATTTTTATCGGAGAGGCGGACGATTGGGTGTGAGGCGGCGATGAGGGGGGTGGGAGAGTGGGCGTGTGGAAGGGGGGGTCGCTAGGGTGCGTGATGTGGGCGCCGCGACGACCTGTCACTCGGTGAGTCTGCGGACATGGATGGGATAATCTCGAGTGTGGGCGAAACGCGCATTATCGCCACGGTAAAAAAAGCATGGCGGTTAAGTCGTGGTTTATCGAAAAAAAAACTTAGCGACGCAGCAAACAGTGGTTTCCATCGTGGTAGGCTTAACGTTGTGGAACTGTTCCGTGATAAACAAATAAAACAAAGTCGTTATTTTATTTGTTCATCCGTGGTTTTCAAACTGTCGTTGCAAGTTGGCTTAGGTGTCGTAATAGGCAATGTTATAGAAATAAGAGATAAAATTTTGTAATTATAGACCGGTTGTCACAGTTGATAGACTTCGTAAATTGTTCAAAATTGTCGTTCAAATAAAATTAAGTGGTGATCGCTATGTTTAATTTTTACATTATTAAGGCTTTTCACGAAGTAACGCCTTCGTTGGTGGAGTTCAAAATGTTTAAACAACTTTTTGACACGGGCAGACGCCTGGCTAGCATCAAGGTGAATAGGTTAGTCAATAAAAAGTTCTGGAGACAGTAGCCGTAAACAAAGAATTAAGATTTTGGATTGATTTAGCATCTTTTATAATCCCAATCACTGTATGCTATTAATAGTGTCGCGGTTCAGAAGAAATTGTATAGTATTATTTGTTTATAATATTGCTGTTAGATTCATCTCTGAAAATTAGAGGTGGAATTGCTTGCGGTGATATTTTCCTTCGAATATTCTATTAATCCATTTGTTATACGAAGAGCCTCAAACACACAATCGCATTTTGTAGTTGATTTATTTTCCAAATGACAGTATACGACATGAAACGAGCGTGCGCGTAAGACAACGCATTATTGCTAACGTCGCATCAGTGAGATGAGGCGTGGCGCAGACTGCACCGAGACGTTTGATCTTTTCACAGCGATGCTGTTTTCGGAGCGATACGCTGCACTGAACGAACTTTTCTTTCTGGTTATTAATGAAACCCTATTCCTCACTTTTCGTTAGTTTCTCTATTTTTTCGACGTTTTCTTATATACTTTGTGAAACGGACCATTTCCGTCTCATAATCTCACGTAATGCCCTTCTAGACACGTATTAAACCGTTGTACTTAGGCGGATGCGAATCCACTCGCACTTCTCGGAGAGCCATTCATAACGGAAGCCGTCCAATATTCTTCCTCCGCCGCGCGGCGCGCCGCCGTTTTCCAGATGACAATGCAGGATCGTGCTTTTTATCCGGAGTCAATGGAAACTCCCTCGAGGGCCATTGAAAACCATTCCCCTCGGTTCGCCGAGAAACGAACTCGGGAAACGGAGGAATGGGGAGGACGCCCTTTTGTTTTTAGTTATTTCTATCCGGGAAGAATAAATGAATCGCGATAATGAACGCCCGAGACGGGAGTGCAAAGACTGGGAATTAATTTTACTACTGGAGGATAAAAGGAGAGAACAGAGATAGAGAGAGAGATATATATATTGATTTATTTGTTTTTCCTAATCTTTATCCCGACGTTACTTGGATTCCTCGCGTTTAAAAATAAAATGTATGCGATGGAAGTGATGAAACGAAGGGGATTATTTTTCTGTTTGGAGAGGGGAATGAAAGAGGAAAATGAGAGTGGTAGGGAGGAGAGGTAGGGGTAATGAAATTACTGCTGCCGGGTGATTGCGGGGACAGCGCCAATTCGAGTTTTAATTATCATAAAAAGCTCTCGGAACTCGTGTGAGAACATTCTCATTCCTTCGTATGATGTGTATGATTTGTATTTTTTTGTTAAAAGTTCAGTTTTTTTTTGCTAAATTTACGTGGGAAAGTTGTCTCATTAATCCATAAATGAAGAACGTTGAGGAACAAATGTTGGTTTGAATACAAGCCTAGGAATGCATTCATATCCCGAGGAATAAAAACATCGATAAATTCGGCAATAATATTTTACTAGCTGAACCCGCGCAATATTTGCGCGTTTTTTTCTATTAATTTATAAAAAATTAAGGAGTGTGTAAAAAAAGGTTGATCTAAATAATTCACGTTTAACCATACTAATGAATTTTCCAGGTATTGGTAAGATTCGCGGGTTCGAATCTCGCTGAGGGCACTGCTGCGTTTGCGTATTGACAATTTATTATGCGAAGTCGATCAGAAATCTGCATTTTAAATTTCATATTAGAGAGGAAATTAATGGTACGCAGTAATTGATTGCGAACTTTTCCATTTCTCAAAAAAGAACACTTAAAAATGGAATTCTCGACCTGCAGGCTTTCATTCTTCTTTAGATAAAAATAATAAAGTATTGACCTACAATCTTCGGTTGCGAACCATTTGAATAAAACATTATAAAGTTTCTTATTCTGTTCATCATTTTCCGCATACAGTTCGAAATAGCTCAATTTCAACGTTTAATGCATGTAATACTGGAATTCAAGTGGAAAATAAAAGAGTAATTGAAATGGTAAGATCAGTTTATAGAGGAATGTAAACAATGGATAAGACAACTCCACAGAGGTATATTGTTCCACTTCCATTATCTCAGTGAAGAGAAGATAACCATGTAATGTATCAAAAAAATTACGTATGTCCCTATTCTCATCTAATTTGAAATTTATGCGTGAGACTGTGTACGTTAATAAGCATTATAGGTTTATGATATAATGGTCCTACTTACTAAAATGTATGATTCAAGCATTAAAACGATGAAATGAAGATTCAACTGCTTTGAATAAATCGTTAGAAACGCTTCCCATACGCAGTTTACTGAATAATTATCCGTAAATATTTACGTTTCTATGTACATATACTAAAGTTTGAAGTATTCTTTTTAGTAACTTATTTTATCGGACTATACACTCAAGTCGTATGATAGTTCAAATCAATTCCTTCCGCTAGAAGTTTCTTTTAGTAAAGCCCTTGACCGCTGTCCCGTTTAAACCCGTGAGATTGGTGGCAGAAATGGAGCATATCTTTCTAGCTCTGTTTAAAAGCTTGTATGTTAAGTCTTCTGTCTCTTTTCCACATTCATTCGGGAGAATAAGTCAGTCAGAAATCTGCAATTTAAGTCATATTAGAGAGGATATTAATGCTACACAGTAATTGATCACAAACATTTATGTTTATAATTTTCATTGTATCTTATTATTGAATAATATGTCCTTTCTTGTTTATATAACAATCAATGCAACCCTTTATTTAGATTACCTACAAAGAGAAGATAACCGTGTAACTTTCAATATGTTTAAAAAAATATCGTACGCCCCTATTCTCATCTAATTTTAAATTTACGCGTGAGCCTGTTTGTGTTAATAAGCATTACAGCTGTATAATATAATAATTTTGCTTACGAAAAGGTAAGATTCCAGCATTCAAATGATGAAATGAAGTTTCAATTGCTTCGATTATATCGTTACAAACGTTTCCCATATGCAGTCAACAGAATAATTATCCGTAAATATTTATGTTGCTATGCATCATTAATTTTGAAGCTTAAACAAAAGTGCGAAGCGAACAATGCTTTTATTTCACCTACCTGAAGGTTTAATTGACATTAATTGAATCGGAGGCAACAATGACGGCCGCCTTGGCAACGCCCGGAAAGAGTACGAAATATCCACTAAATTTCGAAACCAATTGCGTATTTCTGAAAATCTCGACCGTTTAACATGTAAACATCACAAGAATAAGATAGTATAGAGTTTTAACCGTCCAATAAAGTAAAAACAAAGAAAATCGGTCCATATTTACATATTTTGATGAATGAAGGAAAAAAACCTTGCACTCTGAAAAATCGAAAATCCCGTGTAAACTTATGGGAACATATAATTGTCTCCTGGATTCGAACCCGGGACTTTATGAAAATGAAAATAGTTTTCTTGGGACCTCCTAGCTTGTAGAAACAAAACGCAGTTTACCGCATATCTCTACGACAAACGGCTTTCGAGATAGAGGGGGGGACGGACGGACGGACGAACACTTCCAAAATTATATATAGTATTTTACGAAGTTTCAGCGTAATTTACTGTCGATTTTTCGGGTCGGTAGTAATTTCGCGATATTTTGAGAATAGTCATAATGAAATGGATCGGTTTTAAATTATCCTGTTGTCGTTTAATTTATTTTTATCTTTTCGTCGCAAATTCTTCGTTACAATCGATAATATGACGTGAGATTGGTTTTATTTGTTGCAGGCCATTTTCTTTAATTTACCCATTCTCCTGAAATGCATATTTAAACCGTTATGGAAAATGAATTTTCAGGTCACGTAAAATAAGCGTTTAAACTCGCAATATCGATTGATCGCAATTTGTAGAATGTTACGTAGGCTCGTATACACAGTTGAACCTTGGGCGCCCTTTCCACCTTTAACGAGAACATTTATTTTTTTTAAGTTAATAGATTCCACGATGCGTTATTTTGAGAACGCCTTCAGATGAATGTTTTGGCCAAATTTCACGTCTTCGGCTTTTATCTTACGGCAAGGCGGCCAATGAATAATTGAAACGGGGAAAATATTTTTATCGATTGGAAAACCAGACACGCGTCTGTCTGTTTTTTGACATGGCTCTTCGCGTAAAAGAACCACATTTGCGGAAAAGCGAATTTTATCGTGTAATTCAGCGTGAGCTCCTTCGTGAATCCAAACTTGTTTCGGGAATTCCCAATTTTCGTTCCTTCGAGTAGACACGTATTATAATAGGGTTTTAAGGGGCAGCGAAACAGTCAGTCTCTTATGAAAGGGGCCGAAGGATATGCTATGGGTGGAGAGGGGAATGGTGGAGAGGGGAATGGAGGGGAGGGGAATGGAGGGGAGGGTAAGGAAGTGGGGCGCAAAGATAGGAGAGGATGATACGGGGAGAGTGGAAGAAGGAAAAGGGAATTTGATCGAAGGGGGAGATAGATTTCGTCCTTTGAGGTGGTATGGGGTGTGCGACGCCAATGGGAAGGGAAGTGCAGGTGGGATAGGGAATGAGAGACATTGAGGAAGCGTGTGGCAGGGAAGGCGAGATGGCTAGAGGGAATGGTACGATTGGGGGTTATTATAATACGACTGTTGTTGGGGACGGTCGGGAGGGGAGGTGTGTTCGAAGAAGGGGCGGAGAGGACCAGAAGGGAGTCACCCTCGCCCTGGAAGGAAGGAAAAACGAGATAGAGTCATCTTACTTAGAAGTAACCTTCGGCCTCACGCTTTTGCTTATGTTAGATTTACCCGCGGGGCTAATTTTCTGAACGAGTGAAAGAGTCAAGTCGGTAACACTGGCTTGACGTATGTCTCCCTCCTATCCCTAAACTATATTTGGCGTAATTTATTCCTAGCTTTATACCAGGGGTGCCCATAAGGTCGATCGCGATCTAACGGTCGATCTCGAAGTCCTTTTCAGTCGATCGCGAACTAAAAATAAATAAAAAATTACTGAACTTTAAAAAAAAAATGCCAGACTAGGTATTTACGACACCTTAATAATATTCTACGAATCGCCTGTTTACATGGCTAGTCCTTTATTTATTACTAGTGTAATTCCCGTTGAAATATCAACGGAAGAATTATAGATAGATTGATTATTAATATTTGCATTTAAAATAATTAATACCACACTATTACATATGAAATATTTCGTCATATATTACATTTTTAGTGAATATTCTATTGTCGTTTTGATTCAAAATTCAAAATATAATTTACAGCAATAAGGACGACTGTATTCTTTTACGATACGAAATAATAAGTTTGTCTTATAATGTTTTTCATAATAATTTAAATATCTATACCCTAAATATGGAGAAAGTCGTGTTGGCCACATCAGATTTTTTTTCGACGGAGTTACACTTGAGCGAAGGGAGATGCTTCGACAAGTAGGACGGAGAACATCGTGTATGTCAACGAATCGCTTATTTTTTCAGTTTCTCTCTCTTCCTCTCTCTATCTCTTCCTCTCTCTCTCTCTTCCTCTCTCTCTCTCTCTCTCTTCCTCTCTCTCTCTCTCTCTTCCTCTCTCTCTCTCTCTCTCTTCCTCTCTCTCTCTCTCTCTCTCTCTCTCTCTCTCTCTCTCTCTCTCTCTCTCTTCTCTCTCTCTCTCTCTCTCTCTCTCTCTTTCTCTCTCTCTTTCTCTCTCTCCCTTTCTCTCTCTCCCTTTCTCTCTCTCCCTTTCTCTCTCTCCCTTTCTCTCTCTCCCTTTCTCTCTCTCCCTTTCTCTCTCTCTATTTCTCTCTCTCCCTTTCTCTCTCTCCCTTTCTCTCTTTTCAGGAGGACGACAATTCGAGAGTATGTCGGTGAGATGGGTAATAAACTGGGGAAAATATTTTCTTTTCGATTTATTGAAGCGGAATTTATGTTAATATGTGAACAACTATCTCCAGAGCTTTTAATAAAAATGACCAGCTTCGTTGATTATTTTTCCAAGGCCTCGAGAGTGACAAAACACTCAACAATTCTCAGCAAAGTGTTTTTTGCTGAATTTATGCCTTTTACGGAGTTTGCACGCCATAAAATGTGCCATGGGCTTAGACCGGAAAATCACAATTTTGTGAGTGTTGGAGACGTTTTCAGCTTCTGGGATGCAGAATACTTTTTAAATCACATACTTTATTATATAACTTGGATGGTAAACATTATCTAATGTTTTTCGAATCCAAAATCGAGCATTCAAATTAATTTTTCCAACTCTCTGACAAAGATTAGAACTTACAGACTGAATTTCATTTGTATATAGTTAACCGAATTATCCGTAACTTTGTAGTAATCCATGTTCTTGCTCTAGAAAGCAGTCGTTATTTTTTGTATTCATAACGTCGCATTTTTATTTGCTTCGATTACGTATGTTTGTCGTTTGTTCTTAATTGTACGTATATTAAATTCCCGATTTTGTCTGAAGTATTTTAAGTGAAATTATAATGATATATTTAGTTATCGAAATTAACGTTAGTTGCCACAGAAGAGTACTTTTACTCGAAAAAATAAATGTCGGGATATTATAATACTTTTAATGCTTAAAATACCAATATTACTGTTTAATGATTTGTTAAAATGTAGTAATACCACATTATAGGAATTAAATAATTTTTCTATTGTTACGCAACATGAGGAATAGGGTTTTAAATGAGATTTTATTAAAATACTCTGGATATCTCTTATATCTCCTCTCTGTCTGAATAATTGAAGTTAAAGAATTCATTCGGGTATTATGGGACGTATTATCACCATTCTAGAAGGGTTATGACTTTTATAAGGCATAAGTTGGGCTTAAAGAAACTAATGGAACGGATTAGACCTCTTGGAAGAATGTCGTCACAATATAAAAGTTTGACGATGGCATGGCTGGCTCCCAGGAACACAGGCGACACCTCGAGGCTTCACTTTGCTCCCAGGAACACAGATAGGCAGCACCTGGAGGCTTAACTTTATTGAACTCCTTTTTCCGGACTGGTAATCTCTTTTCTTCCTCCTCATATCCGGAAAATTGCTCTACTAGGATGAAAGATTTTCTCGTAAACTAATATCTTCTCCTTGTAGAGGATTAGAATCCGGACCAGTGGCCTGGAATGTCTATCTCACGAGTCACCAGGGAGATATATATATATATATATATATATAGAGAGAGAGAGAGAGAGAGAGGGAGAGAGAGAGGGAGAGAGAGAGGGAGAGAGAGAGAGAGAGAGAGAGGGAGAGAGAGAGGAAGGGGGATGTGGAGGAACGAGAGGGCGATAAAAGAAAGGGAGAGACAGGAGTCGGTGTGAATAAGAGAGGAGTGGCTGGAGGAGGAAATAAGGGGTTGAGCATTAGAGAGAGAGAGAGGGGTTGTAGGCGGCGGCGTATTATGCAGAAGAAGGGGAGTTTGAAGAGGTTTCGTCAGAATTAACAAATGGCCCCGGTTGGATCAGAATTCAGGCCACCGGTGTGGAAAGCCGTGTTCGCAGATGGCGGGTGCTTCGAAGCACTCGGAGGAGAATTGAGGAGTGGGAGTCGAAGGATTATGGGACGTATTTGTATGCTAACACTCGTTCGACGAATCAACGATTTCGGCGTTATGGCGAGGTTAAAATGCTTTTTCAGTGTTATCTACGGAGTTCAACTCTATGCAAAACGGTGATTTTTAAGGGAAGAATGTTCTTTCCGATATCACTTTTTGGTAGATTAGGTGGTGCGCCACGGATGAATGATACGATAACAAATTACTTCCCATAGTAAAACAGAAGCCAAACGCACAATGATAGGCCATTAGAAATGAGTGTTATAGAGAGCTTCATATCAGCATTTATTATTGACCGACTTTTTTTGTCGTACCTACAATCTCTCCGGGTGCTTTAAAAAAAAAAAAACAAGCCAAAAGTGAAGCCGAAATATCATGTAATGCATTAGGCGATTAAATAAAATTAAAAAAATCTCCGTGGCTGTCTAAACGGCGTCATTTTATACGAACCGAGCATAAAGGGAAGGAGAGATAAAGGTGAATAAAGATGGCGATTACGCGTCCGCTTTAGTGGGAGTGAGGAAATGAGGGAAGAGGCGAGGTAGAGGGGAAGGGAAGGAGTGAGAGCACACGGAATTAGGGTGGGCTAGAGTGAGAGAGAGAGATGAGATAGGGGAGGAAGGAAAAGGGGTGTTGTGAATTATGGGGGAGGAGGTGAAGGGGGTGTATAGCAGTCGGTTTGGGATATGAGGCTAGGGTGAATAGAGAGAGAGAGAGAGGAAGAAGAGGGAAGGAGGAACCATGTTTCTCCAAGGGGGTGTGTGTGAATAGGTGGAAGGCGGCGGCACTCCCTCACTGGTTCTTCTCTCTCTCCCTCTCTCGTGGCGAGTAGAATGGCGTGGCTGTAGTAAGGGGAGAAGACTGAGGGCGGTGTGGGGTTATAGCGTCCGTTCCTCGCTTTCACGAAGAGGGAGGAGTGCTTCCCTTCTATGCGTCATGGATCCCGCAATCATTTTAATACGTTTGTTTCCTTTGCTCTACGCCGAACATGTGCCGGAGGTCTTTTTTTTAGGTACTTATATGTTAGATCATTATACGCTAGTTTTTGGGTGGAATAGCATTGTGAAATAATATAAAACTCTGCCTTTACAGTAATGCCACTAAAATACAATATCAGTGCGAATATAGAAGAAATCGCGTGTCATTCTGCTGGAAAATATCTACCGAAGAGTGTTTTATTTTTACTTTTTCTTAATCCTTTTTCTGATATGATAGTTTACATTGACTACTGTTCTCGTGTGGACATGTTCCGAAATAGGATATTATCTCATCTATTCACAAGTTCGTGTTCTCTTACGTTTATGGGTTTCGTAATGCCCGAGTTTGTGGAAGAAAGAGGCGTAAAATGGATTCACTCGTTCACTTTGCTCGCGTATCCATCCATGAACGACTCGATCAATTCGGCGCGTGATCGTCCACTCCTCTCTCCGACCTCCCGAATAACTCATTCCGCCCTCCCGGAAGCCCTCCTGGCCAATCCTCTTTCCCCTCTCTCTCTCTCTCTCTGCAGCACCTCTACTCTCTCTCAGAAATGAAGAGATACATGTTGCGCCCACGTTTTATTGATCTTCTTTTTCTCTCTCTAGCACCCCCTATTATTTATTTTATAAAAAAGGAGAGGATTTTTGTCTAGAAAAGGGGTCCAGGGGCGTTGCAGTCATTTGCTCGTGTACGCGTAGTATTTCGATTCCAGGATCCGATGCTTCGGAATGCGACTTCTGTCGGTGCATTTGCGGGATTGGAAGATTGTGGGTTTTAATTTTCGTCGCGGCGACATTAAAAGGGGATGAAATATAGCGATTTTCAAAACTTTAAGTGTAACCTAAAGCGCTTTTCATCCGCTGATGCCTGTTGATGATTGAGGATTGATTGAGATGTAGGATTGGGCGTTCTTAGGGGATGAGAGCAAGGGCGTACCGAAAAATCTGATGTGGCCAACACATGACTTTCTCCATATTTGGGGTATAGATATTTAAATTATTATGAGTAGCATTATAAGGCAAAATTATTATTTCGTATCGTAAAAGAAGACACGTCCTTGCCGTAAATTACGTATATTTTGAATGTTTACAGAATTCACCGCTACATGGTGTTGGCGCTGTAGGCTGGTATTAAGAAAAAGCGAAATATATCCGAAGTGGATGGTTCTACGAAAATTAGTTACAAACAAAACTTGGAAGAAATAATATTCTCTACAACTTTGGTCCTTACGAAGATTACCAATAACGATGTTTTTAAGGAGATATTTAACGGAAACCGAAAAACCGGTTATTTATAAATAACTCCTAAACAATAACTCCTATAGAAAATTGTTTCAAATAAAAACTGTAGGAAATTACATTCTCTATAACATTAGTATACAAATGTATATAGAATAATGATGTTTTAACAAAGAAATATCGCAAAAACCGAATCGGGTTTTGAATAAACCGCGACTTCCGCCTATCCGTTATTGTCCAAAAACTAATCAGTTCTTTGTGCTCATGCTAAAGTGTTATATATGAAGTTTGATAACGATATGGTATGTACTTTTTGAGTTAGAACGCCCACAATAACATACACACACACACAGACATCATTCCGAAAATAGTCTAAACGTGTTCTAGGGACCTCAAAACATGTATTTCCGTTGAAATCTCGGAGTCGATTTTTTTCATGAATACAATACTTTCCCATTACTACGTATGAGAAAGTAAAAATCTGGGAGCTCCCTCGCAGCAAATAATACGGGCCCTCCTATGGACCCTGTCGTCAGTACGGTTTGGATGATTGGGGAGCCCTAAATCTCGAGGGCCCTCGCATTGCGGGGGTTGTGTGGCCTACCAGTACGCTGTTGGGTGAGAGAATCAGCCTTCTAGAATTTTATAGATTCGCTTCTGATGAAACAATTTAAAATGTAAAAAAATGTAAATAACAATATTCTTCAGTCATGTACATGCATAGAATGGTGAGCGGTGTTTTTTTTTTCATTTGACAAAATTTTGGTTCCTCAAAGTAACATCTCATTGCAGAACTCGTGATGACGTGTTCCATTGACATGTTTGCGTGGTGGTTGCGATACTGTTATCGACGGTGGCGATGGTTACGGTTCACTTATCCGCATTATACGGCGAATCATCGCGGTCTCGCCGCAATCCGCCTTTCTTTTGTTCCAACGAGGTGTCGAAACCTCGAAGCGACGATGCGCGTCGCTCGACTCAAACGTGCAATTTAATTCACGGTTTTGAGCAAGAAGAGTCTCAGCACGAAAGAGCTCAGTGATTGGACCGAAAATCTTGAACTGACTTTATTTGGATGTTCGATGCGATTTAGTATTGTTGACAGCTTCATTCAGTTGCTGTTTTCTTTTCTTCAGTAATACTTATTGTCGACCGGGTTCGACTGGTAGGTAGTGTGCCTGCCTTCTAATCCAAAGGTCGCGGGTTCGAATCTGCTTCGGGCATGGATGCTGTGATTCGTCTTGTGGTTTGCCCCTACCTGCACACAAGCCTAAAATTGGCTTTGAGGGGAAGGCATCATTAAAAAAAATCTGATGTGGCCAACACATGACTTTCTCCTTATTTGGGGTATAGATATTTAAATTATTATGAATAGCATTATGAGACAAAATTATCATTTCTTATCGTAAAAGAATACAGTCGTCCTTATTGCCGTAAATTATATTTTGAATATGTTTACAGAATTCACCGCTACATGTTTATGGCGCTGTATACGGAAAATTACGAAAAAGTTGAATATCTCCGAAATGGATGGTTCTACGAAAATTTGTTTCAAACAAAACCTGGAAGAAATATTGTTCTCTACCACTTTGATCCTTACGAAGATTAGAATTAACGATGTTTTTAAGGAGATATTTGACGGAAACCGAAATTACAGATTACAGTAAAACTCGTTTATAACGATCACGCCTAAACGAAATCTCGGCTATAACGAAGAAATGTCTCGGTCCCTTGATCTTCTCCATAAGGACATTGGTTAAATTTCTCGGATGTAACGAACACGCATTTTACGAATTCTCGGCTGTAACGAACAAATGTTTGGTCCCGTGGCAAAAAATCCCCCATATATAACGAATTTTGGCGAGCAGAGCGATAAGTAATGAATAGTTTCCGCAGGTTTACCGCGCACTTGTTCGTAGAGGTCCCCTTCCTCCATCTACCCCTTCCATACGAATTTCCACGCCCCCTTTGTTTAGAAATTGATATTGAAAATGTGAAATTTTTATGTAAATTAATGACCATAATAATAATATTAATTACCATTTAAAAAATCGTATGTAATAGCAGTCGAACATTTTACTTGCCGCGAAGCTGATAAGCATCTCTTTGCATATGTAAGTAAGTACGGCATTGAAGTCGACTCACTACAAATACAGTAAAAGCTATGTTATCCGTCTATCTTGGGGATTGTGGAAAGCCGATTAGGAGAAATATCCGGTTAGGTGAGCGTTTTTCGATTTTGACATCGCAAATTTAGCAATAACCAAACAAAATTGGGCTTAGGTTCACTATCGTACTCCCCAAACATAAATATGCATGGGATTTGCATTTTCCATTTTAATTCTTCCAAACGTAGTTAGATATAGACACTATTTACCCATTCTTATTTAATACGTTGCTACGCTTACATGCAAAACAAAAAGACTATTGAAAAGTTTAGGGCGTCCGGGAAGTTTGGGGATTACGGCAGTGAACCTGTTCCCAAAATTGAATTTATTGGATTATATCTTTCTTATTTATCTTTATTTACTCTATTAGAAAAGAACGAAATTATTTAATTCTTCTGAACATTTCTATGAAAACCAGTCATATAATATTTTATCCAGTTCCTCCATTTTTGGCTTATGAAGCGTATGTTTATTAATTGATTTACTCGTCTCAGAAGATGAAACAAATTTTATTAATTTAGCCTTATGAGCCTTGATATCGTAGAGCGTGGAAGATCTGATGTTGAATTCTTTTGCTATGGCTGCCCTATTTTTTCCTTTTTCAATTTCCAGCTTTTGTGTTAGCGTTAAACCAACCCTTTCTCTCCTGTTCCTTGCTTTTAGGCATTTATTTTTATGCCATATTCAATGGATGGGTAATTTTTTAAATAATAAAAAGCGATAAAACTGGAAATTGTAGAAGTACACCAAAACATCTAGACAATGCAAATGGCTTCCGTAACCAAAAACGCCATGCTTACTCGGCAGCCACAGAAGTATACGGAGTAAATACGTAATATATACATCTTATATTATAAGAAATTTTAAAGTGGAAGTTGTGGTATTACACACATACAATTCACAAAAAAATTCATAAAAAAAGAAAAAGAAATACAAAATGAATTGTGTAATTGTCGGTATCTAAGGGCGGGCGGTTCTAAATAGCCGGATAGCACAGCTTTTACTGTATGTGTATACGTGTTATATGGGATGTATAGGTCAAAAACCATGTTTCTCGTATATAACGTAGTCACGCTTATAACGAAGCAATGAGTCGGTCCCCTCAAATACGTATTAAACGAGTTTTACTGTATTTACTATAATAGTTTACAATGTCTGCGGTCTGTCAGCAAGATGGCCGCCAGCAAAACACTATGAGAAATTACGACGAACAGCATACTGTATGTTTATTACGAGTTATTATTATTTGGTTCATTCCGAAAGAAACACTCCGACACAATACTTTTAATATACGAGAGGCGGAAGGATATGCATTATTTATTTATAAATGTTGTATTGTTATTCTTTACGTGAGTAAATAAAAAATCTTGCACCCAGTTGTTTTGTTTTAATTTGAGTCCTAAACTTATGTTAAATACGTCATCTAGCTTCTTAATTGAAATGTACCGCCAAAACCTGGTCTGCCGCTTGAGTTTAAATTAGGCGCGCTTCAGTTCGTATTGACCGCTAGATCGCTCTGCTGTCAACGTATTACCATTGTCCTTATGGGAGCTGCGCTTCCTATTATTCTTCCATGGTATAACCGTGCTTTGAATGCTTTTAATACGAGAGAGGAGGGAGAGAGAAGTAGAGGGGGGAGATGGAAAGATGGGGAGGGAGGAGAAGAGAGGGTGTGAGAGGGAGGGAGAGGGAGGGAAAGAGAGGCAGTTATTTTAAGTTTAACTAAAGGTAGCCCGTCAACAACATAATATTCACTAGAAATGTTGTATATGGCCACATATTTCATATGTAAAAGTATGATATTAATTATTTTAAATGAAAATATTAATAATCTATCTATCGATGATTCTTCCGTTGATATTTCAACGGGCATTACACTAGTTTATAAATAATTCCGAAACAATAACTGCTATGGAAAATTGTTTCAAATGAAAGTTGTAGGAAATTATATTCTCTATAACCTTGTATAGAATTGTATATACAATAATGAGGTTTTAACGGAGAAATATCGCAAAAACCGAATCGGGTTTCGAATAAACCTCGATTTCCAGTTAATCGTTATTGTCCAAAAACTAATCAGTTCTTTGTGCTCATGCTAAAGTGTTATATATGAAGTTTGGTAACGATATGGCAAGTACTTTTTAGTTAGAGCGCCCACAATCACACACACACAGACATCATTCCAAAAATAGTCTAAACGAGTTCTTGGGACCTCAGAACGTGTATTTCCGTTGAAATCTCGAAGTCGATTTTTTCCGTGATCACAATACTTTCCCATTACTACGTATGGAGAAAGTAATAAGATATCACCGAAACACCGAAACTCCTCGTGCGATTTTCGATTATTGTCATTCCGCAGATAAAATCTTTTTCCTTTTTACTTTCTCCATACGTAGTAATGGGAAAGTATTGTGTTCATGAAAAAAATTGACTTCGAGATTTCAACGAAAATGCACGTTTTGTGATCCCTAGAACACGTTTAACTATTTTCGGAATGATGTCTGTGTGTGCGTGTGTGTGTATGTTATTGTGGGCGCTCTAACTCAAACAATACGTGCCATATCGTTACCAAACTTCATATATAACACTTTAGCATGAGCATAAAGAACTGATTAGTTTTTGGACAATAACGGGTAACCGGAAGTCGAGGTTTATTCGAAGCCCGATTCGGTTTTTGAGATATTTCTTCGTTAAAACATCATTTTATTTACAATTCTATGCAAAAGTTATAGAGAATATAATTTCCTACAACTTTCATTTGAAACAATTTTCTATTGTAGTTATTGTTTAGGAGTTATTTATAAATAACCGGTTTTTCGGTTTTCTCCTTAAAAACATTGTTATTGGTAATCTTCGTGAGGACCAAAGTTGTAGAGAATAATATTTCTTCCAAGTTTTGTTTGAAACAAATTTTCGTTGAACCATCCATTTCGGAGATATTCAACATTTTTAGTAATTTTCAGTATACAGCGCCAATACCATGTAGCGGTGAAATCTGTAAACATTTTCAAAATATACGTAATTTACGGCAATAAGGACGACTGTATTCTTTTACGATACGAAATGATAATTTTGCCTTATAATGCCATTCATAATATTTTTAATATCTATACCCCAAATATGGAGAAAGTCGTGTGTTGGCCACATCAGATTTTTCTTTCTTGCGATTGCTTGCACCTATTTTGTGAATCGAGCCATTCGATGTGATAATTTTGCGCCCGAGATACCCACTTAGAGCATATTGTACCTAACTCCGCGCGCCATATTGGCGAGTTACTCAGAGATAAGATAAAGGTGGTCATCAACTACGAAAGTCATATCGAACTCAGAAAGATCGATGAATTGCGGGATGTTTCGCTTTATCTTTCGCCTTTTTTCACCTGTGTCTATGCTTTTTTGGGATATTCGAGATAAAAGTAAGTCATAAAGTGACTGGTTTGGTGGATTCATATTAACAAAAAGGCCTATTCGACGCCCTCTTGAAGATTTAGGTCTCCATAACTCATTCCCTCGTTTTCTCTCCCTCTCCCCTCCCCTCCTCTCCTTACCTCTCTCTCTTTGCTCTCCTGGCACAAATATACAAATATTAACATATTCATCTTACGTCCATTATTTTCGAATGTGCTGTTGACGCGATCTTTTCTTTTCTAAAAGCAAAGGATGTCTTCTTCTGAGGCGCAGTCTAGACTTAAAATGGGATTTGTGGCGACCGTGCTCCTTAATCGATCTTTTCTTCTTTTCGAGTGGTTTTCGTCTTTATAAGTACGAGGAAGAGAAGAGAGTTCGCAGTCGCTCTACTAGGGATGTGATCGACAACCGTTTCTGCCGTCAGACTGCTTTTACAAACTTCCCATTGTTCCGCAAATAAGTGAACGTTGAAAAATAAGAAATGAGAACGAAGGCTAAGGAGAAATTATATTTTGCAATATTCACCTGCTTTCGGAATATAAATCTTCGAGGGAACTTGTACGAGTGTGTGAGGTATTCTGTCGGCGTACGGCGATTATTAAAGGGACCGAGGGTTCCAGGCGGGTGCCCTGCGGCACACCATGGACAGAAAATTCTTCCGACGGGTGATGGATGGGTCTGAAAGCCAAAATTTATCGGGAAAACAGAACCAGTTTCAAATTAAATTGAGTGTACAGAAAATGCAGATTGCGGAATATTGCATTGTTAATATGGAAGTGGGTGAACTGAATTACTCTTCAGATCTAAAAGCGATACATATTTTAAGTAAAACTATCTTCTCCGCCCCTGACGCCTACGGCATCCAAACCCGTGCCTAAATAGCTCCGCGTGGTGTGTTCGCCCCCTGCACCTCACCTTTGAAGTAAATAGAATATTATATCTAGTACTATTTTCGGACTTTCTCATAATAGAAGAAACGTTTCATGTCACGTTCATTTAACTGTAAATTAAGAGTTTTCTTCTGTGGCCTTTAATGAGAAATATCGCAATGCAAAGGTTTGAAAATTTTTATTCGTTAGGCCGTAATAAATTCTCAAATGTTTAACAAATTGACTAATGTTTATGTACTTTAATTAGAGCCAGGAAGCTGAAAATTTTAACCAAGTTAGGAAATAATGTTCCGGTAGAAAATAACATTTGAAATTTCATGAAAGTTATATATTGTGGCTGTTAAAAATTCATAAATTTTAAACAATGAAATTCTTATAAATGCACTTCTAGAGGTGCTATATACATGAAATTTTGCATAAATGTGAGGTATTCCTAAGAAATGCTAAAAACCTATAAATGTTTTATAATTATAAATTTTAGGGGTTGTTTATACCCCAATATTTTCAAAACAGAAAAACACGTAATTCGGAGGCGAGATGTGAACTTATGCATTGAAAATTATTTTTGGGCTTTTTTTTCACTTTAAGGTGAGAGAAAATGCTTGCAGAATGCAAGCACACATTTACTTGTATATCTATAATATATAGATACTTCTTACACATGATATATATATATATATATATATCTATAATATATAGACGCTTCTTACACATGATATCTATATATATAGACGCTTCTTACACATGATATCTATAATATATAGATGCTTCTGACAGATGATATATATATATATATACTAGTTAATGTGTGCTTGCATTCTGCAAGCGTCTTGTCTCATCCTAATATAAAGAGTAGTTTAGACAGATAATTTTTAAATGCAAAAGTTTGCACCTCTGCGACGATTAATGTTTTACATTACGTACAATATTGGAATAAAAACAACCCCTGAAATTTATAATCGTAAAACTTTCCATAGTTTTTATCATTTGATACGAATACCTCACATTTCTGCAAAATTTCATCGATGTAGCACCTCTAAATGTGTAGTTATATAAAATTAATTGTTTAAAAATGATGAATGTTTAACAGCCACAATAATAAACTTTATTATATTTTTCAATATTATATACCGCTGGAATAGCATTCCCTAATTTCTCAAAATATTCAGCTCCCTAGCTCTAATAAAAGTGCATTAACATTAATTTTTTTAACATTTATGTATTTTTTACGGCCCAATAAAGAAACAATTTCAAATATCTATGATCACGTTTTCGTTACTCGGTAAGATCTACGTAAGAAAAAATTTCAGCATTGTAGAACATTTATAAGTAACTAAACCATGAAATGTTTGTTTATATGTTTATAATATGTGACTGCATTATGCAAGCATTTTTATATATTAGCATTTTTACAATTTCGAATTATTCCTAATTAATTATCTCCAAAACCGTATAACCGTGTCAAATTTTAAGTTTGTATCTCATTAAGAAGTGCCTTATAATGTTCACACTCGTAGTGGGTAAAAATGGGGCAAAACCACACCTAAAAATTTGAATTTTTTCTACTTTTTGACTTTTATCTTCGGTTTCAACAAGATTTCCATAAGCGTGCTAAATTTCAAGTCTTTAGGTCATATAGAGCTGCCTCATCATTTTTGTTATCGTATAGAGCAATACTGGGGCAAAAGAGCTCCAAAAATGGGGATAACTACAATATCGGAATTCCTTCATTAGGCATAGTATAAAAGGCATTAAAATATAAGCCTCTGATTCCCATTAAAAGCTTACCCATATGAAAGGATTAAGCCAGTTGCCTAGGAAAACTATTGTTAGACCCAGAAAAATTACCACTTTTTTGCGATAAAAACTACAAATTTACGCTAATTCTAATCGGATTTGAATTCTGTCTTCAAAAATAAGAAACTACAATTTATATCCTATCCGATAGTTGAAGTCTCGAGTTCGTATCTTGACGGAAAGTAATTTTAAAATGCAAATATAAAAACCTCTACACCAATTTACGTTTTCTTATGGGCCAAAAATGGGGCAAAAAGGTGCCAAAATAGCCCCTCAGAATAGGAATTTTGCCAGTTTCGGATTTTTTCCTTTGGTTGTGACTAAAAACCTATAACCCTACCAAATTTCAAGTTTCCAGCACATCTGGAAGTGCCTCATAATTTTGTATCCTCCTATATATATATATAATATTTATATATATACTACATAATATGTGCTTGCATTCTGCAAGCATTTTCAAATTTTAGCATTTTTATAAATTCAAATTATTCCCAATCGATGTTGTACATAATCATATAACCGTGTCAAATTTGGAGTTTGTAGCTCATTTAGAAATGCCATATAATTTTAATCCTCGTATAGGGCAATATTGGAGCAAAACAGCCCCTAACATTAAGAATTATTACAGTCTCAGATTTTTTCCATCTGTTGTAACTAAAAACCCATAATTCTGCCAAATTTCAAGTTTGTATCTCATTACGAAGTGCCTTATAATTATCACACTCGTATGGGGC
This sequence comes from Uropetala carovei, assembly GCA_036926305.1. Classification (NCBI taxonomy): domain Eukaryota; kingdom Metazoa; phylum Arthropoda; class Insecta; order Odonata; family Petaluridae; genus Uropetala; species Uropetala carovei. The sequence goes on from JAXCHB010000167.1 coordinate 1,472,284, forward strand.
CGAAAAAGGGCAAAACCAAACATTAAAAATAGGAATTTTTGCAATTTTACAATTTTATCTTAGTTTGCCATGAAAATTCTATAATCGTGCCAAATTTCAAGTCTCTAGGTCCTATGCAGCTGCCTCGCATTTTTTGTTCTCGCATGGGGCCGAAAAGCGGCAAAACCGCCCCTTAAAAATGAGAATTTTTGTAATTTTATAATTTTATCTTAGGTTGCAATGAAATTTCGATAACCGTGGCAAAATTCAAGTCTCTGGGTCCTATGCAGCTGCATCGCCTTTTTTGTTCTCAAATTGGGCAATAATGGGGCAAAACAGCCCCAAAAATGAGGATTATATCAATATCGGGTTTTCTTCATTAGGTGTAGTTTAACATTAAGAGCATTAAAATATAAGCCTCTGGTTCCCATTAAAAGCTTACCCATATGAAAGGATAGGGCTAGTTACCGAGGAAGCCTATTGTTAGACCCAGAAAAATTGCCACTTTTTTCCGATAAAAACTATAAATTTACGCTAATTCTACTCGGATTTGAATTCTGTCTTCAAAAATAAGAAACTACAATTTATATCCTATCCGACAGTTTAAGTCTCGAGTTCGTATCTTTACGGGAAGTAATTTTAAAATGCAAATATAAAAACCTCTGCACCAATTTACATGCTTTCTTTTGGGCAAAAAATGGGGCAAAAAGGGGCCAAAATAGCCCCTTAAAATAGGAATTTCGACAGTTTCGGATTTTTTCCTTCGGTCCTGACCAAAAACCTATACTCCTACAAAATTTCAAGTTTCTACCACATCTGGAAGTGCCTCATAATTTTGTATCCTCCTATATGTATCATCTGTCAGAAGCATCTATATATTATAGATATATCATGTGTAAGAAGCGTCTATATATTATAGATATATGGCAATTCTTAATGAGATGCAAACATAAAATTTGGCAGAATTATGGGTTTTTAGTTACAACAGAAAGACGAAATCTGATATCGTTAAAATTCGATATCTTAGCGACTGTTTTACCACATAATTGCCATATGCGACGAATAAAGTCTAATGCACTTCTTAATGAGCTACAAAGTTGAAATTTGATACAGTTATATGATTTTGTACAAAATTCATTGGGAATAATTTTAAATTGTAAATATGCTAAGCTTTAAAAATGCTTGCAGAAAGCAAGGACACATTATATATATATATAGGTGACAAGAAGGTGTAGGATAGAGCCCAGTGTACACTTACTGAAATTGGAGAGTATATTCTTTTGATTGATTTAACTTAAGCGACGATCAATTTCATTGACGGTATCTGATCCATCTTCCCGATTTATCGTCGATGAAGTGTTTTCAGTTTTTACTTTCTCCATACGTAGTATAGGGAAAGTATTGTGTTCATGGAGAAAATCGACTTCGAGATTTCAACGGAAATACACGTTTTGAAGTACTTGCCATATCGTTACCAAACTTCGTACATAACACTTTAGAATGAGCACAAAGAACTGATTAGTTTTTGGACAATAACGGTTAACCGGAAGCCGAGGTTTATTCGAAACTCGATTCGGTTTTTGCGATATTTCTCCGTTAAAACATCATTATTGTATATACAATTCTATGCAAAGGTTATAGAGAATGTAATTTCATACAAATTTCATTTGAAAGAATTTTCCATAGCTGTTATTGTTTAGTAATTATTTATAAATAATCGTTTTTTCGGTTTCCGTCAATTACTCCTTAGAAACATCGTTATTGGTAATCTTCCTGAGGACCATACTTGTAGAGAATAATGTTTCTTCCAAATTTTTTTTAAACAAATTTTTGTAGAACCATCGATTTCGGATATATTCAACTTTTTTCGTAATATCTGGTGTACAGCGCCACCACCTTGTAGCGGTTAATTCTGTAAACATTCAAAATATGCGTAATTTACGGTAATAAGGACGACCGTATTCATGTGTTGTCCACGTCAGATTTTTTAATAGTATGCGTATTAAAAGTTAATTTTGGCAATCTGATTTACGTTTCTGAATCATCCTTCTCCCGATACAAAAACGATATTTTGATCGGAAGGCGATGGATGACCTTGGATCCACCTTCACCTTCGTTGCATCGGTGGAGGGCGGCGATGTTAAAAAAAATCTGATGTGGCCAACACATGACTTTCTGCATATTTGGAGAAAGGTATTTAAATTTTTATGAATAGCATTGTGAGGCAAAATTATCATTTCGTATCGTAAAAGAATACAGTCGTCCTTATTGCCGTAAATTACGTATACACCCTTCTCTCGCTATCCGCGGGGGTTACGTTCCTGAAAAGTACCGCGGTTGGTGAGTACTTGGGGGTTAGGGTCCACGGTTCGTATTACTGTACCATATAATATTGATCACTTGCATTACTCGCCTATCTCGCACTTAAATATATTATATAAATATTAGGAATACAATAACATGCTGTTCTTTCCTTGCGAGCTCTCTGGTTTGGCATAGTCGAAACTCCCGTAGATGAAAAATGTGTGACGAAAATCAATCACCGCCGAGAAATAGCTTTCCGCTGCATTCCGCTGTTCGGAATTCTATCCCAGAATGAATTCTTTTTTTTTAAGAATTTCTTCAAACGTATCACACTATGCATAAGCCAAACTATTGAGTAAAACTATTACCGACTGAAGGATTACAAACGCCCCGTAGGTAACGGAGAAATTACGTGCATACTACGACGTACATACGTCACATCATTTTATACAATTTACTACGGTCTTCTAATCTGACTTGGCGTTTTTTGCATTTAAACACATTATTACGCACAAATTCAGAAAAATATTAAACGTTTAATTTATTTAGTATGCTGATGTGAATAATACACAACTGATCGCCTCGTGTGGAATGTAGAGACTTGTGGCGGGCGAAAAGCGTAATCGTACATTACGGCAACAAAATAATAGCAAGCAAGTTAGAACAACAACATAGCCTTTGTGAGTGAGTGCAGATGACAACAAAGTCATACGATGCGCGGGATTATCGTGTTGAATGCAGTGACTTGTGGCGCGCGAAAAGGATACGTAATCGTGTCAGTACGGCAACAACGTAATAGCGAGCAAGTTAAAACGACAACAAAGTCTTTGTGAGTGAGTTAAGATGACAACAAAGTCATAAGATGCGCGGTATTTAAAAGTTTTCTTGGTCTGAACCGTGGATACGCAAGGGAAATGTCCGCGGTTGGGAAGGGGATGGACTCAATATGTAGACCGCGTATATTCGAGGGCCGCGGTTGGAGAGAGGTGTATTTTGAATGTGTTTACAGAATTCACCGCTACATGGTGGTGGCGCTGTATACAGGAAATTATGAAAAAGGTTGAATATCTCTGAATAGGATGGTTCTACGAAAATTTGATTCAAACAACAGCTGGAAGAAATATTATTCTCTACAACTTTGGTCCTCACGAAGATTACATATGACGACGTTTATAAGATATTTGACGGAAACCGAAAACACCGATTATTTATAAATAATTCGTAAACAATAACTGCTATGGAAAATTGTTTAAAATGAATGACTTCCGGTTAACCCTTATTGTCCAAAAACTAATCAGTTCTTTGTGCTCATGCTAAACTGTTATACTAATATGAAATTTGTTGTTAATATGACAAGTACTTTTTGAGTTAGAGCGCCCAAAATCATATACACACACAGACATCATTCCGAAAATTGCCTGAACGTGCTCTAGGGACCTCAAAACGTGTATTTCCGTTGAAATCTCGAAGTCGATTTTTTTCGTGATCACAATACTTTCCCATTACTACTTATGGAGAAAGTAAAAAGCGATGCACTGGACTTCAGAGTGGAGAATGGATCTCTCTCTCTCTCAGCCGCCCCTTTCCTTCCCGTCCCATTCCTTCTCTCCCTAGCGCCTCTTGTTTCTTCTAACTCAACCCCACTCCTCCACGCCCCCGACACATCCCCACCCACTTCTCACACATACCACCCTCGCGATCCTTTGGCCGCCGTCGCCCTCCGAAGACGTACAAGTGCTTCGCTGGAATATTTCGCCCTACTTGTGCTCTATGAAAGCGTTCGGTCTGCTGTGACGACGACAAAAGGGCTGACCCATTCGAGGGGGGGGGGGGGGGGGGAGAGAGAGAAGGGGCTTCGAAAGAAGAGAAAGAGCCATTCGCCAGGAAAGAGTGCTTGCGAAATTCGTCCGTGTTTTTGTTATTTCTTTTGCTTTCTTCGTTCTTTCTTCCTCCTATCGTCGTGACAAAGCGTCTATTTTTGAGACGGCTTGTTTGGCACGGATGCACGTCGACGGCCATATTAGGACTAACGGGTAGGTTGGACCACGTGGAGATCACTATTTGTGCCGTCGCAGAGAATTGCTAAGACGTGTTTTACAAAATGCGAACGCATTACTAGATTAGTATAATGTCTGAGGTAGGAGAAATAGAAGCGCTAATAATTCATATATGTATAAAGAATCATTTGAAGGAATAATTCAATGAAATGTTTATCTATGCGAGAATTGAGAGAACAACTTGAGTTGCAAGTGTATCTGTAAAGGATTATGTCCATTGATATATAATTTAAATGAAAAATTTATGAAATTGAAGAATTATTTTAGATTGATTCACATTTAAATAATCGTATTTCAGCAATTTCTCAGTAAGTATATTATAAATTACCCGATAATTAGCTATCATGGAGTGTTTATAAAACAATTTCACGCAGCCAATATTGGCGGTTATTTTGTCGACGTTATGCATGTTGGATCGGTAAATGGCTGTGGATTTTTCTGGTTTGATTTTTTCAGTGTTTTATTATCGTCATCTTCATGATAGGTACTGTGTCCGTAAACAGGTCCGTTATTATGTGTACTCGGTTGAACAAAACTTGGTCCTCGACGTACACCTGCTTTCTGTAACCTTCTAATTCTAGTGCTGTAACTAGGGCGGGGCATCCGCCTCTGGCGCAACTAAGCAAGGGGTGCAAAAAATCCAAATAGTAACTAAATAATCTAGAAAAAATAATTTATTGAAGTGGGAGAGTGCGCATATTTAGTAGTTGGCCCCGGGCGCTAAAACATCTAGTTACAGGGATGGTCCTAATAGCTGTCTTTTCCTTTAAAGTCTTCTATCGGCTGAATTCTTACCTCCTTTTCTCCCTTCCTCTTTTTACTTTCGTCATATACGTCGTATAGAGAAAGTATTGTACTCTTGAAAAATCTGTGGCCAACACGACTTTCTCCATATTTGGGGTATAGATATTTAAACTATTATGTATAGCATTATGAGGCAAAGTTATTATTTCGTATCGTAAAAGAATACAGTCGTCCTTATTGCCGTAAATTATATTTTGAATATGTTTACAGAATTCACCGCTACATGGTGGTGGCGCTGTATACTGGAAATTACGAAAAAGTTGAATATCTCCGAAATGGATGGTTCTACGAAAATTTGTTTCAGACAACACATGGAAGAAATATTATTCTCTACAACGTTGGCCCTCACGAAGATTACCAATTACGACGTTTTTAAGGAGATATTTGACGAAAACCGAAAAAACCGATTATAAATATTTCCTAAACAATAACTGCTATGCAAAATTGTTTCAAATGAAAGTTGTAGGAAATTACATTCTGTATAACTTTTGTACAGAATTGTATAAACAATAATGATGTTTTAACGGAGAAATATCGCAAAAACCGAATCGGGTTTCGAATAAATCTCGACTTCCGGTTAACCGTTATTGTTCAAAAACTAACCAGTTCCTTGTGCTCATGCTAAAGTGTTATATATGAAATTTGGTATTAATATGACAAGTACTTTTGGAGTTAGAACGCCAACATTCACATAATAATAATATTCATTTATTTAACACAAACAGGTTTCCCCAATTACATGTGTTGTGATACATTTTCCAATACAAGGACTAACGACCATGCACTCGGCGGGATTCGAACCCGCGACCCTTGCAGTGGGAATTAGACAAGCTAACCACCCCTCGACCGCGCACGCACACACACACACACACATCATTCCGAAAATTGTATAAACGTGTTCTCGGGACCTCAAAACGTGTATTTCCGTTGAAATCTCGGAAGTTGATTTTTTCGTGATCACAATACTTTCCCTATACTACGTATGGAGAAAGTAAAAAAAACCGAATTCGAGATTTCAGCGGAAATACACGTTTTGAGGTTCTTAGAAAACGTTTATCTGATGGAAATTTTTCAAAAAATCGGTAGATATTTAGATTCCTAGAACACGTTTAGACTATTATCGGAATGATGTCTGAATGTATGCGTGTATGTGATTGTGGGTGGGTCACGTTATTACCAAATTTCATATATAACACTTCAGCATGAGCACAAAGAACTGATTAGTTTTTGGACAATACCGGTTAACCGAAAGTCGAGATTTATTCGAGACCCGATTCGGTTTTTGGCGAAATATCTCCTGTAAAACATCATTATTGTATATAGAATTCTATGCAGAGGTCATAGAGAATGTAATTTCCTACAACTTTTATTTCAAACAATTTTCCATAGCAGTTATTGTTTAGGAATTATTTATAAATAATCGGTTTTTTCGGTTTCCGTCAAATATCTCCTTAAAAACGTCGTTACTGGTAATCTTCGTGAGGGCCAACGTTGTAGAGAATAATATTTCTTCCAGGTTTTGTTTGAAACAAATTTTCGTAGAACCATCGATTTCGGAGATATTCTACTTTTTTCTTAATTTAGAGTATTCAGCGCCAATACCATGTAGCGGTGTATTCAAAATATACCTAATTTACGGAAATAAGGAGGACTGTATTCTTTTACGATACGAAATGATAATTTTGTCTCATAATGCTATCCATAATAATTTAAATATCTATACCCCAAATATGGAGAAAGTCGTGTTGGCCACCGATTTTTTAATCATGTGATTGTGGGCGCTCTAACTCAAAAAGTACTTGTCATATTAATACCAAATTTCACATATAACACTTTTGCATGAGCATAAAGAACTTACTAGTTTTTGGACAATAACGGTTAACCGGAAGTCGAGGTTTATTCGAAACCCGATTCGGTTTTTGCTATATTTCTCCGTTAAAACATCATTACTGTATATACAATTCTATACAAAAGTTATAGAGAATGTAATTTCCTACAACTTTCATTTGAAACAATTTTCCATAGCAGTTATTGTTTAGGAATTATTTATAAATAACCGGTTTTTCGGTTTCCGTCACATATCTTCTTAAAAACGTCGTAATTAGTAATCTTCGTGAGGACCAAAGTTGTAGATAATAATATTTCTTCCAACTTTTGTTTGAAACAAATTTTCGTTGGACCATCCATTTCGGAGATATTCAACTTTTTTCCTAATTTTCAGTATACAGCGCCGCCACCATGTAGCGGTGAATTCTGTAAACATATTCAAATATAACTAATTTAGGGTAATAAGGACGACTGTATTCTTTTACGAAACGAAATAATAATTTTGCCCTATAATGCTATTCATAATAATTTAAATATCTATACCCCAAATGTGGAGAAAGTCATGTGTTGGCCACATCAGTTTTTTTCTTCAGCATTCTACGCAGTTCCCGCATTTCGAAGGTTTTCATGTATTTTATGTAATTTTTCCTAGTTGTCTATGTGGCTGCCGGATACAGAGCGATACTTCGCACATAGCATTTCATCAGTTTCATTCATATTTCTGCCTACATTTTTACCCTCAGTAGGAGTTTCTCTCTTCAGAAGGCGACTTTTTCTTATTATTTCATTTATTATATTGATTCGAAAAGCAATACTTTGTGGAGGAAATTTGTCAGAATATTCGCACTTAAGCTTACCGTCATCATCCTGATGTATTCAAATAACGCTCACGTAGGAAAAAAAAGAATGGGGAAAAGTATTATATCGATAAAAAAATGCATCTTTGGCGATGTATGACGTGAATGAAACTTGTAACCATTCTTCCAAGTGAATCACCCTGCTATGATATATTTTCATCGTGGTCCTTACTTGCGCACTCAACGTACTCAGTAATAAATATCATCTCGGTAAATCGTTACTCATATCTGTATTTCGAATCCATATTTTCGTTAGTATGCAATCGTTTTGAATTTCCATAAACGTTTTCTTAATCACCAAAATGTTCTGAGTGATTTCATTTTTTCATATCCGCCTCTCTCCCGTATCATATAGCTCCTCCCTACACCAACCTCCCTCCCGCCCCCAGAATAAAGCGACGACGCTTTCTTGAACGAAAAAATCAAACTTCCGGTGATTCACTGCGAGAGAGAGACAGAAAGAAAGAACGAAGAATAGCAATTCATAAAAAAGCGATTCCTCGTCATCTCTTATTTCGTCGTACCGAGACGTGCGTACGTGATAAAAAAAATCGGTACAACATACATTGTACAAACTTTCTCATATACGTACTAATGCGTCGTTTAGTTATCTTTAGAAAATGAAAATCGTATGAGCCTGTTTTTAGAAAATCCAAGTTTTGTTAAAGTTGCCCAAGAATAAACTAGCCTTATATTCATTCGTTGGGAATAATGAAATACGTAGTATTATTGAAAACGTATACTCAAGTAACTGTACGAAATTTGATCAAAATCGTTGGAGCCGTTTCTGAGAAAATGGAATTATTGTTAAAGTTGCCTAGAATAAACTAGCCTTATATTCATTTTTTGAGAAGTATAAACTATACAGTATTATTGAGGATGTAAACTCAAATGACTGTGCGAAATTTGATCAAGATCGTTAAAACCGTTTTCGAGAAAATCGGATTGTTGTTAAAAATGCGTATAATAAACTACTCTTAATTATTTATCAATGTCAACCATTTCTATGTATACTCTGCTAAGTATGATAAAATGCCTAAATACGAGATTTCATTCATTTTCGTTCGACCGTCTAGGCTCCAGCGCCAGTAACAGACAGACGGCATTGCGAAAACCACTTTTTCGGATTCAGCGACACCTAAAACGTTTATTTCCTTAAAAATCTCGATTCAATAATACCGTATAGTTCATATTTCTCAAAAAATGAATATAAGGCTAGTTTATTCTAGGCAACTTTAACAATAATTCGATTTTCTCAATAACGGCTCTAACGATTTTGATCAAATTTCGTACAGTTACTTCAGTATATATCTACAATAATACTACGTATTTTATTTTCCTCAATGAATGAATATAGAGCTAGTTTATTCTTGTGCAACTTCAACAAAAGTAGGATTTTCTAAAAGCAGGCTCATACGATTTTCATTTTCTCAAGAGAACTAAACGACGCATTAGTATATGAGGAAGTTTGTACAATGAATGTTGTACCGATTTTTACTTTCTGCATACGTAGTAATGGGAAAGTATTGTGTTCACGAAAAAAATCGACTTCGAGATTTGAACGGAAATACACGTTTTGAGGTGCCTAGAACACGTTTAGACTATTTTCGGATTGATGTCTGTGTATGTTTGTGATTGTGGGCGCTCTAACTCAAACAGTACGTGCCATATCGTTACCATACTTCATATATAACACTTTAACATGAGCTCAAAGAAGTGATTAGTTTTTGGACAATAAAGGGTAACCGGAATTCGAGGTTTATTCGAAACCCGATTCGGTTTTTGCGATATTTCTTCGTTAAAACATCATTATTGTGTATACGATTCTATACAAAATTTATAGAGAATGTAATTTACTACAACTTTCATTTGAAACAGTTTCCTATTGTAGTTATTGTTTAGGAGTTATTTATAAATAACTGGTTATAAGGTTTTCTCCTTAAAAACATCGTTATTGGTAATCTTGGTTAGGAGCAGAGTTGTGGAGAATAATATTTCTTCCAAGTTTTGTTTGAAACAAATTTTCGTAGAACAATCCATTTCGGAGATATTTAGCTTTTTAGAAATTTCCTGTATACAGCGCCACCACCATGTAACGGTGAATTCTATAAACGTAGCTATTCAAAATATACTTAATTTACGGCAATAAGGACGATTGTATTCTTTTACGGTACGAAATAATAATTTTGCCTCATAATGCTATTCGTAATAATTTAAATATCTATACACCAAGTATGGAGAAAGTCATGTGTTGGCCACATCGGATTTTTCCCTCTTGTTTCTGCTTTTCCATTCAAATCCGGAAATGGATTATGTACTCCGAAACCGCCGCTAATGGCATAGTCCCATTCGCAGACGTCTGGGCCTACTTTCACTTTCATGACTTTTAGAGCGAGAGGGGGAGAGCTTTCGATTGAGGCCCCCATCCCTCATATCTCCTTCCTCCTTTCTCCTCTCTCCCCCTCTCTCGCCAACCCCCTCTGGAACCCTTTCACTCCTCTTCCCCTTTGCCCTCCCCTTTTGCGGACCAAAGTCTCCCCGTTAAACTTCCAGTCAGTCATGTTACGTATCTCTCTCCTTTCTCTCTCTCTATCTCCGTCCGCCCCTCCCTCCCTCCCCCACCTTTCCTCTCCACATATGAGCCGACTGGGGCTGCTCTGTTGAAGCAAGCGAGACAGCAGGATGAGCTGTTTTGTGTCGAAGCAGGATTCCATTCCCTTTACTCCTATCTCTCTCTCTCTCTTTCTCTCTCTATCAAGCCTCGAGCCATCTGCGAAAGAGTTCTTTGCTCCGACAACGTTTTGATGCGGGCATCGATGGCCACGTGTGCCCGTGTGTTTGTTTATTCATACGACCCTTTTCTATCGGTGAATGCGGCGAAGTTTTCGGCGGCTCTTAAGAACTCGCGGAAACAATCGAAAGCCGATATTCGGTTTTCGCCCGCGTCTAGGTGTGGGATCACGCAATTCTGGGAAATTGCTTTTAGATGAAAAGATTTTTCGTTTCCTTGTTCGCTTTCTTAAGACGTTAATTCGTTCATGTATGTATTGACGCATTATTAAAATATTATCCTTCCTTGGATGAAATACTTAACAGTTTCGTCATTCACGACAAAATTACCGAGCCTGCCTTATAGAGGAAAAAATCGGTACAACATACATCTTTTAAGAAATATGAACTATACAGTACTATTGAGGATGTAAACTTAAGTAACTGTACGAAATTTGATCAAAATCGTTATAGCCGTTATTGAGAAAATCGAATTATTGTTAAAATTGCCTAGAATAAACTAGCCTTATATTCATTTTTTGAGAAATATGAACTATACGGTATTATTGAAGACGTAAACGCATGTAACTGTACGAAATTTGATCAAAATCGTTGAAGCCGTTTTTGAGAAAATCGGATTGTCGTTAAAAATGCGTAGAATAGACTACTCTTAATTATTGAGCAATGTCAACCATTTCTATATATACTCTGCTCAGTATGATAAAATGCCTAAGTACGAGATTTCATTCATTTTCGCTTTACCGTCTAGGCTCCAGAGCCAGTAACAGACAGACGGCATTGAGAAACCCACTTTTTCGGATTCAGGGACACCTAAAACGTATATTTCCCTAAAAATCTCGAGGTCGAATTTTTTCGCGATAACAATAGTTTCTCGATACTTCGTATGAGAAAGTAACATGTTAGGAAAGTGTACAACGTATCACAAATGGGCGCGTTTCGTGCAATGCAGTATTACAAAGAAATCAAATACCTTACGTAAGGGAAATAGCGTTTTAAGTTCTTTTATTCATCATAAATAACCCATTTTCTTCCTATTTAAAAATAATGCCTGCACACGTAAGGAAATTGTTTGTTTGTAAGATTATGTTAGCAACAATGAAGAAGTAACCATGCAAGAAATTTTCCAAGTTCAACTCGATTTAAGACATTTTTGTTTGATTTTCTCGATAACGGCTACTCCTACGATAAAAATATATAGGAGAGGAAATAGTCTTCTTTACCAGTTCTACAACTTTTATTTGAAAAATATTTAGATATGAGCAATACTTTACGAGATATGACGAAAATTTCATTTTTGTCTCCAGTAAAGTGGTACTCCTGATTGGCGTTCATGATTCATTTTTGCGATTTTCTTATTATATTTGATTTTAAGTTCTTAATATCAAATTTCATGAAAATCCGTTCAGTAGAAGCCGAGGACGAACATGTGGACGGACGGACGATAATAGGCGCTCACGCTGTAAGCGAAACGCGCCTAAAAATTGATAAAAGTACTTATCTCAGGTATCTCCAATAGCCACAACAAGGCTGTGACATAACATGGCCTTTTATATCCTTGTTTTGGTTATTGGAGATACTTGATACTAATACTTTTTTCAATTATCCTTTCTCTTAGGAAGTATCGAGAAAGTATTGTTATCGCGAAAAAATTCGACCTCGAGATTTTTACGAAAATATACGTTTTAGGTGTCGCTGAATCCAATGGTAGAACGAAAATGAATGAAATCTCGTACTTAGGCATTTTATCATACTGAGCAGAGTATACGTAGAAATGGTTGACATTGCTCAGTAATTAAGGGTAGTCTATTCAACGCATTTTTAACAACAATTCGATTTTCTCAAAAACGGCTCAAACGATTTTGATCAAATTTTGTACAGATACTTAAGTTTACCTCTTCCATAATACTGTATAGTTCATATTTATCAAAAATGAATATAAGGCTAGTTTATTCTAGGCAACTTTAACAACAATTCGTTTTTCTCAAAAACGGCTCTAACGATATTGATCAAATTTCGTACAGTTACTTGAGTTTACGTCTTCAATATTACTACGTATTTCATTTTTCTCAGTGAATGAATATAAGGCTAGTTTATTCTTGGGCTACTTTTAAAAAAATTTGATTTTCTAAGAAGAGGTCATAGGATTTTCATTTTCTAAAGATAACTAAACGACGCATTAGTAAATGAGAAAGTTTGTACAATGTACGTTGTACCGATTTTTTTATTATTTAGTGCTTATTCCTGAAGTTTTTTATTGCTTCGCTTGATATCCTCAACAAGAAAAAGCCATTTCTGAGCTTAATGAAACGCATTATATGTTTTTAAATTTTCCAAGATTTTTATTATGTGCTATATTCTGCTAATGCTCGCTTATCTTCATGAAAAAAATTCAACGCAGCGAATGACAACCTCCTCAAGTGTACGTGTATTGCATGATCACTGCCGATGGAGGAAACGTACCATCTTTGAAAGAATTGCATCGAATCCGCGGTCGATTAGTATCGATCATTTTTTTAAATCGTTTATTTAGCTTAATTGGCAATTCCCTTCTCTCGTCGTACCTTTTGTCCTCAGAAATCAGGTCGGCGCGTTCGGATTCCTCTTGGATGCCGTCGGTTAGAGATTCTTCGCTTGTTGTGTCTCTTTGCCCTTAATTAAATATGTTCTACTGCTCCCAAGTAGGACGCCAGCACAGTGGTTTAGTGGCAGAAGCCATGGACCTTAGCATTCACGGGTTCGGGCTAAGCGGCCGTGTTCACCCCTCCGGTTTGCTGAGAATACGTCCTTCGCACTGCCTTTAATTATGAGAAGACTGCTTTTTATGGCATTTTTAATTCCACGAAATCCGCGTTCGTGTTAATTCCTCATCGATGAGAATGGTAAATCGAGTATCGGTTGGAAAATCTGCATGCTTAAGTGAACATGGAAAGAATCTCTTCCTATTTGGACAGATATTCTATAAAAACGGAATCGGTGTTTCAAACGAAAATGTTTTTTTTAGGAAATAAAGCGCCCAATTTCGTCGTCTTCGGCGTTCGTCTCTCCCGTTGAAATTCCCGTTCTAACCGCTGTCATTTCTTCTTTTTTCCTACCGTCATAATGCGTGTGCAACGCCCCTTAACCTCCCCCTCCCCCAACCCCTCCTTGCTCCGCCACCACCGCAGTTAATAACCTTATTTTATCCGGTTACAATTAGCATGGTTGTCAAAGGAGGAAGCGTCCGATACGCGGCACCCTATCGGATAGCTTAGCAGCGGGTTGGGTGCGGACGAACTCTAGTGACCTCCGCTGCGCAGCGGACGACGCTGTAGAGTCCATTAACACGGCCGCCTAGGTGCGCGCAAATACGCGTCGTCGGATTACTGTCGTAATTCTCTCTCTCTCTTGCTATATAGCCGTCTCTTTCCCTCCATCCATACGAACTGTCGAAAACTAGCAGACAAGCAAAACGTCGAAGCCCTGGAGTAATTGGAGTGCTTTTGCTCGCAGCGTTGAGGATCTGCATAATGGAAGCCAATTAACGATATTAAGGATTCCTCTCTTTGAAGGCGGCGGAGTCGTTATTCTCGCGCCCAAAATCCACATTTTACTTCCGCCTCTAACGCTTGTTGATTTGGTCGTGCGTATTATACAGGGAAAAGTTTTTCAGGCGCTTAATGCTTTTATATTCATGTTTGTGTTCAGCACTTTATTTGAATAATTTGTGTATTAACTAATTAGAGTGTTTTATTTTAGCACGTAATTTGTAATGGCTGTATTAGCATCAATCGTAATTCAACTAACTTTAGATATTATAAGCCTGCGAGCGCTGTCCTTCTTTGCAGAATTGAGAAAAAGTGATTTGCACTCGGAAGACTCGAATGCGTCTGTTGCCCTTTGCGACAATATAAAGCCATTTCAAATACGACATAACTTTCTTCCTACTTTTAGTTTTTCGTTCTAGGCTATCCCTACTGACATAAAACATTCAATATCGTTGGCTCCTTTGCATCACTGAGTGTCCGTAATATTCTTTTCGCAGCGAATAATGTCGCATATTTACGGTTCCTCCTTAAAATTAGTGAAAAAAGTTGAGATATCCTCCATCTATGTGAAAACCCCCACCATCTCGCTAATGGCGTAATTGTATCTATTTTTCCTTGTTCGTTACCATCAGAAACGAATCAAAATTAAATATTACTAGCGTTTAAGAGCCATTTGGGGGAAGTGAAAATCATGAGACACCGTCCATCTCCGTCTCGCTTCCAACCGCTACCATTTCCCACGGCCCGCTTAAAAAAAAGAAAAAAAAAAGAAAACGAGGCGCTCTCTTCCCGATCCGTACCATTCGGTCCTTTTTGGAGAACCGCGCCGCGGAGCAGATCTACATAAAAGGATGCGGGAGAATGAAAGGGACCGCGCCACGGTGCGTCGTCTCTCTGCACGCCCCTTCCGCCGCCCTCGCGTATCTCTCCTCCTCCGCGCCGTGCGTGCTGCAGCGGCGGCGGCGGCAAAGGACGACGTCTAGTCCCGCCCCTCTCCTCCCACCCCGCCCCTCTCCCCCCACCCCTCTCCCCCTAGCACGCTCATCTTTTGCCAGCGCCGCTGCTATTCATCTTTACCGTCGTCCTGCATTGCCCTACCCCATCCAACCTCTCCTCTACTCTTCAACCTCCTCCATCTCCACCCCCTTCCCCCTCCCTCCCAACACCACCTCTCCCTCAACCCCTCCCCCCCCCCCTTTCCTCCACCCCCGCCTCTCCCCCATCCCTACAAATATTTTCATATTTTTCTTTTTTTTTTCTCCCTCGTTTTTCATCCCTTTTCAAAACCAATCCCTATATGGAGGGCGAGGAAATAGAAGTCCAACATCCAAACCCCTTCCTTTAACCCCTTTTATTTCGTCTTCCCCTTATCTTTCCTTCGGACGTAGTGCTCCCTTCTGTTTCGCTAACGCTCTTCTCTTCTTCCTTTTCCCCCTCCCACTCCCCACTCCCCCCTCCCGCTCCCCCCTCCCACCCCCCCCCTTTTTCCCCTCCGCCGTCTGAATTGCACAGCGATTAACCTCTCGTCTCGTTTTCATCGTAAGAATTCATGTCTTCCGTTGGCGACCAGTCCAAGCAAATGTATGACGTATGTACGATATATTTCGAATGCTGGGTTGGGAAAATTGGCACGAAAAATGTCTTCCGTAAGTCGTGCTTCGGATGTTTATCATCTTCCATTAAAACGCATCGCGTTTTGATTTACTGGCGATAGTACCGCTGCTATCCTATCGATTGCTTGAATTCGTCGAATTATGTAGCATTGCGGATGTGCGTATTTAAATTATTCTCGTTTCGTCTAAATCAGTGGTTCCCAACCTTTTTCAGCCCAACACTCCCTTCTTGCTGAAAAATATTTGCCACCGCACCCTTAATGAATACCGCCCTACACAGCTAAAAAACTAGAGTCAGCTCCTGGTTTTACGACATGTTAGGTTACATGCCACCGTCGTAAAGCGGATTTCGGCTTAATGCGGAACCTATTATTTTTGGGACATCATAGAAATAATACAAATATGTGTAAACCTAGCTTAACATTATTAGAAAACGTAAAAAATTTTAATACGTAAAAATATAAAAACTATTAAATAATTTACGCAATATTTCATAATGGCGTAAAACTAAATTCGGCGACTTAAAACTAAATTATTGATTTGATGGGGAAATCGACGTAAAATCGAATCGTCGTAAAGCGGGCCGGCGTAAACTGAGGGCTGAATGTATTCGTAAACCATATATCATGCTAAAATATCCCTGAGTATGGCCTGTTCGCCATATGAGGCGATTGGGGACCATTTTAAATGCCGTTTACTCAGTAGACGTGACATTATTCTTAATATATTAGGTTTGAGTTTTCGCCTACCTCATCGGAAAAGGAGTTTTATCTGTTATATGATGTGTATGAAACAATTTTTTGAGTTTTTAATTTAAACGCACCGATGTGAGAGTGACGGTATTGGGGAAAACTCCATGATTTGTTCCAAAGCATGGGAGTTCCCGGATTAGAGGAACACAGATTAAAGAGGTTTCACTGAATTACAGTCTTCAATTAACAGTTTTGATCTCTCATAGTCTATCTAATACCATACTTTTACGATGCATAATGCCAATTTCTTAAATTCTCACCTGCAACCACCTTGATGTCCAAAAAATTCCTTAACGCCCCCTGAGGGGCCCACGTTGGGAATCACTGATCTAAATCGATGAATGATACGAATATATTCCCTCCGTCATAAATTAGATTGACTAAATAACTTTTGCGAGTGCGTACGGTATTTTGGTGTATAATAAAAATGTTATGTGCGATAAAACTGCGCGCGAGGAGAACTCCATTATGCGCAAATGACAAACAAACATTGCATAAGTTCCACTAAGTATTATTTTCGTCCGTTTGCATTTTTCAGGAATTCTGTGTGTGTCCGTATTCATTTCGCAGTCATGTTTAATTGCATCAATAATACGTGCGAAGATGTTCGTTTATCGAAATAATGTTAATATTTAAGATCAACAGGAGGTGGTTTTCTGGTTATAATTTATCCCAAAGTTATAATTAAGTTTTTCATTTGCTGTACTGAACAATTTTGGCGAGGTCGTTTTTCTTTTTCTTTCTTCTTTTATCGCATTTGCTTGTTTTGTACACATACCTGCGTCATAGCAATGTCTTTCGTGATCGCCTTTCTTGAAAAACTTCATTGGGTCGATGACTTCGTGGCAGTCCTATTTTCAACACAAATAACAAGACACGAGAATTCAGAACTCCTTTGTCGGCTGGAGGTGGAAGTCACGCCATCTCACCGAAATAACGCGATTCAACGACTTACGCCGCGGAGAAGGTTATTTCCCCCTATCGCGTATTTTTATTTACTCCCTCTTCCCTTTTCGCATCTCATTTGGGTCCGCCATAATCACAAAACCTTTCCCTCATCCGCACCACCATGATCAACACGCCCGCCTCTTTTCCAGTTAACGATTCTTATTCTGGAATATAGATTTTCAAAGAGGAAAGAGTTATAACGTGTCATATAGATCCCTTTGTTCCTCCGACTACATAATTTACTGCTCCCAACGTGGATTTCGGACTTTATTTTCTTATACAAATACGCGCCGCTATTATCTCGCTTTAGAGTTAGCAAGTTTTACGTGATAAAAAATATTTTTGCCATATTTAAAAAAATATATGCTCTTTTAATGTGAGTTTTACCGAGATAATACTTAGGCATCAGTATTTATTGCTAGTCGGATCCATGTTGTGCTCAATTTATTTGTGAATCTATTCGTTTTTCCAGATGTAACATTTTTTCTTCGAGGGTCTCTTATGTTTATTCTATTGTTTCAAATTCAATGTAATAATGTCGTTGCTCTTAATGGCTTCCTCCGTTTACGTAATAATTTTTAGCCAACTGTGAAAGAAGAAACGTGAAAGCTTATTTTAAAATGTTTTAGTCAAATATGCACGAAGAAACTTGAAAGCTCATTTAAAATTTATCTACTTAACTATGAACTATAAGCGAAGATGGGCCAAGTACGAATTTTTACATATTGATGAGCATTAATTAAGATTAAAAATTAAAATTCCATTATCCCCGTATTAGCGTTCGTTTCATTTGAGGTTTCTCCCAAAAATCACCGCTAGTAATTTTATGCTCTTACGACTATTTCGTATACAGATTTATTCTCGAAACATTTTATACTTTGATTCTTTTCCCAAGACATTATACGTATTTGTTAATACGCTTCCGGTAACGAATTTTATACGGACGTAAAGGAGGTTGTTGTTATTGTAGTCCTGAAGGCTCGCTCGTAATTTAGTTTCGCACCATTCCGCGACAAAACACGCACATTCTGTCCATAAAACCCTTCTCGCCAACAGTCGGCCCCAAACGACTCGGAATGGGGAAAAAACATGGGATTTTCCCCTTCCCTCCCCCATTCCCTCTCCCTACGTAACTCTCGACCCTTCCGTCGTGCATCCCGCCCTCTCTCAGCCTCTCGAAGGATCCTTGTAACACGCCCACCGTCTGGGGTGCCGTAGCCGGATCAATATATGAGCGTAGTTTGGGGCACTGCGTATTTGGCTGAATGAGAGAGAGTCCCACTCCCCCAACACCCTTCACTCCCTCATCTCCATCTCCTCCCTCACAAGCGACCCCTCTTCCCCCAGTTCATCCTCCCCCTCCATTTCTACCGTCGCCTCTCCCGCGCCAGATCGCCCTCACTCAGAGACGCGGTTGTTTCTCCCTTCTCTCTCACCCTCTCTCCTTCCGTTCTCCCCCTCCGTCCCTTTCTCCCTCTTTTGAATGGAGTTTGCTGCCGCATCCTAACGTGAATGGGCGGGGAAGACGCTCACGATTCCTCGTAGATCACCTTCGACTGGTAACACTTGTGGATCCGAGCGATGCTTCATGTATGTACTGCGGGATTTTCATTCATATATGAAGAGAAAAGGATACGCGGATGAGAACCTTTTTAAAGAAGGGATTATTTGAATAATAGGATTAGCCATAAGGGAGCAGCCGTAAAGGTATCGGAGAAGGGAGGCTGGCCATCTCGGAGGAAATCGCATCGCATGCTCGAGCGAGAGGCTTCTGCTCACGTTTTTACTTTCTCCATACGTAGTAATGGGAAAGTATTGTGATCACGAAAAAAATCGACTTCGAGATTTCAACGGAAATACACGTTTTGAGGTCCCTAGAACACGTTTAGACTATTTTCGGACTGATGTCTGTGTGTGCGTATGTGTATGTGATTGTGGGCGATCTAACTCAAAAAATACTTGCCATATCGTTACCAAACTTCAAATATAACACTTTAGCATGAGCACATAGAACTGATTAGTTTTTGGACAATACAGGTTAACCGGAAGTCGAGGTTTATTCGAAAGCCGATTCGGTTTTTGCGATATTTCTTCGTTAAAACATCATTATTGTATATACAATTCTATACAAAAGTTATAGAGAATCTAATTTCCTACAACTTTCATTTGAAACAATTTTCCATAGCGGTTATTGTTTAAGAATTATTTATAAATAATCGGTTTTTTCGGTTTCCGTCAAATATATCCTTAAAAACGTCGTTATTGGTAATCTTCGTGTGGACCAAAGTTGTAGAGAATAATATTTCTTCCAAGTTTTGTTTGAGACAAATTTTCGTAGAACCATCCATTTCGGAGATATTTTGCTTTTTCTTAATTTGCAGTATACAGCGGCACCACCATGAAGCGGTGATTTCTGTAAACATTCAAAATTTACGTAATTTACGGCAATAAGGATGACTGTATACTTTAACGATACGAAATAATAATTTTGCCTTATAATGCTATTCATAAAAAGAATTTAAATATCTATACCACATATATGGAGAAAGTCATGTGTTGGCCACATCAGATTTTTATTGAAAATCCCCTCACAATGAAGAGTCGGGGGTGAACTGTTTAGAAACCGACGTTAATTATTGCCGTAAAGTGCTTTTCCTTCGAGTTTCCGTCCTTGAATGCTTCACTCCCTTTGTTCCGAGGAGACCTTTCCATCCTCCCTCCCTTCCCCCCTCTCCCTCCCGTTCTCCTCCCTCAACCTTAATTAATCATCCAGTTCTATAGTTCAGTCCGCCAATCTCCCTCTCTTCCTCCGTTTCCCCTCTCAAACTCCTCCGCCACTCCCTCTTCTCCGAAATCACCTTTCCTCTTAAGTTCCTCGGAAGCGAACCTCGCGTGCTTCCATCGAACGAACCCTTCGGCCTTATCTAATACGCTTCCTTTCTGCGTGTGTGGTGGCTGCTCCCATTAGTGAAAGCACGAAATTCGAACGGAACGGAGCTTTTCGGCGTAATATGCGTTCACGGAGAATAATATTTGTTTTCCTATCTCTTTTAGACTACGGATCCACGAAATGGGGTATAATTTGTAATATGGAAGAGATTATTTCGTTTCTGTCCCGAACTGCAGAATCCCAAAAGGGAAGCCGCATTCTGAAACGGTATGACGTATGATCTAACACCTTTGAGGAGGTATTCTCAATTGCTTAAATTCGATCGAAAAGAGTCGTCTTAGTTTGGTGAGCGCAACTTCATGAATCTATGTTAGAGTTAACACGATTGATATTTTTCTTCTGCCATATTGCGTATTATTCTGATTTAAGTGGACGGCGTTTGTTTTCGGAGAAAAGATACCTATGAGGTATAACTTGAATACAGCGATAGTGGAGTCGGGAATATTTTTTAGAACTCTCCATTTCCGGTGAAAGGGATTTTGTTGAGAAGTATGGTAACGGCTGAGTATTAACTCCTGTCGGGAAACAAATTTGAGAGCTTATGTTAAGCTTATCTGTTGGATAAAAACCAGTAGACATAAAAAATCACTGCGCCGTTTTTGTCCATTTCATCTTTGAGAATTTCTTAACTTTGGGTTTAATGTCGCTAAACTATCAATGAAGATATTTCCGTGATATTAAATAGGTTTAATAGATAGAAAAAATATTGAAAACACGATAAAAATTCGTTATTAGGATATTCTGATCTAAGCTGCTGTGCTGTGTCTTTTGAAATTGTCTTTTGAATTTTTCCTCCGTATTTAGGCGGCAGCAGGTCTCTCTGTTCGCCCCCACCTCTTTCCCTCCACTCTCCTCTCTCTATCCATCTCCTATTCATTCTCTTTCTTAAGTTTCATCTTCCCTTTAGTTGATATCCAATATGCACGCCATGCCTCCATTTTTAATCCTTTTAATCCAACCACTTCATCGCAACACTTTTTCCCTCTTCCTTTCATTCACTCTCTCACACACACACACACACACACACACACACACACACACACACACACACACACACTCTTTCTCGGGATTCCATCTCACTCAACCCTACAATATCCTTTTCGAACGAATAGAAACAAAAAAATCCTTCTGATTGGAGAGCGCCACCGTACGGATTCCAAACTTCCTCTTCCTATTCTATGCGCGTCGTGTTTACATTCCAGATCAGATGTGGTTCGCTCTGCAATTGGTTACTATCTGTTGAATATATACATATACATACATATCATCATCATCATCATCAGCCTTTTTCAGTCCACTGACGGATGAAGGCCTCCCCCAGACTCTTCCAGTTTTCCCTGTCAACTGCCTCCCTCCTCCAAGTTTGCCCCAAGAACTTAACAAGCTCTCTGTCCCACCTGTCTTCCGGTCTTCTTTTTGGTCTCTTGATGTTTCTTGGGATCCATTCGATGACACTGGACGTCCAACTCTGGTCATTTCTTCTAGCAATGTGGCCCGCCCACTGCCATTTTAACACCTTCACTCTTCTAATCACGTCACAGACTCCCGTCTTCTTTCTTACCCAGTCGTTCCTCTTGCGGTCTCTTCGGGTGATCCCTAACATGCATCTCTCCATGCCCCTCTGTGCTGTTTGCAGGCGCTGTATCATTCTGGCATTCATGGTCCATGTTTCACAACCATATGTCAGAACAGGCAGAACACATTGGTCATACAGTCTCCTTTTTAGGAAGACTGGAATATTTGATTTAAAGATGTTCGCATTCTTGCCAAAAGAACTCCATGCCATCTTCACTCTCCGGTTGATTTCTCCAAGAAGCGAACCATCAGTAGTGATGAGTTGACCTAAGTAAACATAGCTGGTTATTTCTCCAAGTTCTGCTCCGTTGATATGTATCTTCTCAGAATTTGTGAAGGAGTTGTACATAACCTTTGTTTTATTAAGATTCATCTTAAGTCCACCTTCTCGGCTTGCTTGCTCAAGCTCTTCAGTTCTTCTACGGAGCTCTTCTGGGCTTCCTGCGAATAGTATGATATCATCTGCAAAGCGCAGGTGACTCAGATATTCTCCATTTACCTTTATGCCTTTTTCCTCCCAGTCTAGTGTTTTGAATACTTCCTCTAGAGCTGCTGTAAATAACTTAGGGGACATAGTATCTCCTTGTCTCACTCCCTTTTCGGCCTTAAAGGCACTCGTCTCTTCATGCAGCTGGACAGATGTTGTCGCATTTTCGTAGATATTCTTGATCAAGGTTATGTACGTTTCTTCTACTCCTTGTTTCTTTAGTGCACGTAACACCGACGAAGTTCGGAGAAAGTCGAATGCTTTCTCGTAGTCGATAAAGCACATACATAGAGGTAATTCATACTCGTTAGTCCGACTGATTACCTCTCTCACGACTTGGATGTGGTCCATCGTGCTATACCCACTGCGAAATCCAGCTTGCTCTCTGGGTTGGGCAGCATCAAGATGGTTTTGAAGGCGCATAGTGAGTATTTTGGTGAATATTTTGTAGACTGTTGGGAGTAGGCTGATCGGTCTGTAGTTATTCAAGTCTTCTTTGGAACCTTTCTTGTGCAGAAGGATAATACATGCGTGGTTCCATGTTTCTGGTATATTTTTCTTCCTCAGACAGGAATTAAAAATCTTAGCGAGAATTGTTTCCGTATACATACATATATATATATATATATATCATGTGTCAGAAGCGTCTATATATTATAGATATCGTGTAAGAAGCGTCTTTATATTATAGACTAGTGAAGGTGTGCTTGCATTCTGCAAGCATTTTCTCTCACCCTAAAGTAAAGAGTATGGGCCGACAAATATTTTTTAAATGCAACAGTTCGCATCTTCTTGCCGGTTGATGTGTTTTTCCTTATTGTCAATATTGGGGTATAAACAGCCCCAAAAATTTATAATTATAAAACTTTTATATAGGTTTTCAGCATTTGTTACGAATACGTCACATTTTTGCAAAATTTCATCAATGTAGCACCTCTAGAAGTGCATTTATACGAATTTCATTGTTTAAATTTATTAATTTTTAACAGCCGTATGATTACCCATTGCTTTGAATACTTCCGCTGTGATACCATCCATTCCAGATGCTTTTCCATTCTTCATACTTCTGATTGCGTGTCTCACCTCTTCCGGAAGGATACCTGGGACCTCTTCGGTGGGCATGTTTGCATCATCATTTACTTCATCATTTCCTAGAGGATCCTCATACAGCTTGGTGTTTGTTATGTGGTTTATTTAACTGAATTGAATCAAGTTCTCTTCTAAGTTTGAAATCCATTTAAAACTGGTGAAAGTGGTTGTTTCGGAAAATGAGAAGGCAAGAGTGGTGAGCAGACGATAAACGATATTGAGGTACATTATATTCCAAAATCTATTTAAAGTATTATCAGAGGCAATTGAAGATTGAACCAATTTTTTGGAACCGGAATTCTGCTTATTTAATGAAATTGAAATGCGAATGCTATAATCAATTTAAAACTAATAACAATGGCTATTTTAGTAGAAAGAAAGGTACTATTTTATTCACAAAGAATTTCTGTGAGATTTTAGTTAATTAATTAAAACAGACTTATAATATAGAAATATTCGATGGTTAAAACAGTGCACAGTTTTATTCTTGCGATATTTACATGTTGCATTGACGAAAATTTAGATTCATTAAACCCGTTGAAATTCAACGGGCACTTATGCTAGTTATTTAATATCCAATGTTTCGCGAATCAAATCAATAACGAGAGTTCCTTTTACCTTATCGTTTTCTTTAAAAAAAATAAATAAAGTCAGGCTGCGCTCGGCGAACGACATAATCCGTTGCGACGTTTTTGGATCGTCGTCGACGACTTCAGTGAAAAGTTGTAACGCGCCGGAAATCGAATAACCTCGCCGCGCATTTGTTCGCCGTAGACGCAACCGCGGTGCAAAATGCCACCGGCGACCGTTTCTCCTGCAGCCATATTCATTTCAGATTTCTCACGGAGAGAAATGCAGAGAGAGAGAGAGAGAAGCTTTTATTGCGTCACTTCATCAGACCTTTTATTCTCTTCCTCTCTCTCTCTCTTCACTCGCTCCACTATTAACTATCCTTCCCTCTCTCTCGGTCTCCTTGGCAACGTGGGCTCGAAGGTATTCAGATGTTTTTTGTGTGGGAAAAAGGTTCGTGGAGACAGCCACGCCCTCTAATGACCAACCGACTCATCTCTCCCAGACTTTCTTCTTAGACCCCGTGCGCACTCCTTCTTCATTCTTTCATTCTCCTCTCCATCTTGCACTCACTCCCTCTCGTGGCTGATGGAAGAGTATGATCACTTCTTAATCTCCAGAGCAGCGAATGAGAGGTCCAATCTTCTCTGCCCTCTTCGTCCCTCTCTTCATTGCCTAGGGAAAAACCTCTCTCTCTCATGGAGTGCTTCTTTTGCCTCTCCCTCTTGTCTTCTTCGTACTTCGTCTGGGTGTGTTGCCTTTTAAAACCAAAGGACTTTTGTGGAAGAGATTTTATTTCGTCAGAAATGCAGTTCCTTTCGGTCGTGCCCAGGTTTGAATCCGGTGAAAGGAAACGTCGCGGTAAATTCTCATACTCGGATGTGCGTGCTGAAATTTTAATTAATTTTGCTAAGTATATAATTTGGACGTTGTGTACAAAATGTATAGATCATTTTGTTTGATGCCTTGCATTTTATTTTATATCTTTTTTTATCTGCTACACGTTTAACATTTTATTACCTATTTAAATTCGTAGTTCGCCTTTTATCCAACTCATAATTAGGGCGCGACAGTCGGACGTAACGGATCCAGCAATCAAGAAACAGTACCTTTCACTAGTGTTATATGTTGGAGCGTATGAACGTGTTATATCGACGGAGAGAGTACTGTGTACAATGGCAACATTTTCAAATCTCGTGATAACATACGTTATTCATTTCATCGCGCGTTGATGCAACAGAAATATGCTGCGTTTTTCCTGTGAGAATAGAGGTAAAATTTGATCTTACCGTGGCCCACAATGACTGTTTGATGAGAAACAAAGCCACTGTAACCGAATCATGTATCATGGGTTCGTGTTCTTTTTGAATAAATGTTTCACTCGCGCGATATTTCGATTCGATTCTGCGCATGCGTCGAGTGGTTCGATTGTCCACGTCCGTCATCGGGAGGAAATTGCCAGGAAAAAAATGTCTTTTCAGATTGCTTCCAAACTCTGTGCTTACGCCCTTTGCGGATATTAAGGGACGAATGGTGTCCGAAAAAATTGGCTAACAAAAACGCACGCCCATGCATTTCACCTGAATTCTTTTTCGTCCAACAATTGGAACAAATCGATGGAAAACCATTGGGTGGTTTCCAAACGGATTTGGCATTCACGTTCGCTTCAATGTCTGTTGGTCGCATTTTTGGTTTTTCCCTCTACGCCGTCTCCTCTCCTATCACACGGGTTTTATCATATAGTTTTATCCCGGTCATAACACCTATAACCCATCCTCGCATACTTTACAGACAAATTTTATGTAATTTATTATTATTATTATTAATATCAGCTTTTATATCTCTTGGAGGTGGAGTCCCGAAAATATGAATTGCTTTTTAAAAATTAGGATTTCGTGAGTGGTGAACCAGTTTGAGTTTAATGAATGTAAATAAATTTAGGAAAATTCTCATTAGCCTCTTAGCCATATTCAAATAGCACGGCAAATAAAACAGTCCTTTTTTTCTCTTAAATATTTTAATTTGTGAATAGAAAAAGTGTATATGCACTCATCATTCGTTAATTCTGAGTTATCGTAAATTGCTGCGATTTCCAGAAAAAATATATATCTACTCAACCGAACTACCTTTGTAAATACATAATAAATAATTACACGAGGATAAAAATTTCCAAACCCATTTATTTACATTGCTGCCTTTATTCACTAGAAAATATTTCTTTTCTGTTCTTTAAAATCAATAGAACAAGAAAACGACGCAATTCGCGTATGGACGAATGAAATTGGAATTATTATATAACCAGTAATTTGTAAGTGGGATAAAATGGGAATTCATTTAATCGGAGGAACAACGTAATAGTGCATGATCTAAATCAGCGGTTCCTAAACTTAAGGCATCTGCGACCTCCTCGTAAGGCAACTGTGGGTTTCGCGATTCCATTAACCCCATCCATCAACCAATAAATATAAAATGTAATATTTAATTCAAAATATTATATCTATTTTATTTGCTCAAAAATTAATTTATTCTAAATATTTATATCCGTAAATAACATTAAATAATACTAAAATACTCCGTCTTTGCTACTCTGTCGTAAATATTTCGTGACCTCCGCAATTTAAGAATCACTTATTGTTAGCCAAAGTAAATTCAGTGGCAAATTTAAGGATCTTGGCGCTCGGATTTAGGCGGAAACTCTCCGCTTTCATTTGCATTTCAGAAGCATTCGGATTTCTGCGAGATTCGGATTTTCGAGGTTCCATCGTAGCGTTCAGTACTTAAAAAGCATAGCGTCAGAGGACGATTCCACTTACGGAATATTTTTTCCTTAAGACAAGTCTTATTTTTCCATCTCTTCTACACGATAAAGTTTTATTGCCTTTTATACGTTTCCTTCCTTCTCTCCTGTATTCTCTCTTTCCTCCGTCTCTTTTTCGTCTTCCTCTCCTTTTCCTCCATAACCTCCCCTTCTAATCCCCCCTCTCGCGCACTATTCCCCTTTGGGATTTCATATTCGTTCGCTTCATATATTATTCCTGCGCTCCTTTGGCCCCGGGCACGCCCCACTCAATCACAAATGCTTCCTCAAGAGAGAGAGAAACATCCTATTCCACAGTCATGTCTCCCTCGCTTCTCCTACCTTACTAATAAATTGCCTCATATTTTCCCCATCTCATATATAGGTGTGTGTGTGTGTATATATATATATATTCCCCTCTCAAATTTCCCTCTCGCTCCTCCTTCCCGCGCATTATTCCTTCCGTTTTCTCTCCAAATCTCCCTCTTTTTCCGCTCTACTATTCAATATCCACGCTCCACATCCATATGGTCCACAGCATTTCATCTCATCTCAATATCCCTCCGCCAATATCTTATACATGTGGGTGTTAGTTTTTCGCTCGGTGGCTTTACGGCCTCCTGGAAATTGCGTCGCTGCGAACTAATCCGATTTTCCTTTCGTTGGTGCATTTCTTTTTAAACTTTATATGAAAGTTTGATTTCATTTGTTTTTTTAGCCAACTTACCGGGGAAGTCGTGATTGGAAGATCGGAGATATGTCGTGGAAAGCTTTGGATTAAGTTCTTGAGGAAACTACCTTTTGGAACTCCGTATTAGGTACCCGATGTTGAAGATTATTCGTAAAAACCTGTCGTGTTTGAATAAATCTTATCTGGTTGAAATTAGTAAAATTAATCATACCACGCGTAAGTTTGTGTTTATATATTACTGTAAAAATTACTCTTGCCCGTAAAAAAAAGGTCCTAAACCAACGAACGACCTTACATGATGATGAACGGATATCGTTTCCGCCTAAATGGAAATCGATGGTTTCGTCTAGAAGCGTCTTTCCGAAACACAACACGAATAAAAGTCTGCTTTTCTGGCCGCCTTCCTTTCATTCATTTTTCTCTCCTCCAACCCATTCCCAAAGTACATTTGTGCCACTCGCTTCTCCCATTCCTCCCTCCATTTCCTTTCCCTCCCTCCCCCTTCCCTCCCTCCCCCTTCCCTCCCTCCCCCTTCCCTCCCTCCCCTCCCCTCCCTCCCTCTCTCACCTCGTCGAGCCGACCCTTGGCCTGCGTTAGGGTGGTTCAAAAAAATCGAAATTTTAAAATTTTCGGGTCCTCATGCTTAATTTTGTTCCTTTTCATGTCAGGATGACGTGAATAAAATTTTAGCCTCATCAGTACACTCTAACCCATGCCGCAGAGGGGTCAAAGTTCACAAAATTTTCAGAAAATTTTGAACAACTGGCTAAAATTCATGTTCATAACATTTTTTTCGCGTTTTCTAATTTTTTAATGAATATCTGAATGGTATGTATTATTCTGAAAGCTAGATAATGTTACTTTTCCTTTTAACGAAGAAATAAATCGTTTTCTTTGTTGCGCCGAGGCGCGGCGCGCCGCCACCCTTTCCGAAGGGGGCGTTTCTCCGGAGTTCAACGTCTTCTTTCCGTCGTGTAACCTCGCGCAGCATTTAAAAAAATCGAAGTTTATAATTTCTAAAGTGCACGTTGCTAATTTTTCGTACTCATATTTAGAAATACATGAAAATTTTGATCATGGAAGAGAAATAAACCACTAATACGCAACTTTTAAGCAAAAAAACCACAATGTCGAAAAATTTACGACTTGGCAACGCAGAATGAAGGCATACGACGATAAAGTAATTAGGGTCTCAGACCCTCAGACCAAGGGCGCCTGATAATCGCTATTAGTCACCACCAATCCCCGAAATCCTATTGGCTGAGGGAAGCTCTTTAACGTGGATACCTTCTCTTTCACGTATGTCTCTATTAGCGAATGCATCTGTTTTCACCATTAACCAGTCCCTCCCTCGATTTCCTACAGGATGGGTCCGAAACGGAAGCTTTATTTGCTTGGACGTTTTCATGAGAGTATAGTTGGAGCGAAGTTGCCCTCGAAAGAGCAGGTTTTAGGAGCATTATTATACCGGGTTAGGTTCTGTAATCAAAGTGCAGGAGAATCTGCCCTCTCCGTAATACGAGGAGCAGCTGAAGTATGGAATCGAGCTCGGATTCCCATGCAGGAAGAAAGAAACTGTCTGCGAAAGCTTATAAAATTTTATCACGAATATAGGAGTCTGCAGAAATCAGCTAATAGGAGAACCGAGACGCAAATTAAAGCCGAGGGCAAATTCAAGGACGCTCTAAATGATCTCTCTGGTTTGGCTCCGAGTAATGTCTTTGAACTGATTAAAGTTGAGGAAGACAATCAGTTCCTTATAAACCAAAGAAAGATAGGTTGTCTCGGTAGCATGACTTCGACTGACGAAAAGCTGCTCAAAAAAGAGAAGAGAAAAGGTGAAAGAGAAGAGAAGAAAGTGAAGAGGGAGAATAAGTGGAAGATGATAAATACCTCAAAGGACATAGCGAGTTTCGAAGATGAAAAAGTAAGAATATTTCATGTATTATAATTTATGAACAACTAACTGATTTTCTGCCTCTAATTTAAGTTTTTTTCCTTCAAAACCTTGATTACGTTCTTACGTTATCGGTATTCTCTGTTATTTTAGATGATACAGCATCAGATTCCTTTATTGAAGACAAAAATGATGTCCACGAGCATTGCGTAAAAGGAGAAGAGCCGTTTATGCTCGCCTCAAGATCAGCCACCAAGAAAAAGTCAACTATCATGTCTCCAAAATTGGCTGCTGTCTTAGACTCGACAAAACTCAGCAACTATCAGGCCATCATGCTACTAATAATACATATACATACTAATATACATATTATTAGTACCATGCAGGCCATGAAATTATATGTGCGACTTCGGAAACTCTTGATCAAGACATTAATGATAAAAAATCTGATGTGGCCAACACATGACTTTCTCCATATTTGGGGTATAGATATTTAAATTATTATGAGTAGCATTATAAGGCAAAATTATTATTTCGTATCGTAAAAGAAGACACGTCGTTGCCGTAAATTACGTATATTTTGAATGTTTACAGAATTCACCGCTACATGGTGTTGGCGCTGTAGGCTGGTATTAAGAAAAAGCGAAATATATCCGAAATGGATGGTTCTACGAAAATTAGTTTCAAACAAAACTTGGAAGAAATATTATTCTCTACAACTTTGGTCCTTACGAAGATTACCAATAACGATGTTGTTAAGGAGATATTTAACGGAAACCGAAAAACCGGTTATTTATAAATAACTCCTAAACAATAACTTCTATAGAAAACTGTTTCAAAAGAAAACTGTAGGAAATTACATTCTCTATAACCTTAGTATAGAATTGTATATACAATAATGATATTTTAACGAAGAAATATCGCAAAAGCCGAATCGGGTTTCGAATAAACCGCGACTTCCTGTTATCCGTTATTGTCCAAAAACTAATCAGTTCTTTGTGCTCATGTTAAAGTGTTATATATGAAGTTTGGTAACGATATGGTATGTACTTTTTGAGTTAGAGCGCCCACACTAACATACACACACACACACACACACACACAGACATCATTCAGAAAATAGTCTAAACGTGTTCTAGGGACCTCAAAACATGTATTTCCGTTGAAATCTCGAAGTCGATTTTTTTCATGAGTACAATACTTTCCCATTACTACGTATGGAGAAAGTAAAAATTAAAAACGGCGCATTTTAAATCGCAGTTTGCTCTGCCATCAGAGCAGGAAAGTGGAATTCGGCAAGTGTGCATTTTTGTGGCATTATTGTACGCAAAAGCGTGGCTTTCAGCGCCAATAGCAGTCAAAGCTCCGATGCAAGACTTGCAGTTTTTTCCTGATATTTGTGCATATAAAAGTTTGAATAGTGCTGTTTCCATGGCGGCAGTGAAAACTTTTTCGAATCACCTTTGGTATTTAAATACGGAGCTGACAGTGTTGTCCTTTTTTGACGATTCAGTACCAGCTGGCATTAAGAGAGAGATGGTTCGGGCTGTAACGGACATGACAAGAGGACAAAATCCCTGCCGTAGGCCAAAAATTTCTCTTGAGGACGCCAGTTTATTTTGTTCAAAGGAATTGCATGAATTTCTGACCCAAAAATCCCTAAAATTGTTCGAACGTTTTGGTGTATCTACCTCTTTCTTGGACAGTGATCCTTCAGCGTAGAACGATCTCCCTGATTTCGAGAGAGGGCGTAAAATAATTAATTCGATTCAAGTAGTCAATGATTCAGCCGAAAGGGCTGTTGCTATGATTACCGAGTATGCTAACATTCTCACGAAGAAAGAAGAAGAAAAACAAAATGTCCTTCAAGTTGTGAGTATAGACGGCAATATCCTGATACAAAGAAAATAACCCTTTCTAAAAAGTACAATCGTTAAATATTGACAAGTTTGAATAAAACATGAAAAAGTTGAATTGTTATTTTTTATTTATAATTTTAAGTTTTTACAACCCATTATTTGGAATGAGGTTTTATTTTTTTAATGTCCCACGAGAGTAGATGACAGAAAGAGGAAGCAAAGCTAAGCTTCGGAGACACGCCCCCTTCGGAGAGGTGCGCGGCGCAACAAAGAAAACGATTTATTTCTTGGTTAAAAGGAAAAGTAACATTATCAAGCTTTCAGAATAATCCATATTATTCAAATATTCATTAAAAAATTAGAAAACGCGAAAAAAATGTTATGAACATGAATTTTAGCCGGTTGTTCAAAATTTTCTGAAAAATTTGTGAACTTTGACCCCTCTGCGGCATGGGTTAGAGTGTACTGATGAGGCTAAAATTTTACTCACGTCATTCTGACATGAAAAGGAATAAAATTAAGCATGAGCACCCGAACATTTTAAACTTTCGATTTTTTTTAGCCTGCGTATAAAACCCTCTTGACCTCGTCCCTTGACACACCCGCACCTCAAACACTCTCTCTGAAGCGCCCTTAAAAACCCTTCATTCGATCTATCCTCGATCCTTATCGTCTCGGCTCGTCATATGTTCGCTACGATCTATATCATTCTAAATGTTTTTTTCTTACATTTTCCATGAGGTTATTATATATTCAGAGGTAGGTGTTTATTTGAGTTACTGCTAGGGTTCTGTACTTTTTAGTTTTCATGAACCACCCACTGGAATAGAATGCAATCTTGTGCAAACATCATTCGTCAAAATCTCCTCCTACTTCATACTTAGTTAATTAAATTACTAAAGCGGATTACATGCAGCCAATCCGGTAAACCACAAGTCGACAACCTTTGTTTTAATGGTTGCAATCAACCCCGTAACTATATATTTTAGCTCCCGGGGCCAACTACTAAATATGCGCCCCCCTCCCCCTTCAAATAATTATTTTCTCTAGTTTATTTAGTTACTATTTGGATTATTTGCTACCCTTGCTTAGTTGTGCCCGGGACAGATGCCCCGCCCTAGTTAAGGCACTGGTTGCAATAACTGTTTTTATGGGTGCACAAGTCTTAAGGATGTTATTAGGTATTACTTGATTGTTTTTGGGAGAAAAAATTTAATGTCGATTATGTTTCCAAGTTCATTAATATTTCTTTTTCTAATCGATCACCACACAGAGATTTTTGCACTTGGTTTTGATACGTGCTTGGTGTTTGTAAAGCGAAATACATATATAGAAATAGATGGACCCTGTTGGCCGCTTATAAGTACATATTCTACATTTAGGGCATAGTGATCCAAAATCTATCAAGCTAGTACTTGCCAGACAAAAGGTTCGACAGTGTATCATTGTTAGCTGTTGTATTTGTTATACGGCAGCGATGGTCGCTATTTTAACGCTTTTTGCAAGAATTTATACTTCGATTTTTCATTTGTTTTGGAGATGTTTCTGTTCGTTTCAAAATACGCTCAATATCGAGCGATGCCTTTTTGACGAAAAATAAACATCTCGTGGGAATTCCAAAGCGAGCGGTTAGTTTCTCTCTGTGCGGCAGTGCTGAAATTCGGCAACCTCGAAGAAGAAGACATTTTCAGTTTTCATCGGAAATTCCGCCATATACTTTTCGAATGCGATATTAGGTGGGGAAGAGCGAGCTCATGAGAGCGTCTCTCGTGCCTTTTGTCTCATCTCCTTCATTGTCTCTCAGACATAACACTCTTCCCGTCCCCATTTCCATCCAAACGACGGCGTTTTCGGCCCTCTCCTCCATCTTCTTTCTCTCATTTTCCTTCCATTTAATAATCTTCTGTTGCTCTCGTTTTGCGTTCCTCACACTATTCCATTCCCTCTTTTTACTTTCTCATACGAAGTATCGAGAAAGTATTGTTTTCGCGAAAAAAATCGACCTCGAGATTTTTACGGAAATAGACATTTTAGGTGTCGCTGAATCCGAAAAAGTGGTTTTCGCAATGCCGTCTGTCTGTCTCTGTTACTGGCGCTGGAGCCTAGACGGTAGAGGGAAAATGTATGAAATCTCGTACTTAGGCATTTTATCATACTGAGTATACGTAGAAATGGTTGACATTGATCAATAATTAAGAGTAGTTTATTCTGCGCATTTTTAACAACAATCCGATTTTCTCAAATACGGCTCTAACGATTTTGATAAAATTTCGTACAGTTACTTGAGTTTACGTCTTCAATAATACCGTATAGTTCATATTTCTCAAAAAATGAATATAAGGCTAGTTTATTCTAGGCAATTTTAACAATAATTCGATTTTCTCAATAACGGCTCTAACGATTTTGATCAAATTTCGTACGGTTACTTCAGTATATATCTACAATAATACTACGTATTTTATTTTCCTCAATGAATGAATATAGAGCTAGTTTATTCTTGTGCAACTTCAGCAAAAATAGGATTTTCTAAAAACAGGCTCATACTATTTTCATTTTCTAAAGATAACTAAACGACGCATTAGTGCCCATTTATGAGGAAAGTTTGTAAAATGAATGTTGTACCGATTTTTTAACGCCCTTTCTCGTTTCTTCGCACGAACGCTTTCCTGAGAGGTAGGCATTCTTCCATCCATTTTGCACGTTCCTTACGCTCGTGCTTCAAGCCATTCGAACCAATTCTCGGCATACCACTGGCATCAGAATTTTGAAAAGGATCATCGAACGTATATTAAACTAGGAGATCGAACTTGTTATATCACCCGATATAACGGAAGGAAATCTCACTCGAATACTGAGACAGATCCATCGTAATTTTATGCTTGTGTGGGGAAAAAGGCTTTGTTTAGATAAAATTCACCTGTGAACATTGTGTTAATCGTTTTATGAGCTGTGTATGTAATATTTCTTCATAACATTTTCCTTTTTTTTAAACACTCTTCAGACAGTTTTAATCGATGAAAAAATAAATATCTGGAGGATATAAGAATTCTAGTCTGTTCGTGTTAAAGAACATTATTATTATCTGTTCATTCTATCTTTGCGACTCGGAGGGAAGGGGAAGAAGAGCTCTACCTAACACGTGACTTTAGGGGAACCAATCGGAACGAAGTAGAAGGATTCTTTCCCGTAGAAAGTTCATTCTCTCTCATGCTTCCTTTGTGATCACAAGAGTCTTATTGTTAGAGTGCGCTGTTGCCACGTGTTTATCGTTGAGTTTTTGTTACTCTGTTACTTTGTTATCGTTGAGTTTACTGTTAAGTTGTTGTTTTTGAGTGTGTTTCTTCCGTTCGTGGAGTTTTCGCAAACCTTGCATCGGCAATGGAGAAGAAATACTTTTCCGTTCTTCGCAGTCAAGCGAAAAGCATGGCGTACAATGTCTTGAGATATTTTCTCCAAGAGAAAGCATTAGGAAGAACTATTATTTTAGCCTTGCCATTGGACGATAACTAAATATCTTCCATTTGTATATTTTTATAAAATAAATGTTGAATGCAACCTTAAAAGAAATTTTTATTTCCAAATTAAGTAAACATTTCATAGAATTTAATGTGGGCTGTCCTGAATAATTTCATATTCCGGAGAGGTTACATCAACGTATCTCAACCGGTGTGTCGCGAAAATTTAGCTAAAGGGCAAGCTTTGCTTACGTATTTCGTGTTTTTGCGATACTGACAAAACTCATTGTTTAATTAGGACATTGGATGGTTTTGTTATTAGTTTGGGGTGATGAGCCGAATTTTCTTAAAACATAACCAAAACCAAGAAATTAGAATTTTTATTTCATAGCGAGTCGAGGGATCTTTAAACGTATGACGCCAAAAGAAAAGGTCTGAAAAGCAATCGTGTGTTTCACTATAGAAGTAGCGCCCAAGCAATTAAGTCGCCCTTTCCCGCGGGAGAGCTGAGCTTTGGACTCATCGTAGCAGGAATTATGTTTCAGTCGATGTGGCAACGCCTAGCGTGTTCTCCGGCGAGGAGACAACTCCCCAAACCCCTAGCTGTGAAACTCCACCTCCTAGTGACGAAAAGAACCGAGCGGGTACGGACCTGTACGAAACCTCAGTCGCAAAGATAAAATGACTGTGAAAAATGTTGACTTGAATGTTTCAACATTAGCTTTTTGTATGTGTAAAAAGATATCGTGGTCTAAATGTGGTGAAGCTGTCCGTAATATAATTTTGCTAACATACACCGGTGGATAACACTCAATGAATTAAAATGTCTTGTTGTCTAACGTACGTACTCAGGTGCACCTGTCCTTTGCCATCTTGGCTTTTACTCCGCCGTCCTATATTAACCTGGCCTCTTGTCGGTCGCTCGTTGGATTAATCAGCTTCTCCTTTCATCGCGATACGGGATTCTCATTGTCTCTCCTTCTGCCATTCTCTCTCTTCACGTCAATCTCTCCTTCAATTGTTTGGCCTCACCCAGAAACAACGTGCTCTCGCCTTAATTTGGACTGCTTTTAAGCAACCTCCCACCGCCACATCCCCCGGGGACGTTTCTTCTCTTTCTCCTCGTTATCTGGTGGGGACAAACGCGTTCGTTGTGACTACATTGCCGAGATCTTGGCCTTTTTTATTTTTTGCCGTGTTTATTTCTCTTCTTAACTGTTGCCGCAGCTCCGTAAAACGCAATCTTTTAATGTGCAATGACAAATCAAAGTAAATAAGGAAAAATCGTTAGAGGTTAAAATAGCGTCTTTTTGTCAAGTATATTTATTCTGGAAAACATTATTCTTCTAAGGCAAATATGAAAATGTGAACATTGGTATGCTGATTTTCATGTCTCTGTTATCGAGATAACTGCGAAAGTTTAATTAAAGATCGATTAGTATTTCGTTTTTCCATGTACTACTCGTGAAGTTCTTGAATATTATTATTCAATTCAAACAGTATTTTACCAGCTAATTTATGCTGGTTATTCAGTAAAGAGCTTGTAACGTAATTTTGCATTGCAATTCGTGAATGTCTGCGAGCAAGTTCACACTTTCCAGTTTAGGTGTGTTTATTCTACGATGTTTCAGACCTGTAGCAAACTTGTGCCTCTTCTTCCACACGGCTTCCCAGGTATAGATCCATACAGATTTTATTTTTTCTTACCAGAAAAATTACAATTTCCGTTCATAGAGCGACATAAAGGTCATTTAATTCCTTCAAAATGGAATCTCACTAACTTAAGGCAATCTTGGTGAATTATGTCGAGAGTTATCAACAAGTTAGGAAAGTGTACAACGTATCACAAATGGGCGCGTTTCGTGCAGTGGAGTATTACAAAGAAATCAAATACCTTACGTAAGGGAAATAGCGTTTTAAAGTTCTTTTC
Organism: Uropetala carovei; assembly: GCA_036926305.1. Taxonomy (NCBI): domain Eukaryota; kingdom Metazoa; phylum Arthropoda; class Insecta; order Odonata; family Petaluridae; genus Uropetala; species Uropetala carovei. The sequence goes on from JAXCHB010000167.1 coordinate 1,509,039, forward strand.
TTCATCATAAATAATCCATTTTCTTCCTATTTAAAAATAGTGCCTGCACACGTAAGGAAATTGTTTGTTTGTGAGATTGTTTATGTTAGCAACAATGAAGAAGTAACCATGCAAGAAATTTTCCAAGTTCAACTCGATTTAAGACATTCTTGTTTGATTTTATCGATAACGGCTACTCCTACGATAAAAATGTATAGGAAAGGAAATAGTCTTCTTTACCAGTTCTACAACTTTTATTTGAAAAATATTTAGATATGAGCAATACTTTACGAGATATGACAAATATTTTATTTTTTGTCACCAGTAAAGTGGTACCCCTGATTGGCGTACGTGATTCATTTTTGCGATTTTCTTATTATATTTGATTGAAAGTCCTTAATATCAAATTTCATGAAAATCCGTTCAGTAGAAGCCGAGAACGAACATGCGGACGGACCGACGATAATAGGCGCTCACGCTGTAAGCGAAACGCGCCTAAAAAAGCAATAAAGGCTTCGCATAACGCGACATCTCTTATTACTCCCTCGTGATAATCTATTTCCCGACGTCTCTTTCCATCATACGCCTCGAAAATCCTTTTTCCCCATTTGTAATCGCAACCTTCCATTCTTCCATTCTCTCTCACCAAAACTTATCTTTTCTCTCTCCCTCCCTCTCATCCATTCTCTTTCTTCCCTCCATCCCTTTTACTCCTCTCCTCGAGGAATTCCATCTTCCGAACAAAGCGGTAGAAATCAATGATGTAGGCGTGTGGGAGGCCATCTTTCATCGCGTTCCTCCGACCCGTTCCAATTGTCTTTCGCCGTCAACGCTGCATTTCTTCCTTGCTCCCTCTCTGTTCTCCGCTTGGATGGTTAGCGTATATGCCGACGGGCACTAAGGTCGCGGGTTCGAATACCGCCTCGGACATGGATATTTGTGTTCAGCAAGTTTTATATGTAAGAATGGCATGGATGTCTAAATATCGACCTAAGTAAAGACTCTTGCCATTCCTTCTTCATATTCTCTCTCTCTCTCTCTATATATATATATATATATATATATATATATATATATATATATATAATGCTTAAGGAAAAGGAAAGGTAATAATAACAAGGTGTTGGAGGAAGCCCAGTGGACACTTACCTAGATTGAAGAGCCTCTGGGGATGCTGAGGACACACGAAAAACACAAAAAAACGAAAACGACACAAAAATGGAGCTTTCGGGCTGACGCCCTTCTTCAGCGACGGAGAGACTTACGGAAGAGGAAAGGTAAATGAGGATATTTAGGGCAACTAGGTAGGTGTTGAAGGAAACCCAGTGAGCACTTACCGGAAGGAGAGTCGCTGGGGTGTTGGAGAGACACATTTGTAGAAGTTATTGGAGCTTTCACCAGCACAAGAGAGACAAAACTGGTTTGGCAGTGACACTGGGGTGAAGGTGTGGGGTGGAAGGGAGCGTGGAGGACGCAGAGGAGGGGGGGAGGAAAGAGAGGGTGGAAATAAGGAAATATTAATGGAGGTTGAGGCCAGGGGGAGAGAAAGAGTTTAAGATGTGGATATGGGCCAGTTCCCATTGACGGAGTTAGGGGGCGGAAGCGTCGCACAGAGGCGAATTTTTAGTAAAACATGGCCAAAACCCAAGATAACGTACATCGGCTTAGAGAATAAGTAAACATTGTATGAGAAAGAGAGACTATATGGGTACAATGTATCGTGAATCATATTCACATATTGGGTCGCATTGCGCCGTAAAGTTAATCCAAAGTTGACTGTCGTTAGCGTCACACGTCTAAGCGCTTCGTAAGTGCATCATCCTGAGAATTTCTTTCTTGTGATTTAAGCGCTTGGGTGAATTGTGATAATATGGATTCGATACCTGGAGGTATGTTAAACATTTTACATAAATATGGTTTTACTTTTGCTTTTATTTTTATGAACTAGCCCATCACGCCTGAAAGCACGTGAAAATGTTTGATATGGCATTTTCATCGAAACTTTTAGTAATGTATTCAGCTGCATTCGCTCTATTTCAGGCATGGTTTTATATAATAATTCGTGTTTTATCCAAAACCATCAAAAACACATGCTAATATTTGCGATTCTTGTAGGAAATGTGATTTATTTCTCGAGTGTCCCCTTATTTTCACTTCATGCAATAACCATTTCGTCGCATGTTTGAGTCTGTGTTAGAGATTCAGCTATTTTCGACAACAAAACACCATTTTCTTACAGGATCCCGCAGCCAGCTCATTATCTTGAGCAAAAAGGAGTTGTTCGAGACCATGCGCGAAAGCTTATCGACGGAATTCAAAGACCAATGTGAACATTTGCGTGAACGAGTCAGAGAAATAACTCATTACCCGGAAACATTACCTAGTGAAATAAAACAAGCTTTATCAAGTTATATTTTTCATTTTAAATCGAAGTGGGAAGCTGATTCAAGAAATACTGAATATTTCCGTCGCAAAAATAAAGAGTGGCTAGAAAGTATTATCATGTTTCCAGTGCACGCGCATGCCTCCGAGTTTCGAAAAAAAGAGGGGCGCCCATCAAATGACTTTAGTGAAAGCAGTGAACGATCAAAGCGACGAAAAACCAAGACAATATCTTCGTCAATTACAGGTGTGGACCAAGAAATCATAAAAAGATTTCAAGTTCTACTCCCGACAATATACTACGACATAAATATAGATAGTTTCCAACGATATGTTTTGGAAATGCGAGAAAGTTCGTGGACAAGTATTCTTGGTGTAGTATGCCAATAATAGTTCACAAAATATTAATGCACAGGTTATATCGTCTGCAATATTACCGATTGGTCTGAAGGAGTCCAGGAAGCGCGTAACAAGACATTAAAAAATATCGTGAAGGATTTTCACTTAAGTTTTCCAGGGTAAATACAGTGTAGGATATTTTGCACCACCTTTTGATTTCCTCTGAACCATACATCTCAAGTATAAGGAAGCTGCCAAAAAGAAAGTTTAAACATTTTTCCAAAGATGTTTTACAGCTCCTACAAGAACCTGATGTCTATACGTCTGCAGCACAGGATAACGCAGATGAAGACCTACCTTTTGCTGGCACATCAGCAGTGACTGACAAAGACTCTCTTAGTAACTCAGATTAAACTAAATGTAAATAACTATTTGTAAATATAATTAAATTGAAACATAAAATATAATAATTTGCCAGCTGGTTGTTATGTGTGCTTTTTCTGCATGGTTTTAATTTTTAACTGCGCATTCACCATCCTAGTGTCTTTGTAATGATGTTATAACATTCTAGGAAACAAATAAAGATTCATTGTGGCCAGTAAAGGTTTTGGCCATGTTTTCCTAAAAATTCGCCTCTGTGCGTCGTCCGGGAGAGCGCGAATGGCCCTCACCGTTAAACAAACATTGAATTTAAGATTATGATCATTCGCGTGAACGGCCACGGGTAGCAGTCGTTTAAGACTAACGCTCGTATGCGGTTCAAGGAACTTAAGAGCATTAAAGGTATGCCATTAAGTGGTATAACAACTTATAAAGCTGAATTTTTAATTAATTGACTCAAAGTGATAGGAAATATGTTACAAAAAATAAAGGCTTACCTCACATAACATGCTGTACGGAGTAGGTACCCATGCATCACGTCGGATTTTGGCTAACCAAATTTTCTTCCTCGTGGCATCGGAAGGCAAACGAAATAGTCTAAAGCCGTTTTCGGTTCTATTCTTGCATCCAACTGCGCAGCAGCAAGGCATAGTGCTATTCTTTAGTCCCAAAACAGACAGAAAGAAAACGTAGGTCTGCGAAGTGGGACCGATAAGGCATAATGTTGTTGAAAGATGAAAACGATACCCTAAAAATATCTTAAAGGCAGCCCACCCAATCCTCACTTCCTCCCACAACCAGGTCTCCTTCCCCACACCCCCAATCCTCTCCTTCCGCAGACCTCCCAACATAGCCAATGTCTTGAGGAGAAAGGAACCCCCCACTCCTTTGCACCCTGCAGGGTCCCACCCCTGCCGCAGACCCTGATGCCTAACATGCCCTATACACTCACCCTCCAGCTCATTCTCAAACCCCACCACTAACATCACCTACCCCATAACTTCCCCTACCAACTGTACCACCCGCAACGTCATCTACCTCCTAACCTGCACCCAATGCCCCGCCTTTTACGTCGACCTCACCAGCAATTCCCTCAACATTCGCATGAGCGGCCATCGCAACAGCGTTAGTCTTAAAAGACAGCTACCCGTGGCCGTACATGCAGATAATCATAATGTTAGTTTCAATGCTTGTTTCACGGTGAGGGCCATTCGCGCCCTCCCAGACGACGCTTCCGCCCCCCAACTCCGTCAGTGGGAACTGGCCCATATCCAAATCTTAAACTCTTTCTCTCCTCCCAGCCTCAGTATCCGTTAATATTTCCTTCTTTCCATCCTCTCTTTCCCCTTTCCCCCCTGCATCCTCCAATCCCTGACCTTTTCACGCTCCCTTCCCTTCCACCCCCACACCTTCACCCCAGTGTCACTGCCATATCGGTTGTGTCTCTCTTGTGCTGACGAAGGGATCATCCCAAAAGCTCCAATGACTTCTACAAATGTGTCTCTCGAACACCCCAGTGGCTCTCCTTCCGGTAAGTGCTCACTGGGTTTCCTTCAACACCTACATAGTTGCCTAAATATCCTTATTTACCTTTCCTCTTCCGCAAGTGTGTGTGTGTATGTGTGTGCGCGTGCGTGCGTGTGTGTTTGTGTGTGTGTATATAAATGATTACAGAAAAGGAAAGGTTATAATAAAAGCGGCAGTAAGGTGTTGTAGGGAGCCCCGTTGACACCTTAATTGGAGAGCCGCTGGGGGTGCTGAAGACACACGAAAAACAACACCAATTCGAAGCTTTCGGGCAGAGGCCCTTTCTCCTGTGTCTTCAACACCTCCAGCGGCTTTCCAGTTTAGGTGTCCACTGGGCTTCCTCCAACACCTTGTTGCCACCTTTATTATTACCTTTCCTTTTCTTTAAGCATTTATATATACATACATATACACACATGTACAGACACACGCACGCACGCGCGCGCGCACACACACACACACACACACACACATAAAATCATTATTATTATTTTTTATTCCCCTTTGTAACTCTTGAGGTAGGGTTAAATGTAAGAATGGACTATATAGTATCAAATTCACCCTTAATAAAATCGTTTGTTTTTCTGTCTCTCGCTTCACCTTCTCCGTTTTCACCAAATAAATTCGATTATCTCTATCGTTTGCTCTTTTGATTTCTTTATGACTTCCTCTTCCTCAAATCTTCATTATCATTTGTCCTCTTTTGCCTCTATTTTTATTGTCCCTTTCGTTTTCTCTCTCCTTCTCCCTCTCACCACTCCTTTTATTTTTACTTTCTCCATACGTAGTAATGGGAAAGTATTGTATTCATGAAAAAAATCGACTTCGAGATTTCAACGGAAATACATGTTTTGAGGTCCCTAGAACACGTTTAGACTATTTTCGGAATGATGTCTGTGTGTGTGTGTATGTTATTGTGGGCGCTCTAACTCAAAAAGTACTTGCCATATCGTTACCAAACTTCATATATAACACTTTAACATGAGCACAAAGAACTGATTAGTTTTTGGACAATAATATAACCGTAGGTCGAGGTTTATTCGAAACCCGATTCGGTTTTTGCGATATTTTTCGTTAAAACATCATTATTTTATTTACAATTCTATACAAAAGTTATAGAGAATGTAATTTCCTACAGTTTTCATTTGAAACAATTTTCTATAGGAGTTATTGTTTAGGAGTTATTTATAAATAACCGGTTTTTCGTTTTCCGTCAAATATCTCCTTAAAAACATCGTTAATTCTAATCTTCGTAAGGATCAAAGTTGTAGAGAATAATATTTCTTCAAAATTTTGTTTGAAACAAATTTTCGTAGAACCATCCATTTCGGAGATATTTCGCTTTATCTTAATACCAGTATACAGCACCATGTAGCGGTGAATTCTGTAAACATTCAAAATATACGTAATTTACGGCAATAAGGACGACTGTATTATTTTACGATACGAAAAATTAATTTTGCCTCATAATGCTATTCATAATAAATTAAATATCTATACCCCAGATATGGAGAAAGTCATGTGTTGGCCACATCAGATTTTTTCCTTTTCCTCTCCTTACTATTTAATCCTTCTTCCTCAACTCTCGCCCTTTCCGAACACATTCGCATCTTTCTCTCTTTATTATTACCTATGCCATTTTCCCTCCGCCTTAAGTAATCTCCGTCTCTTTTGTTAAGATCCCTCCTCTGCAAAAAAAAAACACGTTTAGACTATTTTCGGACTGATGTCTGTGTGTGTATGTGTGTGTGCGCGCGCGCGTGTGTATGTGATTGTGGGCGCTCTAACTCAAAAAGTACTTGCCATATCGGTACCAAATTTCATATATAACACTTTGGTATGGGCGAAAAGAACTGATTAGTTTTTTAACAATATCGGTTAACCGAAAGTCGAGGTTTATTCGAAACCCGATTCGGTTTTTGCGATATTTCTCCGTTAAAACATCATTATTGTATATACAATTCTATGCAATTGTTATATAGAATGTAATTTCCTACAACTTCAATTCTAAACAATTTTCCATAGCAGTTATTGTTTAGGAATTACTTATAAATAATCGGTTTTTTCGGTTTCAGTCAAATATCTCCTTAAAAACGTCGTAATTGGTCATCTTCGTGAGGACCAAAGTTGTAGAGAATAATATTTCTTCCAAGTTTTGTTTGAAACAAATTTTCGTAGAACCATCCATTACGGAGATATTTTGCTTTTTCTTAATTTGCAGTATACAGCGGCACCACCATGAAGCGGTGGATTATGTAAACATATTCAAAATTTACGTAATTTACGGCAATATGGAAGACTGTATTCTTTTACAATACGAAATGATACTTTTGCCTCGTAATATTATTCATAATAATTTAAATATATATATCCCAAATATGGAGAGTCATGTGTTGGCCACATCAGATTTTTTGTTTATTTCTCACCCGGAAGGGAGGTAGTGCCGCGGTACAATTTTTGGTAGCGGTATGCTATTTCAGCAAAGGAACGATTTTAAAATACTTAATGAAAACTATAATAGTTTTGTCTGATGAATTCTTATAGGTCATTCTACTCGTTCGTTTTATTGGTTAATTTCGGTAGCCATTCGCCGTCTCGTTGGCTATTGAAATTCCTTAGCTTAGTGGTTTAATCTCGCTGGTTAAATTTTAAATGCACTGTAGCACACTATTGTACTTCGCTGCCCGAATTGGGCAGTTTTACGATACGCATATGAAGGTATGCAGTTGTGAAACTAATTTTCAACTGGAGTGTGGAACCAGAAGAAATTTTTTTTTCTTATTCTGTTTACTTTGCAACACGTTCGGTGTCTCTGAAGCCTCGCGGAGTTCCAATCCAAAATATAACTTTTTCTCTTTTGAGTAATAATAATCTTTTGATATGCAGCTTAATACAAAGAGGTATGTTTTTGTTGGAGATTCCCTCATTAGAGATTTTACAAATGCGAGTAAATAATATTTGAATTCTATTCTCATCCTTTTAGCAGAAATAATATATTAAAACCAAAATCTATGCGTGGTATTTTTCAGGTAAAATTGTGTAAGAATTCCCTATATCTTTAACGTTAAAGAAATCCTCCTCAGATAAGCTGTTTTCCAGGTTTGGAATACGTTTTCATCGTTTCAAAAGTGGACCGTCATCACCCGATCCCAATCTCCGCTCAAACAAATTCCGAGCTTTGATAAGACTCCGAAGACGGATATTCCCCGACTTCGTTTGCCCCGTTGACGGAGATTTAAAGAGGCAATGTCGAGGCGTTCGCACGCGACTCTCTTGCGAGACTAACCCGCACTGCAACTTCTTCAAAAGCATCCTCTTTAACGGATTCGCAGTCTTGCGTCAAAATGCTCGCAGCGATGTGACGTTTTCAGTGAATTGTGTGTCAACAGGTGCGCGTATCGCAAAAAAAGATTCGAATGGAATTTGTTTACTTTATCACGCCGCCTGATTCGACGGAATATAAAACTGAAAATGTGGGCGGGGCGAAATTTCGAGAGAGGAGTGAGAAGGGACTTAAAGCCAGACGGATTTCAGAATGCTTTCCTGTTTACTTTTTTGTATTTTCTGAATTCACTTGTTTCCAGCATTCTCAGCGTCTTTTTTGCAAATTATTATTTTTCTGCTGGGCGCGTTATACGATCTCATTTTATTTTATTTTTACGAATTTCTCCCTGGTCCTTAAGTTTTACTGCGGGTTTTAGGATTGAACTGTCAAAAGAGCTACTGCATTATATAAATATAATGTTTTAGCGAGTGTAAACTTTTATATTCCCCTTTCTTACCCCTCCCCTTCTCTTCTCCCCTTTCCCATTGCTCCTGCCCTCTAGCGGCCTTCAGTCATCTTCGTCTCTTCTCAGGGGCCACATTCGGAAGACCGGTTGCAGTCACATCTCAAGCAGCGCTCCCCTCTTTCCTCTCCCCATACTCTCCCCATACTCCTCTCTCCCCATACTCTCCCCATACACCTCCCTCCATCCACTCTTCCCTGTTTTTTCCCATATCGGATTCAGAACCTCTGCCGTGCCACTCATATCCTTACCACCTCTTACTTACTCACTCTTCATTTAGCCCTTCATAGTCAATCTCCCCCTCTTACATTCTTGTTTCATCTTCTGTTTTCGCTCGATATGACGGAGAAAACGACCGTTAGCGTGAAACGAGCCCGATAAAGTCGTTTTATTCTGTTTTTCTTCCTTTGTTCATCCTAAATACAGTGGACTTCCTAGCGTCTGTAACGTCGTTATCTGTGTTTTTATCTATCAGCCCCTGCTTATCTATTCTCCCTTCATTTTTTCCCTATTTCTTTCATCTGCCTCCCTCTCTTGGCCTCTCCACTTCCTCCCTCTATCCCCCTCCCTCTTCCTCTCCTCTTTCTGCCTGCCTTTACCCTCTTATTCTGTAATGCGCTACGTGAATCCCTTCTGAAACCCTTCGTGCCATCAAATGTTGCGACGTCCGGAGTTCGTAAGGGCGTGTTCGCTGCTACGCCTTGAGAATACCGTCTTGCGTGCGCCATAATCCTCTTTTTATGATTGGCGTGCCTGGAAACCAGTCTCCTTTGCCTCCTTTGATGATGTTTCGCGTGCCGAGTTTCTTCTTTTCGGTTCTGTTCGGACGCCCCCTATGAAGTGTGTCGTTTCGTCGCGACGCCTTGCGAGAAATTCTTTGCGACGATGTTTTCTATGTTGTGCAGTTTCTTGTTCCGGTTCCTAATGCGCGTTCCAGAATGACAAAGCGCCTTGCGCGTATATAATGCCCAATATTACGTCATATGATGTCGTCACTAATGCCGTTACTATTTGTTATGCGGTTTGCTCGTTTCTTAAAACGAATTATTAATTTAAATAGCTTTAAAGATGAGTAATCGGTGAGATGGTTTTGATATTGTTGACAAACATTTTTTATGCATTTGGAATCTCTTTCTAAGGTAAAAATGTTGTCAGCGAATTCTTTTAAATAAATCGATATCCCGTATCCGAGAACTGATCGTTGTGGACAGTTAATGTGGCTCATTGGCGACTTTGTTCTTCTACCTTACTTTCAAAATGAGTGAGTTTCTTATGAGTTGTTTATTGGTTGAGCTGTCTGAAAGAGATTAAGCTCAATCAAAGGAAGCGACTCCGTGAGAGACGGTATTTTCGATGCCGAAACGTCAAATCCGTTCCACTTTTACGCTGTTGAAAATCATAAAAATGTATTATAGTTTATTCAACCGTCTCGTGTTATACACACGCCATTTCCGAACTCATTTTCTCCTTTTTCAATGCGTTCGCCGCTCTCTGCTGAATGGAGAATCGATCACGCACCTGCATTCAATTGTTTTTCTTCGTCAGCTATGTTCTTCCTTCCAAACTAGAAAATTCTTTTTTTGTTGATTTCTTTTTGTGTGTGAGAAAAATGTAATTTCATACAGCATTTCAAGCAGATGAGGAAATTAACCCGACTGCTAAATTGTCCAAGATTTTGTTTTAATTGTAATTTTGAGTATATTCACGAAACGGTTTCTTTAACATACAAATCAATGAAATATTAATGTTTGAACTATTGAATAGTGTTAGTCATTAAAAGCTGAAATAAGCAAAAATTTAGCGCCGAAAACCTACCTTGCAGAGTAACATTTATTCGCTTAACAAGGAACGTATAAACCGGAGGAGATCCGGATAATCGGGGATCGGATGATCGAGGTTGGTGGGAGAACGCGGTTGGCCGATCACCTGGATGTTAGAAAAGCGCCGAAATCCTATTTAAGCGGCGATTGTCCACTCCTCGTCTGAATCTCACATCAAATCGATTTCGATTCTTTATTATCGGAAACATTGGATCATTTTCTGTGAGTTTCGGGCTACTTAGAATATAGACGAATTCATTTGTAGTGGATAACCGCTTAAATTAAAATGGAAGCGATTAATATTCTTGTTATCTTTACCTCGACAACATCTTTCTTCTACGTCCTCTTAATGGATGCCCACCCGCATCGTTCACCCGCCATTTGCCAAATGCGACCGATTTTTTCCCACCCTTCATCACGTTTGAACTCTTCGAAAGAGGTTTAACTGCAGAATTTCCCTTTTTTAAGCTTCGCTAGAGGGCGAAAAAATATAAACCCTTACGGATCAATGTGGACGGCAAAATCCATCGTTTGAGTTTCGTGAGCTTGTGAACATTTCCCTCGGAACGCCATGGAATGCGATACGCTTCTGACAAAGAGAGTGGTCGCCGCCGCACTCTTTAAAGTTCCTCTTTGCACGGAGATTGCAGCCGCGTAATTCTTCCTGGGAAAAAGGGTCTTTTTTTTTGAACGAGTAAACGGACGATGAGGTTTCAGCGATGGCGTCTTATCCTCGCCCTTTCCTCACCCTCCATGTCTCTCTTTCTCTCTTCCTGCTAAGAATTAAAAAAAGAATTTTATAAGTATTCCTCGGACGTAGCGTCCGTTTCCGTTCCTCTTGACGTTCCTTCTTATCCAACGATTTAGCCTCTTCCGCCCCTCCTCTTCCCTCCCGTCCCCTTTTCGTTCTACGGAAGCGCCGAGCGGCTCTCCCCCGCCTCCCCCTCACTCCCGCCTCCCTCTTTTCCCCTTCTCTTTTATGCTCAAACCTTCTGTTTACCCTTGCGACTCCATATGAGGGCTTGGGACGAAGAGAAAGCCCCGCCATCTTCCATGGACGGAGGAGTTGAGGAGAGAGGTTGGGTTGGGTTGGGGGGGGGAATCCCCACTCCATATTTTTCACCGATCGGTACACCCAACTCCTCCTTCCTTCGAGTGGCTGGGTGAAGCCCTACGGATTCGTGGGAAGCATTCCTCATCACCCAAACGAGAAAGGGAGAGAGGGATGAATGTCTAAGCGTCGCGCGTATGCCTCGTATCTCCCTCTCCTCTCGTCACGGAGTTTTCTCTCCTTTTTCACGTGAAATGGAAGGTTTTTTATTTCTCCTCTTTCTTTCTCCTTCATTGTCTATCGCGATGCGCTTTTAGCCGTCTTTCATCTTTTCTCAGTCACGAAGAGCCGAAGGAAAAAATATAATTCTTTCGGTGAAAAAAAAACGTCGTTGCGAGTGATTCTCTTTCCTCCCGTATATATCCGCATGATGTGGCGCATGTTGTCTAGCCCAGTGGTGCCAACCCAACCATTTATACATGGCGGGCCGTATCGGTGATTGCGAATACTTCGGCGGGCCGCATTGGAAGTTGCCAATTCTTCCGCGGGCGGGATTAGAGTTTAAATCGGAAGTTTCTATTTATTCTGAGGTGCCATTTAAGTGAAAATATAGTCTAAATGAGGGTTCTATGTTAAATATTCCTATATTAAAAGTTTTGTTAGCAAAATTTTCGTAAAAATATATCAATTTGTGTGTTAAATTTTTCGAATTGCTATTTCATCATAACTTTGCGGGCCGCAGGAAAACACTCCGTGGGCCGTAGGTTGGGCACCACTGGTCTAGCCGATCGTCTTTTCTTTTCCCTCTTTGTGCCCAACCGTTCCTCATGTCAGTCAAACTTGATGTTTTTAAAAAAACTTTGTTTTGTGGTTTTAAATGTTGCGCATAAACGAGAAAAAACCTCATGGATTACCACGAATTAGTTGTTTTGCGTCAGCATCCCGTTTATCATGATGATAGTATCATATTTTAGTATTGCAAGCTGGAATACGATTCACTGCAGAAGCTTTAATTTTCTAGAATTCCATTTTAAGGGACGATGTTGACGCTTTTACGTTGAAATCTAGGCCGTGTTTTCTTAAACACGACATTGGAATTTTGAAAAGTGATTTGTTTTATTACCTTCATTGCAAGCTAAAGTTATTTCGTGAATTAAGGGATTAACTTCGATTAACTTGACTCGCCCTCCAAAAATCCATTCGTTTTCATGGATGCGCCGTGAGGGATTTCACACTATGGCTTAATCTCTGTAAATTCATTCATTTGATCGGATCGTTGTTAGGTGGGCGCTTTGGTATTGCCTCCTCGGCCATTGGCACACAGTTGACATTGAGTGGACTTTGGGCTTTTCTGGCGTGGCTATTGTCATTGGGAAAAGATATTCGAGATAAGAGAAAGCGAAGGTGTTGCATTTAAGTGTGTCAAGGAGATTAGCGGTGCTTCTTTCCCACCATTAGGTACATATTCTGTTGTGACACAATGGTCGAGTACATATTCTCTTTCTAGTTTTATAATTGAAACGCGTTTTTTCATGTTTCGGTATGGTCTTCAGTACAGAACAAATTTCTAAACGAGCCAATTTTTTGTCGACACTTTATTTATAATTTTTCACTTTTTTGAAGCGTCTGCACTTCCGGATACTTATTTTAAACGCAGTGTCGCGAAGTTCGACGGTCCGTAGAGGTGACTTTTTGTTTTTATTGCGTCTTCGATGTAGTTATTTCAAGCGAATTACGAAATCCGATAAAACCTCAATGCTATGGCGTAATCGAAGACCATTTAATGACTTTATGGCAATACCAGTCGTATTCGGAAATTTCGCACTTGTAGCGTATGTTTAAGTAAAGATTCATTTGTATGTATATTTATTATACAAACTTATGGTTTATTAATAAGACGTTAGTGAAAGATCTCTTGTTATGAATTTCATCTTCTCCTCGCTGATCTTTTTCTCGTAGTTTTCTTACTTGCGTTTAGCGTTTTTTTCTTCGCTTTTTTCCTAATAATTTAATGCTTAAATCTTTCTTGCTATCAATCGGTAAAATGACTCGCCGCAGCTGCAATTGACATTTTGAAGTAGGAAATAAGTGAATCGCTGTAAAAGCTTTATTTAATTTTTATAAAATATAGGTAGCGATAATTTTGGTTTAAACTAGTCTTTTGTATCAGTAGGAGGACTTGCTTTTTTGTAGGTAGCTCCTCATCGGTTGCTAAATGCAAGTGGTTTTTTTGCTAGATTTAATTATTCATTCCCTTACGACGTTCCCCGCCCATCCCCTCCTCCCAACACCACTCCAAGCGTAGATTCCTTTCGTCCTTCGCACGTGAAGGTATTCCATCGGAAGAAGTGCCGCCCAATTAAGCTAATGGAAGATGCCGCAAATGGAGGGCGCAGGTGTTTGAAGATGGAAACGAGTTTGCGTTTTTGAAAATGTTTTTGCTCAAAAAGATAGCGTTCTCTTTGGTTGGTATTAGCAAAAAAAATATTCTATTGAGATTCTGGAGAATGGCCGCTTAGCCAAAAACGACAATTTGCAAAGAAAAAATATATATTCGCAGCTTACTGCAAAGGATGTAAAATTTGAAAGCGGCTCGGATGCAAAGGGAGCGATGGTCAGCCTTCGGCTAACATGGATGCTGCGGACCTCACTTCTGATGATTAGTTGGAAGTTAATTAGGAGAAATCGTGTAAAAAACTTTACTTCGGCATTAGCAATAAATGACGGATGGCGTTGCTCCGCTCGAGTTTTAATGAAATTTTAATGTTTCTCTTGTAAAGTCGAGTACTTTTTACTTTAGGTGGGCTATTTTTAATACGCCTTATCAAAACCGTGGTCAATTGAAATTCCCACAAAATATTTTACTACCACGTCAATTTATTTATGTAATAATTTCGTATTTTTATACAAATAAATTTAAAGCGTAATCCCATCAAGTTTCTCTCCGTTGAGTGGCGAATGGTTCGTATTTTGAAACCGTTAAAATTGATTTAGATTCCAGTTGCGAATACCGGAAATGGATTCCTCCACGTTAGGGTATGACAGTGGCGTTAACATAGCTGCGAAGCTTAGCAAAGGTTTCTAAATCGTTCTTCATAACTTCTTCACCACGGCCCAATTTATTAAATTAACAAGTGATGGCTTACTGACCTAGTTTCTTTAAATTTTAATATGTTAGGACGTTGTTAGCGGCGAGTTCCATAGTCCGCCCCAAAAGAGGGGTCGTAGCGGCCATCGCAAATAGCGCCCTTAGACGTAAATATACGTGCTGCTTGGTTATGTTTTCATTGAGAATGTCGCTTTGATGAAATTTCCAGCATCAAATCTTTATTCAGGAAAGAAATTGAATTTCCGCAACCATAAGAAATTGTGATTTATGGAATGTAGGGCACGATACTTACTCTTGGTCATACTTACCTTACTAGTATATAAGCGCGTCAATATGACGGGAAGGAATATATCATTTAACTTAAAATCTCGTACTTATTATTCTTATAAGCAATTTATTCATATCTTTCAGATATAAAAAAAATTATTCAAATTCTAGCGGCAAATAACTTCGAATTATATCATCGCATATATTCTATTAGTTTTCGTTTCTTCCACGTCTTAGAAACGGCGCTATAGTCGAGCGTCACTGAGTGATAAGTGATGTCCCGAACCCTGTTTGGCTTGCCATTCAACCAATGAAAACGCCGACTGAGCATTACACCATCACGCATAACCAAGCAAATTATATAGAGGGTGACGTAGGCGTTCTATTTATCTGTTCGAATAAGGTTCTATTTATCTGCGTGCATGAATCTTAATGCACGCTTGATACTACTTACTTTTGGCCGTCCATACAGTTCTATTTATCTTTTAGTATGAACACGCATAAATAGAACGCCTACTCCCGTAACTTGCGTTTTGAGCTATAACCACAATCATATCCTATCGACCTTGCATATTGCATTAATTGACAGTCATTTCACGCGTTCTCCTCTTGTGGTGACGGGCCAGTGTTTACGTCCGCGGGTGTCCGTGGAGCCTCTTTTTTTATATTCCTCATCTTGTTATTCTCAATCGCAGTTCCTTTCACAGACCCTTGAGCGACACCAGACTGCACTCCAAACTCCTTCTTTAAAAGGCCCTTCCTTCTTCCTCCTCCTCATCTGCTGCAAGATGGAGTGTTTTCCTTCCGCCCGCCTCCCCGCCTCCTCCGCCTCCCCGTCCTCCTCCTCCTCCGCCCCCACCCCTTAACCATTTCTCCCTCTCTGATTAATTCCACCTTTCCTTCCCTTTCTCCTCTCTTTCTCAAAACTACCCCAATTAGGCTTGGAAGCATTTTCCCGTTCAAATTTAGTCGACCTCACCTCGTCACTATTTCGTGGGTGCATTAGAGAAAAAAATTAATTAAAAGAAGGTTTTTTAAAAAATAACTTTTATATATTATGCGCTAAAAAGGAAAAAATAAATTTTTATTTATTTATCGATCGTGAGTTCGGCTGGTAAGGAGGAACAAAATTTACAATTTCAGTGGAATAAATTCCTTCTTGCTCAACAATGTTGATTTACTTAACTTTATTTAGAACTTTTGTAAAAGTTATATGGCGCCTTACAGGTTTTATTATCTTGCGCCATATAACTTTTACCAAAGTTCTAAATAAAGTTTAAAAAATCAACATTGTTGAGCAAGAAAGAATTTATTCCACTGAAATTGTTGTAAATTTTGTTCCTCCTTACCAGCCGAACTCACGATCGATAAATAAATAATAATTTATTTTTTCCTTTTTAGCGCATGATATAAAAGTTATTTTTAAAAAAAACCTCTTTTTAATTAATTTATTGGTACTTTCCTGTTAACGGGAATACCTTAAAAAATGAACATGTATTGTTATGATTGTTTGAGAGGATATAACATTGAAAGGATATTTTGACGTATTGTTGAATTTACGATATTTTATTTAAAAACAACATTAACAGAAACTGATTGGCCGGTCTCGACATTTACAAACCCAATCTCCGGACAATTTGCGGCACAACAGTCAAGAGGATATAACATTGAAGGATATATTGGCGAGCCTTCGGCTCGCTTTGTTGTAATGGGTAGTCGTCTCCGGGCGCTACCGCGCCCTTCGCCCGGAACCAAAGAAACCCTCCACGTTGTCCAGAGATTGGGTTTGTAAATGTCGAGACAGGCCAATCAGTTTCTTGTTCGGTGGTTGGGTTTGTTTCTGTTAATGTTGTACGTAAGTATGGCATGGGGATAATACGTAAGTACCAGGTCCTACAAAGGGTCCTGGAGGTATTCCCGTTAACAGGAAAGTACCAATTTAATTTTTTCTTTTTAGTCTCAAGCAATGAAATTTCACATTCTTCCATGGTTTCTGTAGGTAAGGGTGTTAAATTACAAATTTTATCTCTAACTGTTGATGTAACTAAAAATGTTAACATTCACCATTCAAGCCCTCCAAACAGGTATCACGTAACATAATTAAAAGTGTAAGTTAAAAGCTCTATAACAACCCGAAACAAACGAATGAAGACAACCGAGTAACTACATTTACGAGTGTCGGTGTACTTAATTATAGGTAAGAAATCGTTGCTCTATCCCTTACTGGTTGTCAGTTATTAATTATATTAGAAAAAGTGTCAAACTACGAAATAGTTTACTTTGTAGAAATATACGATGTAATAAACAAACAGTTCCTCAATGTTTTCATAGTTAAACTACGCTGTGTGTACCTCGCCATCTATCGCCCATCTGAGGAAGCTCAGATTTTTCGGATACCCGCTAGATGCCAGACAAAGAGGAAAAGTAAAAATTATAAGTAATTGTCATTTTAATATGATATATTACTGATTCTGATTTATTAAAATAGTAAATAATTAATCCCTATCTCATTAGTTGCGTCGGAAGCGTCACCGGATGTATTTGCACCGATCCCGTGGGCTGCTAGGGTGATACAAGCCTTCATGAAGGGGCCACAAACGGATATACCTATATATATATATATCGAATGAGGTAAAGTCATCTATTACGGGGAGCGGTGGCGTAGTGGTGCGGGCGCTGGCCTGCTACGCTTAGCAAACTCGGTGCGAACCGGGTTGCCCGGCTCCTTATTTGCGTGGTTATGTGGAGAACACGCAAATCAGCGCCCCGTCCTTCGGAAGGGACGTAAAGACGTTGGTCCCCTTGGTGTTTCTCGTTAAGAGTAGGTTAATGCCGACACCGGGTTTCTCTCCTCTCTTGCTTTGTGATTTAGACTGAGAAGCCTTCTAGCGCTGGAGTCGTTTGAAGTCACAAGGTCCCCCCAATTGATATAAAAGTTATTAAAAAGGGCGTTAATTCCTACTTCACGACTCGGAATAATCTTTATCGTCACGTGACGTGTGTTTAAAAGAATCAGATCCTCTTTTTTTTTTTTTGACATTGCAATTATTGGATTATTGAGGAAGAATTGAAAGGCACGAAGGTAGTTTTGCCTCTTGAAATGAGACCAATGTCGTCGCAGTCATTAACGTTGTAGGCCGGCGTTAATTGATGTTAATGCGGAGGCAGTGATTGTGGGTTTGGTTGTACCATTGGAAAGGGCAATTTAGATGTTCGCTGAGGATAAGAAGTAACGCCACCTTCTCACGGCTACATGCAAACATTTGCGTCGGAGTGGCATTCAAACAACGGTATTCTTTCGTGCATAGTATCCGAGAATTTTAACTCGCTGTAAGGCTAAGCCGAATGGTTCCACTGCGTTATTTCACAAAGGTCGACGTATATTTATGCAAATTCCCAGCAACGCATATACTGTACTAGCAGAATTTCCCGTTGAATTTCAACGGATTTGGTGAAGCTACTACAGCACAACATACAAACTCTTTAAAATATATAGTTGATACTTTTCAAATTACAATTAGCTTTTCTTAACAATTAATCATATTTGCTTATAACAGTCCGTTTCCGAGCCTATTGCATTCAAATATAATGATAATTTTATTTCCTATCATATTACTTTCGCCAAATCCAGCTACATTTCTTGTGTAATTATGCCTATGAAATGTTTACATTTATTTCTTTTAAGCAAGAAACCCGTGAAAAAGCAACGTACAGTTATCCATGATTGAACACTGGTACCAGATACGTGAGCCTATTTACCTTAATAAACATTATAATGTAACAAAAAATGTAAGATTCCAGTATTCAATAGACGAAAGAAGGTTCAATTACTTTCATCAATAAACGCAATAAACTTGGATACTTTTTAGCGGGAAAGAACAAAGTTTATTTTTATTGAAGGCAGATTCCGAATTCTGGTCGAATTCGCGTAGAAATGCGGTAAGAATCAATAAATACGTGATTTTAGCAGTTTTACTACAATACCAATTATAAGCTACCATGACAACTCCCATTGTCGTCGAAATTGAGAGTCAATGCATTTATACGGGAAAATTTGTAACGTAATATCTCAATTTCTGTGTACGATGTTAATTTGTTTACATGAAACCAAATATTTTTTGTTTTTAATTGAATTATCTTCTAATCTCTGCTATAAATATTTTGAAGTGTTTGTGCGTTTTTAGCGCAACAACTACAAAACATAGAAGCAAGAAGAAGGTGCCATTTTAACCGCAATAAAAAGTTAAGGAAAATATATTTAAAATATATGTTCTACTATAAAAATCTCAGCTTACGTCTCCTCGTTCGGAAATATCTTGTTATTTCCTTAACACACCCTTCAGACTCCTATTCTATAGCTCTTCCTCTTAAGTTCACACACTTAAAGAATAGCAGAAAAATATAACGCCTAAAAAAATGAATCTGTATATGCGTGGGTGGGGATGTTTATCAGAAGGCCTGTCGACGTTAGCGCCACCCAAGGGAGCGGTTTTTTACAGCCATCCATCAAAGTTCTCTTCTCCAAAGGAGAAAACGGAAGAGAAAATTCGGATGCTTCTTCGCCTCCTAAGACGTATTTTTGTTCCTCGGATCTAGGAAATCGCAGGATTTTTTTCGGTGCTTCATCGATCCATTGACGTCTGCAATGGCGGCATTTTTTGGCGAGATGTGTAAATCGAGTTTTTTCTAAATCTGCACGACGACTTATATCCCTGTTGTCCATCGCCGCATATGGGTTTATATTAATACATAAGCAAAAGTCTGTTAGTTGCATTAATTGCGCTACAATTTTAGGTTGCGAAATACAATTTCAGAAGAAGACATCCGCGTCTCAACTCGTATCGTCATCTAAGATCTAAGCAATGAACCAAGGTAACGAATAACTAACACCACATGATATGAACATTTTTTTATTTGAATCGAATACAGAAGCCATAAGTGATGTCTTTGTTTCGTATTTGAGTCGAAGTGATTTTTAAAGATAATTTTGGCATCCCTTTATAGGCCATTAACATTTTGAAATCTACAACTGCCATTGATAAAAGTGTTCATATTTCACTTTTTCTTCCTTAGGACTTTGACATATAAATAAAATTTAATTTTTTCCCTCTTGTTGAAGCTTAGTCTAATGAAATCATGTAGAAAAGGCGTGATTAATTACGTTTATTACTTTCTCCATACGAAGTAATGCGAAAGTATTATGATCATGAAAAAAATCGACTTCGAGTTTTCAACGGAAATACACGTTTTGAGGTCCCTAGAACACGCTTAGACTATTTTCGGAATGATGTCTGCGTGTGTGTGTGTGTGATTGCGGGCGCTCTAACTCAAGAAGTACTTGTCATATCCTTACCAAACTTCATAAATACCACTTTAGCATGAGCACAAAGAACTGATTACGTTGAAAATTATTTTCGGCTTTTATTTTTACTATAAGGTGAGAGAAAATGCTTGCAGAATGCAAGCACAATTAAATAGTATCCCATATATCATTCTATAAGCAGTCTTCTTAGAGAGGATGATATACGATATAGGATACTAGTGAATGTGTGCCGAAAAATAATCTTCAATGCATAAGTTTGCATCTCGCTTCCGAATTACTTGTTTCTCTATTTTGAAAATATTGGGGTATAAAGAACCCTTAAAATTTATAATTATAAAACAGGATTTTAGCATTTGTTACGAATACCTCACATATATGCAAAATTTCATCAATATAGCACCTCTAGAAGTGCATTTATATGAATTTCGTTGTTTAAACTTTATGAATTTTTAACAGCCACAACAATAATTATTTCTAAAATTCTCAATGTTATTTACCACCGGAACATTATTTCCTAACTTGGTTAAAATTTTCAGCTTCCTGGATCTTCAGGAAGTACATAAGCATTACTCAAATTGTTTAACATTTGATAATTTAATACGGCCGAACTAATAATAATTTTCAAAGTTCTATAATCCCATTTCCATTATTTGTCGAATTCTACCTCTAGAAAAAATTTCAGCTCCATAGCCCATTTAGAAGTACCTAAACCATTAAATGTTAGTAAAATTGTTTATAATATTTACGGTCCAAGAGAATAAACATTTATGCAATTTTGCAATTATTCCTTTAATTATTTCTTTCGATTAACCTATGTATTAAATTTCAGCTCTCCAACTATTCTAGTTTGGGCCAGATATTAGTATTCTCCTATATATATCCTATATATCATTCTATAAGCACTCTTCTTACAGACGAGGATATAAGAGGATACTAATATCTGGCCCAAACTACAATAGTTGGAGAGCTGAAATTTAATACATAGGTGAATCTAAAAAAATAATCGGAGGAATTATTGCAAAATTGCAACAATGTATATTTTATTGGCCGGTAAAAATTATGAACTATATTACTAACATTTCATGGTTTAGGTACTTCTAAATGATCTATAAAGCTGAAATTTTTTCCAGAGGTAGAATTTCCCAAATAATGAAAACTGGACTATAGAAATTTGTAAATTGTTATTCGTTCGGCCGCAATAAATTCTCAAATGTTAAACAAATTGAATAATGCTTATGTACTTTCTGAAGGTACAGGAAGCTGAAAATTTGAAACAACGTAGGGAATGATGCTCCGGTAGTAAATAACATTGATAATTTTAGAAATATTTATTATTGTGGCTGTCAAAAATTGAAAAAATTTAAACAAATGAATTTACGGAAATGCACTTCTAGAGGTGCTATAGCGATAAAATTTAGCAAAAATGTGAGGTATGTTTTCGAAAAGAAGGATGAAAACCTATAATATATTTATATTAATACATTACCCCATAATTTTCAAAAATAAAAACACATATTGTGGCGCAGAAGTGCAAAATTTCGGTTTTAACTATTGTTTACATTTTTTTATTCTTTACATTTATGTGAGAAAAAATGCTTGCAGAATGCAAGCACACATTCACTTGTATCCTATATCCTCCTCTGTAAGATCTAAGCTTATAATATAGATTACTTCTGCCTTTCCAATTACTCCCACCACTTCAGAATCGTTGCGAGCGCGATATTAATACTAAATGTATTATGTTATTTTATTTATGCATAATTTCACATACAGCGTTAACAGTAGACAAAGACATAAATCAACATCACAACATCTATGCCCGGAGCAGGATTCGAACCCACGACCTTTGGGTTAGAAGGCGGTCGCACTACCAACCAGTCTAACCCGGCCGGCTAATACAAAAGTGTTTTATTATCAAACGGAAGAGCGAAATATTCCTACGTAGAGTTAAATAGATACCTACTGGATATTTTTCCAGATTTGCATAAAATATTTTAGATCTTTGCAAATTGTTTTTATAAAAAGAAAATGAATTAGATAGCATGTTTGCGGTGACTTTTGCTTCAAACTTTCCATTTAGAGTATCGCGAAATAAAACGACGTAAATCTGGAATACATGTTCCGAAATCGGAAATGTGTTCGATCACGAACTACGTTCGACACAACTTTTATTTATTTTCCTTGCATTCTGACGTGTTTTTCTCTCTCATCTCTACAGATCTCTCCAAGAACCGGTTTTCGGAACTTCCACGAGATGTCACCGAGTACTCATCTCTTGAGCGGCTGGACCTTTACCACAATGCGATTCGCTCACTTCCGCAGGCCATGTCTCAGCTGCTCTCCCTCACCTACCTCGATCTCAGGTGCGACTAACTAATACATTAATGGAAGTGTAAGATTTTATTTTCGCGTAAAAGGTTTAAATTAAAAAAAGCATAATGTTTACTCAGATTACACCTAGTTATGGCCACAAATACTCATTTTTACGGCAATTAAGACTGAATTCTGTACCTATTGAATCGTCGGGTATCAGTGGAAATAACGTTTCTTGATAAAAATGGAAATTTTCGCACCCGCACCTCCATGGGCAAATCCATAGTGGCGGAAGACACGCAATTTGGCCGTTATCTATTAATTTTACTCGCGCGATGTATGTTAAGTGAAACTTTAGTAGAACGGAGTGCCCATTCACACGAAATTGGTTTCGCCTCCATCTTTTGAGATTCTTAGGCGTGCTTTTGCAAAAAAAGATTATTTCTCGGATGAATTTATCGTCTGATAAGCTTATTTCCACGCGTTTTAACTTCACAAAAATTAGCTATTAAAAATCAGTATACGTCTGCCTGTGTTGTTGAGCCTAAATTTTAATTTTAATTTGGCGGACAATTTGGGACTATATATCATGAAAGTTATTTTTTGAATCTTTTTTCGAATTCAATTACAATTTCAACGCGCATTAAAAACGAATTCATTTTCGCATTCCATTCGAATCATATGTAGTTGAAGTTTCGGAGAAAATATTTTACAATTCTTGGGAGCTGTCTTCAAATACGATAGCGTCGCTAATTTTTCGGGTTTTTATCCCATTTCAGCGAATAAAGATGCCATTATTCCTGCATTATCCGAGCTATAATGGTCTCCTCGCTGCGTAAAAACGTGTTACTTGCGGTAACAGCGGTTTGAATAGCACTTGACTCTTGAATGCACTTCGTCAAAAAGGATGTAAACAATGGGAATTTCTCTTACACTTTCCGGTCAGGCCATGTCACACTGCCAACTTTATATCACAGTTTCTCTGAAAGAGTGGGTTGTACAAGAAATGACGAGCAAAATGTGCAATTATCGTACAATATCTTGTACGGAAAGAAGTTTAGAGCGCGTCCTATTTTTCTGTGATAGTTTCCTTACAACGACCAATTAGAACCAAGGACGGCTTGGCGGGAAATGAGATACGTAATGTAAACAAAACTACGTTATACGGTACGGTTGTGTATGCTGAATTTCGTTGTATTTTACTTTTAAAATAGTAATTATGTGTGCTACGTGGAGTAGGGAAGCCCTAGATGTATTAATTGTCAAATGGCAACAATTTCCATGCCTATATAACACGAAGAATAAAAGTTATTTCAAAAAAAGTGCTCGACAACAAGCATTGGAGAATATTGCGCAGCAGCTGTGAACGAACAGAGACAGGGGACGACATGGAGTGACTGCAAAACCAAAGTACAGACTCTAAGAATGCAGTTTGCTGCTGAGGGCAAGAAAATAAGAAATTCCGAAAGAAGTGGATGCTCGCCAGATGATGTAAGTTTGTGCTACTCCTTCTCTTGAGCTTACCTCGATGTGATTATACATTGATATGTTCTTTCTGCATGAGTTTGGTAGTATTATGTGATAAACAGGTAATACTGGCAATGATTAAGGTTATGATGATAATTCTGCGATATTCTCGCTTTATACTTGTAGTAATTTCACTTCCTATTCAATTAACATCGGACTGCTCTCCACTGTTGCATTTTATGAATTAAAAAATAATATTTTTAAAGGTTATTTTAAATGAAAAATGTTTATGCAGGTGTACGTACCAAGTTCTTCTCAAAAATGAAGTTTTTAGATGCACATATCCAGACTAGAGCATCAACAACACTGGGAGGCTTGGAGCCAAGCACTTCTCAAGTAAGTACAATTAACGGGATACATTGGAAAGTTCCTTCATCATTATCATCTGAGTGAATATTAAAACCATAGTGAAAATGAGTGAATAAACTTCTCAATTTATATTTATTAGAGATATAAGAATAACAAATGAAATATTGTTTTCATGGATAATTTTCTCCTATCTAAACCTGGAGAAGAAAACTAATGCTACTGAATTAATCATGCTGAAATTTTAAACAATGTTCAACCTCAGAGAGTGGATTTCAGCATTAACAATGTCATTAGTATAGTATTTTAATGCCTTAAAAATCTTAATATGTTAGTGATGAGACATTTTAATTCACTTTATCTAATAATTTAATTTTATTATTGACTTATGTTAAGATAAATGAACCCCAGCATTATCTCATATGGAAGCTGCATGCAATATCACTGATTTCATGCTAGTCATTTTATCTGCTTAATTTTTTTGTAGATCTCTTGCAACACATCAGCCATGGGAGACTGGGAAATTTTGGCTGAAATTAGCCAGGAGCAAGTTCTTGACCCCTTCATCGAGGGATTTACAGAAAGGAATGAGGAGACAGAAAGAATACACTGTGAGGTTCTAACACCTACCGGTGGTGAAAGTCCTGTAAGTATTAATCAACTAGCTGAAATGCCTGACTTTGCTTGGGAAAGAGTTTTCTTTTAAGTGGCAAACGATTTTTATTGCTTAGGGCAAACGTTCCCCATTCCTTAATTATGCAAGTGATGTTTACATTAACATTTACTATTTTATGTATTGTAAAGTTGTACCATTAATATACACCACTCCCTGGTTATAACGTTGTCGGTTATACCGCGGAATCGGATATACCGCGGGTCTTCCTCCTTATTTCTTGGAAAGAAGGTCCTGTCGTTTTTTTAGTATGTTATTTGAATTTTGTTGTTTGTAGCAAGTATATAAATTAAAAAAATGAAAAGTCATGTCCTCGGTTATACCGCAGTTATCTTATAATGTGGTTGTCTTATAACGCGGGTCGCAGCTCCTCCCCTGATCCCCGCATTATAACTGGGGAGCGGTGTAATGATGCATTAACGTCTTACTTAATATTCACATGGATAGATCCACCAAAGCCTTTAAGGCAGCAATAAAATTATGTGTATTATGTCAATACTGTTAGCCAAAATGTAAACAATAAACAACATCTTAGTTACCGAACACATGTAAGTAGATGTACAGATTTATGTTGCAATAAATCTTTCAATGTTAATGTTAAAGATAACAATGTTCAAACATTCCTTAAAAATCATTTGACTCACTTTAAAAGTACTCATAGACTATATTTAGGCATGAATCCATTGTACCCTTTATCTTGGCGTTAGCAATTCTTCCTCTATGGTGTGTCACGGCATGGATTTTCCTTGCATTAATCTTTACGTGGCCATCTCCCTTTGAAGAGGACAACAATTAAGAAATTTAGCTTTGTTGCCGCCTGGAAAAGGGTCTTCTAAACCAATAAATTTTGCGCTTAAAGGAAAATTTCGAGCGATTTAGCGTGTAATACGACAAAACATGAGCAGAATTAAAATATTCAGTCTTTCGTGTGTAAAATAATCCATTTTTCATGATCGTAAGTTAATATTTAGGTATATTTATATCCACATCAGTGAAGGGCTGCATGGCATTTTGGGATTTCTCCACACCATTTCCCATGCATTCTTATGGAAATAATATTTTGTTGACCCCATGGGTATAAGAGACCCTGCGGTCTGTAAACCTAGACCAAGTTCTTCCTTTGGTCCATAGGATGGCCTATGAAACTTTTGAATTCGTTAGCTTCAACGGTGTAAAAACGTATAAAGAACATACACACACACACACATACACTCTAAAATATTAATAAGATTGTACAACATGGTGATGAAATTCATTCATACCTATATCTAAAGCAGTGAATATATACCAAAACTATTTTGAATGACTTTCCATAGAAGGTGATGTTAAAATATTCACAGAATATCATTGAAGGACATTGGGCCAAGTGAATAAATTTATGCAAATACGTTTGCGTAAGATTTCTAGAATTTTTTAAGCGAATACATGACATTGGTTGAATAAAAAAATAGCATCTACTCTTGCTAGAAACAATACGCATTTGTTAATTTTGAGGATCCTTCTTTAGCATTTGCTAAAAATTGTATAAATAAAACTGAGTTTCTGCTTACTGCTTGAAGTAGTAACTCTGGATAATATGCTTACATTTTTTAAAGTGAGGTAAAGTGCTTCCTAAGATATTTTGAAGTGCTCTGTTTACGTGATAATTGAGCCTAAATGGAAAATGATACGGCAGATTCTAAAAATTTAAAAAACGTGGTCAAAGACAGATGTCAACAACCAATGGTTATAAAAAATATCGTTTCTCTGAAGAAACTGTGAAGTATATTTCAAATCTAGGATCACTTAATTAAGTGGATCCTGGATTTTGATTGGGCTTAATCCCTAATAATGCCTCATTCTTCTTTTTTTATTCCTGGCACTTCATTCTTATTTAGGATTATCACATTTATTGGTATGATTTTAACAAATTGCATTTGTACTGATGTTTCCTTAACCCTTCAAGCGTGCAGGACATGTACTTAAATCCCGTGTTTGAGGTCATAAGAGGTTTGTAAAAATTTGCGAAAATGCGCAATTTCGATTCCTGAAAATTGAAAAATTCATAACTTTTTCATTTTTATTAGATTTGTATGAAATTTTTTGAATATTTTAGTAGATAATAACATTTATAAACAATTTCTTTTACATTATCTTACATTAAGCACAATCTTTACAGGAGAGAAGAGAAATACGAAATACATACATCACCCCGATTGCCGACCAGTTAGCGCTCACCCATGCTTTCATATATCATTCAGTATTATGGAAACTATAAACGGCATTGATATGCAGTCTTTTTCAAAATAATATTTCAGCTTTTATTAAATTTCATTCAATGGATTTACCTACCTAAACCAAACAGAAAAAAAGTTTCTCGCAGGTCAACTTTTTCATGTCTCCACTAAAAATTTGAAATAAAGTTTACATTTCATATATTTTAAAAAGACATTTCATAAAGTTTTGAGTTATACAGTAGTCATTCATAGTCATTATAGAATTTACATGGTGAAATTTGTCCTATTTTGTTCAGTAGAAACGGAGCTATGAAGTTGTACATATCAGAATGTACACGTAATAAGAAAATTAGAAAAGTTAAAAGTTTTTTTTGAAGGCATTTACTTTATCCCATTTACCATGAAATTTACAAGAAAATATAACTTCAATGAATCATCTATATTGAATTTTTTTTACTAGCATTCACTTCAGACTAACTTCTTGAGAGCGACACGAGAATATTTCTCCTGTGAAGACCCGAGCGTAAGGGCATGATGCAAGCGCTCGCTCCGAAACTTTCGCATACTATGCATCATCAATGATTTATTTTTGTAAACAGAACTTGGACCCAAGAAGAGACGTTTCTTCCTCTCTATCTCATACTATAATGGTCACAAGAAATGCTGAAGCAAGCACATGGCCCGAAGAGAGCCGAACAATGGTTTTCGTTGTTCGGCTCTCCTCGTCTTATACCTCTCAACCTCTGACTCATAAGAAAAACCACATTGAAAGCAAATTTTGTAAGCAGATGTGTAGACTAGATCTTGTTTCACTTTGTAGTAGCATTCGTGTCAGGATACGATTCCTTTCAGCATTGGATAGGAGATTTTTAGAAGATGCGATTCCCCAATTCGTGAAAAATCAATCACAAAATTTAATGCACATTAAGTGTAATAAAAAACACAAAAATATCACAGAATGATGATAAATAGGTAGACCAAAGGTTCCTCTTTTAAAATATATAAAGGTTATCCATATTTAAGAAAATTTACTGTGTCAAAAAAATAGAGAAAGCTAGCGACCTTCGCAACGTTCCCAGTACGCATGACACCACATATGGAGTTTTTGTCCGACGTTCCCAGTACACATGACGACGCTGACGGGTTAAATGCAGATGCTTCATTACATGATATAAATAAGTTCGCCATTTCCTGTAATAAATTACTTTATTATTTGTTTTAAATTGAAGTAATTGAATAAAAATGTACCCATGAATGTGTTACTATCAATTTCAGTTATAAAAGAATTAGTTAAAGAAATTAAAATAATTAACATTAAAAAAAATATTACCTAATATATATGTTGTTATTTTGATATTAAACTAACACTTTAAATGTAAACAATAACAAGTAAGGAAAAAAGTTGTGATTTTTCAATAAATTTTAAGCATTTATTTAAAACTTAATAGCAAATGCTTATAAGCAACAGAAAACTTTTATTCACTTAAAATGAAGCAAATGCTTCTAGCAAATACTTTTACTGTCCGCTTTAAGCATTTGTTTAATTTTGATTCACATGACCAATTGTCATCATATGAAATTCTTCCATAAACAGTTTATGGGAGATGTAGCTGCTGGGTAATTAATATGTGCGAGGTGCTATCGAAAAGTTCCCGGACTGGCCGCGTGGAGCACTAACCGGACGTAATACAGACTTGGGCCGCTAAGTAGCTCTAAAGAGCTTCATTGTGAAGCAGTGTGCTGAGTGTCACATTGATACATGCATTTTTTTTCACAAGCGTTTTTGTGTGTTACTTTTAGTGGTGTTCTGCGATTTTTTGTGAGAAGAGAAATTACAGACTTGAAGGAGCAGCGCGTGTGCATCCATTTTTGCTTCAAACTCTGCAAAACTGCATCGGAGACCCACGAAATGCTAAACAAGCATTTGGTGATGACGCCATGGGCAGAACCCAGACTTTCGAGTGGTTCTCATGGTTCAAACATGGGCAAACGTCGGTTGAGGATTCTGAACGTTCTGGTTGGCCCTCAACCAGCAGAACCGAAGAAAATGTTGAAAAAGTGCGTCGAGCCATCCACGAGAACCGTCGGCCAACGATTAACAACATCTGCAGCATCGTTGTCCTATCGCTCGGTACATGCCAATGCATTCTCGCAGAGGAACTCAACATGAGGCAGATCGCTGCCAAATTTGTGCCCCGCTTGCTGACCCAGGACCAGAGGCAACACCGGCTCACTGTGTGCAGGGACCTCCAGGAACAGGTCAGAAACGACAGAAACTTCCTTTCCAAGGTCATCACTGGTGATGAAAGCTGGGTCAATGGCTACGACAGTCATCCCAGTGCTGCTCCTTCAAGTCTGCAATTTCTCTTCTCGCAAAAATCGCAGAACACCACCAACATTAACGCACAAAGACGCTCGTGAAAAAAACTCATGCGTATATCAATGTGACACTCGGCACACAGCTTCACAATGAAGCTCTTTAGCGCTACTTAGCGGCCCAAGTCTGTACTACATACGGTTAGCGCTCCACGCGACCAGTCTGGAAACTTTTTGATAGCACCTCGTATTTCTACCTAAATTATGTCATTATGTCTCTGTCTTCATAAATACATATCTCACTTTAGCTGATATTGGGTAATTAATTATTGAACTGACTTAGCTACATCATAATGCACAGATATGCAATCACATGACAGTATTTCACTTGAATTTCACCCAAATTATAAAGCTGCCTTTCTTCAACTCTTTATGCACCAAAACTATGACATTATGCATGGAATAACTTATCTGACAATATTTTTTTCAGAAAGGTAGCTTGTGGATGAACAGCATAGATGAAGCTGCTGGAACATCCTAAGCTTCCAGCTGTAAGAAATATAACAAGCCACAGTCACTATCTGGAGGAGGCAGAAGAAAATTGTCAAAGGCCAAGGAACAGGATGTGTCAATGGCTGCTTCTGCCCGAGATACAGCTCTGCAAACAATAGCAGAAGCTGTGAGCAATTCTGCAATGCAGCAGGAGAGAGTACTCTGTCAGTTTTTGGCAGATGGGTGGTCGAGAATTTGATCACCCACAATAAGAAAGGAGCTGAGGAGAAAATGGCTAATGGCACTGCTTGACGCAGAGGCAAAAGATGAAGAGAATTCATAGTTTTATTTTATAATTTTCTTTGTATTACATAATGTTTTATATTTTTCAGAGTTTGTTTTTCCTTATTTTATATTTTGAAATTGTATTATAATGTAATAACAAAACAATGATGCTTTTTATTTTACAATTTTGTTTATATTACTTCATGTTTTATATTTTGAATAGTTTGTTTTTCCTTCTTCATTTTTTGTGATTATATGAATATAATTTAATAGCAAAACAGTGAAGTTTTTTCAAATATCCATAAATAAACATGTTAACAGAATTATTTTCTAATAAGCCTCAAATTCAATGAATTTATGTAGTTGCCATTTAATTCAGCAACAGCTCTGTCTTGCCATGGTATACTTCCTGGTCCATTGAAATAAAACCGGAATTCATCTTGGACATTAATGGCATTATTGGGATGTTTGTTCCCTTGTGCTTGTCTATCCCTTAGACGTGGCAATGGGCAGATCTCTCCTTGAAGTTCCCCATCATTTCCCATTGTGCAAACAACTGGTTTTCTACTTATAATGAAGTTGTGCAGGAGGCAACACACACGTTATGAGCTCCACCTTAACAGGTGATAAATTAATTGCACTCAAAATATTCTAAATCTATTAGCAAGGATGCCGAAAGCATTTTCTGTGATACGACGTACTCTGATTAGCCTGTAGTCAAACACCCGCTTACTGTAATCATTCCCTCTGCTCCCATATGGTTTAAGTAGATTTGTTATTAGGGAAAAAATATCATCCCCGACAATAACATATGGCAAAGGTCGATTTCTATCTGATTCAGGAAGGACTGCAGGAAGAGGAATATTTAGAGATCCCTCTTTTAATGCTTGAGATAAACCACTCTCATGGAACACATCAGCATCATTACTTCTTCCATTAGCTCCAATGTTAACAAATAGAAACTTATGGTCAGCATCTACTAATGCTAATAGTATAATACTGGAATAACCCTTGTAGCGTCGGTAGTAAGCACGCTCTCCAACAGGAGCACAGAACTCTGTGTGCCTTCCATTTAATGCACCTATGCAGTGAGGGAATTTCCATAAACCATTAAACCTCACTGCAACTCTTTGCCACTCCAGAGGTGTTTTAGGTGTCTGGAATCCAAAACATAATGTTAGTTTTGCTCTATATTTCTTGCTTGGAAATTTTTGTTATTAAAAGTGTAGCTACATCTACAGATATGAAACCTTACCTTGATGAAATTTATAAGGCATGCCTTAATTGCTGATAGGACTTCTGGAATCAGCTTTGATAATGTGTTATGAGGGATTCTGGTTAGGTACTGCAGGTCAGTATAATTATTCCCTGATGCCAGAAATCGCAGAGTGACCTCTAATCTGTACAAAATACGAAATTGAATACAGTCTGTTGTTTTCATGGCACATAAAACCATTATCGTGATGAGGTATACCTGTGTTGAGGTGAAATATCCTGTCTCATATTTGTGTCCCTCTTCGTAATTAGTGGACCTACCATTGTCAGCAGGTCATCAAACAGCTCCTCCTTTAACCTTAGAAAGTTCTGAAAACTGGCAGGATCCTCATTTCTACAAAGAAATTGACGAGATGGGTTTATTAGAGTAAGTATTAGCAATAAATGTAAATAAAAATTAAAAATATCTGAAGAGGTTAGTTTTCAATATTAATCAGTAAAAATGTACAAGTGCATCATTTTAATTAAATTATATTAATTACCTTAATTCATTATTCAGGATAGAAAGAGCACCGAGACCTTCTTCTCATCTTTGAATCCACCGTCTCATCCAACAACTCCTTCTATTTCTCCTGTGAATACGTCTCTCTTCTTGATTGCCTTCTTCATCAATCTCGTCAATTGCAAATGCCGCAGCGGCCAGAATTACGGGATCATTGTAAAACATAATCAAACTGTGGTGAAAAATCAAAGCAATCGGTGAATCGCTAGCAGAAGTATTACTACAAGAAATACAACTTATCTTACAACTTATAGCCTCGTGTGAAAGACCGGCACAAGTTTCAAGATAGAAACTTGTATGCAAGTTGTACCTGGCACTTTCTTTCAGAGAAACTGTGATATAAAGTTGGTCCGTGTGACATGGCCTTTATGATATCATCTTTCACACAAACTTACCTCCACTCATTGTCTCTTGCCGACAATAGCGTCGTTTTATTGAGACAGATCATGGCATTTTATAAAATGAAGGACGCAATTGTTGGCAATGGTATGAATGACCTTATTTTATTAGTTATGCATCTTTTCGCCTTGTTTTTTTTGTTAGTCCCTCGAGTGTAGTTTTTTACAGTTCTTAAACAGGTGAATTCAATTTAAGAGTCCGTGTCAATTTATTTTGATTTCGTTTTTAAAAAATCATGTTTTGCATATTTCATGTGTTTTTGCGAATTTTGGTACTTACATCTTTTATCAAAACAGTTAAAGAAAGGTTGAACAGCCTTAGTCTAATATGATGAATTGTTTACATGGACTCTTGAAAAAAAGAGGTTAAAATAAAGAATAAAATTTTCTACTTCAGACCTCTTATTGCAGATAAGCTGTTACTTCCTCTTCAGGCTATCTGTTTTTCCTAAGATAATTAAACGGAAATTATTTTTACCATTCGCCTGTAGCTTACATTGAATCTTTCCTTGTATTTTGCAGCCGCAATCAGTTGACACACCTCCCAGGGGGAATATGTTCTCTACCCCTAAAAGTATTGAGGGTTGCAAACAACAAACTCAATGCCCTCCCTCTCGACCTACCGCGCCTTGGATCCACGCTGACAGAGTTCGATGCTGACTGCAATGAAATAGCTTCCCTCCCGCCCCACGTGGGACAGCTTTCATCTCTTAGGTCACTTCTGCTTCGGAGGAATCTTCTTACTTACCTTCCTGTTGGTGAGTTGTAAACGTTATTTATTATGATTTAACTGTTTGCTTGAAATAGAATTGATATACAGTATTTCTTTTTCAAATTAAGAAAATCGGTATAACATACATTGTATAAACTTTTTCATACACCAATGCATCGTTTAGTTATCCTTAGAAAATGAAAATCGTATGAGCCAGTTTTTTGAAAATCCAATTTTTGTTCAAGTTGCCCAAGAATAAACTAGCCTTATATTTATTCATTGAGAAAAATGAAATACGTAGTATTATTGTAGATGTAAACTCAAGTAACTGTACGAAATTTTATCAAAATTGTTAGAGCCATTTTTGAGAAAATCGAATTGTTGTTAAAATTGCATATAATAAACTAGCCTTATATTCATTTTTGGGGAAATATAAACTACTAGTTAATGCGTGATTGCATTCTGCAAGCATTTTTATATTTTAGCATTTTTACAGTTTTGAGTTATTCCTAATCGATTTTGTACAAAATCATATAACCATGTCAAATTTCAAGTGTGCAGCTCATTTAGAAATGCTTTATAATTTTCACACTCGTATGGGGTAGAAATGGGGCAAAACTGCCCATAAAAATTGGAATTTTTGTAATATTTTATTTTATCTTCGATTGTAAAGAAATATCTATAATCGTACCAAATTTCAAGTTTCTAGGTCATATGGAACTGTCTCAACTTTTTTGTTCTCGTATGGAGCAATACTGGGGCAAAACAGCCCTAAAAATGGGAATTATATCAATATCGGTTTTCCTTCATTAGTCGTAGTTTAACATTAATGGTTTTTATGCTTTTCGCCCGCCACAAGTCTCTACATTCCACATGGGCGATCAGTTGTGTATTATTCACATCAGCATACGCATGCTTTTTGTGCACTGCTAGTCCACACGACGTGTTTAGTTGTGTATTATTCATATCAGCATACTAAATAAATTAAACGTTTAATATTTTTCTGAATTTGTGCGTAATAATATTTGTTTAAATGCAAAAAACGCCGGGTAAGATTAGAAGACCGTAGTAAATTGTATAAAATGATGTGATGTACGTCGTAGTATGCACGTAATTTCTCCGTTACCTACGGGGCATTTGTAATCCTTCAGTCGGTAATTGTTTTACTCAGTAGTTTGGCTTATGCATAGTGTGATACGTTTGAAGAAATTCTTAAAAAAAGAATTCATTCTGGGGTAGAATATGTAGTTCTGAACAGCGGAATGCAGCGGAAAGCTATTTCTCGCATTTAGTACCACAAGTAGCACATAGATGGTGGTGATTGTTTTTCGTCACATTTTTCATCAACAGGAATTTCGACTATGCCAAACCAGAGAGCTCGTAAGGAAAAAACAGCATGTTATTTTATTCGTAATATTTATATAATGTATTTAATTGAGAAATAAGCGAGTAATGTAAGTGATCAATAATATATATGGTATAATAATAAAAACCGTAGAACCTAACCCCCAATTTCCACTTAGTTATTTACCAACCTCGGTTTTACCGACCGCGGTACTTTTCAGGAACGTAACCCCCGCGGTTGGCAAGGGAAGGGTGTATATGTATACGTATGTGGACCATGCCGATAGGTGAGGCGGCGAGGCAACCGCCTCAGGCACCTCTTGAACGGGGGTGCCAAAATTTGACAAAAATGAAAACCTATCAACAGGGCCGTCCCGAGGGTACGGCGAATCGGGGCGGTCGCCCGGGGCCCTGTGGCAAATGGGGTCCCACGCTAATCAGCAAAATGAAGATTGCTGCCAAGTGTGGACAACACTCATAATGGCCCGAAAACTGCCGTTATCTCGTGATTCAATCCCGCTCACTCCACTAAAAGCATCCGATGTCTACCCTTCCAAAGCTTCTACTAAACAACTTTGCTTACAGTACAAATGTAAATACACTTCCTTTATTTACCCAGCCTACGATGACTGTGTATCGGTTCTTGCAAAAAGGCGGAGTCTAGGGGATGTTTATGTATAGTATTTTGCTCTGGTTTTCTCTTGGACTCCTTACCTTACCTTCCGAGTTCAGTCTTCAGCCGTTAGTCGGTGATGTGACTGTGATCTGTGTGTGCATTTTTATTCCATTGTGTATAGGGAAGATTGTTCCTAGTTTCTACCAAGGCTATTTTTCAATATTCATCGTCGCTTGTTACTGAACAGGTTAGTACATTTTATTTCAAATATTAATGAATGCGTTTGATTGTATTTATAACCACAGCTCATTCATTTTTTTATTGAACGGTTACTAATTAGTAATCAAGGAAAGCAAATTGGCAAGTAAAGTATACTTATTGAATTATTTTCACGCGGCATTTTTTCTTTCATTTTTAGTAACCCGTGCCAAATACGAGGGTGAGTCAGAAAGTATCCACAATGTATTTTTTTAAATTAATACAAAAACAATAGAGAACTTACAAAAGTATCATTTTTCAATATAGTTCCCCTGCTTTTCAACACACTTAGTCCAACATTGCATAAGCTTCTGTATGCCCTCAGAAAAAAATGTTTTCGGCTGAGTGACAAGCCACGCATGCACCGCTTCCTTCACTGTGAGCATCACTTTTCCCGCTGTTGGTTGAGTTCTGAACTTTTTTTGACCATCTATTTCGGATGTTTCCATTCCAAACTCTGGCATTTACTCTCTGGCTCGTAGTGGTGGACCAATGTTTCGTCCCCAGTGATGATGTGTCTCAAAAAGGCGTCACCTTCTTCATGATAGCGGTTCAAAAGGCATAGGCAGATGTCCAAACGGTTGCGCTTGTGCTCTTCTGTGAGTTGTTTGGGAACCCATCTCGCACAGACTTTATGAAAGTCAAGTCTGTTGTGGATGGTTTCATGGGCAGAACCATGACTGATTTGCAGGTGATCTGCCACTTCATCAATAGTCACCCGTCTGTTATTCAGAATCATGGCATGGGTCGTTCAATGTTCTCATCAGTAGCGGACGTGGAGGCGCCCCGATCGTTCTTCATCAGTAACACTTGTGAGACTGTTTTGAACATGTTAATCCAATCGTACGCACTCCGCTGCGGCATAGCACTGTTCCCATACTGTGCTGAAAGTCTTCAATGGATTTCTGTCCCTGGTACACCTTCAGTCCACAAAAATCGAATCACTGCACGCTGCTTCTTTGGGGCATACGGCAAGTGGAGCGGCCATGTTAACACCGCTACAACGACACCATAACTGACCATTCAAGGTCGAAACCACACCAAAATGGCTTAGAGTTGCGCATGCAATTAGTAGCGCAGCCAACAAAACAAAAATTTTAAAAATACACTGCGGATACTTTCTGACTCTCCCTCGTACTAGCAGGGACAGAGATAAATTCAGAAAATATAGCTCGGGTGCAGAGAAAAGGGAAAATAAAAGGAAGAGAGAAGAAAGTGAAAAGACAATGAAAGGTTCTCCAGAGAAATTTATTTTTAAAACTCATTCAGCTACTGTTCTTTAATGGAATCTAGTGACTTTGGTGGTGACTCTAGTGTGGGTTGTACAGAAGCTGTGGATGAGGACAATAGCAAAATATTTGCTCAGGCTTTTGAAGTTGACAACACCGCCATCGCTAACACCAATGAGGGTTTATATGATCCAGCCAACTGGCCAGATATTGTGGGCAATAAGATAATAGATCTTTTGGTGGAAAGAGGGCCTGTTAAAGTATCTGGTCATGACAATATACTTCCCATGAATAGTGATAATCGACGCTTTTCGGAAGATTTTTATACGCGAAGGTTGCCGACGAAGGTATGGAAGAGAATGGCTTGTATACTCAAAAAAAGTTGATGCAGCCTTTTGCTTCTGCTGTAAATTGTTCAGCACAAATAAAGCAGGAAACTTAATCAAGGAAGGTAGTAATGACTGGAAGCATTTGAACTAGAGACTACGATCTCATGAGTCGTCCAATGAGCATATATTGAACTCGGCAAAATGGATCGAAATTAAAAGAAGAATGTTATCAGTGCCGACAATAGATAGGTTCAATCAATGAGAAATAAACAAGGAGAAGGAACAATGGTGGTCAGTGATGATACGTATTATTTCGATTGTCCAGTACCTTGCTGATCACAATTCGGCATTTCGTGGAATGCACGTGAGACTTTATGTTGTTTACAATGGTAATTTTCTGGGATTAATTGAAATGATAGCTAAATTTGACCCTACAATGCAAGAACATGTCCGACGAATTAAAAATGAAGAAATCCATTACCACTATCTTGTACCTCGCATTCAAAATGAGCTAATCTCGATGATGGCATTGCAGGCGAAGAAAAAAATCCTTGAAGCCGTTAAGAGTGCAAAATACTTTTCCATTATTCTTTACTGTACTCCTGATCTGAGTCACCAAGAGCAGATGTCCCTTGTGCTGTGCTATGTTGAGATGACTTCAGAAGAAGTCAGAGTTAAGGAGAACTTTATTAACTTTCTAAGAGTTCAGGACACAAGTGGCCAAGGACTATCAGAATCTCTCATATCTGCCCTGAATGGAATTTCCTTACGTATTGAAGACTAGGCGAAATGCTCGGCTTTGCTTGTTAAAGAGTGGAAAACGATTTTTATTGCTCGGGGCAAACGTTCCCCATTCCTTAATTACGCAAGCGATGCTTACATTAACATTTACTATTTTATGTATTGTATTGTACGCATTAACGTCTTACTTAATATTCACATGGATAGATCCACCAAAGCCTTTAAGGCAGCAATAAAATTGTGTATTATGTCAATACTATTAGCCAAAACGTAAACAATAAACAACATCTTGGTTACCGAACAAATGTAAGTAGATGTATCGATTTATGTTGCGATAAATCTGTCAATGTTAATGGCAAAAGATAACAATGTTGTAATATTCCTTAAAAATCATTTGACTCACTTTAAAAGTATTCAAGACTATATTTAGGCATATCTTGGCGTTAGCTATTCTTCCTCTACGGCGTGCCACGGCGTGGATTTTCCTTGCATTAATCTTTGAAGAGGACAACAATTAAGAAATTTAGCTTTATTGCCGCCTGGAAAAAACTGATCAATTTTGCTCTTAAAGGAAAATTTCGAGCAATTTAGCATGTAATACTACGAAACATGAACAGAATTAAAATATTCAGTCTTTCATGTGTAAGATAATCTAATATTTAGGTATATTTATATCCACATCAGTGAAGGGCTGCATGGCATTTTGGGGTTTCTCCACACCATTTCCCATGAATTCTTATGGAAATAGTATTTTGTTGACCTCATGTGGTATAAGAGATCCCACGTTCTGCAAACCTAGACCAAGTTCTTCATTTGGTCCATGGGATAGCCCATGAAACTTTTGAATTCGATAGCTTCAATAGTGTAAAAATGTATAAAGAACATATACACACATACACTCTAAAATATTTATAAGATTGTAGGTGGCAAGGATACAACAATGGGGCAAATATGAAAGCTGGAATCAAGGTGTGCAGGTGCGCATCCTTTAGATGAATCGCTGAGCCTTTTTCACCCCGTGTGGTTGCCACAATTTAAATCTGGTTATAGGAGATATGGCCAAGAGCAACTCAAAAGCCATGATATTTTTTGGTGTCGTACAGCGAATTTATAGTATATTTTCTGCTTCCACTCACAGATGGGAAATACTGAAAACGAATGATCCCTCTTTGACTCCTAAACCATTGTCAGAAACTAGATGAGAATGTAGAGTAGAGAGTGTAAAGGCAATCCGTTACCAGCCAGACAAGTAATATCAGGAACTCTATAATTAATGTTGCAGATGAATGCAACGACTCAAAAATCAAAAGTGAGGTGGAGTCATTAGCCTATATTGTACTCGTTCATTAATATATGTCTATTTACCCCATTATCCAGACGTTGGCAAATGTCAATTTTTTGTCGTAAAGTAAGCACCATTCGCTTCTCTTTTTTTCTACTACTGCTGCCACTACTCATGTTTTTTAGGGGATCTTTAAATGTTTATAAAATGAATTTAATAACAAATAAAATTATTATGCAGTACGTCACGACTGTTGACACCTTGAAACAGAAGAGGAACTACTCGCAATGTATGGTTAAGCTTACGGAAGATCGGTCATAACTGTGGTGACATCTATTAGACAATTGGAAAATGTAAGTTCACCGAAGATGCCGTTAGAGCGAGTTTCTTGCTAGAATGGGTGTCGTTGAAATGAGCTTTTACTGTACTTCGTATATGAGAAAGTAAAAATGAGTGAACAATTTAGAATTATGGCAACATACATAACAGGATATATGGTTAATATTTTCAAGTGTTATCATTTATACGCAAATATTGCCCAATCGATTTAACTTTCAGTAACTTGCTTTTTTACCTTATATTAATCAAGATTAAAATCTTTTGAAACTTTAAGAAGTCTCCCTGTAATTTTTTTTATAGAAATCACAAACCTCCGGCTGGTCCGGTTGGACATTAGTGAGAATCGAATATCAGTGCTCCCAGTTGAGCTGAGGAAAATGTCAACTCTCGTCACCCTGGAGCTCAGTGACAATCCTCTTATCACTCCTCCTGCCTGTGTAAGTTCGTAAAACGTGTATTATCTCAAGAATTAATGAGTAAATAGAGAAATGTGATTGTAGCAAATTTCCAGATTTTGTGCCTTTGGTTTATAAAACATTTCTCTTGAATGTTGTTATTTAGCTCTGTACTCGAGGTCGTGTCCACATATTCAAGTATCTCGAGATCCAAGCCATGAAAGATGACAAGAGGAGAGGTGTTGTGTCCTTGACTGCTAGTGACGAATCGAAGATAAGGAGACATCGCAAGCCTGGGCTTTTTTCAGATTTAAGGCAAGTTGCAATCAATTTGTTATTATTATTATCATGACTGGTTCAATATATGGATGACCACATGATGTAGAAGTAGCAGTATCACTTTTACTTTTGTGCAAAATCTCTGCTCTCCAGATTGTCACTGCAAGAAATGAATTTAATGTCTATAGAATAGGTTCATGTTGTAAGACTGATTATGTATTAGAAATAATTTTCTGTAGTTATCCATTAAAGTTGTAATAATTCTTGGAGTTTTGGTAAGTTATAAATTAATTAAAAATTGATTATTATCTTGTGCTATCTTTGTGTATCTTTTGAAGTAATTGTTCATTTCAGTTCTGAAGTCAGTAAATGCATATTTTTTCCTTAGTAAAACTCCATATCATATATGCAAGTTATCTTAGTAGATGTGGAGATTAGATATGAAGTGATAATTTCCATAACTAAGTTTTATTTATTTTGACTTTAGATTATTATTCATTATGGTTGAAGATCCTTAATTATTATTTAAACCGAGGGAGTTAGTAATTTGCAATTATAATGTTGAAAAGTCAAAGATAATTTTCTTTGTATACTGCAACTTAATTTTTAAACAAGAGATACAATTAAAATTATATCAATAATCAAACTATAAGAAAAATATATGAGAAAGTAATAAACCCTTTGCAACATATTTATGTGGAATAGAATATTTTATAAATTGATTTTCTTTTGATAATCCAGACTGGCAAATGGTCTCAGTGCCCCTTACAATGTTCCTGAGGAAGGTGGCTGGCAGAAGCGATATACGGTTGACAGTGGGTATAGCACAAGTGATGGAATTGACAGTAAATGCTGGTCTCAAGATGCAAGAGTGGTAAGAAGGCGTTTCCTTGGAATTTCATTTTGGGTTGTTTTCACCTATAGGGTTTGTGTCATTTTATAATTGATGAGGTTTCAAAACAATTGATATTCATCTATATTTTATTTTTTAAAGCAATTATTTAATGAAAAATGTTATAATTTTGGATATAAGCCACTTTGACTATGGTGCTTTGGTAGAAGGAACCATAATAATTTTGTTTTCTGAGCTTTACTCTCAATTTAAGCATCATATGCAGTGTTCTCTAGATACAAGTTACTTGTTTTTTCATAAATTGTTAATACAATTACTTTTGTCAGGGTGCTATCATGGCAGAAGAAGATGCCGGAGGCCTAACCATGGGTATAATTGGCAAAGGTAGGATGGATCAAACCCAACCAACGAAACCTGGAACTTTGCTGTTGACGAATGGGGGAGGTGTAGGTGCATCATGTTTCAGTGGGACATCAACCCCGTCAACTATTAGTCCCGGAGAGAGCTACATGGATTTGGAGGAAGAGCTTGTAAAGGTGCATATGAATAGAGAGACCGTTAAACATTCATTCTCTTTTGCTGTTTATCTTAAGTTGTGCTGGTCTTGATTTTGAAACTATTTTGAAAATCCCAATAAATTTCTATCATGTCTCACTTAATGCCATCTGTTGGTGGCCATAAATATTACTTCATTATTGCACATTGCCTAAGAAAAAAACATTGCATTCATGCATGAAATATCAATATGGGAGAGACCATACTGAAAATCCCCTTTTAAGTTTGGTAAAGAATCATTAAAATACGCTCAATAAGTTTAGTTTTTATGAATGATTTGTTGAAAATTATTTTGGTTATTTTGATAATTTGTTTGATTGGTCATTGAATATGATTTTACAAAACTATCTCTCATTTGGGAATTAAAAGTTATGGATTAACTCTTAGGTGTGGCCATATCAATATTTTTGGAATGGTAAAGTGAACATTTTGAGGTATTTAATGAATTAACATGCATTTCAGATCTGTTGGTGGCACAACTGTTGAGCAGTTTATTAAATGCCATTTCACATTTTTTTGCTTAGGTTCGGCAAATGGAGGTAAAGGAAGCTGCGGAGGAGGTGGTGGAGAATGGGAAGAGACGGAAGGGGAGTGGGGGTGGATCATTCCAAGAGGAGAGTGGGAAGAGGGTGGTGGGGCATGTCAGGTGAGACAACATCTCACGGCAGAAAAATAACATTTTAAAATCTTCCCTGGGGTTAAATCACTTAAAGATAATTAGTAAATAAAGTCTCCATTTTCACTGCCAAAAATTGTCATCTTTGAATTCCTATATAGGAGTGCTTGATAAATGGTTTCTCAGGCAGCGAAAATTGTTATATTTCTTTGATTTAAAAAAATATTTATGATTAGTAGAAAAATGGGAAAAAGCTCATAAAGTCAGTACGTATTTTTTTCTTTTTCTTAATGATGGGATTTTCAAGGAAGGGAATGTAAGGAGGACCTGTTTCAATTGTATTTAAGGTTATGTTACTGTAGTCGTCTTTGTTGAGAATTACGATAGTGTTCCTTTTGTCTGATTTAATATAAATGCAATCTTTTTTCTTTAATTCTTGAATGATTTTATAATCTGAAGTGTTTTTCTGGGGGTTATTTGTTGGAAGGTTTTTCAAATTGCGTTCAATAGTAACTTTACAAGCACTCCTTATGTATTGTTTTGTGGTGTCCTAAGTGTTTTTATACTACTTTCTATGTCAATAATCAAGTTGTAAATAGATGGTTTTTTATAAGGTAAACAGTGTTTAAGGCCTTTGTTAAGTAATTTAATCTTGTCTTGTTTAAATTGAGTGTTAGAATGATTTTTGACAAAGTTAGTCGTTTTTAAATGCGTAGGGGAGTTTTGTTTCAGAAGTGTTTTTAATTTTTTGTTTGCACCATGGAATTTTAATTTAATTTTGTGTTGGTTAACTTCATGTAAATTTTTTTGATAATCATTAAAGGTCTGGAACTCGATGTTGTTTAAACTTCGCGTAATTTCGAGGTGTAGGTTGTAGGCTAGGGTTTCAGTGTAACTGTGTTTGGAGAATTTTGATTGAATTTCTAAATTGAGCAATGGCATCATGCTAAATGAATGGCTTTTGATGCATTTGGGTTGTTGACAGAGCCATGTGTTTTAATGAAGGGTTTTGGACTTTTTGAGAAAATGTATGTCAATAGATAGGGGTAGGACTTTGAATTTTAAAGCATGTAGTTTGTTAGGTTCTTTAGACTGGAGAGCCATGATAAATGATCGGAAGATTTTTGAACTTCTACTGGCTGTAATTAATGTAGAAGCTTTTTCCCATTTTTCTGCATTAATTATAGCCAGTAGAAATAAAAAAAAATTCCTATTATTTATGATTTGTTTTTCATTCTTTGATTCAATGATTTCAAAAAGTTATTAGGTAATTTGGTAATTATTAAGTACTTTTTTTTACCAATACCAGCATGCATAAGTTTGACAATAGCTCATATGAAAGAAAACACCCTCTTTGTTCAGGTTCAATTCAAATGGCTCAAACAGTGTGAATGGTGATAGTCCAGAACATCTCAAGACAGTGCAAGCTGCATCTAGTGTAGGGAATCCAGAGTCCGCTGATCCATTACGAGGGGTGCAGGATGATGCAAAGAAATCTTTGGAGCACATTCAAACATACAGGTGGGTCATCGTTTTACTTTTATTTATTTTGCCCTATAAATTTAATTATCAGATTCAGATCATTAAATTTTACCTATCAATATATGCAGATACTTATGTCTTGTAGATGTGTCATAACTGACTTACAAAAACTCATTGTGGAAAAAAACAAAAATGGTGGCAATTTTTTTATTGCAAAAACTTATTGTGGATTGCATAGAAATAATGGCATTTTAAATTATTGTGGTGGTGTTATGGGTGTGAAGGTTACTCGTTCTCATTTTATATGGCAATAAAAATACATCTCATCGTATAAATTTTTAAGTAATCTTTGTTTAGTAGAATTTCGGAGCTTTGTCATTTAGATGCTCCTATTTATTAAAAAATATTTTCCACCAGATTTTGGCATGCTTTATATGTGAAGAAGTTTGATCTAATTGTACAATTATTACAGGAAATGTGTACTGTTTATATTATTACATTATGCATGCTGATACATTACTGGAATCATTTTTCAATAGTATAATTTTGCTCTATGCTTTCTCAGGGAATATAAAGAAGCTCTTAGACAGCAGAGGAGTCAAGAGGGCCTGAGCATATACAGGGCCCGTGGTGGGTCTTCTGTCGATGGCCCTCAGACACCTGGATCTCCTGTTATCCCTTGTTTTTCCAATGATGTTTTCAGGGTACCAGACACACAGCCACCAGTAAGTCTATTATTTTGCCTTTGGAATCCTGGTATAGAAAGAAAAGAAAAAAGCAATGCAGCCTCATAATTTCTACTGGTTTTTCAATCATGTGACTGGTTTTGCATTTAGAACTGCATCTTTAGGCATTTTATAATATGAAGTTGGATGGTGGAATTCATTTCACAGAGGGGCACACCTAAATAAAATATTAATAAATGTTGCTTAGGACATGATGGCTGGATTCAGATATAAGTTTTTCAATATAGACTATGAATGTATCTGTAAGTAATGGTGATGGAAAAAAGATGGAAATTACAAAGTTGCTTTATGGCTTTCAATAAAATTAACCTTTTATTTTTACTGGTAAATGTACCAATTGAAATAAAATTGTCTTAAAATCAGATATTTAAAAATGTATTGAGCATATTTAATATGCTCCAGTTTTTTATTTGTATTATTTACAGGAAATATCTTTGCATCTGAAATGCCTTTTTTTCAATTAAGTTTTGTTTAAAGTCTATTAATCCAATTGAGTTGTAAAAATTATCCATATACTACACCAAGGTTATAATTTTAAAAGCGATTCAGCAATCTGTGATCAATTCGTGTCTTAATCCTTATTACAATCTTATAGGATGATGACCGTCTTGCTTCAAGTCAACCCACGGACTCTTCCTCACCATACCACAAAAGGGCAGGTCCCAGTGAAGGTGAGGGTGGGCAAAGGTTAGGACGAGGAGATATATCC
The DNA here is from genome assembly GCA_036926305.1 of Uropetala carovei. Taxonomy (NCBI): domain Eukaryota; kingdom Metazoa; phylum Arthropoda; class Insecta; order Odonata; family Petaluridae; genus Uropetala; species Uropetala carovei. The sequence goes on from JAXCHB010000167.1 coordinate 1,553,793, forward strand.
ATCGACCAGTCTTCAATATATCAATCAAAGGTAAGCATCATGGTCCAATTTAAAGATCTAGTACCCATTCAGCCGGTTTCTGGGCAGTAAGATTTTTTCTGCCATCTTTCTAAGTTGAGTAGTTACCTGGCTAAAAAATCGACTTTGAGATTTTAACGGAAATACATGTTTCTAGGTTCCTAGAACATGTTTAGACTATTTTCAGAAGGATATCTCTGTATGTGATTGTGGGCACACTAACTCAAAAAGTTCTTGCCATATCGTTACCAAACGTCATATGTAACATTTTAGCATCTGCACAAAGGACTCATTAGTTTTTGGACAATACCGGTTAACTGGAAGTTGAGGTTTATTCAATACCCGATTCAGTTTTTGCGATATTTCTCCATTAAAACATCATTATTGTATATACAGTTCTATACAAAGGTTATAGAGAATGTAATTTCCTACAACTTCAATTCTAAACAATTTTCCATAGCAGTTATTGTTTAGGAATTATTTATAAATAATCGGTTTTTTTGGTTTCTGTCAAATATCTCCCTAAAAATGTCATTACGTTGAGAACTATCAATAATTTTCCCCGTTTTAAAAGATATTATCAAAGCTCTCCATTTTTTAAAATTCTCTGTGTGGGATACATTTTTTTCATGCCTGCTTAAATGTTGAGATAAATGCTGCCAATCGTTAAAACCATTGGCTACTAATGGAAATGAACAATTGAACAATTTGCAGCTAAAGCAATATACGGAATTTTTAGATTTTGAATACAAAAGCCAATCACGTGACACCTTTTCCCCGTTACATAAAATTCTGTAGTAATATGATTTACAAAAACTCCTACCAGATTTGTCTTTTGGAAATTGAATGTCTCTAATTTGAAGTGGCCCTAATTTAATTATGTGAATTCTAGCACTATCATTCACATTTTCCGGCCAAGTACCTGGGTCCTCAAGTGACGCAGTAATACTTTCTTCTATTTCTGTCTCTTCGCGGTCCTCCTCTTCCAGCTTTTCATGATCATCCTCTTGATTTTTTTGCATCTCTCCTTTGCTTGGTTCAGTTTTGCTCCCAAGCTCTGAAGCCGACTCCAGCAGCTGTGTTTCAGCCTTTAGTGAATCAGTATTTGGCAATGGTTGATCGTAGGAAGACGACGAGGTTGATGGCTGTGCATGAATTGTCAAAAATCGCTGAATTGAAGAAGTTGTTTTTCTTATTTTTTCTTCTTTCTTTTTCTTCATTTGACGATATTACCGGTAATCTTTGTGAGGACCAAAGTTGTAGAGAATAATATTTCTTCCAAGTTTTGTTTGAAACAAATTTTCGTAGAACCATTGATTTCGGAGATACTGGCAGTCCCCGCTTATATGGCAGGTTACGTACCTGAAAACTGCAACGAAAAGCGTATCACTCTTTTCCATAGACACAACATTAAATTGAGGGATAAAGTTCAATGTTCCTGGGGTAACGATGTGAAATATTTACATTTAAAAATATACCATGAAATTATAATTGTAATTTTCCACTTGAAACTTTTAATAATTTGAAAATACGCATATCGATGCAATGCATCATAATCAAACATAAAAAGCAAATTACACATTTTTTATGACATCGTCATCACATCTTTTCCCTCCACTTGTAGGACCATTCAGTTTGATCTATGTACGTTGCATCACCGCTATCACACTGCTCGATGCATGCCCCATTTTTTTAAATGAGCATTTTAGTACCTGACCAAGAACACTAGAGTAAAAGATTCCCGGAATTACCCATTTAAAATACTATTGCATTTTAAGTAAGGATTTTAAAAACTGACAGGATAAACTTCCAGAGATAGGCGGAACATGAAATTTTCACTAAAAAGTTCATAATTTGGCTGCTAGACACTAGACGGTGTCACCACAATTTTGTCCGATAGATAAATCGGAATGATGAAATCTCAAACAATTGAGTAATTTGGGCATACATAGTAAACAGATCCCAGGGTTGGAAGAATGAAACAATGTTTTCATTTAGGCACTTTCATTTGAATCGTAACAAAAAAAATTGGAATGACGAAAAACATTAATGCGACGAATAAGCGGATCAAAAGGACGGAAGAATGAATCAGTGGTGTCATATTGCACCTGATGTATGAGTGAAACAAAAAGCGGACCGACGAAAAACAGGGACTGCTTGAATTTTACTTTTTCTTTATTTGCAGTATACAGCGCCACCATGTAGCGGTGAATTCTGTAAACATATTCAAAATATACCTAATTTACGGCAGTAAGGACAACTGTATTCTTTTACAATACAAAATAATAATTTTGCCTTATAATGTTATTCATAATAATTTAAATATCTATACCCCAAATATGGAGAAAGTTGTGTTGGGCACATCAGATTTTTTAATTCAATTAAAAGTAATGTGCTAGTGACCCACTTCCTCAATTTTGCACTCATGAAAGGATAGTTACGCCACTGCAGTGCACACGAAATAACTGATAGAACATTTACAATAGAGTTAAATTTTGATTTATTCCTTATTTATAATGATAAAAAAATATAAAAATTTTTATATTGTTTTTATTAAAAGGTGTTAACAAAACGGTACATATTGCTAAATGTTTGACAAGATGGAACGATATTATTGACACATGCAGCAGCCCATAACACAGTTACGGTGGGTTTTAGCTCTTTCTTAGCATTGTTTGTAAGTGTTCCAGATAACTGAAAATTTCAGATAACCGGCTATCCCCATATCCCAAGCTTGCCAGGTAAAAGGTTCTATACTGTACTTCTTCATTTATTTCATCCATTTTCTTTTTCATATTTTTTATCTCTGCTCAATGGCATCACTAAGAGGAGAAGGGCCTGTGGAAAAATATAATAGGTCCCTCTCCTCTCTCCCCGTCACCCATCAGATACTTATGTTCAAATAAAACTGAAACTCATTGTAAAACCTATCAAATTGTGCTTATTAATCAATTATCAGGATTATTCTGAAAATGTTGGGCTTTTAAATTACTCTGTCAAAAATAATGATTAACTGGAAAGTCAATCAGAAATAAGGAATAAAACAAAAATCATTTAAAATCTATTTTTTCTATATTCAGAAAAATTTGAAGGGCCCATGGCATTAGGACACCCTATTTTTACACCTTTGTCGTTGCTCACATTTCAAAAGTTTCCAAGTATTTAATAAATTTTTTTCAGTGTCCATGTTTCTGCTTAATTATTGAAAACAATTGTCGCCATATGTATATTTGTCTAATTTGAGAATGAAAGGCGCTATTATTTTTACACATTATGTAGTATTTCATCTGATTCCAGCTCATACTTCTTCCCATCTGATTCTTTTTGTACGGATTATCAATTAATCAGTAATTTTTTTCAATCTATTTATGTTATATCATTTTATTTATTCCAACAGGCAAGAAATGGAGGCATTGATTCAACTATTAGCAGTAATGGAAATGGCACAAAGTCCTCCCAGGCGATTCTCATGGTGAATGGTGGCCACCAGCCTCATACCCACAGTCCTCAGCACCTCTCCAAGTCCCAGAGGGCCCTAAATGGAGCTGCCTCCCCACCCCCTTACTCTCCCCCACCCTCCATCCTCTCGCCCTCTCACCAGATGTCCCTTCAAGGAGAGAATGGAAGCAAGAGGCCGTTGGCCTTGACCACCTCTGGGAACGGACCGAGATTGGTCACCACTTCGGTCGGTTACTTAGGTGCTAGCCAGCAGACACGCTGTAGTCTCCAATGGCCTCCTCCTCCTCAACCTCCATCCCCATCTTCTCCATCGTCAGCGACCCAACCTGCTCCGCTTGGCGATTCTGGAGGGGCAGCCAACACAGGTGATCTGATGGCCATGAGGTGTCGAGGGGGAAGGGTGGCATCGGTGAAGCAGCAGTTGTTTTGGAACAGAGACGTGTCGCCGCACAAGTTAACTTTCACAATGAGAAGGGAGTTTGAGAAAGCTAAGGAGGAGGCAGAACTGATTGAGAGGATGAGGAGTGTAAGTGTATTGAAAATCCACCATATGTTTTTCTTATTTTTCAGTACCTACTTAACTTACTGTTTATCTAGAGTGAATCTGTTGTTTTTACCAACATTCTAAGTATGTCTTATTTTATATATGCATTTTTTGTGCCTTTAACTTTGATTTTAAAAATTATGTAAGTAAAAACTCATTATTGTATGATACTTTTGGAGATTTATGATTATTTTTGCTAGTTTTAAAAACCCAAATCCTTTTGCTATGCCAAGTTATTACATGTCCAAAGTTTATAAATACTAATATTTGATTCTTATAAATACAGTGTGGGACCCTATATCCGGCTACCCAGTATCCGGAACATTCCAAAAACCGGAAACAGACAAAGTGTAATATTTAAAATGCACGCCAAGTAATTTGTGTTTGTTGGTGGTGCCACTGATGTGTTTTATAACCATTCGATGGTGAAGTCTTGTATTCTCATGATTTTTACTCACATTTTTACTGCAGAGCAGGTGTATAATGCTGACTAGACTTCTTTATATTGGAGGTATATTCCTAGAAAAACTGTTGTTGCACCAGAGGAATCAGCACCCAGTGGGTTTAAAGACTCAAAAGAAAGGATAACAGTGCTAGGTTGTGTATTTGTGCAATTGTTTGTACATTTTAGACCTGGCTACCCGAATTCCGGAAAAACCCCTTATCCGGCAACCCTCAGGTCCCAAGCATGCCGGATACAGGGTCCCGCACTGTACATGAAATTCATAAAACTGCAAAGTTTTTCTTCATTTAATATGAATTTAGAAATATTCCAAAGAAAATCCTTCATTATGTGGCATTTTACTGTGCATGCAGTAAGAAAAGAAGTCTGACAAAAACATTTTCCTTAAAATAATTATAGATATTTTGGTCATTCTGTGATATGATTTAAATTTCAAAAATGCCTTTTTCATGATATTATTGCAGAGCATAGAGACTCGTCTGAAGATGACACTTCCTGAAGATCTATCTCCTGCACTCTCAGATGGCGTGGTGCTTTGTCACTTGGCTAACCACGTGAGGCCCCGATCCGTCTCATCCATTTACGTCCCATCTCCAGCAGTGGTTTGTTCTTTGCTCTCTTTGCATTTGTCTTTTCTTTATCCAGTTTTTACTTTCTCCATATATGTATAGATAAAGTATTGTTTTCATGAAAAAATTCGATTTCGAGATTTCAATGGAAATACATGTTTTGAGGTTCCTAGAACACGTTTAGACTATTTTCGGAATGATTTCTGTGTGTATGTGATTGTGGGCGCTCTAACTCGAAAAGTACTTGCCATATCATTACCAAATTTCATATATAACACTTTGGTATGAGCACAAAGAGCTGATTAGTTTTTTGACAATAACGGTTAACCTGAAGTCGAGGTTTATTCGAAACTCGATTCGGTTTTTGCGATATTTTTCCATTAAAACAACATTATTGTATATACAATTTGATACAAAGGTTATAGAGAATGTAATTTCCTACAACTTTCATTTGAAACAATTTTCCATATCAGTTATTGTTTAGGAATTAATTATAAATAATCGGCTTTTTCGGTTTCCGTCAATTATCTCCTTAAAAACATCGTTATTGGTAATCTTCGTAAGGACCAAAGTTGTAGAGAATAATATTGTTTGAATCAAATTTTTGTGGAACCATCCATTTCGGAGATGTTTTGCTTTTTCTTAATACCAGTATACAGTGCCAGCACCACGTAGCAGTGAATTCTGTAAACATATTCAAAATATGCGTAATTTACGGCAATAATGACAACTGTATTCTTTTATGATACGAAATAATAATTTTGCCTCATAATGCTATTCATAATAATTTAAATATCTATACGTCAAGTATGGAGAAAGTCATGTGTTGGCCACATCAGATTTTTTTCGTTTTTGCTTTATTTAACGAATAAAACTATACTATCTTATTCCTGCGAAGTTTACATGTTACATAGTCGAAGTTTTCCGAAATACGCTATTTGTTTCGAAATTTTGTGGATTTTTCGTACCCCTCCCGGGCGTTACCAAGGCGACCTTCATTGTTACATCCGATTCAATTAGCTTCAATGAAGCTTATAAATAGACGGAAGTTTAGCTTTATGCGATTTGCACTTTTGTTTAAGCAACGAAATCATCGATGTTTATGGGTAGCAACGTAAATAGATACTGATTATTATTCAGGAAGAGTTTATTGGTGAAAGTAATTGAACCTTCTTTCGTTTGTTGAATACTGGAATCTTACATTTTTTGTAAGTAAAATCATTATATTCTACATTATAATGTTTATTAATGTAAATAAGCTAACATATCTGGTGTACATTTACCGGAGTCAGTGTTCAATCATGGACAACTGTATGTTGCTTTTTCAAGACATAAAAGTAAATATTTCAGCGAGGCATAATTACACAAGAAATGAAGCTGGATTTGGCGAAAGTAATATGATAGGAAATAAAATTATCATTATATTTTAATACAATATGTTTGGAAACGGATTGTTATAAGCAAATATGATTAATTGTTAAGTAAAGCTAATTGTAATTTAAAAAGTATCTACTATATATTTTAAAGAGTTTGTATGTTGTGCTGTAGTAGCTTCACTTCAAATCCGTTGAAATTCAACGGGAAATTCTGCTAGTATATCATAAAAAATCTGTCAACCCTACCAAGATCCTTCAAACATTAGATGAGTTCTCTCACAGTTGTTAAGTGTATGGCGTAAGTGTATCTGAAAATATCTTACCAATGTTGTAAAATGAAAGGTTTCTCTTATAAGAATTTTATTTACTGTATATACCCACATATAACACACTTTTTTCCTTAAAAATTTCGGCTAAAAAGCAGGGTGCGTCTTATATGAGGGTATTTATTTATCAGGATATTCATTATAATGGACCGATTTTAGAAAATGTCACTGATTTTATGTCTACTCGGTATTGGGATGATGTTAAACATTCTGATGGTACTCTCATGCGTTTTCTCGGTAATAACTTGAACTAAAAACGTAAATTAATGAACAAAAATGCCAAATATATTAAATAATTTTACCTGTTGTGCAATACAGGATATTTCAAATAAAGTAAAAATAATAAAGAACATTATTAAGCATCGCAAAATCCAAGAAATTTTTTATCACTGGCCCATTCATTGGCGATGATGTTATCAGAATCATCTTCTGCAGAAGATAGCGTTATATTCTCCACGGCGTAATTCCACATTGTAATTTCCTCGCGATTACATTTACGTTGGTGACCAACGCATGAATAACGGAGTTGGCTATATCAAATAACGGCACCAGTTGACCTCCACTGATGGGTCTGAAGTGCAGTTGAACTGCAACTATGTATTCTGATTCGACTGATATTTAAAACAGTCGCCTTCACACTGGGAAACTGCTAAACTATGTAACAGCTCTTTTATTAGATGGCAGGTTTTTATTACCAACTTGAGTGAAGTGCTGTCTTACTTATTGTTAGTACGAAGTGAAGTACATATATTTTCATTAATTTTTCTTATCTCAATGATATTAACAATATAATGAATAATTTTTCTGTTGAATGATAAGCATGTGACAGAAATCGAATTCTAGAAACATATGCGTGTGCTATGCGCAGGTACATAAAAAATCGCAGAATATGGTGTCAAAAACCTCCCCATGTGTTATATGCATGTGTGTTTTTTACATGGGTATATATGGTAAGTTTAATTCAGGAGTTTAAGATTTACTCATTATTTAATATCTACCTATTTTCATAAATTATTGTGCGTTGAAAATGCAACTTAATGCATAATCAAAAAGTAGCTTAATTAATGTTCCAAGTTTATAAATTATTTATGAGGTTCATGTTTCTGAAATTCTTGGGTTAGAATAACCATCATATTCTTCTTTGGATTTGCATTACCATTTAGTAATTTTTCCTTGGGTAAGTCAATTTAAAATTTTTCCATATATTATCCTTGAAGTAGATTAGTTTTTCGTAATCATTTCATATCACAATCCACTATTTTCCAGCCCAAGCTGACCATGGCTCGCTGTCGGAGAAATGTAGATAACTTCCTTGAAGCCTGTAGGAGAATTGGTGTCGAAGAGGTAAGTCACTCTACACTTTTTATATGCCACTGTATGCAGTCTCCTATATTGAAATCGTCTGTTGATTGGACTATTACTACTATCGTGTGATTCTTTGCCAACTGTTATGAATATTATGGTGAGAATTGTTCTTTTTCAGTTGATCACAGAGTCAAAATTATACATGGAAGTGAAATGTTGAAATTGATTATCCTAAATGAGAATAAGTAATCTTATTTTTGTCTTATAAGAGATGCTGTAGACCAGTGGTTCTCAGGCAGATCTGCCATGTGACCCCCTCCGTGCAGATGTTCGGTCGCAACGACCCCCTGTGATTTTTGAGAAGTAATAAAAACATTTTAAAAACTTTTTCATTTATACTTTTTTTATAAAGTGCACTGAAAAGTATAAAATACATTTTTGGTTCAAGAAAATATCTGGTTCTTAAGGAAAATTTTCATTTTTTACGATCATGTATCTTTTTAAAAAAGATGTGTGGCATACGTTGATTAAATTATTCACTACATTATAAATAGTCTGAAATATTCTTGTTGTTGTGCACAGATGACTATGGAAGAATTAGTTTGCTACGGTAATTCAGTGGTGAAATATTCGCTCAGCAAGTGGAAGGTTCAATTCCTGGTCATAGCAGATTTTTTCACTTGTTTCCACATTTCCCAAAAAGAAATTAGTTCATCAAAAATTCAGATATCATAATGAATTACAATAAAGATGAGAAATGTGAGGACTAAGATAATGAGTGAAGCTAGTATAATAGCTGTATTAATTAAAGTTTTATTATTAAATTATATTTCTTATATTAAATACAAATACAGACAACTCCCGAGATTCGACCGGGATGCATCCTGAAAACGCGGTTGAATCTCGAACAGTCGAATGTTGAGCGCACCGAAAAACGAGTGAAATCAGCACAAATTCAAACAATTAGAGCAGAAATAATGATGTCTAGACTGAAACTAAACCTCGCGTGGTTGGGCGGGCTGAAAATTACTTCGCGTAAACTAGTTACTAATTCGACCGACTGATCGGCTGGGTCTAATGAGCGGACTTTGACTGGTCGAATTCTCGAGTTGGTCGAATCTCGAATGGTCGAATCTAGGGAGTCACCTGTGTATTAAAATTAAAAATTGTTTTATTTTGAAGATTCCAACCCTCAATCAAACATAAAAATTAGACTTATAACCTATAAATTAAAATTGAATAATTGATAGAACGAGAAAAAAATCACTTGGCATAACGAAGAACCAACCCAACTCCCCTGAAACTGTCTTGCGACCCCCAATGTGGGTCGTGACCCTACGTTTGAGAACCACTGCTCTAGACATTGAAACGCTGGGTGTTCTAGGGGTTTTCGTGTTTATGGCAGTGAGTTATTTTTTAAAATCTGGTTTATCATAGTTTTTCATAGGAAACCATAAAACTTTATTAGTTTTTATTTTTCAAAACAATGTGTGATATCTTATTGTCTAATGGTAAACATTTATGATGGTTTTACAGAGTGAATACTCAGAAAACGCACGTTAAAAGGAAATATATGCAAGTATGATGAAATGAGACTTATGCTGGAAAATGATAGTGTTATAACCATATACATAAAAGAAAGGACTTGATTGTAAGATTTATATCAAACTTTAAGTATTCACATTAGGTTGATACCAATGATTTCTTTTGAATAATAGCAACATTTAGAGAATAAATCTGCATTATCATAATAATGGTGAAGAAAATGAGTTCAGGTGTAAACATTTTACTGTATAAATGATGTGTGTATAGAATATACTTCCAACTTAGTATTATGTAGTGATATATTCAATTATATATTTCTGTGATCATAAGAAAACCATATTTTTTTGCCATTATAATAATTTATGAGGCATCTAAAATTCATACATCTTAAACTTAAATAGTTAAATTTGAATTCATAATTTACAACTTGCTTGTTGGCTTTATTTTTTGTTTTCATTTATAGTGCCCATAACATTCACATATTATATAAATGTGTATACAAACTACAATTTTTTATCAGTTAATTTCTTCAATTTTTAGAATGAATCCATTGCACAAATGAGCATAATTATTATTTGTTTCAAAATATAGTGTTTTTATAATAGTGGAAAGAGAGTCATTCGTTCATATGAAGTATATTTACCTGAAGAATCCACGTGTGAGATTTTACTGTTATATGTCATCATAATTTCTGTATGTATGTATGTTTTGGTATATTTTTGGTTGACTTTGATTTTTAAGGGATTGACTGATGTTATTATAGATGATGAAGTCTTTTGGTAATGCATACATTTATCCTCTTTTTGGATTCAAGATTGCTTTAGATAATATTAGTTAAATGGTGTAGCACATATAGGTATGCTACTTTAACATAGAAAGGAAGCTGGTGCAGTTTTGTCCATTATGAGATTTCATCATAAAGGATATATTCTTTTCCCTCTTCTTTTCTGTCATTCACTCACTTTCACCACTTCAAAACTTTTCATGAACCTCATCCCATTCCTGAAGTCTTTAGAATTTTGAATGTGGAATTTTATGTTCTGTATAGTGCTTATTGTTGCAGATAAATACTGGCTTCATTTTCTTATTTTACCTATTTCTTTTGGCATGATTTTATTTGATTAACTGTGTGAACTGTAACATGGAAATTATCAACTATATGATGCTTTCCTGGACTTTATTTACCTCACTAGCCTGCTTATTATGATGCTCAGAACTTTATTAACTTGTCCTTTGGATAATAAAAAGGATACTTCTTGGCTTTCATATGTTGTGTAACATTTTTATTTTATTATGCTTGCGATAAAAACTTGACCAGTTAAAGTTATGATATGATTAAAATTATATATATTTATGTAAAGCTCGTTATAAATGCATTATTCAGAGATGTTCTCTGGTAATCTTATTAGTAATACCATGTATAAATATTAGTTTTTTTCATAAATAAGAGCTAAATTTTAATACAACCTGCTAAATAGTTACACCATATATGTAAATGCAATAAAAATTTAATTCATACTAATGGATGAATAATTATTATAATTAATTACGTGCCTAAATTTAAAGTAATTATGTCATATGAATAAAATTAATTTATCAGAAAGATTTATCCACCAATTTTTGCTCTCTGTATATGTACATACTTTGCTATTTAAATTCTCCCTAACTACTGTTATCTTTTATGTTACCATCTTCTCTGTCTTTTGCACTATGGGTACTTTACGTAATTTATATCATATTTTGGTATTTCCTTGCAATGTATTTTCGTTTGATATAATCTAAAATGGTATTCTTCATTGTTAAATTATCATGTTGTTCAACTTTATGAATACCCTTGAGACTGATTGTATATTTTCCTCATATTAACATAATCAGTGAATATAATTAATTTTTAAATATGCATTCAATTACATTATAACTAGAGCCACTTGTTATTGCCAATAAAATTGTCAGGTTTCATGGTAAAGCTTAAAATACCTATATAAAAAATTAACTTTTTTATGAACTTGACTATTTACATTTTCTATGTGAAAGCAGCTTTTGCTATTAATGAAGTTAAATGCTGCCTTCATTTGGTTTAAAGACTGGAGAATATGCTAGGAATGTTTTTGTGCTCTTGTGGTTGATGAGGCAAAGAACTTGTCAGTAAAAATCTGTCAGGCAAAATCAGTAGTGGTATGAAAATGAAGTAATATGTCCTTTTCATTTCAAAGTAATAATTATTTTTGTATCATGAGTTACATTTTTTAATGCTTCCTGAATATAAATTATTATAAAAAATCAAAATTTATACTGAATTGATTGATATTAAGATACATTTATATGATTATAAAATGTAACTTTTTATCTGATGATTGTATTGATTCTTTAAATAATGCATGATACTTAAATATGTCTTTGAGAGTACTCGATGTTATATTACTGTACAGTATAATCCTCTGAAATGGAGAATGCAGGAAAAAGTAATTTCTCCTTATGCATAAAAGTTTTCAATTATTTTGGAAATTTATGAATTTCCTTGAGCAGAGATTGATGGCCTTTTTTAAGGATAGGCTGTGCTTTAAGCTTACATATTCTTAAATTCTTCTTCCATTTCTTCACTTATAGCTTTATATTGCCATTTGTTATTTTGATATTTCGATAAATAAAAAAGCATTGCCAGTTCAATTGTACAAAATCTTCATAATGAAGAAAAATATCCCCTGCTATAAAAATTATCTAAGCATATTTTCATACTTGGAAAAATTATAACAATTTTTATATATAAATGGAATTGCATACGTATTTGCCCCTGTTGAATTGTCGTACTCATAATAAAATAATCAATTGTCAAAAAATTAGCATTAAGGATGGGTACTTCTTTCCTTTTCTTTTGTGTGCAGTTTCTGATTTCTTTTGGTAAAACATTTTGTGCATCCGAATTGCTCAGTGAATATCAATGGGGAAATCAGCTGTTGGAGAATAAAGTCGACATTTAGTCACCCATACCAATCTCATATCCTTATTCCATTACATCCGTACATTGCTGCATCTTTTACCAATCCTGCTTTTAGTAATTTATCATAACAATTATTCAAGTGCTGTATATAATTTCCATCTCTGATATCTTAAAAAATAGAGCAGTTGGATCTAAATTTTTGCATGTGCTGGGCACCACCTACTGCATCGTTACCTTTCTGACACCTTGAAACCTAACCTTTCCTTCTTACCTTGGCCATATCTGTATATGGCCAAGAGCATGCTGAAATCTCGTTATGGAATGGCTCCACCGTGTAAATGTTGGCAAAAGTGAACTCAAAAAGTTCTTTGAAGGGTTTTTTTAAAATTTGCATTTTGTATTTTGCCTGTCTCTTGTCCTCTCTCTATTATTCCTCAAGATTCTTCCTCACTTTAGATGATACATGTTTCTGAGTTAGGTTTGGGCGATATGTAAATACTGAATCGATATACTTGATTAATAATAATTTTAAAAGAATCATTTATAAAAGTCACCAATAAAAGGAGTCAGGCTGAATTCAAACTCGTAAAGATTTTTATCCTTTATTGCGAGTGGTTTACTTTTTTTAAATATAAGTTTTATGATAGTTTAAAATGTTGTTTTTATGAATGGAGTATCACTATAACGAGAATTTCTCTCCCTCTCCTTCCTTAACCTCTTCCTGAATTGCCTGACCCAACTCTTTTCGATTCTTTCCTTACCTTTTTACTTCCTATGTTTCTGCAAACTATCCTGTTCTGTAACTTTCCACATTCTAAATCTAAATTTATCTTTTTATTTTTCTTGACTTTGTTAAACATTAACAATTTTCCCACAATAAAAAATGTATTGACAAACGATTTTCATTTTTCATTTTCTTATAATTTGAACTTTTTATTCGTATGCACTAACTGCGTTTATTTTGTAAAAATCATTTCTTTGTTTCTTAATAAAATTATTTCCTTATGATTTCCGTTTGTGTGCTGTTTTAATTTATAACCTTTTCAATCTGTTCTTCCACTTTTGTCTTTTGTTTTCTCTTTGTTCCTTTTCCCATTTCACTCTTCCTACCCGACCCAACCACAATTGATTCTTTCCAGAAATACATCTGCTCCTGCGAGGATGTTGTTGGTTTAGGGGGCGACCTATCCCCTGACATTGGTGTCAAGGAGGGTAACGTTCGAGCCGTGGTTAGCACCATGGAGCAGCTACTCTCCATCTCATCGCCTTCGTCTCATCGCTCCGTGCATCAGAACGGGTCGACCGCAATATGCGGTGAGGACAGCCTCCTCCTCTCTGATGATGATGATGCTTTGAAATGGAATCGCCGTGGGAATGATAAACTTTGGGATTGTTTTGTTTCTGTCCTCTGCATTTCTGTATTTTTTGCAACAGTCATATTGTTGTATTTCTTTCCTCCACCTGACTGATGGTTCTCCTGGGAATTCTGTTTGTATTCTCTTTTAAATTGGGAAGATCATGAAGGATTGAGCATTCCATTATTCTTTAACTCTATTATTTTTATTTATGATAGAAAGACATTCTTTTTTTTTGAAACATTAAAAAAAAATTTTTTGGAGGGATAACACACTCAAAAAGCGACTTCCATGATTAATGCAAAATAATTTATTTGATTAATTTCCTCTCAATTACAGTACGTAGCAGGTCAGCAAGATAACTCTAACATAATCAACGGCTTACTATGTTAATATTTGGTGAGTCATTTTGTGAATTAATACATTCAGCTGTAATGAAGCTCTGTTTTTTCTTCATAATTTTAATGCTTCATTGACCAATGCCACTGCCTTGAGAAGGGAAGTTTCATATAATATTGTATTTTGTAATATATTGTCTCATTAATGAAAGGTTATTTATGTTAGAAATTTTAATACAAAGAGTTACTTATTTATTTTTTATAAATTATATTTATGCTGGTAATTTATTTTTCCTAATATAAGTAACATTTTGCTGACAATTTTAAGTATTTGACATTCATCTGTATAAATAAATCATTATTTTGATCAAAAATTTGGTGCCAGTATTTCAAAAACTGGTTAAATAAATAGCTATCCAAATAGTCAGTTTTTATAGTCATAACTGTATTCTTTTAAAAAGCTTTATTCTTGATTTTTTTAACTTTCAAACTGTACAGTTGATAATTAACTTTAATCAATTAACTCTCATTTATTACGCAAGCAACATAATGTACAATTTTCACTCAACTTGATCAAATTGAATGAAACTCATTCAGATTTTAATGTTTGAATTCAAGACCATGTAAATATTCTATTGGTATCTCTCTTCCATTCCTGTTTTTTATAAAATGAGAGCTTTGTTTGTTGTTTCTGAGAAAAATCAATTGAAAAAATCATCTTTTATAGCTCAAGATCCTTTCAGCATGACCAATTTATATGTGAGAGTAAGACTTTATAGCCATTCTTTACATTCCTTACCTCTTATCAAATCAATTTTGTTTGTGATTGCTAGCATATGCCTTTTTGCAGAAAGCTTGGAAGGTTTTGCTTCCATTGCTAATCTTTTGCTTTGCTTAGCATGAAAAGACAGCTGAATATTTTGCTCATCCTTCTTGATCTACCTTTTAAAATTTTTTATAATCAATCATTTCTATTATTTATCCCAGCCATGTTATGGAGATCCATATTCCTTGGATGTATTTGATGGATTGTGTTTGGTTGTGAAAGATTATGGTGCTAGCTAGCTCTTGAGTTACATTTTTATCTGGATTATGGAAGAAATCCTGCTAGCAAGATCAAAGTGTGTATTGTATTGATACACTGTAAAAGGTGTCATAAATGTATGAAATAACAGTGAGTAGGAATCTCGTATTCCTGAAAAAGTGATCCCTTTTAAAAATTTTGTGTGTTTCACTTTGTGCTTTCTCCTACATGGGAGACTGTGAAAATGCTGAAGCTTACCTCTGTTTGTTTACCCATATAGAGCTTTATCATGTGCTTAGGTTAAGCCCCCTTGTCTGTTTACAAAATTTCAGAGCAAATATTTTGCAATGCCAAAGCTGTTATTTCTTTCACAGAAAATATTCTATCATATTTATGCATGAAGAAGTTGTGTTGCTTTTTTTTGCATAATCTGCTACACAACAGATTTGTTTACATGTGACTGTTTTTTCTCACATGGTAACACAAAACAGTTATTTTTCTTTTATAAAATTATCCATGTGATTACTTTTGTAATAAAAATTAGAAACATGGTGAGTGACATTTACTGCATATCCTGTTTTAGCTGTAAATATATTTATGAATGCTTAAATATAATTCTTGAATCTAAGATACAGTCATGCCTTGTTTAGCGCAATTTCGGTATAGCGCAATTGGAAACCCATGGTATACATTTTTATTTATTTTATAATAAAATTAATACTGTTATGTATGGCTGGCTTTTGTTTGCTTAAAAAAATAACGGAAAGCTGTTTTCACGTAATCAGTTCCAATGACATATTTGCAGTTTTTGTTTAATACCGTATTTAGTCATGTAACCTGCGGACTCCTATTTTTAGGCCGGTTTGGAGGGAAAAAATTAATTTGAGCCAGAATAAGTTTTTTTTTAAGTCACCGATTCCCACTCCCTGAAACAAGTTCCGCTCAAGTTAAGCATCTTCTCCCTTCTACGTAACGAAATTTATTGGATGATCTCTTTATGACGATACTAGCAGAAATCTCCTCACCGATAGTCCTCCTTTGTTAATCCCTTAACTGTTTTTGTTCTATTATTACGCAACTTTGCCCCTGCTTCTGTTTTTGACGTAATATTACGAACAGATGTTGAGATTCACGAACTATTTGTTCATCTATGAACGGGAACTTCCTTAGGTGGATGGGGAGTTTTTTCGCGTATCGTCTCGTGAGTACACTCGTGGGTACATGAGTAAATATGGTATCTATGGCAAAATAACATTTTAACAGTAAATAGGGGGAAATAATTTCAGTAAATCATTGCGATCATGGCAGAAAGGAGAAATTTGAGTTAAGGCAATCAAAGTGTAGAAAATAATCCTAAATTATCAAGGAAAACATAAATCTTGAGGAAAAACTTAAAGTGATTCAGTGTTTTGAACAAGGTGAGCGTCAGAGCAATATTGCACGTAAGTTTAACTTCACAACTTCTACAATTCATACAATTTTGTTAAATAAAGACAAAATAAAAAGTTTCATTGAAGCAGCCAGTGCAGTAACTGAGAAGAAACACATGATCACTTATTGTTAGTAATGTGCTTGAAAAAATGGAGAAACTGCTAGTGTTGTGGATTGATTCTAAGCGTTGTAATGAACACATGCCCCTTAGTCAAGCAATAATTTGCAGTAAAGTACTTTCCCTGTTTGAATGTGTAAAGCAAGAAAAGAGTGGAGATTCTTCAGAAACATTTCATGCCAGTTCCGGTTGGTTTCAAAATTTTAAATGCCGTGCAAATATACATAGCGTTCGTTTTACAGGTGAATCAGCAAGCGCTGATAAATATGCAGCTATAAAGTTTCCTGATGAATTTCAAGCAGTTATTGAAAATGGTGAATACCCCCATACATACATACAATAAGTAATTTACACGTAGATTTGAGCGCTGCAGTGACGAAAATGATAACTCGCAGAACCTAGCGATCTATGCATAAATGCAAGCACCGCTGCAAAAGATTTAAAATTGTGTTAATATTGATTTTTAATGATAATTAATATTAAATAAATAAAAAAATAACGTTAGCAAACCTTGCAACTTTGTGAACTGATCACTACTAAGTACATGTTATAATCAGTTTGTTTAGTGCAAATTTGGTTAGCGTAAAGACCGTTCGGAACATATCCTTTGCACTAAACGAGGCATGACTGTAGTAACAAACCAGAGTTGTTGACCTGGAAGTTTTGGTTCCTATTCTGTTATATTTGACTTTCCTTGGTAAAAATCCATTATAAAAGTAAATCTTTAATACAACTCCATCATGAAAAGTTGACAAAAACACTTCTACTAAATTAAAGATTTTCTTGTAATTTCCATTGCTATTCTCTGAGCACCCTGCATCATTTTCTCATGTTGATGTGACATCTTTTGATGTGTATGCTGCTGAATAGCCTCTTTCTATCACATTAGACAATGACTGTTGTAACATCGAAAAATAGCTTTATTAGTTCTATAACTATCCATTAAGGAGTTAAGCTTTTGTAGCAATCTCAAAATCATTCTAGTCATTGTCTGTACAAACAAACTGTTTTGTTGATTCTCTCTGTGAATTAGATAGACCATTAGATCCAGTATTATTTTAGTAACTATACAATCTAGCATTATGCTTCTATTCACTTTTGTGTTTTTGCAATTTATGTTGAACTTTATTTTCTTCTAGTTAAGAGTACTTCTAGCTCATATTCGTTTTAATTATGCCTGTGTTCTATTTAATAAGCTCAGGTAATGAGAGCAAATTGTGGCAGCTTTGTACTTCCCTAATTGGAGATATATATAAAATAAGGCCTAAACTAAGTCATTCGTGCGGTCAGGCATAAAAGTTGCCTGTGTGGGTGGAAAATTCTTTCAATTATTCATATAAATGTAATGGAGAAAAAAATATTGTGCCTTACATTTTTTGGGCAGTTTGCCTCTTTAAAGCAAGGATGGAAAATTTGTAGTTAGATGTATTTTTTGGAAATTTATTTTATCATTCAACTATGGGCATAAAATATTTAAAGCAATTTCATGTGAAATTGTTTCCTACTTGTCTATATTATCAGTTTTTTCTTAGCCTGATAAGGAAAAAAGTGATAAATTTCCAAATAAATATCGTGGAAGAATCTCTTTGATATATTCAAAGGGCAGGTAGTGAGTTATATGAGAATAAGTAAGTGTTGAATGATAGGGCAGAAGGCATAGATCGATTACGTGGACATATAATCACATCAATAAGATTCATACTAGTCATTTGAAATTTCCTCGAGTTTTTGGTCTTGAGGAATTAAATTTTTCATGATTCTTGTCTTGCTAGCCTTTCTTTTTGATTATTTGATTTGTGTCTTCCTAATGAATGAAATTTATTTGAGGCGACAGCATATTATGAGGTTTTTAATCTTGCCAAAACGTTTCTCTGGCCTGATTTTGATTTTTAGTACAAATTTTTGTAACACGTCACTTTTTATTTTATTTTAACATGACAAAATTCAGTCTTTTACTGAATTTGAAAGTTTATCTGATAGGACTGAGAATATTTTTCCAAAGGTGTACATTGAACTTTGTGAGATGGTTATTGTGAATTTTTATTTAACTTGTTTTTTGTTAATGATTTAGACATGAATTTCTTTACATTGGACTGTGTGCCATTGTAATTTGTATTTTCAATCATACCATTTAGTATTACTAATTCACATTATGCACTTTTTCTCACTTAATCTGTGTATGTTTTTCTATTTATTAAAATTGTTTTTTTATAAAGGTTTGAAATTTGTGTACTTTTGAAAAGTATTCAATGAGTTTTTCTGTCAACAAAATTAACGTTTGTCTCTTTTTAGATGCATCATTTAATGTAAATGTCTACAATAATGTTTCTTGCATTAAATGTTGTGACCTAATGTCTAAGAATTTGTTTTGGAAGATTGTAGTAATTTTATCTAAACATTGTTGTAATTGATAAGTAGTTATATTATGACCACCAAACTTAAGTACTTAATTTTAACAATTTCAGTCATGAACTTATATTATTTTTGATCTGATCCATTAGTAATTGTATTCTCAGACAAAAGGAATCTAATAATCAGCATAAACTTCTTGATACTTTCCTCCTGTTTGTGTTAGAATCTTTTCAATGACTTTTTAAGTAATTTTTATTGGCTTTACTGCTTTCTTCCACTTAAGCTTTAGTAAGGCATTTATCTATCATGCAGCATATTTTTTGTCTATACTTATACTGGCATTCAGCTACTGGTTTCCATTATGTCGTGGTTGCAGTCATTGTTCCCTTACATGATATTTTCTGTTTTACATTTTTATAAGATATATAACTGACATAGTTTGACAAGCAAGGTGATTTTTGATGAAAAAATCATAAATTATGAATTTTTTGCCTCGAGGTTGGAAATTGCCATGTGATACATTATTATAAGCATTAAAAATGAAACTGCTATTAAAATACATTGTATTATGCAGAATTCATATGATAAATTCCATGATTCAGCTATCGTACATTTTTATGCAGAGAAGAATCCAAATTGTCCAAGTTTGTAAGCACTTTAATCCATTTTTGCTTCTTTGTATAACATAAAAGACATTTTATGGCTGAGTTGAGATTGATCTTGACATTTATAATGTACATTCCTAAGAATGTTTTTATTTCAAAGGTTGGAAAAATATTACAGCAGTTTTCTTCAATCTTTGGTTTAATTTAATGAAAAAGTGACTATTTTGCTTACATAGAATTGATTTGATCTCTGTTTCTTTTCTGCACTCAAAGTGTTGTTTTTCTATGTACTGCAATTTGAGTTTTTTACTTTTGGTGTCAGTGATGGAAATTCATTTTTTATTAAGAAATAATGCCAAAAAAGAGTCTGTTGAAGATCATTGGTTGATTGACTATTAAAGAATTATATACAAAAGCTGGAAAGTTAGTTAAAGGCTTTTTGGAACATGATACTAATGGTTGTTTATTTTGGTTGCTTAAATGTAGTTGTCAAGCTTTATTTAGGTGCCATGGCTTATTTTCCATTATGTCTGATTACAGTAGTTATGCATATACGTCAAACAAGAAGAAAATTCATAAATTATGGATTAATTCCTCTTATCACTATCCCTTGCATATTCCTGTATCTTCACATGGTTGTGCTTTCATGTATGGCATTTGAATCTCAGAAGTGTTTATATGATATGATGGATTCAATATTTCTTAACAGTAATCGTATATGCTAACGTGATAATGAATAATAATATTGTTTTATACATGATGTATACACAAGGTGATTTAATAGGATTATTAGAAAGAGGTTTATATCCAGTAACTACATTGTGTGCTCATTTGGTTTGATGAGTGTGCCTTCATATGCACACCACACTGTAAATGAATATTTAAAGGGAAATGGTGCTTAAGGACCTTGCATAGGTCATAATGGAATGAGCTGTGTTTCTTTACCTAAGATGGGCAAATGTCATTGGTAAAAAGTACGTTTTGGTAATATGCTTCCTCTTGTTGTGGGTGTTTTTAGAATTATTTATTATGTTATGCATTTTGACCATGTGGAACAGATGTACCACTTATGTATGGTGTAATAAAAAGCAAATGATAGATTTTCTGTGAAATTATTGTTACCAGTGATCTCCCATGCAGTTCACACTATTTAAATAATAATGCCGGCTTGTTACAGCCATTGCTTTTTCTTCTCTCACTTTATTGCTTGCTTTTTGCTAGTGAGGGTAGCCCTTGATGCATATGTCTTTGATAAAAATTAAATTGTGAATCTCTTCAGTGTAAGCTATGCATTGTTTTTTTACCAGCAGAAGCTAAGAATTCAACTTTTATGCAAGCCTTGACAAGATTATTGAATTAGTTTTTCTCCTGAAACTTGAATGTATTAAAGAGCCTTGTATGATGTGAAAGATACTGGTATGAAATCTGATTTTCTACACTTCTGTTAATAGTTTCAAATGAGATTGATTAATGTCAGTTCCTATTAGCATTCTGGCTGATAAAGCAATTAGCAGAATTTTTATCTTGCTCACCAGAAATATTTATAATCCAGCATATGCATGCATAAAATTTTGCATCTACACTTTCCATTGTGCTCGATTGTTATTGCAACATTTCCATGAAACACCAAACAGACTTATCTGTCAGAAATAAATACTGCCATGATATACCACATGTAAACTGCAGTGAATTGATTAAAATGTTTTTCATCTGTATATTTTTACTTGTGGTGTGAAAAAAGTCATAAACAATGTAGAAACAAAGAAGTGTCAGGTAAACTATCTATGTTATCAACTTGTAGTTGATGTTTCAAGAATGCTTTCTCATCGTTAGTTTTAAAATGACAAACATTTTTAGACTGAAGGATAATACCATCATATTGATGAGTTAATGGCATACAAATGCAACAAAGTAAAAACATATAAGTTAATAGTTTCAAATGCCTCAATAGTAAAATATTTGGCTTGCAATAATTAATTATTTCTGTTCATGGTTGCTTTAATCAAGACCTTTTATCTTAGGGGCTGGTTTGCTGTGCTTCTGACATCGTGGAAGGGCGTGGACTAGTCAGAGTGGCTATCACTGTGGCGGAACTCTTGAGGTTTCACCCTGGGCGTCAAGTTCAACCCCCTCTTCCAGGATCCACCATTATCTCTTCAGCTGTTGCAAATACATCTTAATCAGGTTCTGAAAAAAATTATCTTAAATGCTCTCTGTGTGAAACTTAAAACCTAGCCCTGCGTGCATACACAGTGCTATTTTGTTTGGAAAATTTGAAGTTATGCACATGGTGCTGGTTGGTTTTTTTTGGGGCATTTACTCAATCATGAATTTTTGATTTGCTGGTACAGATTAAACAATTGAATTATATTTTCATGAAAATTACCTCAAGTATTTCATCTGAAAATTGGTTGAGTAAGAATTTGAATAAAACATGATACTGTAAATCTATTCCTTCCTATTTAAGAGGGCTATGCTGTCTAAATCCATTGAAAATTTGTCAAACTATGTTTGAATAGTTAGTTTTGAAACAAAACAGAAGTTGATACATCATGAAATCTTGTGGGTAGAGTTATAACGAACGAAGTTTTGGATGGAATTGCTAAACATTCACATTGAGTTGCATAAATGCTAAAAATGTTTCTTGAGCACCATTTCATTTTTTATCCAAGTGGAGAAAAGAAAAGGATAGAAATGAAGCAAAAGCAATAAATATTTTAAACTTAATGACGATGTACTTGGTATAGACTGGTTTCTCATAAAGTTGGTAGCTCTTGAAATTGTTTTTGACAAAGCGTAATTTTTCAGTTGAATAAAAGTACTTTTGCCTTTGGAGCTTATTTATAGAGCTGAATGAGGGTTAACATGGTATGAGACGTTTGAATGAAAATTATTCATCAGTGTTTTATATTTAGATGGCCATGCATTTACAACTTTTAATGAATTGAATGTGAGGTAAATGTTTGTGAGGTATTAATCGTAAGACAGGGGTTTTATAGCACCCATTTTATATGGTTACCTGGTGCTGTGATGGATCTCTGGCTCTATTGCCTGAGTTTTTGTTTTGGAAATGCTTTTTAAGAAAATCACTTTCGTAAGTGTAGTTTTCAATTTAAGACTGCCAAGAAAACTGTCCTGAATGAAAAAATTGAATGTGTAAATTATTGTTCCCTAGTGAATATCAATGGGTGACAATGAGCAAAGAATATGTGCCAAAGATTTTTTGTATCAGTCAGAACTAATGAGAGATGAATTGGTTCTAATGATTTTTGTGATAGTGATTGGGATTACTCTTCTCCTCATCCAAAGGAATAGATTCAATGATTGAGGTTGCCAGCTACTTTGATAGGAAAAATTTTTACGAAGCATTTGGCATGGAAATCATACACAAGCAGGGTAATTGTTGTAGTTTTCTATGCAGTGCCAATAAGAGTATCCAATAAAGATGCTGAGTATTGGAGGCATTTGAAAAGGGTTTTGTAATACAAATTTACTGTGGATAGTCTGGGTTTGCCTTTAATCATATTCCTGTATTCTATTTGCATATTGAAGAGAACTGTGACTTTTAATGTTTGCATTATCAAATCTGGGTATTTTGGCATTTTTCTTGCAATATATGCTTATTATTCATATTAAAGTGCTTTTTATATTAGTTTCTAAGCCAAAATTTCAACTCTTAATTATTTTGAAAAGTCTTTGGTTTACCTTTTGTGTGACTTTATCTCTCACACTTTGTATCATTTTGTGAATGACTTGCATTTTGTTAGTTATCAATTTATTTAAAAAATGAATTGTTAACTATTTTAAGAAGCAGCATTTTCATTGTCAGTCTTACAAGAAAACATTCAGTATAATGCATGTATGTTAGTTTCTGGTGGATAGAAATTCGCTTAACATTCATAAAGTTATTATACTGGAACAATTTTTATAAATGAAAATTGTCCTCTTTCTTTATTTTTTTTCTTTTATTATGTGGTTTTCATTTTTCAAAATAGGTAGTTGCAATGCCCAGTTGTTTTTAAGAACCTTTTCTTTGCCAGCATTTTAGTATTTCTAGAGGCTTTTAATCTTTCTACACAATGAAAATTTTCACAGTTCTCTTTTCTAGTCATGCACCATTTTATGAATATGTATAAATATTAAAAAATCGATAATAATTAAAAATATTTAACATCTCTTGATCCACCATAGCAGCATAATTTTATTGTCAATTTGATTATTGAATTTAAAATTGTGGGCCTAAGCAATGTTGTTATAGATCATTTATTTTATTTTTGCTTTTATGAGTGATTAGAATTGGACCATTATATTTCTTTTATATTTACTTTGTGAATAAGTAGCTGTTATAATTGATTCCTAATGATAGTTGCATTCTGGCAACACTTATTTTAACTTGCCAAACACATCTCCTACCTTTGTTAGGTTTTGTAACTATTTTTCCTCATAATTGAAGTGATTTTTTTGCATCGAATATGAAGTTTTGCTGACCAATAGCATGCATCAAAATGAGATGTATAAATGGATAACATTTCTGTGCCTGACGTCACCCAAATATTTTTTCCTGTACATGTACATTATAATGTATTGAATCAGTCATGCTGATAATTGAAATTTGTATTTTATGTAATTATTGTGCCTTAATTATCACACAATGTTTGGTATTATTTATTTCAATATCAGTTATTTGTCTATAAGACGGTATTACACTGTAATAAGTGCATCTCAACTACTTTGTTAACTACAATATATTATTTTAATCACATTTATATTCAAGATGAAGCTTATTTTCCTTTTTAGTTTACTTAAAAACATATGTACCATATATGCCCGAATACAGGCCGATGTTTTTTGTCAAAATCTATCATGAAAAAATCACCCCTCGGCTTAAATAGAGTCCGAGGAAAATTTGGGTTATGGCTAAATCTCGTAGCTACTCTTAGATGGCAGCACGTCTCTCATGTTAGTACTATATTTTTTGTAAAGTAAATATTTGACATACGATGAACATTAATGAATAAATAATAATGGCTAGAATATTGAATTTAGCACTACCTGTGCTTTGTTACCGTGTAAGGCTGGGTTTTTCACATTATTTGAGTGGTCACATGATTTGCAGACAATTACACAAAATGCGTTGACGGCTTTGGATGCTCAACTGTTTGAATATCTGAAGGTATGAGCAACGGCTTGAACCACAAAACCAGCTGATAATGAACTGTAAAACTTGACATGGAATGTGTGTAATTATAAAAATGCAATTTCTAAGGCAATGTAAATGCCAATTTCATTGGAAATAAATTGGATGAAAAATTATCTTCGCGAGATCGCTATTTGACCTTTGTGAAAATGAAGATGAATGAAATTATTGTCACAATGTGGAATATTATTCAACAATGCAAAATTATTAATTCGAGTAATATTTCAAAATGTCAACAACTAAACCATTTCCCCCTCATTTCTTCGATCTCGAATAATGTATTCTAAACCGTGCATGAATGCCCGGCACACTTCAGCATAAAATCTACAAAATTTACATTTTTGCAAAAAAATGGTGGAAATTTTTGGGAGGTCGGCTTAAATCCGGGGTCAGCTTTTATTCGGGCAGATACGGTATATAAGATGTATAATTATTCAGTTCTCCAAAGAATGTTCAAATAGGTCATTTAAATCTGGCATTTTTTCTGATTTTATCCCAAAGTAGTTTTACTATCATATTACAAGGTGGCGACATTTTACTAAAGACTACTACGTACTATTCTGCAGCATTTTCTAAGTCATCTTTTTTGACTTGTAAACCTTACTCATATTTTTTTTGGGATTTATTGCCACATATGGTGGTAATGCTTAATGGTGTATTGCTGTCTTAATCTTAAAAATTTCTTTCAATCCTTTTATTTAAGATTTACAGTTGAAGATATGGATTATAAGAAAAGCACATATGCTGTCCATGATGTTATGCTTGTAATGACATTTCCGGCCCTTTAACATGATGTGAGGTGTCAGTGGGGTAGTGGGTAAGGTGTTGGCCTACTACTTGCCCGCTGTTCTAAATGGCAGCGGGCATGAATTCTGCAAAAGTAGGATTTTTTTCAGAGGTTATCCGGCCCCTTATTGGTGTGTGCACGAACTAAGAGAAGGAGCCAATGAGGAGAACACACAAATCGGCACCCGTCCTTCAGAAGGGACGTTAAGCAGTTGGCCTCCTCGGTGCTTTTCATAAAGCGTAGGCTAATGCCGGCACTGGGTTTCCCTTCTCCCTTCTGTGTGCACTGTGTGGAAGGCAATGGGAAATCACCACACCATTTGTGTATATTTCCAAGTCAACCAAACCAATCTTAGGATTGAATTACAGGTGACGCGCGATTTATGTCATAGCTGCATTCCTGAGGATTATATCGTAAATCGAAAGTAATTTTCCAATAGCATACATCATGTAAATGAAGGGAGTTGCGTTCCCAAACCTGGGAAAACTATTCAGTTAGTTTTAGTTTAGTTTCATGCGATGTTTCAAATGCACTAAAATATAATTGGAAAAGAGATTCACATCTACAAAACTGAAAAAAAATTGTGCATACCAGCGAATTCGTTGAGCTCATAGGCTTCCTTTCAATTGTGAGCATCATGAGACTTTTATGAATAGTTTTCTATACAGAACTTAGCTGATGTTCATTCTAGAATATGTTAACTTCAACTGCCTAAACTAACATGCTTCTATCATTGAGTTGTTCTCAAGGTATACTTAAGTAGATCAAACGCTTAGCCTATAGAATCTTTGACAGTAAACAAATCTGATATGAAATTCATAAATTTCATTTCATAGTGCCTTCATGTTGAAATGAAAGTTTGTCTCATTGTAAATTTAAAGAATTGAAAGCATATGAGCACAAAATCACTGCTGCTATAAGAAAATTAAATTACAAGATAATCTACTATAATATATTTTGAGCGTGTGTTTGTTGGTTTGTGTATTTGTTGGTTTGTGTATATGTTGGTTTGGGTATTTGTTGGTTTGTGTGTTTGTTCATGGAACTCCTCCTAAACGATAAAAGCTAGATTAATCAAATTTGGTACGATTCTTCCTTACGTCCTAACTTAGTGAATTGTCAAGGTTTGGTCAACCAGGATTAATCAGTGCTGCCAATATAGGGGATTAACATTTTTCCATAAGATAACACGTATGAATTCATTTCTTGATTTGCAAGGTATTCTTCCTTCAAGCATTAAAATATGTAAATATGGACCAATTTTTTTCGTTCTTGCTTTATTCGACAAATAAAACTGTATACTATCTTATTCCTGCTAAGTTTACATGTTACACGGTCGAAGTTTTCAGAAATACACTATTTGTTTCGAACTTTTGTGGATTTTTCGTACCCCTCCCGGGCGTTGCCAAGGTGGCCGTCATTGTTACCTCTGATTCAATTAGCTTCAGTGAAGCTTATAAATAGATGAAAGTTTAGCATTATGCGATTCGCACTTTTGTTTAAGCAACGAAACGATCGATGTTTATAGATAGCAACGTAAAAAGATACTGATTATTATTCAGGAAGCGTTTATTGATGAAAGTAATTGAACCTTCTTTCGTCTGTTGAATACTGGAATCTTACATTTTTTGTAAGTAAAATCATTATATTCTACATTATAATGTTTATTAACGTAAATAAGCTCACATATCTGGTGTACATTTACAGGAGTCAGTGTTCAATCATGGACAACTGTACGTTGCTTTTTCACGGGTTTCTTGCTTACAAGACATAAAAGTGAATATCTCAGCGAGGCATAATTACAAAATCTGATCTGGCCTACGCATGACTTTCTCCATATTTGTGGTATAGATATTCATAGATATTTGTTCCATGAACAAACCAACAAACACAAAAACACACCCTTCAAAATATATTATAGAAGAAACCCGTGAAAAAACAATAATGATTGAAAGTGTTGAAATATACTTTGACAAACTCTGAACGAGTAGTACATTTACTACTCATGGCTCTCCTGGGACAAAAATATGAGTGTATTGGTGCTACTCATGATACCCAATGTGTTAATGACTTTTTAGATAAACTGAGTGAGAGGGGGGAGCAAAACTTTTTCTTGCTTAGGAGCCCTTAACTTGATGTTCCACCAGCTTTAAACATTCAAACCAGCAAAGCAGAGTTATGCTCCGTGATGGATTGAATGTGTGATGTATGGATAATGGTATTTTAAATTATGTTTCTGCTACAAGCTATGTCGTTTAAAAAGTTTTTTATATTTAGCAAATGTTTTGCCTATAGGAACCTCTTGACATTAATTCTCCCAGGAAAAATATTTTATCACAAAAAACTTAAGAGGGTAAAGAGAAACATATTTCATTGAAAAAGAAAGTGAAAATATCATTCAAATTTGGAACCTCTATTGAAATTTGCAGATGTGGTATTTTTTATTATATTTCTTTATTATATTTTCCTTTAACCCTCAATGCCGAGCGACATACAGTGTACTCCAACAAGAACTTCGTATGCCGCCGAGCGACGTACACTGTACGTCCGAGGAAGTGCTTGCTTTCTTTACTGTTTAACTCGCGTAATATTTCTTACATCTATAAAACCATTATATATTTGAAAGAGGAAACTTTGGCCTTTACAGTAATGCATGTCCTATAATTTTACTATTGTTTTTGTATTTCATATCAATGTGAAAGTTTGCGATGATATTTTCCTTTTTGCCCCGAAAATTTGGTGCGCCAGCATATTCTTTTGTCTAATTACGCAAGGAAGATTCGTCAATCTGAATAAGCTATATGTATTTTGATAGAGGAAGCTTTGGCCTTTTTAGAAACACATGAATTGTAATTTTACTATGGTTTTAACATTTTATAATCAACGTTAAATTTTGCGATGAAATTCTCATTTTTCCAGAAAATTACGGTGTTTCTGCTTCTAAAAATCGCTTTTCAATGCACGAGGAATGATTTCTTTGGTTTTGAAGTTGGGTAAAGGGACTTTTTACCTTCTCAAAGTAGAAATATGATCTTTTCCCTACCACATCTTTTAATCTTTGTGGATCCTTGCGAGAAAAGTCTTCGTCTGCTTGAGTTATGAAAGAAAAAGGTCTCCTATATATATATAGACACAGCCTACTTGAGATGTTTCCGATGCAATTCATGACGTATAGAACTGGGACCCTTTCGAGGAGGGCCTAACTAGGGAGCTCGAAATGGTTCAGCGTAGAGCGGCTAGATTTGTAAAAGGAGAATATCGGTATGATGCGAGTGTATCAGAGATATTGAGGGATCTGAAATGGCAGACGTTGAAGAGTAGAAGAATTGGGTACAAAAGGAAACTATTTGAAAAAATCGAAAGCTCCGAATTCGTTGAAGACGTACGCGGCATAGTCTTCCCCATCGGTGTTAGTGAACGTTACGTTAGATCAGAGTGCAGAAGAAAATATGTCGAAACAATCTCTAGAACAGCGAAATACTACAGATCCTTTCTAAAAAATAGGGAAAGTACTTGCCAGCTAATAAGTATCTTTTGAAAAATTGATGTACTCTACGTCTAAAATCATTTATCTCCGCTTCTGATGAAGTAAATGTAGCCATTTTTTCTATGTGACTTCTGTAATGATTAAGAATGATGGTTGCATAACTAAAACGTCTGTATTAATGAAACGACTTTAAAAAAATCATAAATACAACATTTAGTTAAAAATTTCCAGTCAAGACATGGAAAAGTTGACATGCGACAAACTTTTCGCCTAATTCGTTTAGATAGGTACATTCAGCTAATGAAATGTTTAGTAATGTTTAAGTGTTTCTTTGAATAAGATTTCATGTCAATACCTTTCATAGTTCACGCTATGCCGAAAGTTATATAAACCGCGAACGCGCACCGTAAAATTAAGCGATTACTGTTCATTCGCTTCTTTGTAGCAATGTTTGTGTGTGACGCATGATATTTTAAATGATACTGTTTAAAAATTTCATGTTTTATATAACTATATAAAATATTTCATCAAAATAAATTGAAAACATCGAAAGTTATGATTTTTTAAAGTTTTTCCAAATTTCGCGTTTTCGCATCTTTTTCGTGTTTTTTAAAAAAAATCCTCCGTCCGTTCACGAGGGAATTATTAAAATCTCTTCCATCGTAGAGGGGTTAAAAATGCTGTAAAATCAGTAAATTTGATGTGAAATTTAAACAATAAATTCTTTTGATCCTCAAATCTAAATAGTGGTACCTTTATCTCTAAAAAAATAACACTCACAAAAACTACCGACCGTATATACTCGTGTCTAATGCACCCTCGTGTATAACGCACCCTCGTGTATAATGCACCCTCGTGTATAATGCACCCCTGTACTTTTAGCCAAAAAAATCCTGACGTTATTATCCCTCGCGTATACCGCGCACCCTTGTTTTTTGTGGGTTATAAGAACAAAATTATAGAATTATATTGTCATGTTAAGTATTAACTAGAGTACTGTAAATAAATACGTTAAAACATTAAATTATCGCCAGTTAACAATTTCTAAATGCTTGGACTTGCCCATAAGTATTACGTTCAATAAACTCCACATTACGTCTCAAAGATATATCATCAATAATGAAGGCAAATGAGTTGAGATGGCAGCAACTTCATACAGCAAGTTGGCGAAACTGATGCCGTGTAGATAACTGCTACCAATCCTTTTAAATCAGACAGAAAGGGATCTATAAAATAGAAAGAGTTATGATTTATAGTAGATTCTGGTTCTCTCTTTTGTATCTCATTCTAAAACTGTTTAATAGAAGGAATAACGCGAAAATTTAAGAAACAAATCTGGAAACAGGAAACGTGACAGCTAAGATTATGTTCATAGTTTAAATTACTTACATTGTTAACTGTACAGGTAGGTGCCTTTCGCTATTCCCCCCTCTGACTTTTGTCATTTTGCTTATTCATCCATAACCAATTATTTATTTATTGGCAAGAATTCAGAGACAGCACAGGGCCAATTATACTGAATATCGTAACAACAATAACAAGGATGAAACACACAATCACTGACAATGAGATGATTTCATCTTCACGTTGAGTTTAGGAGGAGTCTTGGGTGATCTGTTTTAGTATTCGTTCAACCACTGACTCTATTGGTCTCAGCTACTCGGCCTCGCTCCGTGTTGTTGTTCGTTCTTCCTTAGTTTGTGTTTCAGTGCAATTTTATATTGTTGAGTATGAATTTGAGCTCTGTGTTTGTGATTAAACCATTCAATTACATGGCAGTCGCATTTGTAGTCGTGTTTACATTGCGCCTTCATGGGCCGCATAAAATGCTCCTGCGGGCGGTAGGTTCCTATAGATTGCGTTTATAGTACCAATAACTCCATAAAATAAGGTAATATCAATATTTTGGTCTGCTTTTTGGGTTTTCAGGAATGAATTATACATTTATAACATTGCATCTAAGGGAAAATATTCGTCTTTTTGCTTATCATCCAGACTCTGTGGAACCAATCAAGGACGAATATCGAGGGATGCCTATACATACTAAAATCATTAAGTAAAATAAATTATTTCAATTTGCTTATTCTATGTTTTTTGTTTTCGATGCGTGTTTTGTGAGAAGTCTATTTGGCGATTTGCAAAGACTACAGCAATCAGCTGATGTAGTAGTGAAATGAGGACTTTTTGGAGAGGATGGAATTATAACTGTATAGAAGTAATTAGGTGTTCTATACGTATAATTAATACATGTTTAACCTGGATGATCGATAATAACTGTGGTTTTCCCCTTAATTCACTCCAAAAGCGAGAATCTGGTGCGAGGTAGGTTCATTTTAATTTCCGAATTTAAGTGCCCAAAAGTGTTACCCGTGTATAACGTTTGCCCTACTTTATGACCTGAAAATTTGGTCTTCAAACTGCACGTTATGCATGAGTATATACGGTATTTAACTTATTTCATTTAGTGTCACTATCTTAGCATAAATATTCTCATTCACAATTTATTTAAGCTAGGTTTAACTTATTAATTTCTTACTAAAATAATGATATTAATAAAAAGTATTATAACACAAAACAATTTTTACTAGTACTTCTTTAATAGTAAATATTTGTATTTAAATGCAGAATTTTATCAAATACAGATGTCAATTTATATGTAAATATCAACATCATGGTGTTGATAACTTTGGTACAATGGAACCCTACCATGACGTCATATGGCTTACTGACCATTATGAAGAATGCTAGAAGCATCGTCACGTGCCTCTGCAGGAACAAGAAGGTGAGATATGGATGATGGAGACATTTCAGGCAAGCCAAGGTTGGTTCAAGAAGTTTAATCACTGCACTGCACTTGCACAGTTAAATTTGTTTAAATTATCATTTGTCATTTCATCAGTTGATATTCTAAAAGACAAGTCACTCTCTTTAGTGTAAACTGGAAGATATTTTTAATTTTATGTGTAGAAGTATATAGAATAAATTTGAAGTTGTTTTATTAAAACTCTTAGGAAAGGATAATAAATAATAGTAACATTTAAATTACTAAAACATTTTTAAATTTATTAATTTAAAAAATATTTTGTTTTTGAAGTGTATAAAATTGTGCAAATGTCTTCAAGATTCCATTGATTAAATGTTGATGAACTAATTATCGAAAAATTTGTGTTTTACTTGAAAATTTTAATTCAAAACAAGCAATAGTAGAAAACAACTGGAGGACTATGAAAAGGTGTATAATAGAAAACGCAAATAAAAAGATAGGGAAAATAATGTAAAAAAAGATGAAGGAGGTCATGGTAACAGAGATGATAATTAAAAAGAAGATAGAAGAGAGGACGGAGGTGGAAGCAGTGGAATATATAACATGGAAGAAGAATGTATAGAGAGTTAAACAATAAGATTAGGGAGGGAACATGCAAAAGCAGTGGATAGGACAATATGAGGATATGGAGATGCCGCAGTGACAAGGCAGAATACATTGTACGGAAAAGTGAAGGAGTTAATGGAAAACAAGAAAGGAAAATGTTGGCCATGACTAAAGAGGGAGAGGAAGATGTGGGCTGTGACAGTGAAGGGCCGGGAATATTGAATAGCGAGATAGAAAAGTCTCTCAGAGATATGAAGTCGGCAAAAGAAATAGGAGTATATTACCTACCTCCCTGTAGAAATGTTGAAGTAATTAGGACAAAAGGGTTTTAATAAATGCCGTAAGTTATATGAAGAGGGAGAGTGGCCAAAGGACTTAAATGGATCAATTAAAATTGATCTAGTTGAAGCCTGGTAAAATTAGTACATCATGCAGATGACAATGCATTGGTAATTCTGAAAATGGACTGCAGATGACAGTTAGTTCCTTACGTAAAATGGCGTGGGTATTTGGGATGAAAATCATTAAGAGGAAAATGAAAGTTGTGAGATTTTCCAAGAGTGGGGATACCCAGGTCAGTGTTACAGTGGATGGGGAAACGCTGCAACAGGTGGAATTCTTTACTTATTTAAGTAGTATTCTGTCACAGGATGGAAAAAGTACAAAAGAGATCAGGACAAGGATAGCAAGAGCAAAGGAGGCATTTATGAGATGAGGAGAGCTGTTGACTGGCAGTTTGAGTAAAGACATTAAAAAGAGGTTAGTGAAAACAGTGATATGGAGTGTAGAATTATACGGGTGTGAGACATGGACAATGAGAAAAGAAGACGTGAGAGGAGATTAGAGTCATTTGAAATGTGGGTATGGTGTAGATTAGAGAAAATCCGTTGGACAGACAGAGAGGAAAACGAATGAGGGGAACCTAAGTAGAGTAATAGGGGTAGACAAGAAATGGGTGAGTCAAAATTTGAAAGAGAATGTTCACCGGAAGAAGTTATCGGTGGGAGAATGTTAGGAAAGAGGTAGAAAGAGGAAAGTTATATTAGATGCATTAGTATAAGGAATTGGGTGTGATAACTTGAAGAGAAAGACTTGAGATTGCACAAGTTGACTTAGGTTTGTCTATAACCTACCAGAAAGGAAAATTTGAATGTGTGTACGTATTGTGACTTCTAGATTCTTTAAAACTTTACAAACTTGTGATTAATTATTTTTGTTAAGCTTACTTTTCTATCTTTTGTAGTTTTTATTAATGACGATTGACTACAACTTGAACCTTAGATTTTTGTGCTTGTGTGTTATTTACAAAAAATAATTAAAAGTTTAAATAGAGTAGGTTATACTGACACTAGTGTAATGCCCGTTGAAATATCAACGGAAGAATTATAGGATAGATAGATAGATGATTATAATTTTCATTTTAAATAATTAATATCCCACTTTCACATCTTATTAGTATTTTAGAGTGTGTGTGTGTGTGTGTATGTTCTTTATACGTTTTTACACCGTTGAAGCTATCGAACTCAAAAGTTTCATGGGTCACCCCATGGACCAAAGAAAGAACTTGGTCTAGGTTTGCAGACCGTGGGGTCTCTTATACCCCATGGGGTCAACAAAATACTATTTTATATAATAATAGCCGTCATCCGTTGGTTGGTTAGTTGATCACGCTATGCAAACGCTAATAACTCGAGAAATAATATTGATAGAAACTCGAAATTTGGTAGAGATGCTTGATTAGCACTTTTTCAGGTGATGACGAATTTAAATCGCAAAAAAATTCCTTGGTTCGTCTCCAAGAGAGGTATTTCCATTTCCCATTACTTAACATGTAAAACGCGATTTTTCTACGTGCAGGCTGTTATTCATTTGGAAATTAAAATTAGAAGAAATTAACAAACAACCTTCGGATTTGAACCATTTTGAAGAAAAAGTTATAAAGTTTCTTATTCCGTTCGTCTTTTTTCGCCCACAGTTCGAAATATTCCACGTTAAACGTTTAATTAGCATATTTTGTGGAAATTCGCCATTTTAACGTGATGTTGCTATGTCGACCATTATCATTATTAGCTTCAATACGAGAGAGAGAGAGGAAGGAAGGGGAGAGATTGGCGTGTTTTGTGGGAAATAAGTATATTAACGTAAATATAAAAAAAATTAAGTATCAAGAGTGTCATTTTAGAAAAATTGGAAATAAAAAGTATTCTTAAATTAAATTCTTTGTAAACCATACGTGCTTACGAATTTATATTGTTATTCCTCGAATTAATTTCGTAACCATGGCCGAAGTTTGGAAACGAATATAAATTAAAATTCAGTTAAAATTAAAAGGGCATTTAAAACTGTTAACAGGCAATTTTCGAAGAAACAACAGTGGATCTTGTAATGAAATGATTTGTTTTTATAAAAGGAATTGGAATTTACAGTATGTACTGAATTGACAAGTATATTTCAAAGCAAAAATCAATTTAAAACTATTGTAACGGTTTCTACGATAAACAATTAGTTTATTAGTTTTTATAAAAGGAATTTTGGTGCTTATTTAATACAGAGTAAGTTCTAAGGCTTATAATCCATTTAAATCTAATAACAGTGGCTATTATAGTTTAAAGAAAGAACTTTATTTATACACTTTACAGAAGGAATTAATTTTAGGCTAGCATTGTCTAATATAAAAGGAGTTACTTTGGAATTTACAGTATGTAAAGTGGAAGTTCTACTGAATTGACTCAAGTATTTTGGGTACTTTCCTGTTAACGGGAATACCTCAAAAAATAAACACCTATTCTTGTGATATGTTACGACGTATTTGTTTCTTAACAATGCGTAACAACAGGGGAATTACTTAAAAATCACACTTTTCTTAAACTTATTTATTAATAAAAGCAACATAATTACTAATACAATCTAAATTTATGTTACTAGGGGGCCAATATGTCTTTATGGCATTTAAAATAGCTGGAAATATGTCGATTTCTTTGTTATGTTGTGGCCACATGAATTATTCTGCTTACAAGCTTTCGCGTTGCATTTCCAAAATATTCTGTCGCAGAAGTCAAGTTTCATAATATGATCCTTTTTGCACATTCGCCCTTTAGATAAAATACCATGGTCTTGAAGCAAAGATACAGCTTCTTCTTCACTCCTCGGCAAGCCCCACAAATTCATCATTAAGGGATCAGCGTAAATATCTTAACGAGATTTGTTACGCATTGTTAACAAACAAAATATCACAACATATCACAACAATACGTTTATTTTTTGAGGTACTCCCGTTAACAGGAAAGTACCATTTCAAAGCAAAAATCAATTTAAAACTATTGAAAGTTGTTGTTTCGGAAACTGAGAAGTCCAGAGTGGTGAGCGGACGCTAAACGATATTAAGGTACATTTTTTTCCAAAATCTATTTAAAGCATTATCAGAGGCAATTGAAGATTGAACAAATTGTTTTGTTACCGGAATTCTGCTTATTTCATGAAATTGAAATGCTAATGCATTAATCCATTAAAATCTGTTAAGAGTGGCTATTTTAGTTGAAAGAAATATATGTACACGGTACTTTTGTTCACTTTTAAGAATGAATGAATTCTAGGTTAACATTGCATATTATAAAAGGATTTTCTTTGGAATAAGGAGTTTGTTATCTGGTTATTTTAACTGAATTGAATCAAGTTCTCTTCTAAGATTGAAATCCATATAAAACTGGTGAAAGTGGTTGTTTCGGAAAATGAGAAGGCAAGAGTGCTGAGCAGACGATAAACGATATTGAGGTACATTATATTCCAAAATCTATTTAAAGTATTATCAGAGGCAATTGAAGATTGAACCAATTTTTTGGAACCGGAATTCTGCTTATTTAATGAAATTGAAATCCTAATGCTATAATCAATTTAAAACTAATAACAATGGCTATTTTAGTAGAAATAAAGGTACTATTTTATTCACAGGGAGTTTCTGTGAGATTTTAGTTAATTAATTAAAAAACTTATAATATAGAAATATTCGATGGTTGAAACAGTGCACAATTTTATTCTTGCGATTTTTACGTTGTATTGACGAAAATTTAGATTCATTAAACCCGTTGAAATTCAACGGGCACTTATGCTAGTTTTCATAAGAATGCTTGAGAAATTGTGTAGAGGAACCCCAAAATGCCATGCAGCCCTTCACTGATGTGGATATAAATATACCTAAATATCAACTTACGATCACGGGAAATGACTTATTTTACGCACGAAAGACTGAATATTTTATTTCTGTTCGTGTTTTGCCGTTTTACATATGAAATCGCTCGAAAATTTCCTTTAAGCGCAAAATTTATCGGTTTAGATGACCATTTTTCCAGGCGACAACAAAGCTAAATTTCTTAATTGTTGTTCAAAGGGAGATATACACGTAAAGATAAATGCAAGGAAAATCCACGCCGTAGAGGAACAATAGATAACGCCAAGATATGCCTAAATATAGTCTATGAATACTTTTAAAGTGAGTCAAATGATTTTTAAGGAATATTAGAACATTGTTATCTTTTACCCTAAACATTGAAAGATTTACCGCAACATAAATCGATACATCTACTTACATTTGTTCGCTAACCAAGATGTTGTTTATTGTTTACGTTTTGGCTAATAGTACTGACATAATCCACATAATTTTATTGCTGCTTTAAAGGCTTCGGTGCATCTATCCATGTGAATATTAAGTATGACGTTAATGCGTACAATACAGTACATAAAATAGTAAATGTTAATGTAAGCATCGTTTGCGTAATTAAGGAATGGAGAACGTTTGCCCCGAGCAATAAAAATAGTTTGCCACTCTTTCCCGAGACAAGCCGGGCGTTTCAGCTAGTATTAAATTTTTTGTCCTTTCTAGTGAATATTGTTGTTGACGGGCTATCTTTAGTTAAACTTAAAACATTTGCCTCTCTTTCCCTCCCCCTCCCTCCCTCTCACACCCTCTCTCCCCCACTCCCTTTCACACCCTCTCTCCCCCACCCCCTCTCACCCCCTCTCTCCCCCACCCCCTCTCACACACTCTACTTACCTCTCTCCCTCTCGCTCCCCCATCTACCTCTCTCTCGTATTAAAAGCATTCAAAGTACATTTATACCCATAAGGATTGAAATAACAATAAGATATCGAGGTCTAACAATAGAATTGGTAGGCAAGGCAACACTTAAAATGGCTAGATTTCCTCACACCGTGTGAATTAAACGTTTAAATTGAGCAATTTCGAACTGTAGGCAGAAAAAGATGAGCAGAATAAGAACCTTTATAATGTTTTCTTCAAAATGGTTCACATCCGAAGTTCGTAGGTCAATTCGTTCTAATTTTAATCTAAAAAAGAATGAAAGCCGGTACGTCGTAAAGTTCATTTTTACGTGATGTTACGTGTTATCTTATTGGAAATGGAAGTTATCCCATGGAGTCTAACCCGGGTCTTTGATCTCGAGTTCGATACATTAACACGTTTTGTTATTATGTCATAATTCTATCCTGAAAATTTCATCAAATTCGGTTCAGTCGTTAGCGAGATATTATGCTTCAAAAAGCATTACATGACAAAGTGACATTGTGACAGTCTTTTATGTATAGATAGTATATCAGACCACACTAAATTGCTATCCCATTTCCTTTTACCACAAATTATAAGTAAAGTTTTTGCGTTCTTTGATAACTGGCGCTAACTAATAGTAGGTATGTATGTATAAATAAAAAAGTTTAAACAATTAAAACAGCGAAAGAAATAAGTATAAGACACCCCTAAAAAAAATGAAAATCACCTTTGAGACATTTTTAATTAGATTTTTTACGTGCCAGGACAGTTGCGTCCCAGACATTTTCATCTTGGACAATTGCGTCCCTGGTTAAATTGCTGAAGAAGGAAACATTATCATTTAGGAACGCTGTAAATTCTTCGCACTTCGCTACACACTTACTTAACCATAACCATTTTTCCAATTCCGTCCCCCCGCCTCCCTCCTACATGCCCAACAAAAAGTGTCAATTTAGACGTCCTTGAAAAATACCTTATTACTTCCCACTCCCCGCTGCTCTCTAATCTAAGTTAGGTCCTCCTCCTTTCCCCCTAATCACATATTGCCTTCCCCCTCCCCTTCCTCTTCCCCTCCCCCCTTTCTTACTTTCTCCATACGTAGTAATCGGAAACCTACAAATCGACGACGGCATAGGTGATCATAAAATAGTAATTGCCGACTTCAAATACACCCCTGCGACAATATATAAGCCAACGCGATTAGTCTATATCTTCGGTAAAGCAGATCTCCCAGGTTTAAAAAATTATGTTCCAAACCAAATAGCGACATTTATCAATTTTGCGAATAGTAACAGCGTAGATGACTCTTGGACGGAAATTCTGCGAATCATTCGAGAAGGGATAAAAACGTTTGTCCCAACCAAAGCAATTCGTGATCGCAAGGACCCGCGGTGGGTGAAACCGAAACTCCGTGCCTTGCTCAAGAAACTAATACGACATCACGCGCGCATAAAGCACCTTAAAGAAGTTGGTAGGGACTACGCGAACGAGTATTTAATATACAGAAATAGTCGTAAATCTGCAAGAGACGAAGCGCGTAAGGAATTTGACGCCTACCGATCCACGACACTCTCGGATTCACTCAAAAACGACTCGAAAGAATATTGGTCGTACGTGCGAGAAATGCGAGGAGGTCAGTCCACAGTACCTCTTCTACGTACAGACAACGGTGAAAGTGTACACGATTCTTTTACTAAGGCTAGTATGTTAAATCGGTTCTTTGAAAATTGCTTCACAATAGACAGCGGTGATTTCATTGATTTCCCTACTCGTATAGACTCAAATATGAGCGACATAGAAATATCCGAAAGCGGTATCGTTAAATTACTAAGTCAGGTCCATAAAAGAAAATCGCCAGGGCCTGAAGCCATACCTGCATGCATTATAAACTCGTTAGCAAACGAATTAGCTCCGTACCTTAAGATCGTATTCAGAAAATCTTTAGAAGAGGGTGTAGTTCCTTTGATATGGAAAACAGCCCACGTTACACCAATACATAAAACGGGAAGTAAATTAAAAGTGGAAAACTACCGCCCTATATCGTTGACGTCAATCTTCTGTAAAGTTTTTGAGCACATTATCGGTAGCTCAATAATGCGATTTCTCGAAAGCAAAGAAGCGCTTAATAGTAACCGTTTCCGAAGAGGCAGGTCATGCGAGACTCAGTTAGCTCTACTCACACAAGATATAGTGAAAGCAGCGGATAAAAGAATAGGAGTTGATGCTGTATTTTTAGTCTTGAGGAAAGCCTTCGACACCGTTTCTCACGTGAAAATAGTGCAAAAATTAAAGGCTATTTCAATTAACGAGAAAATTGTAAATTCGATCGCCTCATTTCTTTCCGATAGAACCCAGAGAGTAGTCCTCGATGGAGTTGCATCAGACGTCGTCAAAGTGACTTCCGGCGTGCCTCAGGGAAGTGTAATGGGACCTCTGTTATTCTTGATATATATAAATGATTTAGCGGATAATATAAAGTGTAAAGTTAGACTCTTCGCGGATGACACACTTGTGTATGGAGAAATCAACACAATACACGATTAGGAGAATTTGCAAAAGGACCTTCAGGCTATTACGAAATGGTGTAAAGATTGGCAACTCGAACTGAATATAAAGAAATGCGCCGCAATGAACTTCACGCACTCCACGAATTTCAACCGTTACCCGTACCAAATATATGAACTAAAGCTAAAATACGTCAATAGCTACAAATATCTAGGAGTAATTCTCAGTAGCAATTTGTCTAGTAGAGAGCATATCAAAACCGTTATAGCATCGGAAAACAGAATTCAAGGGCTTTCCTCTAGAGTCCTGCGGGGATGCCCCTCGAATGTTAAGGAAATCGCATACTTTTCTTTAATCCTGACCCGTAGTGGAAAAGTGTTGCGCCGTCTGGGACCCCTTCGAGGAGTGCCTAAGTAGGGAGATAGAAATGGTTCAGCCTAGAGCGGCTAGATTCGTAAAAGGAGAATATCGGTTTCACGCGAGTGTATCAGAGATATAGAGGAACCTGAAATGGCAGACGTTGAAGAGTAGAAGAAT
The DNA here is from genome assembly GCA_036926305.1 of Uropetala carovei. NCBI lineage: Eukaryota > Metazoa > Arthropoda > Insecta > Odonata > Petaluridae > Uropetala > Uropetala carovei. The sequence goes on from JAXCHB010000167.1 coordinate 1,594,501, forward strand.
TGAATACAAAAGGAAACTACTTGAAAAATTCGGAAGCACCGAATTCGTTGAAGACGTACGCGGCATAGTCGTCCCCATCGCTGTTAGTGAAGGTAATGTTAGATCAGATGCAGGAGAAAATATGTCGAAACAATCGCTAGAACAGAGAAATACTACAGATCCTTTTTCCCAGACGCGATAAGACAGTCCAACAGAGGAATTAGTTAGAGTTCACTTGGTGTTGTAACACCCCCTGCCAAACGCTTATAGCGGCTTGCAGGGTATTGATGTAAACGTGAATGTATTGTGTTTACGAAAAAAATGGACTTCGAGATTTCAACGGATATGCACGTTTTGAGGTCCCTAGAACACGTTTAGACTCATTTCGGATGATGTCTATGTGTGTGTGTGTATGTTCATGTGGGCGCTCTAACTCTAAAAGTACCCGCCATATCGTTACTAAACTTCATATGAAACACTTTAGTATGAGCACTAAGAACTCATTAATTTTTGGCCAATAACGGCTAACCGGAAGTCGAGGTTTATTCAAAACCCGATTCAGTTTTTGCGATATTTCTTCGTTAAAACATCATTATTGTATATACAATTCTATGCAAAAGTTATAGAGAATGTATTCTTTGTGCTCATGCTAAAGTGTTATATATGAAGTTTGGTAACGATATGGCAAGTACTCAAGTACTTTTTGAGTTAGAGCGCCCACAATTTCACACACGTTGGCGCGCGCACACACACACAGAGACATCATTCCGACTAAACGCAGAGCCGTCTCTAGGATCCGCGGGGCCCCGTGTGAGAGGGTTGCCGCGGAGTCCCCTACTCATTGAGGGGGGGGTTTAAAACCCCCAAAAACCCCCCTGGATACGCCACTGATTGAAGTTATTGAATTTTCCAAAGATGTCACAAAGGTAGACTAATCTGCACAACCATATATCTTCATGAAAATAGTATACTAATTCGGATTTAATTTCTGTGAGAAAAACTGTAACTTGAGCTCACAATGCAAGTTTAGAAATTATTCATAATCTCGAGAAACAAGTAGCAACGCTAATATCGAAAAATAAATAGAGGGCCATTATAATTGGAGGAGACTTCAACTTACCTTCAATAGACTGGAATCATAATTGCTTTGATCCAGGTGATAGAGAGCGTGAATCATGCGAAGCACTTATAGAAACCTTCGTTAAACACTCGTTGTGTCAGCTAGTAAGATGTCCCACGAGATCGAACAATACATTAGATTTACTCGTAACGAACTACCCCGAGCGTATGAACAAACTTTCCATAGAGTAAGGAATAAGCAATCATGATGCCGTGTACGTAGAATTTAAGCTAAAAGTGGAGAAACAGGTTAAGGCTAGAAGACGCGTATATATGTACGCCAAAGGCGATTTCTCGAAATTTAGGTCCTTTTTACAGACACAACTCCCTAATTTCTGAGATGCATCAATCGACGCTAGTACAGAGGAATCATGGTGCATATTCAGGGATATGATGCGAGAGTGTACGGATAAATTCATTCCACATAAACTTAAACGTGATGGTTCGGAACCAAGATTGTACAACCAGCAAGTTAGACGCGCTCTTAGACTGCAAAGAAAACTTCACGCTCGCTTAAATAGTAATTCTTCAAAAGTCACAGAGGAACAGAGGTCAACGATACGGCATCAATAGAGAGAGGCGCGGTCAAGAGCTAGAGTAACAATGAGAGAAGCATTTAATGATTACAAAAAGAAAGTTCTGCATAGTAATTTGAAAGTAAATCCGAAAGCATTTTGGTCGTACGTTAGAGAGGTTCATGGTAGAGGCCCCACCATAGCGTCATTGAGAACGGAGGCAGGTGATGTAGTACATGATAGCGCGGAAAAAGCGAACTTGTTAAATGAACACTTTCAGAAAGCGTTTACTTCAGTGAGCAACGAATTTGAGAAACCAGCTTTGAATGATGTGGGAAATTCGATGGAAGATTTGATATTCTCTGAAACAGGTATCGCGCACCAGCTAGAGTCGATTAAGGAAAATAAGTCTCCCGGGCCGGAGGGCATACCCGCGCGTGTGTTGAAAGAGTAATCGTGATCTTTATTCGCCTTTTATGTTTCCGAGAGCAAATTTTTCATTCTAGTAATTTTACCTTCAGAAGTGCCAGAATATTCACAAGTAGATGAGGGAGCGCCTATCACAGAAATTGTGATACAGCTGTCCAGCCAATTCTGTTTTTTTTGGAGGAACTTCTCTTTTATCCTGCGACTCTCTTCCCACTTCTTTCGAACTTGCGCGTAGTGCTTACGAGCTTCCGATTTCATTTCCTGTCTCATTGCCGCAGTCATATCTAGCCCTAATAATCTTTCGATGTGTAGATCCACATGCTGGTATCGTGTATCCCAACTTTTAGATGACTTTTCCATTAATCTCCTAAAGAGATCACGCCTCGTTATTTCACAGGACATGATACTGAACTTACAAAGAGATATCCGGCTGATAAGCTGTCTACGCGAGAATGAACTTGTCAAAAGAATGATACAATCAACAACAATACAAATTTTAATTACTAATATCCTTCGCTTTTTGACACAAAATATATACATTGGTGTGTGTTACCAGCTCTCTGTAAGAATGATTAGCTTTTACGAGAATTTGTTATTGTAAGACACAAATTATAACTAATGATTTAATTTAATTTCGTAACTTAAATCTAAATAAATTAAAAAGTCGTCTTTGTAATGCCTTGCACGAAATCATGTGCTAGTCTAATGAGTTATTGAAATGAAAGAAAAAGGTTTAATATCAAGGCCTAAAACTTTTAAAAATGTTATTTAATTTTTACGGTGCATTATGAATATATTTCTGACGATTAAAGTCAATTATACTTATAATTTTAAGTCTTAACCCCTCAAAACATGGTAAACGACCACATTACGACGCGGCGCCCGCTAGCTGGACTTCTGATCGCGCATGCACTCTGACCAAAAGGGAGCACTTTCTTGAAAGTAGCAAATAGTAGCAGCTAAATTTTTTGGAGCAACGTGACAACACGCCGTTCTTATGATATCATGAGGAAATTCAGCTTGGCCTCGTTTGGCTTTTTTTGTAGGCCTAACAGTATGAAGAGAAACATCAGAAAACGCATCCTAAGACGAAATGTTTAGAATTGCATATTTGAATTTAGAATTCGATTATTATAATTTTCTTCCATCATCCACAAAGAACGTCTAAAGTCGTCATAAATCGACTTTTGTGCATTCTATGGCTGTTAGGTTTACTGGAAACGACAAACAGGAACGGAATATACGTGCTGTTTGTCAGACTAGACTCAAATAGACCATTTCCTGATGCCTTAGTCAGCCCCAATGGTGATATGTACTACGAATTCAGGTGTTTTTGGTTACATTGGGTCTTACTCCTGGAGTTTACGTTTACATTTACATCAATACCCTGCAAGCCGCTAGAAGCGTTTGGCAGGGGGTGTCCTCTGCTGGATTGTCTTATCGCGTCTGGGAAAAAGGATCGGTAGTATTTCTCTGTTCTAGCGGTAATTTCGACATATTTTCTCCTGCACTGTGATCTAACATTACGTTCACTAACACCGATGGGGACGACTATGCCGCGTACGTCTTCAACGAATTCGAAACTTTCAAATTTTTCAAATAGTTTCCTTTTGTATTCAATTCTTCTACTCTTCAACGTCTGCCATTTCAGATCTCTCAATAACTCTGATACACTCGCATCATACCGATATTCTCCTTGTACAAATCTAGCCGCTCTACGCTGAAACATTTCGAGCTCTCTAGTTAGGCCCTCCTCGAAAGGGTCCCAGACGGCGCAACAGTATTCCACGATGGGTCGTATTATGGAAAAGTATGCGATTTCCTTCACATTCGAGGGGCATCCCCGCAGGACTCTAGAGGAAAGCCCTTGAATTCTGTTTCCCAATGCAATAACGGTTTTGATATGCTCTCTACTAGACAAATTACTACTGAGAATTACTCCTGGGTATTTGTAGCTATTGACGTATTTTATCTTTAGTTCAGATATTTGGTACGGGTAACGGTTGAAATTCGTGGAGAACGAGAAGTTCATTGCGGCGCATTTCTTTATATTCAGATCGAGTTGCCAATCTTTACACCATTTCGTAATAACCTGAAGGTCCTTTTGCAAATTCTCCTGGTCGTGTATTGTGTTGATTTCTCCATACACAAGTGTGTCATCCGCGAAGAGTCTAACTTTACACTTTATATTATCCGCTAAATCATTTATATATATCAAGAATAACAGAGGTCCCATTACACTTCCCTGAGGCACGCCGGAAGTCACTTTGACGACGTCTGATGCAACTCCATCGAGGACTACTCTCTGGGTTCTATCGGAAAGAAATGAGGCGATCGAATTTACAATTTTCTCGTTAATTGAAATAGCCTTTAATTTTTGCACTATTTTCACGTGAGAAACGGTGTCGAAGGCTTTCCTCAAGACTAAAAATACAGCATCAACTCCTATTCTTTTATCCGCTGCTTTCACTATATCTTGTGTGAGTAGAGCTAACTGAGTCTCGCATGACCTGCCTCTTCGGAAACGGTTACTATTAAGCGCTTCTTTGCTTTCGAGAAATCGCATTATTGAGCTACCGATAATGTGCTCAAAAACCTTACAGAAGATTGACGTCAACTATATAGGGCGGTAGTTCTCCACTTTTAATTTACTTCCCGTTTTATGTATTGGTGTAACCTGGGCTGTTTTCCATATCAAAGGAACTGCACCGTCATCTAAAGATATTCCTAACAGAATCTTAAGGTACGGAGCTAATTCGTTTGCTAACGAGTTCATAATGAATGCAGGCATGGCTTCAGGCCCTGGCGATTTTCTTTTATGGACCTGACTTAGTAATTTGACGATACCGCTTTCGGATATTTCTATGTCGCTCATATTTGAGTCTATACGACTAGGGAAATCAATGAAATCACCGCTGTCTATTGTGAAGCAATTTTCAAAGAACCGATTTAACATACTAGCCTTAGTAAAAGAATCGTGTACACTTTCACCGTTGTCTGTACGTAGAAGAGGTACTTGGACTGACCTCCTCGAATTTCTCGCACGTACGACCAATATTCTTTCGAGTCGTTTTTGAGTGAATCCGAGAGTGTCGTGGATCGGTAGGCGTCAAATTCCTTACGCGCTTCGTCTCTTGCAGATTTACGACTATTTCTGTATATTAAATACTCGTTCGCGTAGTCCCTACCAACTTCTTTAAGGTGCTTTATGCGCGCGTGATGTCGTATTAGTTTCTTGAGCAAGGCACGGAGTTTCGGTTTCACCCACCGCGGGTCCTTGCGATCACGAATTGCTTTGGTTGGGACAAACGTTTTAAGGCCTTCTCGAATGATTCGCAAAATTTCCGTCCAAGAGTCATCTACGCTGTTACTATTCGCAAAATTGATAAATGTCGCTATTTGGTTTGGAACATAATTTTTTAAACCTGGGAGATCTGCTTTACCGAAGATATAGACTAATCGCGTTGGCTTATATATTGTCGCAGGGGTGTATTTGAATTACTATTTTATGATCACCTATGCCGTCGTCGATTTTTACGTTTCTATTCGATAGTGGGTGGGTAGTTTGGCCTTGTGGGTAAGCCGCGGGAGGACAAATCGCGAAATAATGAGCGTGAGAGAGGTTTTCACAGTACTTTTATTTCGATCGGAAAACAAGATACCAGTGCCTATTATAGTCGGCACACGATACTTTCACACGACTCCGTTGCTGGCTGCGGCGAGACTGGCCGGTCACCGCATGGGCAGAGCGTCACTTTGGCCGTGACCCCTAGTGGCTGTATCGTGAACTTGGGCATGACGATTGTCGTGCGCAATAATATTAATATGGCCGCCACATCACCCCCCTGCCAGTGATTTGCTGTCAGGAAAGCACGTCAATCTGCATAACGAGAACGAAAGTGGACCCTCCTGCCAGACCTTGTGGTGGTAGGAGGCTGCTGTACCTCGTGTGGTGGAGGTGCCTCTGGTGGTTGTGGTTTTGCCACCTGTGGTAATGATGGTGCTGCTTCTTCTGGCAGGCAGTAGGCAGGTTTCAGACGGTCGATTGAAATTGTTGCATCCCTCTCTCGTATGCGGATTTTAAAGGTTTTCTGGCCTCTCTCGATGACTGGGAAGGGCCCATCGTAAGGTGGCTGGAGAGCGCTTCTGACGGCATCATGTCGTATAAAAACATGGGATGTCGAGTGCAGGTCTCTGAAAATAAAGGTTGGCTTTTCCCCATGTCGTGCGGCGGCAATTGGGCGCATACGGCGGATGTGTCGGCGGAGTTGCTCAGGGAACTCTCTCTCGTCGGCGGCATGGGTTGGCTGCGATGCGAAAAATTCCCCTGCAAATCGCAATGGTTGTCCATGGATCATCTCTGCCGGTGTGGAGCGAATATCTTCCTTCCAGGATGACCGGATCCCAAGGAGGACAGCTGGCAGGACATCAGACCACCCATCTGTTGCGTGGCACATGATGGCTGCCTTCAATTGCCGGTGAAATCTCTCCACCATACCGTTGGCCGCAGGATGGTAGGCTGATGTTCGGAGATGGGTTGAACCTGTTAAGCGGGTTAAAGCCTGAAAAAGGCTAGATTGGAATTGCCGTCCTTGATCTGTGGTTATCCTCAGTGGCGTTCCAAAACGGTTTGCAGGTTACCGGCGGACCAGGAGTGGTGCAGATGTGGTGGAGTGCTTCACTTCTTTCGGTACGCCGGGAGGAGTAGTAATTTCCGGAAAGTCCGCCAACAGCTCGCGGAATCTGCATTCGCTGCGCACGGATTTCACTCGGGCCACTTCTCGATGTGCACTGCTCCCAACGACCGATAGCGACGTGACGCCGTCTAACAGTTTTCAGTTTCGCACGTAGAGGCACAACCCGTAGAACTTCAGAAAATCGACTCCGATGATGGGCTTCGTGACGTCGGCAACGACGAAACGCCACGTGAAGTCCCGACGGAGGCCGAAGTTCAACGTCAATACCACCCAGCCGTACGTTGCGATAACCGTGTCGTTTGCCGCGAAGAGCTCGTAGTCCGACTTGGTTCGGCGCCCCTTCACTCGCGAGCGCGGGAAGACACAGAGGTCGGAACCGGTGTCCACGAGGAATTGCGTCTTGGTGACGATGTCGGTTACGAATAGGCGGCTCGATGCTGGGCAGTAGTCATGCGCCGCCATTACTGACTGCCCCGATCGTTTCCCTTGGGGAAACTGCAGGGCGGATTGCACTTTCCGCGCGTCGCCAGCGAAACGCCGGTGGTACCAACACACATCGTGCGGTGAAGGCTTCCGGGAACGGGATCGACTCTGGGGACGCCGCCGGAAGCGTCCTGGCTCCCGGGAGGCGGACATTGCGGCAATTTCCCGCTTCAGGTCCTGGACACAGGAAATTAAAATCTGGAGCGTTGGGTCCGTCGATGCGGCAGCGACTTGCGGCCGTGGCGCCACCTCGTTGATCTTGTCCGCCACCGCGGCCAACGCCTCTAACTCGATGGCGTCATGGGCTGTAAGGATGGCTTGCATGTGTCCGGACATTCTGCTCAGCCAAAGGGACCTTTGAAATCCGTCCGGCACGGAGTCGCCAGCCAAGTTCCGTAGATGGCGTAGGAATTGCGTTGGTTTGCGATCCCCCAACTCCTCATGTTCGAGGAGCTGGCGAATCCTCATCTCTTCGGACCCTGAAAGTCGCCTGATAATCTCCGTCTTTATCTTGAGGTATTTATCCTCATCCGGTGGGTTTGTGAGGATGTCCCTCACCTCCATCGCGCAGCGGTTATCGAGCTGCGCCACGACATGACTGAACTTCGTCTCGTCGTGCGTAATTCCGGCGATCCTAAACTGGCTCTGCAGCTGCGAAAACCACACCGCCGGTTGTTCCGGCCAAAACGCGGGAACTCGCAGGGCGATTCTGTTGATCTGCTCTCCTTCCATGTAGTAGCGTTGGTCGGCCACGTGGTCGCGGCCCTCCGTCGATCACGTCGGGGTCACCAATTTGTGGGTAATCCGCGGGAGGACAAATCGCGAAATAATGAGCGTGAGAGCTAGGTTTTCACAGGACTTTTGTTTCGATCGGAAAACAAGATACCAATGCCTATTATAGTCGGCACACGATACTTTCACACGACTCCGTTGCTGGCTGCGGCGAGACTGGCCGGTCACCGCATGGGCAGAGCGTCACTTTGGCCGTGACCCCTAGTGGCTGTATCGTGAACTTGCGCATGACAATCGTCGTGCGCAATAATATTAATATGGCCGCCACATACTCTTTCTGACGGCGATGAAAACTCCACCTCCGACTGTTTCCCTCCTGTCTTTGCGATATACCACGTAATCTGGTGGGAAAATCTCGTTAAAATTAATGTCGCCCGATAGCCAGCTCTCAGTTCCCAATACAACGTCTGCACGATGGCTTTTAACTAAGTGGCAAAAATCAGCCTGTTTCCTGCGAATGCTTTGGCAGTTCATAATAATAATTTTTATTGTGTTTTCTACGGATATTTTCGTTCTGGATTTCCCCGCCACTTGATCTAACAATTTTATTTTTCTACTTCTCACTCTACCGCTATTCTTGGACTCCCTAGGGTTAATGTTGGCGGACTCTTTTCTAACAGATATATTGGTGTTATCCTCGTCTAACCTAAAAAAACCCTAGCTTGTTCAAAGACAGTATGAGGTCTGTAGGGGATAACTTTCGCTCGGGGGGGGGGGGGGGGGGGGGGGGGTTTGGCCACACATACTGGCTTTTGGTCCCACTGTGCGGCGATGAGAACTCCACCTCCGACTCTTTCCCTCCTGTCTTTGCGATATACCACGTAATCTGGTGGGAATATCTCGTTAGAATTCATGTCGCCCGATAGCCAGCTCTCTGTTCCCACTACAACGTCTGCACGATGGCTTTTAACTAACAATAAGTGACAAAAATCAGTCTGTTTCCTTCGAATGCTTTGGCAGTTCATAATGCAGTGGGTTCCGCTTATTAGAATCAAGTCGGGAATCCGTTATTTGATTCAATTAAACGGCTGATTCAATATCCGGAGTCTGCGTATTTTAGTTATGGCAAATAAGAAAATGTTAGAATAAAGTTCATATCCCTTCGTATATAAAAATTTTATGGTCATGTTAATTTTTGAGAGATATAATATAATAAAGCTTATAACAAATAAAATTTTAAACACAAATTTCACTTTTCGTGTTATTTTAAAAATAGTTATATAAAATCGTTTGAATTGTGACCTCGTTAAGACGAGTAATCTTTCATCGGTGTACGTATGCTAAGTAAGCGGCCGAACTTCTCCGCCCGTCCTCCTCCCAATTCTAGGTTTTTTTGCTAAGGACAGGTAAAACACGTCTGACTTCTTCAGCAGTACCTAAACAGTATACTTCATGGTAATCTTCCTCCACTTCTCCATCAAAACTTGAATTGTAATTTCGAATGTCAACTACAATGCCATCTTCTGTCAATAGGAGCTACAACAATGTCGTCATCTATCGAATTCAATCTACTGAACTCTTCCTCAACTTCCTCCTCTTCGGTTTTCATTTCTGCTCGTTGTGATGAAAATCCGCCTTTCTGTAGCATTTACCAACTTTAGGTTTACAACCCTGCATCGCCGCGCGATTCAATAAACCGAAATAAGTGATTCCAATAAGGAGAGGTTTTTTAAAACGTTAGATACAAAATGGTTTTGGTTTTCCGGTTTTGATTCAGTATAGCGGCTGCTTCAATTAACCACTGATTCTAATAAGCGGAACCCACTATAATAATTTTTATTGTTTTTTTCTGCGTGTATTTTCGTTTCGGTTTCCTTACTACCACGGTTATCGGTCTTAGTTCTCTTACTAGCGATATTCCCCGCCACTTGATCTAGCGATTTTGTTTTTCTACTCCTCGATCTACCGCTATTCGTGCAATCCCTAAAGCTAATATTGGGGGACTCTAATCTAACCGATGTATTGATATTTTTCTCGTCTAACCTAAAAAAAACCCTAGCGTGTTCAAAAACCCTGCGCACTACCGCATCCGCTGCCTCGGCAGTTTAGTGAACCCCAGAACCGTTTAGGGGTACCCTACATGAGTCCAGCGCCGTCCTCAGGTCAACGAAGTCCACTCCATTGCCCCTACAGAAGTCCCACAGCCTACGGTTCAGCCCCACCACACGGTGAACCTTGGTGCTATCCACCAATAAGGTGACTTGCAGGGTAGTACTATGTAGACGTAGATTAGGGCTAAATATGGTACAAATTTAGTGGATCTAGCATCAGCTGCTGAAAAGTAATGAAATTCTTTTTCTAATTGCTCAGTATCATTTCTAGTCCCCATAAGAAAATCATGAAATTGGTTCAGTGCTTTATAAATTTACATTTTAAATGAGTTAAAATTAAGATCGGGACATGAACAGTTCTTTAGAAGAAAGAATGAGGTTTATATTTTTTACTTTCTCCATACGTAGTAATGGGAAAGTATTGTATTCATGAAAAAAACCGATTTCGAGATTTCAACGGAAATACATGTTTTGAGGTCCCTAGAACACGTTTAGACTATTTTGGGAATGATGTCTGTATGTGTGTGTGTATGTTAGTGTGGGCGCTCTAACTCAAACAGTACGTGCCATATCGTTACCAAACTTCACATGTAATACTTTAACATGGGCACAAAGAACTGATTAGTTTTTGGACAATAACGGGTAATCGGAAGTCAGGGTTTATTCGAAATCCGAATCGGTTTTTGCGATATTTCTTCGTTAAAACATCATTATTTTATTTACAATTCTATACAAAAGGTATAGAGAATATAATTTCCTACATCTTTCATTTGAAACAATTTTCTATTGTAGTTATTGTTTAGGAGTTATTTATAAATACCCGGTTTGTAGGTTTCCTCCTTAAAAACATCGTTATTGGTAATCTTCGTGAGGATCAAATTTGTAGAGAATGATATTTCTTCCAAGTTTTGTTTGAAACAAATTTTCGTAGAACCATCCATTTCGGAGATATTTTGCTTTTTCTTAATTTGCAGTATACAGTGCCACGACCATGTAGCGGTGGATTATGTAAACATATTCAAAATTTACGTAATATACGGCAATAAAAACGACTGTATTCTTTTACTATATGAAATAATAATTTTACCTCATAATGCTATTCATAATAATTTAAATAACTATACCCCAATATGGAGAAAGTCATGTGTTGGCCACATCAGATTTTTTAAAACATAATTCAAATCCGTGTCGAACGAGAGCGAACAATTATTTTTATTTTTTTAACGTGAGAAATCACAGAAAAAATATTTTGCAAATCATTCGCAATTTCGAGACAATTGGTCGCGGAAAGAATCTACTGCATTTACCTTTCGCGAGAATGTCTCGATTCATTTATCCACGGCAATAATTTTAATAACGCTGAGAATTCTTGCGTGTGGTGAAACGAGTAAAAGATTCGCGTATTCATGCTATGACGTGCGCAGCGTCGCACGCGACTTAAGTTTTCTAGAACTACGTATCTCTTAAAAGTTTTACTTGTGCGCCAAAACGGCTTATCTCCTTAAGATTTATAACGTGGCTTACTAATTACGTAAGATCGATTTGGCCTTCCAGGCACTTGGCAATGAATCCAATGGACGTCAATAAAAAAACCAGTTTCGCTTGATTTGCGCTTGTCTCTTTCATTCTCGTGTAATTGAGAAATGAGTATTTGCGAAGCCATTTTCACATTTACTTAGTGTCCTATTTGTAGAGTCCAAATTGGTGAGTTTTACTCTTAACACTCGATAAACTGTGTCATGACAAATTGAAAATCTTTCGAATATGCTCTTTCCAAGACAAATCGCTCGTTAGTACGATACCAAGACAGTTCTGTTTTTTATCATTTTCATGAGGCCCGTGTTGAGAAAATACCATTGATAACTTGATTCTGTCTACCCTGCCAGTATTTCTCAGTCTCTCATTGATATTCCTTTAGAAAAATTAAATTATTTGCGTAATATACTCCGCTTTTGGTAAACTTTTAACTAAACGTGTAATAACGTGAAAACGCGTTTAGGGATGAATAGTGATATCGTGCATTAAGGTTTTCCTGCATTTAGCGTAGATTTTTTGAGGTCCCTGACAAAGTTCTTTAAAAGTTACATATTTTTCCTCGAGTTAGTGTTTCTCAATTTAGCGATTTACTCGCATTAATAACAAAAAAACCTACATGAAATCGGTATCTTTGTGATATATATTCCCAAGAATATAAATCATTTTATGCCTTATGATTTGTTTATAACACTTATCGAAGCAAAAGTAGCGTCTACTAACAAGATTATATGAACTCCCCGTTTAGAGGATTTTAAATTTGTTGTGGAAATATCGAGTTTCCTATAGAAATGTTAAAACGGCGATTTTATTACGCTTTGAGGTTACTCCAAGTTATCGCCGAGGGAAAAAACTACCTTGTTCTAAAGAAAAAAACACTAAAAATCCTTTCTTAAAATCCAACCGCCTTAATTACTTCCCCTTATTCGCCGAATTGAAGAGGCGTGCGAAAGATTTTCGAAGAGATGAGTGAAATCCTCCAGATTTTAAAGAACTGTTTACAATAAATTTATGAGGCAAACCAAAGAGAGGTGCGCCATTATTTCGTTCTTAGTTATAGCTCTCCCTTAATCCCTTCCTTTCTCTTTCCCCCCTCCATCCCCCTTCCCCTCCTCCAACCCCTCCAATCCCCTTCCCCTTCTCTGTCCTTTCTCTTCCCGGGGAGAGAGGAAAAATCAGATCGTTTCCAGGAAAGGGGTGGACTCGCTTGGGACGGGAGCTGGATTACGGGTGGCGATCACAGGCGGGGGAGGAGGGGAGGGAGAGGAGGGGAGGGAGACACGTGACTCAGCCGTTTGCCCACCTGTAGGCGGAGCGTCAGTGTGTCTGCCGGCGTGCGCTGGTCAGGTCGTTCGTGTTTAAGCTCGCTCTCTCTCTATCACTCTCGACTCAGCTCTCCGCGACGCGAGCTTTCGAGTTGCCATCAAAGCAAGCGTTCCAAGCAGGACGGCGAGTGGTTTCTGCTCTACTCGAATCTGGAACAGACCGCTCGGAGGAAACCAACCTGCCCCTAAGGTTTTTTTTCTTCTTCTTCCCCGTATCGGTTCCAAAAGGGAAGTTCCCGCGATCTTGGCTGTCCATCGAGGACGTTTTTGAGTGTATCGACGATGAAAACTCCCGAAAAAGTTATATCGATCACTCGTGGAACGTGATTATAAGTTTGGGAGAAACCGGACCGATTGACAGTTTTTTGTTTTTATGAAACTCGCGTCTCATCGACGCGTACGCCGTCTTCTTTGGTGAGGAAGAAGAAGAGGTGGGATTTCTTCCGGTCTGGCTTCAGCCAGCCAGATAGCTGAGAGCGGGAAATCGGAAGAGCCAATTTATCTCATTTTTCACGCTTTGGAGATTTTTCACTTACGTCATTCGAGTGGACGGTTCCGATCCTGCTGGAAAGTGAACAGGATTGAAATTTTGATCGAAAAGAACGCCGAAAAAATCACTTCCGATCGAAGCAGGAACAGTTTTTCTTTCGTCGAAAATCGGTTCCGTAGAAGAATTTGACCGCGGGGGATATTGAACGGCGTTCTTTCGCCTAGAGGGACGCCCCCGAAAAGCCTTGGAATCGCGATCAGCTGTTCGTTTCGGCGGCCCATTTTCGTCCGCCTTACGACAAACAAATAGAAAGGAGGCTGTCTCCGTCATCCTCGCAACGGCTCCAACATATAACGTAGACATCCAAAACAACTTGCGGCGAAGCCACACCTGGAAGTGCACACGCGACTTCCGAAGGCCGGAGCGAACGAGCTGGTAAAACTATCGCTTAGCATTCTTAAGCGTACGAATTGTTATAAATTATTTACCATCTAAGAGACCTCTTCCCCAGATCCGGCCTTCTTCCTTTCCTATTCTTTCCTTATCGGAGAATTCGGGAGACGACTCTGTGTGTTACGCGAGGCCGGTTTTGTCGCGCGGAGGTGTGCGTCCTTCGGAGATGATTCTGGGGCTGTTCTGCTCCTCGACGGCCAACAAATTCCTCAGCACTTGAAAAAGAAAAGACTAAAAAGTTATACCGGTTTGTGCTCGAGTTTTCGATAATAATAATAAAGAACAGCGAAGATGGTGCAGCTGGGTGCATGGCGATCCGCCGTGGAGTGGTTCAAGAGGCTCTCCTGGCGGTCCTTGAGGATCCCGGCGCTCTTTCTGGTGTCCGTGGCGCTTCTCACTTTGATGTACAGACTCCGGTCCGATCGAATCGACAAGGAAGAAGCGGAGAAGGCTTTGAAAATTAGCAGCGTCCTGCTGACGGCCTCGATCACCGTTCCCAAGACAGATAAGTAAGTTTATTCCTCTTGTTCTTCAAATGGAAAATTTTTAGGTCGGCAACGGTCGACCATTGATGACCTCGGGTGATTACGAAATTTCAGCCTTTTCCAAACAAGCCCTGCAAGTGTAATAACCACAAAGATAGTTCAAGGGCATCATAATATGACCTGCGATGCGTTTAGGATAAGCGATAATTTTAAAATCCATTAACGACCACGATTCTCTTCATTTTAATTTATTAAGTTTGGTAATACACCGCAGAGTGGCGAACGAGATAAACAAATGAGCGGGAAGAGAGGAAATAACAGGTTCGACGATTTAGACCTTTTCCCCAGCGCTGCCATTGATGTCATCTTATAAATATTTTAGTGTGTGTATGTTCTTTATACGTTTTTACACCGTTGAAGCTATCGAATTAAAAAGTTTCATGGGCCATCCCATGGACCAAAGGAAGAACTTGGTCTAGGTTTGCAGACCGTGGAGTCTCTTATACCCCATGGGGTCAAGAAAATACTATTTCCATAAGAATGCATGGGAAATGGTGTGGAGAAACCCCAAAATGCCATGCAGCCCTTCACTGATGTGGATATAAATATACCTAAATATTAACTTACGATCACGGGAAATGACTTATTTTACACACGAAAGACTGAATATTTTAATTCTGTTCATATTTTGTCGTTTTACGTACTAATTTGCTCGAAAATTTCCTTTAAGCGCAAAATTTATCGGTTTAGATGTCCATTTTCCAGGAGGCAACAAAGCTAAATTTCTTAATTGTGGTCCTCTTCAAAGGTAGAGATATCCACGTCGCCGTGGCGCGCCGTAGAGGAAGAATAGCTAACTCCAAGATAAAGAGTACAAATGGATTCATGCCTAAATATGGTCTATGAATACTTTTAAAGTGAGTCAAATGATTTTTAAGGAATATTAGAACATTGTTATCTTTTACCATTCACTCTGAAAGATTTATCGCAACATAAATCGATACATCTACTTACATTTATTCGGTAACCAAGATGTTGTTTATTGTTTACGTTTTGGCTAATAGTATTGACATAATCCACATAATTTTATAGCTGCTTTAAAGGCTTCGGTGCATCTATCCATGTGAATATTAAGTAAGGTGTTAATGCGTCATTATATTAATGGTAAAACTTTAACTACAATACATAAAATAGTAAATGTTAATGTCAGCATCGCTTGCGTAATTAAGGAATGGGGAACGTTTTCCCCGAGCAGTGAAAAGCGTTTGCTACTTAAAAGAAAACACTTTTCCGAGCCGTTTCAGCTAGTTTTAGATATTCCCTTGGAATTTTGTGTAATCGGGAAGGGCCGTAAGGCAACCCTTCGCCGCTGGTTTTTGCCTTCCTTCCAATTTCGGTCTATTTAAAGAGGCTTGTAATTGCATCTTGTGTTATTGATGGCCTTATGAATAATTTTTTTTGGCTCATAGCTTTGAAAGTTTTTATTTCTAGTACGATTTTCCGCTATGACTTTTGATGGATCTTTTCCAATTAAAAAATTACATTGATAGCTTTTATGGTTTCGTCATTACACTTAAAATAATTTTGGTTTTAAATGTTGTGAGAATTAGAATTTTAAAATATTTTCCTTTGTTACTTCTCATATTAGAAATATATTGAGAAAGTATTGTAATCGCGAAAGGTACTGCTGGGTAATCCCGGACCCCTTTTGAAAAATAATTTTTTGAGATAACCCTTTCACGCAAAACGAAAGCTTGCAAACCCATGACAACATTTACCCACCCGATCACCGGACAATGGGGAGGGATAGTTTCGTTCCAGAAAGGCGAAGGGCACGATAGCGCCCGGAGACGGCTACACCCGATCTAAAAGGCATTATAATCTAAAAAGAAAGCGAGCCGAAGGCTCGCCAATATCCTCGTTTACTTGTAAATAAAAAGTTTTTTTTACAATTTCTCATTTTCTTAGTTTAATAGTTTTTTTTTCCGGGAAAGGGTTATCGCAAAAAATTATTTTTCAAAAGGGATCCGGTATAACCTAGTAGTACCTCACGAAAAAATTCGATCTCGAGATTTTGATGGAAATATACGTTTTAGGTGTTCTTGAGTCCGAAAAAGTTTTCGCAATTCCGTCTGAGGGTCTGTCTGTCTGTTATTGGCTCTAGAACCTAAACGGTAGAGCGAAAATGAATGAAATCTCGTACTTACTATCGGTTCCAAAAGTATGTATGCCCGAGTTTGAGGCTAAGTAGATTGATAACGGCCAGCCAGATTATAATGTATTTTACATAGAATTTAGCTTGTTTCAATCTGCGTTGAACCATCATAAAATGATATTTTAAAGATTTTTTTGTAATTGTGATTTTGACGTGAGAACAAAAAAAGTGCCCTATTTTCGGCCCTCAAGACCCGATACCTAACTTTAGTGCCTTCTAAAACCAAAACGGATACTACGATTCTTATCAAATTTTAAAGAAATATAGAACATACATATCTAAATGACCATGTAAACTTTCAAATCCGTATCTTTGTTTGATGAAGAGCTGTTATTAAGTTTGTAAAGTAACTTTTTCTCCGCAACCAGAGGTCCGAGAAAGACGCGCGTCATGCCGTCGTCTTTGTCTCAGCGCTGTTAGTATGATTGCCATGTTGTCTTAACTGTAAGTAGCGTTATTTATTCCATGTCGATTTTTATTTGAGTTTCATGCTGCGGTGGGCCGGTGGGAACGCCTTCCTGGTGTCACTTTCACCGTGTCGCAGCGCGCGATGTTGCCAGCTGTTGCATCCTAATAATATGATGTAACGAACAAAAACAATATTATTTTAATGTATTATCCACATTGCTACTACCGTGCTTTTCTTATGAGGGCTTTGGACCTCCATTGGCAGCTTTAAAAATGTGATTCTATATTTCTGTATTTTTTATATTTTAATTTTCATTTATGATTCTTTTTGTTTTTAAATTTTTTTATAATTTTATTAACTTTTCCCCACACCGAAAGAGGACTGAATGCGTATGTAAGTCTCATTTATTAAAATCAGATGTATCGCCATCAAGTTCCGAATCCGAGTCGCTGTCACCAGATGAGTCAGAACTTTGTAGATTCACAATAATGGGCTGCATTTCATGAATGTCTTCCGTGAGGTGATCTTTTTCCCAAAATTGTTTTCAATTTTTTGGGCATGTTGAATGCATTTCTTCCATAATTCCGGGGTGACCGACCGCAACGCTTCTTTACAAAGGTCACACTGTTTCCTTTTTCAGCAGCATTCGCTATATTCACTTTAGCTACCTTATTTTTTACATATGCCCATATTAATTCTATTGCATTTAACTCGCAGTGGGCAACGGGCATCCAAATAAGCTCCACATCAGGTCGTATTCCTTTTGTAATAACATCGAGCTTCCTCTGCGGAGTTTTAAAGTAAGGTCTTGCATGGTTTATAAGAGCCGCCTTGGTCAAGCTTTCAAAATTTGTTGAGTCGGGTGGGATTGGAATATTTTTTCTTTCCAACCAGGCAGTAATCTCCGCTTTTTTCCAAGCCATTGATGGGTTTTTCGTGGCAGGATCTATCATTGTATGATATGGTGCTTGATCTATGACAACTGCTGACTTATGTGGTAGGAGATTCAAAACATTTCGGAACCATTCCTCGAAATGCTGGGCGTTCATTTCCTTGTGGTAGTCGGAACTTCCCTTCTGGCCAACAAAACAGAGTTCAGCTCCCCCTAAAAATCCATCCTCACTTCCTATGTGTAAAATAATTACACGTTTTCCAGCCCCAGACGGAGTTTTGAAGCCACCTCGCCAGCCAAAAATCTCCTGTAGGTGCATACGATAGAGGTCATAATTGTTAAAGTCACACTCGAGTGCCTCGACTATGTTCTCCTGCCAGCCATATGTCATTGTGTGATTTTGGCCACACCAAGTCTCGTCAGTATAATAAATTTTGTATCCTTTGGATCGTAGGTTCCGAATTCTCCTCAAAAAGTTATGCCGAGAAGCCGCGACTGCTACTGATTCCATTAAAACTGGCTTCCTGTTCATTTTTTTGAAACGAAATCCTACATTTTTTACTATTCTACGGAGTGTACTAATGGACATTTCAGGAAAATCACTCATGCTTCCTTCCAGTTTTTGCTTCAATTTTTCAATGGTTGGGAATAGTTTCTTCATGTAAAAATCGTGAATGTGCCTGCGAATAACTCCAAGGGTAAAGTAGTCTATTTCTATTTTAGGACGCCCATACCTTAAACAATGTCTCTTGGCAGCCACAGGTAATTCAGCCCCCACGTTTTCCCTATTCGCAGCTCCAATTTTCTTCACCGAGATATAAGAAATTCCAAGACACTCCGATACATATTTATATATGGGATAGCGCTTATCACGGCACTTTTCACCTTCCTGTTTAAAAAAACAAATCGCATTCAGGATCATCGCGATTTCACCTCCAGAAAACCGTGATCTGGGAGACATCTTCAATTGACGTGAACCCAACAGCACGTAAAGCAGGAATGAGTGGCTATACATATTCGGTACTTAAGGGTACATGAGTCACTAATGAACTGGAGGGTACATGAGTCACTCAATGTCGACAACCGCATGATAAACCCGATTGTAAATGGCAACATCGTTCGCTGCGACCAAGGTGAATGTGACGCCAGGAAGGCGTTCCCACCCGCCCGCCGCAGCAGTAGGCATTTTATCATACATAATAGATTCTATGAAGAAATTGCTCAATAATTGAGGGCAGTTTATTCTGAGCAATTTTATTAACAATTAGATTTTCTCAAAAACGGCTCCAAACGATTTTGATGAAATTTCTTACACTTGTTTGAGTTTACGTCTTCAATAATTCCAAATAATTCATATTTTTCAAAAAAATTAATGTAAGGCTAGTTAATTCGAGGCAACATTAGCAAAAATGTGATTTTATCAAAAACAGCTACAACAATATTGATCAAATTTCGTACAATTACTTGAGTTTACGTCTGCAATAATACTGTATAGTTCATATTTCTCACACAAATTAGGAAAGGGCACAGCGTGTCACAAATGGGCGAGTTTCGTGTAATGGAATATTAGAAAGAAATTATATATGTACCTGTACGTAAGGGAAATAGCGTTTTAAAGTTATTTTCTTCGTAATAAATAATCCATTTTCTTCATATTTAAAAATACTGCGTGCACACGTAAGGAAATTAAACGTTTGTTTGTGAGATTTTTGATGCTAGCAAGAATGAAGAAATAACCATGCAAGAAAATTTCCAAGTTCAACTCGAATTAAAACATTCTGGTTTGATTTTCTTGATAACGGCTACTCCTACGATAAAAATGTATAGGAAAATAAATACTCTATTACACTAGTTCTACAACTTATATTTGAAAACTATTTTGATATGAGCAGTAATTTACGAGATATGGCGGAAAGTTCATTTTTTATCACCAGTAAAGTGGCACTCCTGATTGGCTTACGTAATTCATTTTTGCGATTTTCTGATTATCTTTGATTGAATGTCCTTAATATCAAATGTCATGAAAATCCGTTCGATAGAAGCCGAGAACGAACGTGCGGACCGACAGACTGACGACAACGCTCACAACAATTGGATTTTCTCAATTACGGCTAATACGATTTTCATCAAATTCCGTATAGTTATTTAAGTTGATGTTTATAATGATTCTACATAGTTCATATTTTTCTAAAGATAACTAAACGACGCATTAGTATATGAGAAAGTTTGTTCAATGTATATTGCACCGATTTTAGGGCGCGTCTCGCTTTCAGCGTGAGGGCCTATTATCGTCGGTCTCTCCGTCTGCCTGTATGTCCGTCCGTCCGTATGTTCGTTCTCGGCTTCTACAGAGAGGATTTTAATGAAATTTGATATTAAGGACTTAAAATCAAAAATAATAAGAAAATCGCAAGAATGAATCATTTACGCAAATCAGGGGTACTACTTTACTAATGATAAAAATGAACTTTCCGTCATATCTCGTAAACTATTGCTCATATCAAAATAGTTTTCAAATATAAGTTGTAGAACTAGTGTAATAGAGTATTTATTTTCCTATACATTTTTATCGTAGGAGTAGCCGTTATCAAGAAAATCAAACCATAATGTTTTAATTCGAGTTGAACTTGGAAATTTTCTTGCATGGTTATTTCTTCATTCTTGCTAGCATCAAAAATCTCACAAACAAACGTTTAATTTCCTTACGTGTGCATGCAGTATTTTTAAATATGAAGAAAATAGGTTATTTATGAAGAAGAAAAAACTTTCAAACGCTATTTCCCTTACGTACATGTATGTCATGTTTCTAATACTCCATTTCACGAAACGCGCCTATTTGTGATACGTTTTACACTTTCCTAACTTGTTTTTCTCTGTCGTCGTTATAGAAAAACATTCATTCATATGGCACTTTGTTGACCTGAGGCCGGTCCTGGACTCAAGTAAACGACTCTAGGGTTCAATATATTGCCAAGGCAGCGGATGCGGTAGCGCGTAGAGTTTTTGAACACGCTTGGGCTTTTTTTAGGTTATAAAAAAAACAATACATCGTTCAGATTAGAGTCCCCCAACATTAACTGTAGGGATTCCATGAATAGCGGTAGATCGAGGAGTAGAAAAACAAAATCGCTAGATAAGTTGTGGGGAATATCGATAGTAAGAGAACTAAGACTGATAACAGTGGTAGTAAGGAAAGCGAAACGAAAATACCGGTAGAGAAAACAATAAAAATTATTATTATGAACTGCCAAAACATTTTAAGTAAACAGGCTGATTTTTGTCAGTTAAAAGCCATTGTGCAGATGTTGTATTGGGAACAGAGAGCTGGTTCTCAGACGACATTAATTCTAACGAGATTTTCCCAGCAGTTTACGTGGTATATCGCAAAGACAGGAGAAAAAGAGTCGGAGGTGGAGTTTTCATCGCCGTCAGAAACAGTATATCAAGCCAATTAGAGGAGATTAACGTCAGCGAACACTGCGAAATGATATGGTGCTCACTTTGTACGAGAAATGGTAAAAAGTTATTTTTTTGCTCATTTTACCGCCCACCTGACTCAGGAGTCGAGAACATTAGAGAACTCAGTCGTACATTGCAGGTGATAGCTAGGAGAAAGAACGATCCAGTAATCGTTCTTGGAGGAGACTTTAATCTTCCATCGATCGATTGGAAATCCGTAACCTATGTTAGCGGTGGAAAAAATAGATAAAACATGTCGTGAATTAATTGAACCGTTTACCCTAAACTCGCTAGAGCAAATCGTCAACGAGCAGACGCGATACGACGACAACGGAAACGGAAACATATTAGACCTGCTAGCCACGACCCACCCGATATTGACTAGAAACCTACATATGGACGATGGCATAGGTGATCATAAAATTGTAATTTCCGACTCAAAGATACCCCTGCGACAATAGATATGCCAACGCGATTAGTCTATATCTTCAGTAAAACGGATCTTCCGTGTTTTAAAACATATGTTATAAATCAAATAACGACATTTATAAATTTTGCGAATAATAACTGCTAAGATGATTCTAACAATTAGACGGAAATTTTGCGAATCATTCGTGAAGGGCTACCAAATCCGTTCGTGATCTCAAGGATCCGTGGTGGATGAAAACGAAGCTTCGCGCCTTGCTCAAGAAACGAAGACGTCATCACACGCGCATAAAGGACCTTAATCAATTTGGTAGAGATCACGCGATCACAAGCGACAGTCGTAATTTCATTGATTTCCCTACACGTATAGATTCAAATATGAGCGACATAGAAATATCCGAAAGCGGTATCGTTAAATTGCTAAGTCAGGTCCATAAAAGAAATCGCCAGGGCCGGAAGCCACACCTGCGTTCATTATAAACTCGCTAGCGAACGAATTAGCTCCGTACTTTAAGATCGTATTCACGAAATCTTTAGATGAGGGAGTAGTTCCTTAGTTATGAAAAACAGCCCACGTTACACCTATACATAAAACGGGAAGAAAATTTAAAGTGGAGAACTACCGTCCTATATCATTGACATCAATCTTCTGTAAGGTTTTTGAGCATATTATCGGCATCTCAATAATGCGATTCTTCTAAAGTAAATGTGCTCCGAATAGAATCCAGCGTGGTTTACGGAGAGGCTGGTCATGCGAGACACAGTTAGCTCTAGCAGCGGACAAAGGAATAGGAGTAGATGCAGTATTTTTAGCATCCCCTACCAACTGTAACACCCGCAACGTCATCTACCTGCTAACCTGCATCCTTTTACGTCGGACTCACCAGCAATTCCCTTAAACGACAGCTACCCGTGGCCGTTCATGCGAATAACCACAATCTTAGTTTCAATGTTTGTTTCACGGTGAGGGCCATCCGCGCCCTCCCGGACGACGCTTCGGCCCCCAACTCCGTCAATGGGAACTGGCCCATATCCAAATCTTAAACTCTTTCTCTCCTCCCGGCCTCAATATCCGCTAATATTTCCTTCTTTCCACCCCCTCTTTCCCATCTGCCCCCTCCCCCTTCTACATCCTCCAATCCCCGACCTTTCCATGCTCCCTTCCCTTCCACCCCCCTACCTTCACCCCAGTGTCACTGCCATATCAGTTGTATCTCTCTTATGCTGAAGAAGGGATCATCCCGAAAGCTCTAACCTCTGCAAATGTGTCTCTCCAACACCCCAGCGGCTCTACTTGCGGTAAATGTTCACTGGGTTTCCTTCAACACCTAGTTGCCCCAAATATATATATATATATATACATATCCATACATATATATATATACATAAACACATATCCATACATATATATATATATATATATATATATATATATATATACATATCCATACATATATATATTTATATATATACATATCCATATATATATATATGTGTATATATATATATGTATACACACACACACATATACACCTATGATTTAGCGGATAATATAAAGTGTAAAGTCAGACTCTTCGCAGATGACACACTTGTGTATGGGGACATCAACACAATATACGGCCAGGAGACTTTGCAAAGGGACTTTCAGGTGGTGTAAATATTGGCAACTTGCCCTGATTATAGAGAAATGCGCCGCAATGAATTTCACTCGTTCCATGAATTTCATATGTTACCCGTACCAAATATCTGAATTAAAGCTAAAATACGTCAATAGCTACAAATACCTAGGAGTCACACTCAGTAGCAATTTGTCTAGTAGGGAGCATATCAAAACCGTCATAGCATCGGCAAACAGAGTTCAAGAGCTTTCCTCTAGTCGTGCGGGGATGCCCCTCGAATGTGAAGGAAATCGCATACTTTTCCCTAATACGACCCATCGTGGAATACTGTTGCGCCGTCTGGGACCCTTTCGAGGAGGCCCTAACTAGGGAGCTCGAAATGGTTCAGCGTAGAGCGGCTAGATTCGTAAAAGGAGAATATCGGTATGATGCGAGTGTATCAGAGATCTTGAGGGATCTGAAATGGCAGACGTTGAAGAGTAGAAGAATTGAATACAAAAGGAAACTACTTGAAAAATTCGAAAGCTCCGAATTCGTTGAAGACGTACGCGGCATAGTCGCCCCCATCGGTGTTAGTGAACGTAATGTTAGATCAAAGTGCAGGAGAAAATATGTCGAAACAATCGCTAGAACAGGGAAATACTACAGATTTTTTTCGCAGACGCGATAAGACAGTCCAACAGAGGAATTAGTTAGAGTTCATTTGGTGCTCTGACACCCCCTGCCAAACGCTTCTGGCGGCTCGCAGGGTAAATGTAAATATAACTATATCGTTAACTACTCATATTTTAGCAATTCGCCTGATAGAGGTGCGTAATAAGGACCATTGCGCCAAATTGTTTTAATCCTCATAGGCGTCGTTATCCTATAATGGTAAAATTAACTTCTCTGTGTGTTGAGAATGTCAGTCTTTATCATCCCTTCCAGCTCTGTTAATTCCAAAATATTAAATACTGCGTTCAGGATGCGTTATTCGAGGTCCTTCTGATACGCAAAGGAATGAGATGACAGATCTTAGAAGCCCGACACATCTCGGAAGGCAGGACAGCGAGGATAAGATTCGCGAGATCGATTGTAAAATAGATCGATATAGAGGATCGTTTTTCCCTAGAACGATAAGGGAACATAATAGGAAGAGGTAACGTAGGTAAACTATGGAATCTTGATACATTGCACCCCCTGCCATCCACCAATAGCTTGACATGTAGGGTATTGTGTAGATATGTATTTAATCTCATTATCCCACGAATTAAATTTAGTTCTCATTTATTATAACGTACAAATGCCATATTATCGGTATAACTTAATCTGCCGTAACTAGGGGATGCTCCAAGCGAGGCCACGATTCTCAGAAATAATCTTCTTCTGGCACGAAGTCGTCTGTAATTCAGTCATAATAGAAAGCCGTGTTAGCCCTTATGGAATACAAACTGGCGACTCACGGGACAAGGGGAGTCACGCGAGAGTAACATCCAATACTATATAGTGCCGGATGTCTCTTAATCCTCTCCGACAACTTCCTCAGTCCGTGTTGCACGTCATTTATGGACTAGCCATGAGTCAATCGAGCGAGACTCGCCGTGTTTCCTTTTGACCATCCATAAAAGGTTATTGCCATTTTCAGTGATAATATACGCGGTGACGAACCCCGTGGAGATCCGCGGAGAGAGTTGATCGATTATTATTAGAAGACATCCCTTCGAGTTAACGTCTGCGAGGACGAGGTGGCGGAAGATAATCGGGTTTAATGGGCGTACACAATCGATGTCTCGCAAGTAATCATCGCCTGGAAGGACCATTATTAGTGACTCAAACTAAGACTTTATGTCGTGTGTGGCATAGCTTTTATATGTCGCTCAAGGAGGCGACATCTAAAATATTCTTCCGCGTAATGTATTAATAGGTGATGCAAGATTCCAAGAATTTTTTACATTTTACTCTCCCATGATAATGATATCTGATTATCCTTGGAAAGAAAATGAACCTTGATTAATGCCCTGTCCTGAGATCTTTGTCACGTATCTTACCTTCGTTTTCCCAGAACACTTTTTCTTATTTCAGTTTGCAAACTTATTTACATACGTAAATTAGGTATTTTTCTGTATTTGTTATAATTATCCTGCTTAGGTTTGTCTTTAAAATTCGGAGGAAAACTTTTAAAAATGTTAATCTCTTAATGAATTTACCTCCCTAATCATGTTTTCAGATATATGTATATTTTGGGGATTTGATTTTATTCCTATGACTTTCTCAGCTAAATCTTCCACCTGTTATTCCCCAGGACCTTCATTTTATTAATTCTGTAGGGGCAATGAAGTGGACTTCGTTGACCTGAGGCCGGTGCTGGACTCATGTAGGGTACCCCTAAACGGTTCTGGTGTCCACTACACGGCCGAGGCAGCGGATGCGGTAGCGCGTAGGGTTTGAACACGCTAGGGTTTTTTTTTAGGTTAGACGAGGATAAAACCAATAGATCTGTTAGAAAAGAGTCCGCCAACATTAACCCTATGGAGTCCAAGAATAGCGGTAGAGTGTGAAGTAGAAAAGTAAAATTGCTAGATCAAGTGCCGGGGGAATCCAGAACGAAAATACTCGTAGAAAACGAAATAAAAATTATTATTATGAATTGCCGAAGCATTCGAAGGAAAACGGCTGATTTTTTCCACTAATTGTAAGTAAAAAGCCATCGTGCAGACGTTATATTGGCAACTGAGAGCTGGCTTTCGGGCGACATTAATTCTAACGAGATTTTCCCACCAGATTACGTGGTATATCGCAAAGACAGGAAGGAAAGAGTCGGAGGTGGAGTTTTCATCGCCTCCTCTAGAGTCCTGCAGGGATGCCCCTCGAATGTGAAGGAAATCGCGTACTTTTCTCTAATCCGACCCGTAGTGGAATGCTGTTGCGCCGTCTGGGACCCTTTCGAGGAGGGCCTAACTAGAGAGCTCGAAATGGTTCAGCGTAGAGCGGCTAGATTTGTAAAAGGAGAATATCGGTATGATGCGAGTGTATCAGAAATATTGAGGGATCTGAAATGGCAGACGTTGAAGAATAGAAGAATTGATTACAAAAGGAAACTATTTGAAAAATTCGAAAGCTCCGAATTCGTTGAAGACGTACGCGACATAGTCGTCCCCATCGGTGTTAGTGAACGTATTGTTAGATCAGAGTGCTGGAGAAAATATGTCGAAACAATCGCTAGAACAGAGAAATACTACAGATCCTTTTTCCCAGACAGTCCAACAGAGGAATTAGATAGAGTTCACTTGGTGTTGTGACACCCCCTGCCAAACGCTCTGGCGGCTGGCAGGGTGTTGATGTAAATGTAATTATATATGACCGTTTTAATCCATCGTGAATATTTCTTAAGTCGGTATTACTACATGGAGAGAGAACTGCGCCATTAGGAGGTTACGACATACTTCGTCCTGCGTCTGACAATGAGTAAGAGACAGTTTTATGCCTCTTATATCTATATCTGGATACCTCTTGCTTACGTAAGAAGTGATTACTCTTTAAGCACGACAGTCGGAGGCTATGAAACCATTATTTTTCTTTACTTATGCTTGAAATTGCCATTCGTTCATATGTTTCTCAACTGTTTGAAGGTGAAATAACGGAGGTCTGTTAACGAAATCACGGATTGTCACGAATATCATTTGACTGCCATGGAAATTATTTTTCTTTTAAAAACTAATGTCGACTAAGATTTCACGAACAATATTTTTCGAGAAGTAAATGTTTGTCTTCTGTTTTGCGCAATACCGGCGTAAGGTGTTAATTAATTTCTAACAAAAAATACACGATGTTTAAATAAAATTTTCCACAGCCGAGTGATATTATCCACCGTAGTCGACTGTTAGCGTTGAGCGAATTTGGTTTTTGTTGCAAACGGTTGCTGTTCTTGATGGGCTGACGATAGAACTCATTACTTCTATTTTTTATATCAACATAAAAGCAAATTTTTGTTTCTCTCTATGGTTTTTATCAAGATACTTGAGACTGTATACAAGGTGGTGCATAAGTCGCTTTACTAAGCAGTGCTTGAAATTATCTGCGTTCATATCTGATGAATCGTTTCATTGTTTCCAAAGTATTGTTGATATAAACAATTTTCTCGTTACGTAACTCATTGCTGAGAGAATCGAGCTAATAGTCGGAGGATAATATTCACTCTGTGATTCTTAAACGTTCTCTATTTACTTTTTCGTCTTTCGTTAAATTAATCCATTTCGTTTTTTCTTAGTTTTTCAATTTTCTGTTTATTATTGTGTTCATGCTGATTTTACTTACAGAGTTCGTTTTTGTCTTGTTCAGCAGTCTGTTTTGATTTTATATTGCCTTGTATGTATATATGTAAGAGAAATTTTGTTTTTGTTTGTTCTCCACACAAATCCAAAGCTTTAAAAATATCGTCACGAAGCTTCGCATAGGTTTACTATTTAAACCTGCGGGTAACATAGGCTATCAATAGATATCTATAAAGAAAAGTATTTGTATGTAGGTTTTTTAAATCTCAACAATACCTCACGTAGAAATAAGAGGAAGGTATCATTTTAACCGGAATAAAGATTTAAGATGTGTAGTCAGGTTTTTATACCGATTTGATTAACCTTTCTATTAAAAAAATATTTTCTTTTTTCATGTACTCCATTTGAATAACATAGGGATGAGTGCAGCTTCTTACTTTCTCCATACGTAGTCATGGGAAAGTATTGTGTTCAGGAAAAAAATCGACTTCGAGATTTCAACGGAAATACACGTTTTGAGTTCCCTAGAACACGTTTAGACTATTTTCGGAATGATGTCTGTGTGTGTGTGTGGATGTATGTGTGTGCGTGTGTATGTGATTGTGGGCTCTCTAACTCAAAAAGTACTCCAAGGGTAACAAGAGAGAGAAGGATGTGCGTGTAAACGGTTCGAAGTCCTCAGTGATGTCTTACAATTAGATAGGGAAACATAAATCAATATGCCGCGTTTAGAAAGCACTTGTGGAAATTATGCAGTACTTTCACCTTTGTGGGCATTATTAATGCGAATTGCTAGGCTGCACTTCCCTTCAGAAAGCGTAAAAAATTATCAATGGGTCAAGGGTAAAAATTATATAATACTCCATAAATTACGATAACAAAAATGAGAGCTGTTGATTAGTGGAGATCCTGAATGAGCATCTTCTGCCTTATGTCAGACAGATAGTGCCAGACGGCGAAGACGTGGTATTAATACAAGATAATTAATTCATCGTTAGATGCGGCCGGTGTAACTCGACAATTTTTTTGACCAGAACTGGAATATCAACGAAGCCCAGTTTCTTATTGGCTGCGCTTACGATCCTTCGAATATGCATATTCCACGATAGATCACGACAAATGGTGACTCCTAAATATTTAACGTACTCTGCAGATTGGATATTCAAACTATCAATTCTGTACTCCAAGTCTAATTCATTGTTCTCACTCTTCCGGGAACTCAATAGGGAACATTTGCTGTGATTAACTTCGATTTTCCAATGTTGACACCATGCTGAAAGGGCGTTTAAATCTTCCTGGAGCGATTTTTGGTCATCCTTATTCATTAGCTTCTTATATAAAACGGTGTCATCTGCGAAAGGTCTTATTTTGCAGCGAACTACCGAGCAGATATTGTTTATATATATCAGGAATAGTAGTGGGCCTATGACACTTCCCTGTGGGACACCTTATGCGTCTTTTACCGGGTATGAAGATTTCCCATCAATAACTACTATCTGTTTTCTGTTGGAGAGGAAGTCTTTTACCCAACTAAAGATATTAGGTTTTATGCCGTACTTTGCTAGTTTTCCGAAACCCGTGTTGGTTTTTACTTAGCGAAGAACGACCATCTAAATAACGCAGAACAGAGCTAACGATTATATGTTCTAGAAACTTACACGATAATGACGTCAAGGAAATCGGTCTATAATTTTCGGGGTTCTCTTTGTCGCCGCCTTTGTGGATGGGCGTTACGTATGCCAGTTTCCAGTCTTTCGGAACGGTACCATGTGCAACGGATTTTTCGAATATTATTTTCAAGTAAGGTGCGATTACCGAGTGTTCATTTAACTAATTCGCCTTTTCCGCGCTATCGTGTACTACATCACCTGCCTCCGTTCTCAATGACGCTATGGTGGGGCCTCTACCATGAACCTCCCTAACGTACGACCAAAATTCTTTCGGATTTTCTTTCAAATTATTATGCAAAACTTTCTTTTTGTAATCATTAAATGCTTCTCGCATTGTTACTCTAGCTCTTGACCGCGCCTCTCTGTATTGATGCCGTATCGTTGACCTCTGTTCCTCTGTGACTTTTGAAGAATTACTATTTAAGCGAGCGTGAAGTTTTCTTTGCCGTCTAAGAGCGCGTCTAACTTGCTGGTTGTACCATCTTGGTTCCGCACCATCACGTTTAAGTTTATGTGGAATGAATTTATCCGTACACTCTCGCATCATATCCCTGAACACGCACCATAATTCCTCTGTACTAGCGTCGACAGATGCATCTCAGAAATTAGGGAATTGTGTCTGTAAAAAGGACCTAAATTTCGAGAAATCGCCTTTGGCGTACATATATACGCGTCTTCTAGCCTTGACCTGTTTCTCCACTTTTAGCTTAAATTCTGCGTACACGGCATCATGATCGCTTATTCCTTCTTCTATGGAAAGCTTGTTCATACGCTCGGGGTAGTTCGTTACGAGTAAATCTAATATATTGTTCGATCTCGTGGGACATCTTACTAGCTGACACAACGAGTGTTTAACGAAGGTTTCTATAAGTGCTTCGCATGATTCACGCTCTCTACCACCGGGGTCAAGGCAATTATGATTCCAGTCTATTGAAGGTAAGTTGAAGTCTCCTCCTATTATAATGGCCCTCTCTTTATTTTTCGATATTAGCGTTGCTACTTGTTTCTCGAGATTATGAATAATTTCTAAACTTGCATTGTGAGGCCTATAAAATGCGCATATATTCGCTATAGTGTAATCGCTTGCTGTACCTCCGCACCAAACACTTTCTATTTCGGCGTCATTAATCGGTAGTGGAAAACTTTGTTATGCCTTGCTGACTGCTATAAATACTCCACCTCCCGTCCGGATGCTACGATCCTTTCTAAAAATTCGATAGTCTTGAGGGAATACCTCCTGACTTGCAATCTCGTCAGTGAGCCAACTCTCTGTACCGATCACGACATCGGCTTCTAGGCTGCGAATAATATGCTTAAAGTCAGCAGTTTTTCTACGGATGCTGCGGCAGTTCAATGCGACATTTAATTTCTCACTATCGCTTCTCAGATAAACCTCAGCCTTACCATTCGTGATCGTTTTAGGAATACATGCGTTCTTCATACTATTATTCCGCCAATTGGATGATATAGCATTTTCTTTCTGATCGCGTTTTATTTTACCATTTTTATCGAAATCCCGAACATTAACTCTATTGATGTCCCTTGGTTTAATGTTGGCGGACTCTTTTCTAACAGATCTATTGGTTTTATCCACGTCTAACCTAAAAAAAACCCTAGCGTGTTCAAAAACCCTACGCGCTACCGCATCCGCTGCCTCGGCCGTATAGTGGACCCATCGTGATCTCTCAAACACATGACCAGCAAATGTTTATTCTGAGTATGTTTTTACGCGAATTGATAAACACGAAATAAAATTAATTCATATAAATAATAATGAAGATGAAATTAAAAGCCGAATAAGGGGTTTTGTTGTTATAGTTATAGTTTATGAACCGCAATTGGAATTTCTGAAATTTTGCTTTTAGTATTTCACAAACGACATATATGCGAAGCGACACAACTTATAACGAAACCAGTTCTTTAATTGATTGGCGACGTATATGCGAAACAACGTATAGCGGGGCAACGTATAGCGGGGTTTTACTGTACAGTTCTGCAGTTGAGAAACGATTTCCGATTTTGTTTTTCCCGTTGAAATGGAATCCGCCGAATGTGGCAATGAGTTTCTCTTCCTCGATTAGAGCGTAGCAAATTCTATTTTTCTGGACTTGAAACGCGTGACCTTCACCTCTTCTTCTTCTCCTATTCTGCGAAATACTTTCACGTTTTTCACCCTATCTGTCCATTTTATCTTCAGCATTCTTCTCCGTGTCCACATTTCGAAGATTTCCAAGTATTTAATATCATTTTTCCTTAGCGTCCATGTTTCTGCCCCATACAAAGCTATACTGAGTGTATATCAGTAAATAAAATTAAAAAAAAAATTAAACGGTTGCATTTCATCTTCTCAACCCTCTGAAAAACTATCGAGACCGCCGATTCGAAATCAGTGGCATACTGGATTTAATTCGTCATTCCACAGCTAACTTGTTGGTCAAAAAGACGCTCTCTCCTGGAATGTAAGTCGCACAAAGAAGTTTTGACTGTTTAAAGTGACATTGCATTCTGATAGATGCAAAGAAAGGAACAAACGAAACCCTCGTTAGTTGAGAGAGAGAGAGTCCATCGATGGCTGTTTCGCATCAAGTGACTCAGCCACAGGCTGACTGCGTGTCCAACCTGCGTTTCTCCTCTCATTCGTTAATTTAAGATCGTCTATTGAGAGTATCGGATTCCCGATTATCCATCCAGTTAGCTGCTAAAACATTTCTTTTGAAGATTCGTCGAAATCCGAAGGTCACGGGAGTCGTCGCAGAAAAGACCAACTCGCATGAAATATTGAAAATATGACTGCGTCTTCGTTGCCATGCGTGCAAGTCCGTGTGTTTCCGTCGGAAGCCTTTTCGTCCTACGCACGTCTTAATTAGTCATCCGACTTTTGATTCCGAGTGATCCGTTCCCTGTGCGTGACCGACGGCGACACGTGACCACTTGGACGCACGGAGAGGGGGTGACTCGGATAGGTGCCACTTTCGAATGAGCTGCGGTGATTTCAACGACGGAAACCCGGATGTTAACCCAGTAAAAATTCGAGTGAAACTTTTATGGAGAGGTGGCAGTTAAGCAAGGTCAAGTGCAGTACTTGGGGACTTTAAACATTGAAATGTTTTTGTAAATCATGGGGAGGAAGAAGGTTATTGGCGATGAGTTTCTTATTTCATTTCACCTATCACTGCCTTTAGTTTGTTTGATTGTTTTAGCAGTGTAACATAAATGCGAAGCTAATGCAGTATATGGCAGAGAAAAGTCATCATCATCATAAAACTAATATAAAAGAGAGTGTCACTTTGTCCCTTTGTCATGCAATGCTTTTTGAAGCTTAATATCTCGCTAACGACTGAACCGAAGTTGATTAAATTTTCAGGATAGCATTTTGATATAATAACATAACGTTTTAATGTATCGAACTCGAGATCAAAGTTAGACTCCAGGAGATAATTTTCATTTCCAATAAGTTAACACGTAAAATCGGCTTTACGACGTGCAGGCTTTAATTCTTTTTTAGATTAAAATTAGAAATATTTGGCCTACAATCTTCGAATATGCATCATTTTTAAGAAAACATTATAAAGGTTCTTATTCCGTTCGTCTTTTTCCGTCTACAATTCGAAATTGCTCAATTTAAACGTTTAATTCACACGGTTTGAGGAAATATAGCCATTTTAAGAGGATGTTGCCTTGCCTACGAATTCCTATGTTAGACTTCTATATCATATTGTTAATTAAATCCTAATGTGTATAAACGTGCTTTGAATGCTTTTAATACGAGAGAGAGAGGGGGGGAGGGAGAGGGAGAGGGGAGAGAGGGAAGTAGAGGGGAGGGGGGAGAGGGAGGGAAAGAGAGGCAACTATTTTAAGTTTAATTAAAGATAGCCCGTCAACAACAGAATGTTCACTAGAAATGTTGTATATGGCGAAATATTCCATATGTAAAAGTGTGATATTAATTATTTTAAATAAAATAAATAATCTATCTGTATATTTAAAATAAAAATAATAATAATCTATCTGTCTATGGATATTTCCATTTTCCATAAGGTAACACGTAAAAATGGACATTTCGACGTGGAAACTTTCATTCTTTTTTAGATTTTTAGACCTGCAATCTTCGGATATAAATCATTTTGAAGAAAACATTATAAAGGTTCTTATTCCGTTCGTCTTTTTCCTCTTACAGTTCGAAATCGCTCGATTTAAACGTTGAATTCACACAGTTTGTGGAAATCTAGCCATTTTAAGGGGATGTTCCTTGCCTACGAATTCCATTTTTAGACCTCAATATCTACAATTTTTGTTCGGAACATTTTTTGTAAAACCGACAGTTATATTATGATTTTTTGTCTAAATTTATGTTAAATACGTCGCTAAGTTATACTATTGTTTCCGTTGCTATGATACAATTTTCGAATTGTTGATCGGAATGCGTAGAAATTTTTAAATATTGTCTAATTTTGTTGAGTCATTATACTGCTTTCATTAAAAGTGAAAATTATTTTATTTAACATATTTCCTAATCTAAGGCTTGTCCTGTAACTAGGCCTATGGCTACTTATTGTTATCAATGCATTTGTGCTATTTACTGTATACTTATGTAAAACTTGAATACATTTTTTAAAACTTTCTATTTCATTACAGTTGATTCGTAATGCAGGATAAATTTAGAATTCATAAAAAGGATGATTAAATTTAAGTTACAGGGCTACCCATAAACAGATGTAAATAATCTATACATATCTATAAAGTAAGGTGTTTGTATGTATGTTCTACTAAGGCTCAGAAACTACAACACGCAGAAAAAAGAGGAAGGTGTCATATTAACCGTTATCATGAGTACGGTGGTATAGTAAGGTTTTTAAACCGATTCGGTGTACTATTTAATTATAATAAAATATTTTCGTTTATATGGGATTTCCATTTAAAATTTTTTCGTAAATTTCTCGAATTTTTTAACTCCTTACATATATATCGCAGACATGCTCTCGCAGACTTTTTTGTGGTAAATTATCTCCTCTTTTGGAATATTTTTTTAAAAGAGGGGCTTACAGATCAAATAAGACGAATTGAAGGGAAAATCTTATTCTGCGAATAAACATTAGTGAACTGTTTCTTTTTCTGTAATCGTGTCATTCGCATTATAGGTATTTTTAGATATAAGTTAAATTGTTTCTATATGCCTTTTGTCTTATTTTATTTCATATTTTGTTTAAGTGAAAATTACTGAAGATATATAATTCAATTACTACGTTAAAGTTTTTGTGTTTTGTTTCATGTTGATTTTATTTAAAAACACGGGTCATTAAGGTGTTTGTTTATCATGGAAACAGTTTATCAATAAAAACGGAATTGAGTATTTCATGCTAACACGCAAGTTTTGTCCTATGCTCAACCATTTTGCGTTTCAATAATAATTAGATACTTTTTTGTAATATATAATATCGTTTTGAATTAAAAGGGAGTTTTATCAATTGAAAATAAGGTTCAGCCTTGAATAATTGTTATTTTAATACGAGAACTAAATTAGATTAACATTTTGAACACGTAACGCAGTGAATTTCGAAAGATTTTATTTGAATAATACATTTGTTGAACTTTATTATGTCTTCTGAACTAAAATTAAGAATTCGTGTCTGCGGTTCCATGGGTAAAATGTAAACACTACCGATACACTCACGTAATTAATTACGTTAGAAAAGTAAAACATTTTACTACATTATTTAAAATCGATTCGTTCGAATATCTCAATCTATTATTCAATTAATTACGATGGAAAACACAATTAAGATCATTTACATTTACATAAATACCCTGCAAGCCGCTAAAAGCGTTTGGCTTTAGAGTAATA
Source organism: Uropetala carovei (assembly GCA_036926305.1). Classification (NCBI taxonomy): domain Eukaryota; kingdom Metazoa; phylum Arthropoda; class Insecta; order Odonata; family Petaluridae; genus Uropetala; species Uropetala carovei. Next base: position 1,629,634 of record JAXCHB010000167.1, read on the forward strand.
ATAGGTATTCTTATATAGTTTCTCCTGTTATTATGTTGACATAGAAACTCATATTCCGCGTAATCAATATTTACTCATCACTACGAGACGCTATTTTGTGATTGTTTGTTGTTTATTTAGCAACTGAATAGAAAGCGTCAGTCACCAACATCAGATACATTGAGCTTTAGGAGATTATTCGTTGGTTGGTTTCGGTTAGTTTGTTGTTTTCATTTGCTTTCGTTTCCTTTCCATTTTTTGTGTTCTTTGTTTGTTTTCTTTGTTTTCTTTCTTAGTTGTTCATTTTGTATTCTTTGTTTATATTCTTTGGTTGTGCTCTTGATTTTTGTTCCTTGATTACTTATTTGTCGGTTTACACCTTTTATGCCGATTATTGGTTAGAGTTTAATTCATTTCTTTTTTCTTGGTGGTTTTTACACAGAACTTTAGGAGATTATTCGTTGGTTGGTTTCGGTTGGTTTGTTGTTTTCATTTGCTATCGTTTCATGTCCATTTTTGTGTTCTTTGTGTTCGTTCTTAGTTTGTTATTTTTGTATTCTTTGTTTATATTCTTTGGTTGTACTCTTAATTTATGTTCCACGATTATTTTCAAAGAGGAAGATGAATAAAGGACGAAGGGCTATCAATCCCGTGCCCGTTCATGTCTTAATAGGTCTTAATTTAAAATTGATTTTATTAATTTTATATTACATAAAAAACCCGAGCAACGCCGGGTACTTCTGCTAGTTTTACATAAAACATGCGATGCAGATGCTGAAAATATTGTAAGCATACATTTGCTTTAGAAAAAAAAATTGGTTGCAGCCCTGGCCTACTGTATAGTTTCACAAGAAAGTCGTTGGATAAACTCATGTCAAAGAATATACTTAGGAGGATATATGTAGCTTATTAGTTCACAAACGGAAAATGTTGATAGGATGCTGTATAAATTAAAAATTGCAATGTATTTGTCGTTAAAAATTTTCTACATTTTTCATATTAAGGGTCGACAAATTTTAATTGAATTACATTATCTTCGATTGACTACTCCTTGAAGAAATTAAATATTCTCGAATTTCCGAAAACGTTTTGGTCTTGCTACGCGTAGAAAAAAATCAAAACCTGATCATAGTATGTATGTACTAACGACTTTCAAGTTATGTTTTTAAACGGCGCTGCAGACGCAGGCAACAGGTGGAATATCGAGGAGTTGGCCTATTTCACGTTTGTTAAATAGAAAAAAAAGAATCTCTGAATGACATTCGGAGAAAGTAATCGGTGAGCGGGGAAAGCGAAAGATACAAAATAAGGGAAGATGGAGGGAGGTGGTGATTTGACAATTAAAAGAGGCAACGGAGTCTTTTTGGTTTCCTTTGGGATTAATTGGTCACGTCGAATTTGTTAACTCGTTAGGTTTTGCTAATGATAAAACATACTGACTAGGCGAACAACGTAGTCAGCCAGTATCAATATGTTAAATATGCACTTTTTTGTGACTCAATAATTTTTTTCGTTAATTGAATCAGTAGAGGTCACGGAAAGTCAAGTAACGTATATTATAATGGACGATTAATTTGATCGTTTAACACCATATTTGTCTGAGGTAAGTCAGTTTAAATAGGAGAATTTCTTTTTCCGGAGACATTCCGAACAAAAGAATATCGTTAACCTCATTTGCCTGTATTTCTATCAAAGCGCATTGCATTCCTACAAGTCACTCTCGGTGCGGTGGAAAAACGCGACTCCCAATCCAAAGTACTAATAAATATTTTTGAGAAAGATTCGCCGTATCTCTTTGAAGGGCGTTTTCCAGTAAATTTTTAAGATCGTTAAAAGAACCGGGAACCGCAAGCTCGTAAGAGGTGCTCTCCCACTTGTTCTAAAATGCTTTTGTTCTCGCCGCGACCGCTGAAGGAATCGTACGAGGATACGAAACATATGCTACTCGTATAAGGGCCGGATTAAGCGGTTGTTCATGGGTCCCACGCAAAGCACACGTTCTGGGCCCCGGCCCAAGATGGGGCCGGATTAATTAAGGAAACCTATACTAATACTTTCATAATAGTGACAACAGTTTTTGGACAATATAGGTCAACCGGAAGTGGATGTTTATTCCTATCTTTTTTTCGTTTTTTAAAATGTCTCCTTTAAAACTCAGTTTTCATAAACAGTTGTAATTATAAATGTTGTAGAGAATAAAAGTCGATAGAAGTTTTATTTGGAACATTTTTTCATAAAGCCGATAGTTTAAGAGATATTTACATTTTTCTTCTAAGTTTACGTTAAATACGTCGCTAAGTGATACCATTGTTTCCGCTGCTATGATAACACTCTGTAATTGTTGATAGCGGTGCGTACGCCTCCAAGGGTGATATTAATTACTCATAGATACTTTTTTATCTATAGAAGCTGTTGACAATTTTCTTTACTTGCTTTTTTTACGTAATAAAGACTATTGAATATATTTTAAAATTATTCTCGAATGTAATCGCTGATAATTGTTTCTGAGAACGCTGACGTCGAGAGTAATTATATTTATTGCTCTGTATGGAGAAAGTCATGTGTTGGACACTTCAGCTTTTTATGAAAAATTCAAAGAATGTAAATAAGCATGAAATTGAGGAAGTGACATTAACCACAATACAAGTATTAAACGATTATATAGTTTAATAAAGACGTTAGTTTATTTAAGACAAAGCAAAGGTGTATACAGAGTGTATAAACGTTGATAACAAAGTTTCATCTACATCTACATAATACCCTGCAAATCACCAGACTGGTGGGTGGCAGGGGGTGCAGCGCACCAAAACCTACATCATAACGTCCCTCGTGGGGATCACTCTCCTATTATGATCCCGTAATGGATTGCAGGCAGTAGCGCACACGGGATTTCTCAAGAGGGAGTTGTGGGTGAAATCGAAACTCCGTGCCTTGCTCAAGAAACAAATACAGCATCACGCGCGCATAAAGCACCTTAAAGAAGTTGGTAGGGACCACGCGAACGAGTATTTAATATACAGAAATAGTCGTAAATCTGCAAGAAACGAAGCGCGTAAGGAATTTGACGCCTACCGATCCACGACACTCTCGGATTCACTCAAAAACGACTCGAAAGAATTTTGGTCGTACGTGCGAGAAATGCTAGGAGGTCAGTCCACAGTACCTCTTCTACGTACAGACAACGGTGAAAGTGTACACGATTCATTTACTAAGGCTAGTATGTTAAATCGGTTCTTTGAAAATTGCTTCAAAATAGACAGCGGTGATTTCATTGATTTCCCTACTCGCATAGGCTCAAATATGAGCTACATAGAAATATCCGAAAGCGGTACCGTTAAATTACTAAGTCAGGTCCATAAAAGAAAGGAAAACAGCCCACGTTACATCAATACATAAAACGGGAAGTAAATTAAAAGTGGAGGACTACCGCCCTATATCGTTGACGACAATCTTCTGTAAGGTTTTTGAGCACATTTTCGGTAGCTCAATAATGCGATTTCTCGAAAGCAAAGAAGCGCTTAATAGAAACCAGCATGGTTTCCGAAGAGGCAGGTCATGCGAGACTCAGTTAGCTCAACTCACACAAGATATTGTGAAAGCAACGGATAAAGGAATAGGAGTTGATGCAGTATTTTCAGACTTTAGGAAAGCCTTCGACACCGTTTCTCACGTGAAAATAGTGCAAAAATTAAGGGCCTATTCAATTAACGAGAAAATTGTAAATTGGATCGCCTCATTTCTTTCCGATAGGACCCAGAGAGTAGTCCTCGATGGAGTTGCATCAGACGTCGTCAAAGTGACTTCCGGCGTGCCTCAGGGAAGTGTAATGGGACCTCTGTTATTCTTGATATATATAAATGATTTAGCGGATAATATAAAGTGTAAAGTTAGACTGTTCGCGGATGACACACTTGTGTATGGAGAAATCAACACAATACACGACCAGGAGAATTTGCAAAAGGACCTTCAGGCTATTACGAAATGGTGTAAAGATTGTCAACTCGACCTGAATATAGAGAAATGCGCCGCAATAAACTTCACGCGCTTCACGAATTTCAACCGTTAACCGTACCAAATATCTGAACTAAAGCTAAAATACGTCAATAGCTACAAATACCTAGGAGTAATTCTCAGTAGGAATTTGTCTAGTAGAGAGCATATCAAAACCGTTATAGCATCGGCAAACAGAATTCAAGTGATTTCCTCTAGAGTCCTGCGGAGATGCCCCTCGAATGTGAAGGAAATCGCATACTTTTCTCTAATCTGACCCGTAGTGGAATACTGTTGCGCCGTCTGGGAACCTTTCGAGGAGGGCCTAAGTAGGGAGATAGAAATGGTTCAGCGTAGAGCGGCTAGATTTGTAAAAGGAGAATATCGGTATGATGCGAGTGTATCAGAGATCTTGAGGCACCGGAAATGGCAGACGTTTAAGAGTAGAAGAATTGAATACAAAAGGAAACTATTTGAAAAATTCGAAAGCTCCGAATTCGTTGAAGACGTACGCGGCATAGTCGTCACCATCGGTGTTAGTGAACGTAATGTTAGATGAGAGTGTAGCAGAAAATATGTCGAAACTATCGCTAGAACAGAGAAATACTACAGATCCTTTTTCCCAGAAGCGGTAAGACAGTTCAACAGAGGAATTAGTTAGAGTTCACTTGGTGTTGCGACACCCCCTTCGAAACCCTTTGGCGGCTTGCAGGGTAATGATGTAAATGTAAAACATATTTTATGCGTAATTTTGATAAAAAATTTTAATTGAATGGAATTTGACAATTTCTACTTATAATACTGCTAGCCCAGGGTTGTTAAACGAAACCGAACCCACTGAAAAGGAACGGTCCCAGATAGGTTTCTGTTCAAGGAACCAAACCGAAAAAGGAACCAAAGTCGTGAAACGAAAGTGGAACCGGAACGAAAGTGGAACGAAATCTTCGGAACGAAATGTCGATGGAACGATACTGAACCGTTCCGGATCGGGTTCGCACATGAAATAGTTTCGTTCCGGCTTCTTCTACAGCGATCCAGCTTTGGTTCCAGCCAGTTTTCAATGATTTTTACTCGCATCTAACGGCGAGAGGAGATGGCGAGGGGGGAATGCGAGAGGGGAGGTCGGGTATAGGAGGGGGATCTTAGTTCCTAATATCACCACTGGGAAGGTGTAGAGTGCGCAGTGAGTAGTGAACGCCGACCTCGTACGGAGTTGTTTTTCTCGCTGATGGAAAATGGGTGTTCGCGGAAAAATCGCCATACCATTAACACATTCAATGCCGCCGTCGACGGTTGCTACCTCGCGCAGACGCCCGGCGTCGACGCGTAGTCGACCCATCTCCCGCTCCGTAATAACCGTACCGTTAAGCGACGGCTTCGCACATTGGCTCCTCAGTTTAGTTTTTGTCAGTTTGCTCATCGGTTAGTTTGTATTTAGTGCGAATTTTCCGGAAAAAGGATATTTTAAGAAATAGTGAAATTTCGGTTGGCCATTGGGGATGGATCTAAAAAACCAAGAAGATTTTGAATATGTTAAAACGGCGTACATTAGAAGAATAAAATTAAGCCTAATTAAGCCTCTAAGTATGATTTGCGGGCTTCTACTCTATGCGAGTACCTCGCTCTCTTCTCCGCCCCACGACCAGAATAATGGTGCAGGTTGCTTGGAACGAAACTACTGAACGTATCTCCCAATAACTCTCAACTTGAACCCGAACCCATCCAAGAAAAGGAACCGTTCCGGAACGAAATATTTCGTTCCGACTAAACAATTCCGTTCCGGAACGAAACTAAACCCATCACGGAACATACAGTTTCGTTACGAACCGAAACTAAATGGCAAGAAAAAAGATATAGTTTCGTTCCGAACCGAAACTATTCTTTAGGTTCGGTTTCGTTTAACAGCCCTGTGCGAGCCAATACCCTAGAGAAGGGGGGAGGAGGAGTCGGCTTTCCTGAGCCTGCCGAGCGGCCCGGTTCCCTTTTCGAACTTTAAACAAAGAAAAGAGGCCCGGCGATGTTATTTGCCGCAGGGCCCCCCGCTGGCTCTCGGCAGCCCTGGGCCCAGGTACTGTACACCCCCCTACCCCCCTCTGGACGGCCCTGGAGGGATGAACCGAGAACACGAGGGAAATTTTTAGACAAAAGCGCTAAAAATGAAATAAGCTATGAAAGATTCAGTTTCCCAATACAAACATCAATGGCTAGGTTAAATCTCGATATTGTGAAAACATTATTTTCACTGCTGGAAATCTTTTTCCAATGTCTTTTGCGCATTGGTTGGTCTGCTGTCTATTTTTTGTTGCTATTCTCCGCTCCATGTGGCGTAAATTGTCTCACGAGAGTGACTCGTGTCGTGCGTCGTGCTCGTCCTTTATGCGACAAGGACGCACGGCGTGGAGCGACGACGTAACACAACTGTTAACCGTTTTTATTTCTTAGGCATAAAGTCGTGCATTTTCCGCCAATTCTGTAAACGTCGGCTTCCGTAAAATCGAAACGCGCTCTTCTGCGCATTTGGTTTTTCGACGGAAGAGCGCCATCGATGACGTTTCTTCATCGACGGACACGCGGCGAAATAAAGCGGTTGTTTTTTTGTAGACCATCAATAAATAGAGGACCCTAGGTCGAAATCAACACTCTGAAAAAAATAAACTCGGTTCCGTGACCATTCCAATTGGTCACGGATAGGCACGAAAGAATCGCGCGGTGGCCTCAAAGGAGAATTCGATACATGCTCGACAGCGGGAGATACATTTTTCATTTCCGGAAGCGGAGATTAGGATGAGTCAAAGGTCGAGGGAAGACTTTGGACTCACGCAAAGCTGCCTACGCGAACCTCTGCGAGCCTTATCGGAAATAACAAGTGACAACCGCCAAAGAGTCTTTTGAGGAATTCGTCGTCTCACACAATTTGATCACTTCTGGAATGAATGAACGGATTAAGTGCTCCTTTTCAATCGCTCATGCGAATAAAATGATTTTTTTCTCATCTTGAGCGTCTCCAACTACTTCTGCGATTTGAAATTAGGCGTTGAACGGACCAAACGCAGCGCTGTAGTCGTAAAAAAGGGTATACTAAAGTAAAACCATTCTCTAGTTTTTTTTAGAGCAAATTACACGACTGTAATGTTACAATTCCAGAAGAGCTGTTTCTTTCAATCGAACTGTATAATTTTTCATGTGGAGTAGATGTGTATATGCTATTTGATCGAAAATGGCAGAGGGTATACACTATCATTCGAAAAAATCAGACGGTGTGGGGCGTTATGCTACAGCACTGACAAAACAGATATTTCATTATGCTCGCGAATGTCCCGTATTTGCAAATGTTTACTTGTAAGAATTGGAATTGAATCGTGAAGTGTTTGATTTTTATTTCGGTTTTTCTCATTATTAATATCGATAACAGGCCAATGGGACCGGAGTTTTTTCCAGACCCCGATAATTTGGCTTGTTCTCAACCTTCTCCAAATAAAGGCGCCATTGAATATCACGCCTATTACAAAAGACATTTTCTTATGCATTTGGGTGAACAAACGTAGTTTTGTAATGGGCCTAACCTTTTAGAGACAAGTATTAAGGAGATATCCTTAATTGGAGGATTTGTTATCCTATCTTTGGAATTTAATCCAAGTAATACTATATTTCCAACACCACTCCTTCCATCTTCATTTCTCTAGCTCACTTCTCCGTGGCGTGCCTACATCACCGAGGGATGACGTCTTTTTTATTGGCTGGCGCGTCCACGGACCTGTTGTCCACGTCATATTCTTCACACATCGTTCCGAATTTTAATTCAAGAGGCACGCACGTGCTTGCGCATTCGTTTCGGTTATAGTAAACTAAACGTCCTTCGTGAAGGAGTTGAATTGGATATCGCTAGAGGACCGCAGACTTAACGCTAGGGTAAAGGCCGATTCACACTGGACGGTGAGGGCAAGGGCAATTTTGTAGCGAGTATTCACACCAGGCGGTGAGGGCACGGGCAATGCGAGGGCACGCTGTCAACTAGAAATGCCATTAGTATTTCCAGTTGCTTTCCTGTGGGCGTTCACATAACATGCTCAGGGACCGCTAAGAGAGCGTCGTAGTGATCAGCACTACGTCGGACACCGAAATGTTTATTGTCGCTGCCTTGTTGGAACAAGCATAAAAAAGAGGAAGAGAAGAAGACATATCTGGGTAAACAAGATATTCATAAGAAGACACAGCTAAAATCAGCCTTTCATCATCCATGGTGACACCGGTCACCTCAGCCATCACGTATCTACACCGTCTTCACTGCTCGAATGCTCCACGTGGTCGAAAAAATATTCCTTCAACGAATCAGCGGCAGAGGGGAAGGGAGGGGAAGCGACGGGCAGGCGGGCAAAATATTCACGGGCAAGTGACTGCCCCCGCCCGTCCCCTGCCCTCACCGTCACCTTAACCTCTGGTGTGAATATAACATATGATACCAATGTAATGTATTTCGGGCGGACATGCCTGCGTCTGCCCTCACCGTCCAGTGTGAATCGGCCTTTAGGCTTCTGGAGAAATTTAGGTCGGAAGTTCTCTTAGAGGCGGTCTCAGGAATATAAGAGGCACCTAAGTACATGGGCAGGCACGATCACGAGGATAAAGTACGAGAGATCGACTGTAGGACCGAGCGATATCAGAGCTCGTTTTTCCCAAGGACCACACGGGATCATAACAGGAGAGTGATTCCCGCGAGAGAAATTGTTATGTAGGCTTTGGTGCGCTGCACCCCCTGCCACCCACCAATCTGGTGATTTGCAGAGTGTTATGTAGATGTATAATACGGCCATTTATATGTCCCATTTTTGTAAGAGCGAATATTTTTTTCACGATACGTCTGCTGGACAGTCGCTCGCGTTATAATTGAACTGCGATTAATATTTCTTTTGAGTTTATTTGCGAGTAATTTGATTTATTTACCTTTCTAATAGTGCACTTGTTTGAATAATTCGTTTAACGCGTCTATCGCATATGTCAAGGTTTATGCGATTTGTCGTTTTACGAAATTATTGCGCGCTTTTGACGGCATAAACGAACACCTGCTTTGTGCACATATCCTTTCGATGCAGAGGTTAAATTTTCGACGTCTAGAATGATTTGTCAACTAATGGAGATGACAAATCAGAAATTCTTCACGCGATTCATGTGTTATAATTGCGGCATCTATAGTAGATCGCTGTGAAATACAGAGATTTAGATTCAATTGAAATTATAATTGGAGAGAGCGAGGGATAGAGTGAGATAAAAATTATTTCTTAATCGCTTATCAGTACTTCCCGCTGCCTTAATGGGGGAAAAACAAATGCACTTCGTCAGCCGCGAACTGCGGAGGAAAGTTTTTCTCGTTATGTCTTCGCGAAACGAAAAACCCATGCAACATGATGGATTCGTGTCTAGTAACAATAAGAATTTCTTTTCCGCTCTTGTTCATGCAGATATGCTGCTGCTGCATTTGATACCTATTCCAACCGAATTCACTAAAAACGTTAGTCTTACGATTATCATTTAGTTTCTTTCAACAAAATTCACCAAAACGTTAGTCATAGTCTTAGGATTATGATTCAGTTTTTTGATTACGATTATTCCGAACAATTATCGTTTATTACGGCGTTATGCTAACGATCAACATCCATGTCACTCATTTAGCCTTTTATTTAGGTGCGTTGTTGTTTCTGCAATATTTGACTTTTTCGCAGAATAATCTTTCCTGGGACAAGTTAAATCAATGGACACTCCAATTAAATTTTTTAAAGTGAACTGGTAATAATTATCAATAATGCCTCATGCGAACGTTTAGTCTTAACATCGTACGTGGCAGAATATCGAAATTTTGTTGTTTGGATTCGGAGGAGAAAAATCGTTACCCAGCGAGATAATTTGACGCCGCACTATGTGTTAACCTTTTACCCAGAAATACAACTATAGCACGATTCGACGTGAAACGGCGGAAAAGGTAGTAAGCGAAAATCGGTTCGTATTTTTCGACAAAATATTTCGCCGTCAATCGCTCCGTTTTAATTTTCGTGGGGTTGACGGACGTGTAAGAACGAATCGGCGGAGTCGTTTTATTCTGCCGCTGCAATGGCACGCGAAGGCACGCGGGCTCGACTTTTCGAGCGACCTCTACGCCTCTCTTGACTACTCATCCGAAGACTCACGTCAGAGTGCGTAGGAATGTGGCCGCGGGTAAAGGAGGGATAGTGGGGGGGTGGAAAGGGGGGGAGGGGGAGGGGGAGAGAGACTCGCTGAAAGAAAAGGTTCCTTCTCGGAAGGGTTGGAAAGGGTGAATGGAGCCGTCTCCGTGGAGAAGGAAGGGAGAAGCAGGTGGTGCGGTTAACACCAGAGGCATTTTACGCGGGGAACATTGTCGTACACACCCCGGGTGGTGTAGTGGCGGGAACACACTGGCCTCGGATTGAGCGTGGGTCAGAGAGGTTTGTCTTGCCCTAGGATTGTTTTTTTCCCCTTAAGGTGGTTCCTCCATAAAGTAAATTATCCAAGAAAATTCTGAAAATCACGTTATGCATTCCTGAACGCTCGGTTTATCCATTGCATTTAAAAAAAACTGATCTTACCGAGCTAAATTTTCTGTAAATCGTCCTTAAAAATGACATATTTAACATGGCCCCTTATGAGTAGATCCTCACCGACAAGTATAAAAATATTTATTTGAGGGTGAAGGGAACCCAACGCCGCCTTTAAAAATACTTTACTAAAATAATCAGTGCTATTTAATTTGTTTTATGGAAAAATTCGCGCTTCTACCCGAACTCGTTTTTGATATATCATTGCCTGAAATTCAGTTTAATTCAAAATTCTCGCCATTTGCTTAAAATGGCGCCTTTGCTCAAATAAATGTGGCAACTATACTGTAGCAATATTTCCGGCTAGAATTTTAGTCTGATAAATGTACTTTTGCTGCTTAATAAGGAGTTTCTTGAAGAACTTATCTTCACTATCGAGATACAAAAACGAAATAAAAGTTTTAACTCTGTTTATATGACATCTGTCCAGGAAACATTATTTTTATAAGTGGCAATGTGTCCACAAACCCACAAACTAACGCTCACAGAAACCGGAAGTTGAAGCCATGTACAATCTTTGTATACGATGTTGCCAAATTTAAGGATTTCGCCTGATGCTATACATTAATTATAAAATTTTATGGACCTGACTTAGCAATTTAACGATACCGCTTTCGGATATTTCTATGTCGCTCATATTTGAGTCTATACGAGTAGGGAAATCAATGAAATCACCGCTGTCTATTGTGAAGCAATTTTCGAAGAACCTATTTAACATACTAGCCTTTGTAAATGAATCGTGTACACATTCACCGTTGTCTGTACGTAGAAAAGGTACTGTGGACTGACCTCCTCGAATTTCTCGCACGTACGACCAAAATTCTTTCGATTCGTTTTTGAGTGAATCCGAGAGTGGCGTGGATCGGTAGGCTTCAAATCCCTTACGCACTCCGTTTCTTGCAGATTTACGACTATTTCTATATATTAAATACTCGTTCGCGTGATCCCTACCAACTTGTTTAAGGTGCTTTTATGTGCGCGTGATGCCGTCCTAGTTTCATGAGCAAGGCGCGGAGTTTCGGTTTCATCCACCGCGGGTCCTTGCGATCACGAATTGATTTGGATGGGACAAACGTTTTAAGGCCTTCTCGAATGATTCGCAAAATTTCCGTCCAAGACTCATCTACGCTGTTACGATTCGCAAAATTGATAAATGTCGCTATTTTGTTTGTAACATAATTTTTTAAGCCTGGGAGATCTGATTTTCTGAAGATATAGACTAATCGCGTTGGCTTATATATTGTCGCAGGGGTGTATTTGAATTACTATTTTATGATCACCTATGCCGTCTTCGATTTGTAGGTTTCTAGTCGGTAGTGGGTGGGTAGTGGGTAACAGATCTAATATGTTTCCGTTTCCATTGTTGTCATATCGTGTCGGCTCGTTGAAGATTTGCTCTGCAATTAATTCACGACAAGCTTATCTATTTTTTCCACCACTAACATAGGTTACGGATTTCCAATCGATCGATGGAAGATTAAATCCTCCTCCAAGAATGATTACTGGATCGTTCTTTCTCCTAGCTATCACGCGCAATGTACAACTGAGTTCTCTAATGTTCTCGACTCCTGAGTCAGGTGGGCGGTATAATGAGCAAAAAAAATAATTTTTTACCATTTCTCGTACGAAGGGAGCATTTCGCAGTGTTCGCTGGCGTTAAACTCCTCTAATTCGCTTGATATATTGTTTCTGACGGCGATGAAAACTCCACATCCGACTCTTTCCCTCCTGTCTTTGCGATATCACGTAATCTGGTGGGAAAATCTTGTTAGAATTAATGTTGCCCGATAGCCAGCTCTTAGTTCCCAATACAACGTCTGCACGATGGCTTTTAACTAAGTGACCAAAATGAGTCTGTTTCCTTGGAATGCTTCGGCAGTTCATAATTATAATTTTTATTGTTTTTTCTACGGTTATTTTCGTTCCGGATTCCTACGCTACTTGATCTAACAATTTTATTTTTCTACTTCTCACTCTACCGCTATTCTTGGACTCCCTAGGTTTAATGTTGGCGGACTCTTTTCTAACAGATCAATTAGTTTTATCCTCGTCTAACCTAAAATATCCCTAGCGTGTTCAAAAACCATACGCGCTACCGCATCCGCTGCCTCGGCCGTATAGCGGACGCCAGAACCGTTAAGGGGTAACCCACACGAGTCCAGCACCGGCATCAGGTCAACGAAGTCCACTCCATTGCCCCTACAGTAGTCCCACAGCCTACGGACAGACCCACCACACGGCTCCAAACCATAGTGCCGCAGTCCGTCCGAGGGACAATGCTGCAGAAGGTAATCCGCACATAAGAACCCGACTCCACTCGGACACAAGCAACCTTAGCGGCAAAGTTCTTAAAAGAACTTAAAACCTCCTCGGACCCGCGCTTCGAGGCATTGTTGGTCCCAGCATGGGCCACCACCCGGAACGAGGAGCAAGCCGTGCCCAAAACCGACGCCCTGACCTCCTTCGTCACCTGGGGCACCGTATCTCCTGGTATACACCTGGAGAACACCCGCTCTTGAACACCCTCCCGGCGGGCCCGTGACAGTTAAGGCGCCACCACACGCCGGACATTGGAGCTCCCTATCACTAACAGCCCCCTCTTTCCCCCCAGAGCTTCCCTTGGGCCCGGTCCCCACCGAGGAGACGGGAGCGCGTGCGGGCGCAACGGCTTCGTAGTCGTCCTCCGACGACACCGAAAACATATTACTAACAGGAAAAGGGTCCACCGAAGTGTTCCCAGCTCCCTGCCTCTGCAACACCACCCCACGATCCTCCCGAGTGTACACCACTCTCCGCCCATCGGGTTTCCCTGCCCAGGACGGGTAATCTTTAGTTAAACTTAAAATTGTTACCTCTCTTTCCCTCCCTTTCCCCCCTCTGACACTCTCTCACAACCTCTCTCCCCTTTCCCCCTCCCCCCTCTAATTCCCCCTCTCCCCCTCCCTCTTACTCCCCCTCCCTCTCACTCCCCCTCCCTCTCTCTCCCCCCCTCTCGCATTAATGGCATTCAAATCACGTTTATACCGATAAGGATTGAATTAACAATATGATATAGAGGCAGGGCCAGACTTACGAATAAGCTAAGTAAGCTACAGCTTAGGACCGAAAAAAAATGCATTTCAAGTTTTACTGTGTTGATTTACTGCCTTACAGGAAAACGTGGAATTGTATTCAAACAAAACGACAATAAAACCTAGTGGTATTGGATCAGAAATTGCGTGTTTTAGAATGCCGTCGAATTTTAGGGGCCTCAAACTTTACATAGCTTAGAGCAGTGTTTCCCAACCATTTTAGAATTGCGGCAGCCTTAGACGACTTTTTCAGAATTTGGCGTGCCGCCGCCTTTCCCCTATCCACCGTCAGTAATAATCGCGGTGAAGTTGAACCCCTAACCCCAATTTTTAAAAAAATTTTATTTTTGTATTTTGATTTCTTATATGACTTATTTTGGATTATTGATAAATAGATAAATTTAATTCCGAAAACTCCCATTAATATGTACACCATCCATGAAAAACTGAAAAATTAAAATAGATTTATTTGTTTCAAAAATTTACTTCAAAAATACCTTCTGGTATGGAAATATGCTTATAATTTTGTTGCAAAAATAAAAATATTAAGTACAAAAAACTACATTTAACAAACAAAAAACAACATTTAATGCAAATGAAAAATATGCTGTTCTCATTCCCGATGCGAAGTTTCAGTTCTTTAGTTTTTACGACCGTTTATTTAATTTTTGACTCCCCCCCTCTTCCAAGCCAAAAATTAAAAAATAAGCCCGAGGTGCACACCCTCAGGTTTCCCTAAGTACACATGCCAAGTTTCAGCTTTCTAGGTTTATTGGTTTTGGAGTTACAGCGTTAACACTCAAACATACTAACACATATTTTCTTTTATTTATATGATAAATCAAAATGTACAACTTTATCTGCGTAAATGTAACTACGAAGTAAATAAGATGTCACGAGGGCGGAGAGAGGGAGAGTACAGAAGGGGGGATATTAACAGGACTAAAGGAGTAAGACGAACTTAGCGATATCGTATGTATCTGGCAAGTATAGAAGGAGATGCGGATATATATATATATATAAGAAAGAAACTCCTGCTAACGGGAAATATAAAGCAGGAAATCCGCAAGAGCTATGTATGGAGTATAGCTTTGTACGGAGCAGAAACATGGACGCTAAGGAAAAATGATATTAAATACATGGAAAGCTTCGAAATGTGGACATGGAGAAGAATGCTGAAGATAAAATGGACAGATAGGGTGAAAAATGAGGAAGTACTAGGAAGAATAGGAGAGAAGCGAACGATTATACAGACTATCAAAAAGAGGAAGGCGAACTGGATTGGGCATTACCTGAGGAGAGAGAGAGCATGATTAAAGAAGTGCTAGAAGGAAAACTGGATGGAAAAAGAGAAAGAGGTAGGAAAAGGTTTCAGCTGGTAGACGACTTGAAAGGGAAAGAGGGATATCAAAACATGAAGAAGACTGCGGAAAATAGGATAATATTGAGAACCAAGTTTAACCTAGAATAATCACGAACCTGTCAACGGACAGACTACCTATGATGATGATATATATATATATATATATGTATATGTGTGTGTGTAGAGAGAGAGGGGGGGAGGGGGGAGAGAGGAGAGTGAGAGAGAGGGTGGGAGGAGGTAGGGAGGGAGGGGGAGTGGGGGAGGGAGGGTGAGAGGGAGGGTGAGAGGGAGAGAGAGAGGGGGGGAGAAAGGGGGAGGAGAGAGTGAGAGGAGGAGAGAGAGAGTGTGTGTGGGGGGGGGGGGAGATACCTCATTCGAAGGGATCGAGGTTGCCCAAAACATCCCACGTTTTTTGACCGCGAGACCGGTTGGGTTGGATAGCGCGATGGGGGTTAATGAGGGGAGGATTTCAGTTGTAAATTGTCCATTCATGCAGTTTTAGTTTCAAAGGTGATATAACGAAACTAAATAGTAAAGTATAATAGTATATAACTAAAATTGGGTTGGTTTCTACCAAAATATCTGTAGTCTGCAGAGAAATTATATCTCGCTTGACTTGAGTTAATTTAAAGCTTGCTAACCCATGACTGATCGGCCCGTCGCGACATTTACAAACCCGATCACCGGACAACGGGGAGGGATAGTTTGGTTCCAGCGAGGCGAAGGGCGCAGCAGCGCCCGGAGACGACAACTAATTTAAAAAGAAAGCGAGCCGAAGGCTAGCCAATATCCTCTCCATTTGCGGCGCAAGAGTCAAGCGAGATATAATTATGATAACATTCTAAATTATACTATTTATTTATTCATTTTTACCATGTTTTGGTGGAGAGAACAAGGTTGGATTGGTTTCTACCAAGATATCTGTAGTCTACAGAGTCTATCACCCAAACTCAGGTCGCTCCACAGGTGGCGCCCCTTACCTCTGAACACTCAAATCCTCCCCCTCTCATCCACATTGAAAAGTAGGATGTTTTGGGCTATAACTATTGAGGGACCTTCGTAATATACCTGTATAAATGTGGGATGTTTTGGGCTATGAAAAGTGGGTTGTTTTTTGCTACGAATTTCCAAAAGTGGGATGTTTTGGGCTACTTCCGAAAGGATAATGAGAGCAAAAGGGATTAGAAGAGAGGTCAGCGTGATCTTGGGGAGGGGCAAAGTCAGTCGGAATCCTCTTAATCGCGTTGACCGCGGTTCTCGTCTTCATTCGCTCAGAAAGGCTTTTAATTGTTAACTGCGAAAAGGCTTTTATCAGAATTCGCTCAAACCTTACGGTTTCTTATATTAACGCGATTAGTTTTTCGGATATCTGTAGGTTACCCCGGATTTTCATAAGCCCTTCTTGTGTGGTAAGGTTTTTACTAACAGTAAGTTCTGGTAATGAAATCATTTCTTTGTTTTTCCCCACAATGGGCTATTCTTTTCTTCTATAGCTTGAGTTACTTGACACGGTATCATTTTTATGCACTATATTTTGTCAAATCATCTCTATGTACATATATGTTAATATTTTTTGTAAGGTGTTATTTGACAAAGGGTTAGATGGAAGAAGAGTCTCTTTAGTCTCAATCTCGCCCTGAATAAACCTCTTTGTCTCTCTGTCTGTCTATCCACCCATTCTGCGCGGCGATGCATCAGAATCCACCTTTAGGAAGCGCATGCTGGTATTGCATAACCTTACGCACGTTAAAAATTTTGGGAGGAGGTTAAAAATTCCTCCCTTAGCTTGGTGTTTGCGTCAAAATGTGCCTCCGTGGACAGTTTTGGAGGCGTCGGCGGGGAAGGAGAGGGAATTCGTTTCGCGCGTTGCAAAATAGTATTCGCTTCGGCTCACGTGGGCGCTAAGGAAGATGTCGATTTGCCGATGGCGGAGAGGAATCGTTTTATCGTTTCTGAAAGGAGCCCCCTAGGTGTTCTCGCGACGGCGTTTTATGTCTTGCCTTCTTCTAACGCTTTTTCCGACGCTTAAAGGCTGTTAATAACTCCCAAGGAATTAATGGCGCTTTTTTAACATTATAAATTCGCCGTGAAAGAATTCCCTCTGCTGGGGATAATCTTTTGTTGTCTCAAAATATGGCGTTCTGCGTGGTCACCTTGCATTGCGACACATCGAAGCGTCAGGAGATGAAAATTTAGTCCCTTCTCAGTCAGCTGGGGATTTCGTGTTTGTTGTTTTTCCCTTCCGACTCGCGCGGAGGTTGGGGAGATTGTTTCAAAAGAGAAAGGTGAAAATGATGCCGTCGGGTGTCTTAAGGCATCGGATGTGCAGCGAAACGGATGGGTTATTACGACCCTCGGAGGCAATATAAGATTCCAGATGCGAGTATTTTTTTTAGAATTCCAGTTGGCCTTCGGCGTTGCCATGGGAGTTCCAGGGGCAGAGTGCCAGATGTTTGTATCCCGCTGCACATGAAGTAGCTATAACATCGACATTGAAGAGAGAGAAAAATATTTGCAGATGCTAATTACTCCGCTCCTTATTACTTCCTGATAAAAGGCTTGCATACCACTTCATTCATATTGCGAGTGTATTGTATCAGAGATATTGAGGGATCTGAAATGGCAGACGTTGAAGAATGGAATACAAAAGGAAACCATTTGAAAAATTCGAAAGCTCCGAATTCGTTGAAGACGTACGCGGCATAGTCGTCCTCATCGGTGTTAGTGAAGGTAATGTTAGATCAGAGTGCAGGAGAAAATATGTCGAAACAATCGCTAGAACAGAGAAATACTACAGATCCTTTTTCCCAGACGCGATAAGACAGACCTACAGAGGAATTAGTTAGAGTTCACTTGGTGTTGTGACACCCCCTGCCAAACGCTTCTAGCGGCTTGCAGGGAATTGATGTAAATGTAAATTTCATCGTAAAATATAAATATTTTATGTTCTAAAAAAGGAATCTTATTGAAGTAAATCCTGATAATAGAGTTGAAAATGATCCGGCGAGCAACTGTAAAATAACTTAAATGTATGATGTCTTCAGAAGAATTTCCGTGCATTGCACCTCCTGCCATGCACCAATAAGGTGACTTGCAGGGTATTATATATATGTAGATTTACGTAATTCCCAAATCACTAATTATATTCCTCTGTTTTTTTATGAATGTTGGACTATTCTTTATAGGAGCGTCTCTGCAACATGTATAAATATGATTTCTAACGTAAACAGCAGAACAGCCTATATATAATTTCTGAAGTGTCCGTCCGTCCGTCCCCCCCTCTATCTCGAAAACCGTTTGCCGTAGAGATTTGCAGTAAACTGCGTTTTGTTTCTACAGTCAAGGAGGTCCCTAGAAAACTATTCTCAATTTCCTAAAGCCCCGGATTCGATTCCAGGAGATAATTATATGTTCCCATAAGTTTACACGGGATTTTCGAGTTTTCAGAGTGCAAGGTTTTTTTCCTTCATACGTTAAAATACGTAAATATGGACCGATTTTCTCCGTTTTTGATTTATTCGACGGCTAAAACTCTAAATTATCTTATTATTTCAATGTTTATACCCTACGCGGTCGAAATTTTCGTAAATACACAATTGTTTTCGAAATTTTGCCGATTTTTTGTTCTCCTTCGGGGCGTTGCCAAGTCGATCTTAATTGTTGCCTCTGATTCAATTACCATCGATTAAACGTTCATATTGACGTAAAAATGCAATCCTTAAGTTAGCAAGATCATTATACGCTACATTTTTGCTTTAATTAAAGTTTTATTGTTATAAATATAACAATGGATGAATTCATTAAGATAATGATTTAACTCGAGAACATTCAGTAATATTATTTTCTGTGACTAGGATGCGTTTATCGTAGATTGTGGTAGAAAAGCATATTTATTTTTTAAAATACTGTATCAGAGTATTCAACCTTTTGGAAATACCAAATGTTTTTGTTTTCGTGACTGAAGCGACCAAGAATCACCCTGTCAGTGGAAATACGCGTAAGACTGGCATTTCATTACGAAGGCTTTGGTGAGGAGGAATCTTCCTACACCCCGATAAGTTTATACTCCGCATTATTCTACAATCAATTGTTTCAGCGCTTACTTTTTTAATACTTTCGCCTGGCTTGAGTGGATAAATAATTATTTTTTGTGGCGTCGCTTTTACAAGAGTTATGTTTTGTGATTGATTAAGTGGATGACATTTCCAGTAAATTACAGAAAGTTCACATCTTTCTTTTCCCAATATTTGCTTTCTTTTAGGTGTTAAGACCCAGTTTGACTCCCGGTCTTAGCAGTTCTATTCTTCTGTTTCCTCATTTCACATCACTACAGTTTATGCCTGTCGCGTAAGAATCTTCCGATCACTAATCATTTCAATTTAATTACTGTGCCGCATCAATTTACTCTCTACCATATCTTATAAAATACAGATTTCTGATTACCTACGTATAACATTTTTACTTTCTCCATACGTAGTAATGGGAAAGTATTGTATTCATTAAAAAAATCGACTTCGAGATTTCAACGGAAATACATGTTTTGAGGTCCCTAGAACACGTTTAGACTATTCTCGAAATGATGTCTGTGTGTGTGTGTGTGTATGTTAGTGTGGGCGCTCTAACTCAAAAAGTACATACCATATCGTTACCAAACTTCATATATAACACTTTAACATGAGCACAAAGAACTGATTAGTTTTTGGACAATAACGGATAACCGGAAGTCGCGGTTTATTCGAAACCCGATTCGGTTTTTGCGATATTTCTTCGTTAAAACATCATTATTTTATTTACAATTCTATACAAAAGTTATAGAGAATGTAATTTCCTACAGTTTTCATTTGAAACAATTTTCTATGGGAGTTATTGTTTAGGAGTTATTTATAAATAACCGGTTTTTCGGTTTCCGTTAAATATCTCCTTAACAACATCGTTATTGGTAATTTTCGTAAGGACCAAAGTTGTAGAGAATAATATTTCTTCCAAGTTTTGTTTGAAACTAATTTTCGTAGAACCATCCATTTCGGATATATTTCGCTTTTTCTTAATACCAGCCTACAGCGCCAACACCATGTAGCAGTGAATTCTGTAAACATTCAAAATATACGTAATTTACGGCAACGACGTGTCTTCTTTTACGATACGAAATAATAATTTTGCCTTATAATGCTACTCATAATAATTTAAATATCTATACCCCAAATAAGAAAGTCATGTGTTGGCCACATCAGATTTTTTTAAATATGCGCACACTGCCTTTCCCTCAGTGAGATTCTAACACGCAAACCTTACATTGGGAGTCAAATATCTAAGTATCCTATACTGTGTAAATTCATTGCTAGAGTAAAATATGAATTATTAACATCAACATTTTACAAACTTATTATTTTTTTATGAATCAATTTAAAATTAAACGCGCAAATTTTGCGCGGGCTCAGCTAGTTTTAATAAATGTAGCAGTCGGAAAGTCAGTTGTGGAGCAATTTTAAATGATTGAGTTGATTATATTCAATTTTATTTTTAAAACTAACTATCATACCACGAAATATATGACGTCAAAAAAAGACTATTTATTTCCATTTGTATGGATTTGTTAAAATAACAGTTTTATATATTCTAAAAATTATTCCATAGCATTATCACGCAAAACTATCTCACGTTAGTCGCATCTTAATGAGCGCAAATATTTATGTAAGCATAAACGTAGAAGTGCCTTTCATCGGATTTTCCATCCTTTTTACTTTCTCCATACGTAGTAATGGGAAAGTATTGTGATAACGAAAAAAATCGACTTCGAGATTACAACGGAAATACACGTTTTGAGGTTCCTAGAACACGTTTAGACTATTTTCGGAATGATGTCTGTGTGTGTGTGCGCCTGTGTGTGTATGTGATTGTGGGCGCTCTAACTCAAAAAGTACTTGCCATATCGTTATCAAACTTTATATATAACACTTTAGCACGAGAAAAAAGAAAAGAATTATTGAAATAAGTTTCACAATCAATAGGTTTATAATTGAAAATGAATTTTCTTTGTCGAAGTTGAATTTTTAAATAGGTGCGTATTTTCTCAAGTGACTTTGCGATAATAAATGAAGGAATAGACTGCGTGGATTTGAAGCATATTCACTCTAGTTAATTTTATCTGAAAACAATAAAAGAGTCACAATATCAGCATATATTTTCCTTTCCGAGATTTTGAACAGGCGAGCAACATCATCTTCCCTGGGCACGGCTTCTCGTAACAAGAAACCGATAATTTCCTTACATATTTTTCTTTCGCGGTTGCAACTGCAGAGCTGTGAGCATTTGGGATGGGGGAATCCAAGCGCAAGTTCTCCAGCAGGGCGTGGCTTCCAAGGAAAGCCAACTCACTTTCCTGTGTTGGCTCTGCAACTTCCACCCCTCCCTACATCATTCATTCATTCATTCACTCTCTCCCTCCCTTCCTTCCTCTCTCCATCTTTCACTATCTCCTTTTACTTTCCATATCTCCTCTCCGACAGTTCTTCCTTACTTCAATCCCATCCGACCATCTTAAGTTTCTCCCACTCCATCTTCTCCT
This sequence comes from Uropetala carovei, assembly GCA_036926305.1. Classification (NCBI taxonomy): domain Eukaryota; kingdom Metazoa; phylum Arthropoda; class Insecta; order Odonata; family Petaluridae; genus Uropetala; species Uropetala carovei. Next base: position 1,651,207 of record JAXCHB010000167.1, read on the forward strand.
CCTTCCTCTCTCCCCTCTCCTCCTTCCTCTTCCCCCTCTCCTCCTTCCTCTTCCTCTCTCCCCTCTCCCTCTCCCCCTTCCTCTTCCTCCCCTCCACTTCCGTCCATCACGTACACCCACAAATCATTCCCATCGTACCCAGATACATCTCGCACTTTTTATTGTGCCACGTGGGGCTTTCGTATCGCTCCTCGCCTTTCTTCTTCCCCTTTCCCCGCCCTCCCCCTTTTCGTCCTCCTATCCCGCGGTGTCAAACGCGTCACCCTACGGAAGCACCCGAAAGAGTTGGCTGATTGATTGGATGGCGTTTGAAGGAATTCCGCCCAAAAAAATGCAGGCAGCGTCCGGTTACGACGGACCGATCACTGGTATTTCACATCGAGAGTACGGGCGTCAAATCCCGATGCTGTCGATGTTAATCGATTTGCAGTGGTCCGATTCCTCCGTACTGAGGACGGACGTTACCTCCAACAGCAAAATATCTCCGAAATGGATGGTTCCACGAAAATTTGTTTCAAACAAAACTTGGAAGAGATATTATTCTCTACAACTTTGGTCTCCCCCTCCACTCCCTATCCACCGTCAGTAATAATCGTGGTGAAGTTGAACCCCTAACCCCAATCTCCGTGTATTCTTTCATTTCGAAGTGCCTTTGCGGCGAAATTAAGGTCGGCTTAACCCGGGTTTGCATTTTTGAAAGTCGACGATGCAAAATTAGGTTAAAAATGGGAAAACAGAATATTTTTTGCGGCACCCTTCAGAACACTTCACGGCACCCAGATTGGGAAACACTGGCTTAGAGCCTCAGAAGGTCAAAGTCCGGCCCAGTATAGAGGTCTAACAATGGAATTGGTACGCAAGGCAACATCCCCTTAAAATGGCAAGATTTCCTCAAACTGCGCGAATTAAAGATTTACCTTGAGAAATTTCGAACGGTAGGCGGAAAAATACGAACAGAATAAGAAACTTTATAATGTTTTCTTCAAAATGGTTTATATCCGAAGATTGCAGGTCAATTCTTTCTAATTTTAATCTAAAAAATAATGAAAATCTGCACGTCGAAATATTCATTTTTACGTGTTACCTAATGGGAAATGAAAATTATCTCCTGGAATCGAACCTGGGTCTATGATCTCGAGTTAGATCCATTAAAACTTTTTGTTGTTATATCACAATGCTATCCTGAAAATTTCATCAAATGCAGTACAGGAGAAAATATGTCGAAACAATCGCTAGATCAGAGAGATACTACAGATCCTTTTTCCCAGACGCGGTAAGACAGTCTAACAGAGGAATTAGAGTTCACTTGGTGTTGTGACACCCCCTGCCAAACGCTTCTAGCGGCTTGCAGGTTATTGATGTAAATGGTTCAGTCTTTTGCGAGATATTAAGCTTCAAAAAGCATTAAGTGACAAAGTGACATTGTGACACTGTCTTTTATATGTTAGAAACTTGATCTTTTGCTTTTGTGATTAATGTAATGTTTCTTTGCTTGTATGAATCGTGGTCGCCATTTGAATGCTGCAGGAAGCCTTTTGAACCGATCTTTGGCCTTCGAGGATAGACTTAAGAGGTTATAAATGCGAACGACGACTGTGGAGAAGGTAAATAAGATGTCGCGAGGGCGGAGAGAGGGAGAGTACAGAAGGGGGAAAAGAGAGAGAGGAAATTGTCTTTATTTTCAGGAAGGGAGGAGTATATAGAGCGACGCATTGCACCTTCTATTAGTACAGTATTGGTACGTCATTATCGGAAAAACCACAGGCTGTAATATCGTCCGTCACCCTTTCCACTTCATTGCATCTCATCTTATATCCCCTTTTCCAATTCCTTGCTTTTCACGATTCCCCCTCTCCCCCTTTCTCCATACCCCGCAACTCCCCTCTTTCAACGTAAACCCCACGTCGGAAATACTATTTTTTCCCTTTTATTTTAAATTTCCCTAACACTGTTGCAAGAATCAAGCATCGAGTAAAATGTTTCCATGAAATTTTGGTTCGTTGTCAATAAATTTCCGAATGCTAATTGTTTGTTTCCTTTTGATGTTTTGCGGTTAATGCTTTTTCCGCTTTAAGCGGCTTTAAATTTCTTTTCTATTTTTATCTAATTGTAAGTATGGTATCTTTCAGGACCTGTTAGCAGTAAAAAAATTGCTAGAATTTAAAAAGATTTTCTTAAATTATCCACTAAAAATTTCCAATCGATTCTTGAGTTTTCTCTTCTCTGACAATGAGTAATTAACGGAAGCAGTGATTTCGTTACCTTTTCCTTTAGAAGTCTCGCACGAGGGAAAGTAAGTAAGAGTGCCGCCGTTTTGTTTTCAAAATGTCCCTAGATACGTTTCGTTCGGATATTGTGTCAGTCGTAAAATCGAAGCGTTATTTGTTGTGCGAAGAGACAGTCGGCCGCCGGTGATTCTTAGCCAACTTCCTTGCTCTGTTAAATCGCCTCGAAAGTTCTTTTCTCCCATGCTTCGTTACTCGGTTTTACCCGAGATTTCGAAATTGACTTTTATTGCCAGCAATTAGCAATTTGGGTCTCCGGTTGGGAACCGTGCAACTCGCTTTCACCATACAGCGGCGACATCATCTGGTCGATGTCGCTTTTTCTCGTTTCTGAAAAGTGTTTTACGGAGAATTGTCGAAAACGAGCAGTACATACATATTAGGCGCAGACGGAGTGTAAACAAAGGGAAGGAAGACTCTTCTCGTTCGAATGCTTTGTCACCTTTTATGCAACCGATTGGTTTTGTTTGCGCATGCGAAGTTGCGTGTTTTCTTTCTCTCTTTTAGTTAGCGGATACGCGTAATTTCTAAGTCTTAGCGTAGGCGTATGTACTCTTTTCCGAGCGGTTATCTCACCTCTTTCGGGGCTGCGCAATCGATTCTTTCTTTATTTTGTAGAAAGCTGTTTTTTCCCAACTCGAGATGTCTTGCACCGCGCGTAATTGCGACCGTTGACCGCTTCCCATGCTTTCCCGGCGATCGTTTATTCGGGCTCACCCAACGCGACGTCGCGCCATCGGTGACGTCGCCGCTCCGAGACACAGTCTTGAGACGCACGAGGCTCGCACTCGATCGATTCGAGGCCAACTTATGCGTTAAAACTGCTCGCCTACGATTGCGACATGCGGCGGATTCGTGTTCTTTTCCCACCCGCAACGACGTCCGATAAATCACGTTTTATGGAGACTAAACGTAGGCAACGAGGACAAATGACAAACGTTAAATTCTCGAGATGAAATAATTATAAATGCGACCACGTAAGACACATCCGATTTTTAACCGCTTTTGTTTATGTCGCGTAATTTTATATTTTTCTGCTAATGAGGTGATTTGTTCGCCAGAAATAAGGGAGAATAGAAATACTGTTGGACGCCTCTGGCCCATATCAAAACGCCTATCGCCACGTAAAATACGGCCAATTCGCCGAAAACGATCGCAAAGCGAAATGACGCGGCGTGAAATTTCCGAGGAGAAAAATGAGGTCGCGATAGTGGCGTATGCCTGCGCCCGTATCCCGCGTGTAAGATAAAAATTTCGAGCGACGGAAACTGCTGGGATTCACTCCAAAAGTCTTATATGCAAATAAAGAGAATCATTAAAAATCAGTCAATTAGTAGTGACTTTTAATAACACTAGCATACCGAAGTTTTCTTAACAGCTAAGTAAATTCTTACATAAAAATTTAAACAATTATTTTGAAATAGATGCATTTGGTCATTCAACTTATTTATGAGAGACTTACTTATCGAATACAATTTAATATTACGATTTGTCGTATGCATTTATAAACGCGATCAATAGTGTGGCAAATAAGATGTCGTTATAAGATGCACGACGGCGTTTAAAAGTAATCCAGGAAAGTATTATCGACCTGTCCATTACATCAGGGTTCCATATGATAAATAAGAGAGCTGGCATAGCTTTTTATTTTATTCTTCGTAGGTAGTAAATTTATTTTCGAGAGAACGGGTGCACCTTTTCCCGGCGTTATGTGATTATTTAACCATCCCGTTTAAGTTATTTATGCAACGAAAGGACGTATCCGATTTGTTCAGTTCCTATGTCAATCTTATTCTTTTTAAAATGCAGTTTCGAAGCACTTAAAATTTACAAGCGTAAATACCCACGTACAACCATTCCATAGTGAATCTAATTTAAAGGTTATATAAAACAAATAAAGATCATCCTGAGGCAATTAACACGATTCATATCGAAATTCCAGTCTGTGTTTCATAATTCCAGTCGCTTCTTTTTGCTTAATAGTTATATCGCGTGATCGTTTCTTTCCAGTGCGCTCTGCGATCTATGATTCCTTTTGACGTTCATGGTAGTCCCGTTTTCCGTGCCTCAGGAAACCTATAAATTATTCCGCTCCGTATACTCTTTAGAACGCCTTTCCTTGCTTTAGTTAATTCAATTAAAAGCATCGCCTCCGTCCGCGCAGAAATTTCACCCTCTCCATTCCTTTATTTTCGGAGTGCATTTGTTTCTACTCTTTTTCTTCGTCTGGATGTTTTGAGGACAGATTCTATGCCCTCATTCTCGCGGATAGTTTATTGCATGCGAGGTAACGTTTTGTATCTTAATATTATCGTTCGTTGTTCTTTTAGTTAGGCGCCCTTAGCTATTTAGTGCGTCTTTTCGGTAGCATCCATGATAATTTAGACCGCTTTTATACATAATTTGTACTTAGCTTCGACTTTTAGAAAGGACCGTAGTATCCGAACGGGAGGTGGAGTATTTATAGCAGTCAGCAAGGCATACGAAAGTTTTCCACTACCGATTAATGACGCCGAAATAGAAAGTGTTTGGTGTGGAGGTACAGCAAGCGATTACACTATAGCGAATATATGCGCATTTTATAGGCCTCACAATGCAAGTTTAGAAATTATTCATAATCTCGAGAAACAAGTAGCAACGCTAATATCGAAAAATAAATAGAGGACTATTATAATTGGAGGAGACTTCAACTTACCTTCAATAGACTGGAATCATAATTGCTTTGACCCCGGTGGTAGAGAGCGTGAATCATGCGAAGCACTTATAGAAACCTTCGTTAAACACTCGTTGTGTCAGCTAGTAAGATGTCCCAAGAGATCGAACAATATATTAGATTTACTCGTAACGAACTACCCCGAGCGTATGAACAAGCTTTCTATAGAGGAAGAAATAAGCGATCATAATGCTGTGTACGTAGAATTTATGCTAAAAGTGGAGAAACAGGTTAAGGCTAGAAGACGCGTATATATGTACGCCAAAGACGATTTCTCGAAATTTAGGTCTTTTTTACAGACACAATTCCCTAATTTCTACGGGGCAACTATCGACGCTGGTAGAGAGGAATTATGGTGCGTGTTCAGGGATATGATGCGAGAGGGTACGGATAATTTCATTCCACATAAACTTAAACGTGATGGTGCGGAACCAAGATGGTACAACCAGCAAGTTAGATGCGCTCTTAGACGGCAAGGAAAACTTCACGCTCGCTTAAATAATAATTCTTCGAAAGTCACAGAGGAACAGAGGTCAACGATACGGCATCAATACAGAGAGGCGCGGTCAAGAGCTAGAGTAACAATGCGAGAAGCATTTAATGATTACAAAAAGAATGTTCTGCATAATAATTTGAAAGAAAATCCAAAAGCATTTTGGTCGTACGTTAGAGAGGTTCATGGTAGAGGCCCCACCATAGCGTCATTGAGAACGGAGGCAGGTGATGTAGTACATGATAGCGCGGAAAAAGCGAACTTGTTAAATAAACACTTTCAGAAAGCGTTTACTTCAGTGAGCAACGAATATGAGGAACCAGCTTTGAATGATAAGGGAAATTCGATGGAAGATTTGATATTCTCTGTAACAGGTATCGCGCACCAGCTAGAGTCGATTAAGCAAAATAAGTCTCCCGGGCCGGGGGCATACCCGCGCGTGGAAGGTAGCATACGTAACGCCCATCCACAAAGGCGGTGATAAAGAGAACCCCGAAAATTATAGACCGATTTCTTTGTCATCATTATCGTGTAAGATTCTAGAACATGTAATCGTTAGCTCTGTTTTGCGTTATTTAGATTGTCGTTCTTCGCTAAGTAAAAACCAACACGGGTTTCGGAAAGGTAGGTCATGCGAAACGCAGCTCGCCCTGTTCGTAAACGATTTGTTACAACGCGGAGAGAAAAACACTCAGATTGATGCCATTTTCATTGATTTTAAAAAAGCGTTTGACAAAGTACCCCATAATAAATTAATAGGAAAACTAGGAAAGTACGGCATAAACCCTCATATCGTGAGTTGGGTAAAAGACTTCCTCTCAAACAGAAAACAGATAGTAGTTATTGATGGGAAATCTTCATACCCGGTAAAATTCGTATCCAGTGTCCCACAGGGAAGTGTCATAGGCCCACTACTATTCCTGATATATATATACGATATCTGCTCGGTAGTTCGCTGCAAAATAAGACTTTTCGCAGATGACACCGTTTTATATAAGGAGATAACGAGTCAGGATGACCAAAAATCGCTCCAGGAAGATTTAAACGCCCTTTCAGCATGGTGTCAAGATTGGAAAATCGAAGTTAATCACAGAAAATGTTTCCTGTTGAGTTTCTGGAAGAGTAAGAACAATGAATTAGACTCGGAGTACAGTATTGATAGATTGAATATCCAATCTGCGGAGTATGTTAAATATTTAGGAGTCACCATTTGTCGTGATCTATCGTGGAATATGCATATTCGAAGGATCGTAGGCGCAGCCAATAAGCAATTGGGCTTCGTAGGCATAATAGCAAGAAGTAGCACAGAACAGGTACGAGAAACGTGTTATTTATCATTGGTCAGGTCTCAGGTCGAATACGCTTCCAGCATATGGCATCCGTACGAAAAGGGACAAATACTTGAGTTAGAAAGAATCCAACGCAGAGCAGGCAGATTCGTAAAGCAAAAATATGAGCAAAAATTAAGCGTCACATCACTCTTGAAGGAGTTGAATTGGATATCGCTAGAGGATCGCAGAATTAGCGCTAGGTTAAGGCTTCTGGAGAAATTTATGTCGGAAGTTCTCTCAGAGGAGGTCTCAGGAATATTAGAGGCACCTACGTATGTACATGGGGAGGCACGATCACGAGGATAAAATACGAGAGATCGACTGTAGGACCGAGCGATATCAGAGCTCGTTATTCCCAAGGACCATACGGGATCATAACAGGAGAGTGATTCCCACGAGAGACGTTATTAGGTAGGTTTTGGTGTGCTGCACCCCCTGCCACCCACCAGTCTGGTGATTTACAGGGTATCATGTAGATGTAGTTGCGACACGTCGGTTGTTCATTGAATGTAAAAAAAGATGCTTGGATTTCATGTCTTTCTGGCCTTGGCTATACCCTTGCTGAAGCACAAGGTTGGAAGTACGTTTTCATGAAATAAATTTCAGGGTTCTAGATTGCCTCTGTCCTTTTTGGAGGGAGCAGCCGGTGCCGTTAGAATGTAGATCTTTTTTAGACTTTACCATGCAAGAAAGCTTCATTCATGTAGCTTCTCTAGTGTGGCTACAATACCATTTCAAATGTTAGAATTTAATGTTTTAGTAGCGGTATAAAATTTATAGATCGATAAGAGAAATTTAATTCGGAAAGAATTTTTAAAAGATTTCTTAAAATAAAAAAATTGATAGCTCACAGACGGACATAACATAGTGATCACATTAGCACGTTTTTTCTTTAAGATAACTTGCTAAAAATCGCAAATATGGCGATTTTATTCCGATTATGAGTTCGAGCTATTTTTTCTCAGATGACACGTCAATTCGATGTTTGTTGTTGGTACAGGAAAGCGATTTCATGTTGTCTCTACGGAACGTTCCAAAAAACTTCTGTTTGGGAATCATTCGATAACGAAAATCTTCATTATGAACTGCTTTAGAATATTGATCGATTGAAGTTTCTACAGTAATGTTTCCAGCACTTTTAATGTCTACTCGTGTATTCTTCAAGTAATACGTACAAACATTAGGAAAGACCAGATAGACTATAAATGTTCTACGGCATTTGGAACGTTTAAAAAATCGTCATTTCAGCTTAAGTTGGGCTTTATTCCAGCGTCTCCATCACGCGACTTCCTCTCACGTTTTATGATTTCCTGGCTGGCACGCTATATAGTCGCGTCGCATAGCGGTCTCTTAGCCGAAAGCATAGCGATCCGGAATACAGTTATATGTAAGGTGAAAGTGTTCCTTTCTCTCTCTCTCTCTCTCCGCCTCTCTCTCGTTCTCTCTCTCTCCCCCTCCCTCTCTCTCCCCCCTCCCTCTCTCCCACCTCCCTCTCTCCCCCCTCCCCCTCTCTCCCACCTCCCTTCTCCCCCCTCCCTCTCTCTCCCGGGAAACGCACTCATTCCATCTTTACGCACTTGTATATTCTTATCAGCCTCCGGTGTTCCGGCTTTGTCAACGCACGATAACTCCATCTGGGAATGCGGAAGTGAACAATAGGATATTAGGGAGTAGTCTTTATTTTTCAGAGCTTTCTTTTCCAAACATGGTAAATCCTTTGGCAATGATCGGGATGATTGTTTTCCGAACGTACGGAGGAAGAGATTTTTTCGCCGCCGATGTGGTTAGCGCCTGTGGCTGCGTTAAAGAGGCCGTGACGTCATATCGGACGGCGGGTGCAAGATGAAAGACAGGAAGGGGGATCGCATGCGATTGGACGAGAGGTAAAAGAGTTTAATTATTGAGGGTGAGGCGATTATTATGGTTTTCGGAAGGGAAAATGAGGATTACCTACATGGAAGTGGGTGGAGGGGGGATAGTGTTCGCGAAGGATTTCGTTCTTTCTAAAGATATTTTTTCTAAGGATTTTCCTCGAAGTTTGTTATTACCGAACAGACTGTTTATGCATTCATGAGTAAAAAGCTGTAATTGCCCTGATTACGCTTACCTTGTTACAATTAATCATCATTACGATAAATTATAAGCAGCTGAAATGACAGTTTTAGCTTTAGTAAGGATCTGAAAACCAGGTCTTATGAGGGAATCGATATATGTAGTATAATTTATTTAGCTCTTACAATTAGTGTAAATTCCGATAGTAGTAATAATTATATTTATATTGGCATTTTAAAAAGAATACTAAATGAATTCGATATTACTATGCGTTTCGGTAATTGAAATATCTGCTGGGTTTAGAGAATTATACAAATTTTCATATCGCGTGAATGCACTCCATAAAATAAAAATCTGATGTGGTCAACACATGACTTTCTCCATATTTGGGGTATATTATAATTATACGAATTATAATTATTACGAATAGCATTATAAGGCAAAGTTATTATTTCCTATCGTAAAAGAATGCAGTCGTCCTTATTGCCCTAAATTAGGTTTACAGAATTCACCGCTACATGGTGGCGGCGCTGTATACTGGAAATATCTCCGAATTGGATGGTTCTACGAAAATTTATTTCAAACAAAACTTGGAAGAAATATTATTCTCTACAACTTTGGTCCTCACGAAGATTACCAATAACGACGTTTTTAGGGAGATATTTGACGGAAACCGAAAAAACCGATTATTTATAAATAATTCCTAAACAATAACTGCTATGGAAAATTGTTTCAAATGAAAGTTGTAGAAAATCACATTTTCTATAACGCTCATGTAGAATTGTATATACAATAATGATGTTCTAACGGAGATATATCGCAAAAACCGAATCGGGTTTCGAATAAACCTCGACTTTATTGTCCAAAAACTAATCAGTTCTTTTCGCTCATGCTAAAGTGTTATATATGAAGTTTGGTAACGATATGGCAAGTACTACGTATGGAGAAAGTAAAAATAGCCGATCGAATATTCTTAGGGTGGGTATCTTATTAACGTATTTAAAACAATCCAGGAACGATTCAATAATAAACATGTTCTCCGTGGATTAGTAAAGTATTTTTCGTTGGATTTTCAACCCACTGATAGAGCTTTGACTGCTTTTAATCTCATTCGATGCCTTCAATTTTTTTTCAAATCATGATTTTCTCATTTATCAATCGCGTGGAAAGTAAGATTAGGATAAGATTTTCGAAGCAGCTAACCTTTTTACTTTCTCCATACGTAGTAATGGGAAAGTATTGTGTTCACGAAAAAAATCGACTTCGAGATTTCAACGGAAATAAACGTTTTGAGGTCCCTAGAACACGTTTGGACTATTTTCGGAATGATGTCTGTGTGAGTGCGTGTGTGTATAATAATAATAATAATTCGACTTTATTTTCAAGGGCGATATTTAGACTATATAGTCCACTCTAACATACAACCCATTACGACGAACACAAACATCCATGCCCTCGGCGGGATTCGAACCCGCGACCTTAGTATTCGGCGGCAGATGCTCTAACCACCGTTCTACCAAGTATGTGATTGTGGGCGCTGTAACTCAAAAAGTACTTGCCATATCGTTACCAAATTTCATATGTAACACTTTTGCATGAGCACAAAGAACTGATTAGTTTTTGGACAATACCGGTTAACCGAAAGTCGAGGTTTATTCGAAACCCGATTCGGTTTTTGCGATATATCTCCGTTAAAATATCATTATTGTATATACAATTCTATATGAATGTTATAGAGAATGTGATTTTCTACAACTTTCATTTGAAACAATTTTCCATAGCAGTTATTGTTTAGGAATTATTTATAAATAATCGGTTTTTTCGGTTTTCGTCAAATATCTCCTTAAAAACGTCGTTATTGGTAATCTTCGTGAGGAGCAAAGTTGTAGAGAATAACATTTCTTCCAGGTTTTGTTTGAAACAAATTTTCGTAGAACCATTAGCATTATTTGTTTCATCCATTAACTCAGCCGCCGGCGCATTCTGCACCCCTGCAACCGAACGCTCGTCGTTTTATTCTTAGGCTTTCCTTCTTAAGAGGTCGCACCTTTCAAAACCCAAGAGTGATGGAAAAAACAGCTTCCAATTTCCTTTTTCCGATACTTCATAAAAGTTGTTTCTCTCCATCTGCGGTTTCTCTCTCTTTCCTTGCAATGAGAAGCTGCGAGACCTTGGGGATACTTTTCCCTCCTGCGCCTACAGGGAAATTGCGAGCGACCCCACATTTAATTTGAAACAAGCGCAAGAAAGACACTTCGCGGCGATTGGTCAAAAGCCTGGCACGGAGAGGAGGAGAAAGGGAGCGCAGAGATAGCGAGGCGACGAAGGCGGTGTGCAGAAGAAGGTTACGGTCGAATCGTCTTTGCACATTCTTCGGGAGTATTCCAAGGTCAGGACTTTGACAAGCGTCTTTCCTTCATCTCTTTTTCTCTCCCTCTTTCACTCTCTCTCTTATTTAAACCCTTCGGTTTTTAATAACTTTTATATTAACCTCACTCTATATATATATATATACAAGTAGAAAAACCCGTTGTGGTCGTAATACAACGGTCCTAGCGTTTCCTTTGTTTGCGGAAACGTCCTCAGCACCCCCAGCGGCTCTTCAATCTAGGTAAGTGTCCACTGGGCTTCCTCCAACACCTTGTTTCCACCTTTAATATTACCTTTCCTTTTCCTTAACCATACATACATATATATATGTATATGTGTATGTATATATATATATATTTTTTTTTTTTTTTTTTTTTTTTACGACCTGCTGATTCCCTCTTGCCTACGCACAATGGGTATCTAAGAGGTAGTGCAATGAATAGCTGGTCAATTTCAAAAATTTAGAAATATACATATATATATATATATATATATATTTATCGGTTTATAATCGGTATATATATCCGTTTGTGGCCCCTTCTTGAAGGCTTGTATCACCCTAGCAGCCCACGGGAACGGTGAAAATACATCCGGTGGCGCTTCCGACGCGACTAATGAGATAGGGATTAATTATATATTATTTTTATAACTCAGAATCAGTAATATATCATATTAAAATGACAGTTACTCGTAATTTTTACTTTTCCTCTTTGTCTGGCATCTAGCGGGTATCCGAAAAATCTGAGCTTGCTCAGATGGGCGATAGATGACGAGGTACGCACAGCGTAGTTTAACTATGAAAACATTGAAGAAATGTTTCTTTATTATATCGTATATTTCTACAAAGTAAACTGTTTCGTAGTTTGACACTTTTTCTAATATAATTAATAACTGGGAACCAGTAAGGGATAGAGCCATGATTTCTTACCTATAATTAAGTACACCGACACTCGTAAATGTAGTTACTCGGTTGTCTTCATTCGTTTGTTTCGGGTTGTTATAGAGCTTTTAACTTACTTGCACTTTTAATTATGCTACGTCATACTGGTTTGGAGGGCTTAGAATGGTGAATGTTAACATTTTTAGTTACATCAACAATTAGTTAGAGATAAAATTTGTAATTTAACACCCCTTACCTATAGAAACCATGGAAGAATGTGAAATTTCATTGCTTGAGACTAAAAAGAAAAAATAAATTAATTAAAAAGAGGTTTTTTTTAAAAATAACTTTTATATTATGCGCTAAAAAGGAAAAAATAAATTATTATTTATTTATCGATCGTGAGTTCGGCTGGTAAGGAGGAACAAAATTCACAACAATTTCAGTGGAATAAATTCTTTCTTGTTCAACAATGTTGATTTACTAAACTTTATTTAGAACTTTTGTAAAAGTTATATGGCGCAAGATAATAAAACCTGTAAGGCGCCATATAACTTTTACAAAAGTTCTAAATAAAGTTTAGTAAATCAACATTGTTGAACAAGAAAGAATTTATTCCACTGAAATTGTAAATGTTGTTCCTCCTTACCAGCCGAACTCACGATCGATAAAATAATAGAAATTTATTTTTTCCTTCGTAGCGCATAATATAAAAGTTATTTTTTTTAAAATCTTTTTTTTAAATTAATTTATCCCTCCGACGCTCGTGCTTTCGAGGTCGCGGCGCGTGCGAGCTTTCCTCCTTTTCAGAAGGGAGCGATCGATCCGCTCAACTAAGTCACTCTTCGCGGAGACGAAGGAAAGGAGAAGGAAAAAAAGTGAAGGTCGACGCCGTGAAACGAAAATAAAAAAGTAGCAATAATGTCGTTTTTTTTTAAAGGTAATTTGGAGCGAACAAAAAATTCGGTTCGAGGGAGAATGAAGGAAGGGTTGGAGATGTCAGAGGGAAGGGAATGATCGGCGGACAAGGAAGATTGTGGAACGGAGAGAGAGAGAGAGATTGGGGGGAGGAGAGAGGGATAGGGAGGGAGGGAGAGAGAGGGAGATATATATGGGATAACAGAATTGACAGAGGCGAAATATCGATAAATGTGGTTCCATTGTGGAAACTATTTCCGTAGCACTTGGGACTAAATGTGTAATGGGTGATAAATAATTTGAGAAGCTTCTAACGGCCAAAAATCGATCCATTTGGTTACAAAGACGACTGTATGTCAGTAATTTCCGACTTAAGCCGTCAGCTTAACTAAAAAATTCCAGTCGAATTCGATTTTGTATCCTAAATCTTATGCAACCGGCGTATTTTTGCAAACTTTCCTACTCTGCACATTTACAAAGGGTTATTATGAAAGCGGAGAAATGAATTCATGAATACAAGCGAATGGCATTTTGATGAAAAAGCCGTTGAATGCCTTTTAAATTACTTTTTTAATCAGGACCAGTAAATGTTCTGCAAATTGCTCGAGCAAAATGTTTCCTATGTGGCTGCGTAAATTAGTTGCATAGGATTTTAAGTGGGAGATACGGGTGTCATACGTTGCTTTATAATTGTAAAGTAAGCTATATGTGACATACAAAGCGGCCGTCTTCAGTGGCCGCGTATTTACCTATTAATCGCTTATAGTTTGCGAACGGTGAGTTTATATCGAGAACAGTTAAAGAGAGAATCTTGAATGCGTGTATTGTTTATTAACTGATTAACGAAATAAGAGTAACACAAGCCATAACGTATCCAATCCATAAAATGTTTTCAATGAAGTCGTTCCTCGCACAGCGAGATTAATTAGTTCCATGAGCGTCGTTATGCGAATCTTAAGAGCGCATACGTACATTGTTGTTCACTCAGTGGTTAATCAGGCAGGAGTAGGGTTACCAGACGCTGAAGGGTAGAATGGAGGACAATAAAGGAAAAAAAGGAGTACACGAAAGAAAAAAGCCGGACAAACAATATTAGGGAATAATTAACGGGCTTTTTTGGAATAATGAGTGTGTATAATTATTTATATATGTTTTTGGATATTCTTTTGGTTATTTGCTCCTTAAGATAGTTTCCATATATATTTATTAAAAGAAAATTTATCATTTCTCTAAATAATCAGTGCATTCTTGATACACAAGCTGCATCTCCTCAAGAAAACTCTGGCATTCTTTACCCATCCCCTTTGCTTTTAGATTTTCCATGAGCTGTCTAACTGATAATGAGATAAAATTTTCCCTAAGTCGTAATTTTAATGAATTTACCAGTTTTAAGGAAGTTCAAAATTTCTGAAACGGAATTCTTTTCTCTTTCAACTGCCTCAATTTTGTTCTTGAAAATATATGTCAGCGAGAGTAAGAACCACAGGTATAATTCGGACATTTCACTTTCAAAAACAATTTTGATCAGTTTTGATGAGTGACTAAGGAATAGAAAATATTGCTTTAAAGCAGGGAACAACTTCAAAAGTCTTTCCACAGCTGGTGCTAAACTTAGCCATCTGGTCTTACTTGAAGATAACAAGTTGTGCTACTCAATTTCTATGCACTCGCAAATGTCTTTCAGAGCCTCCGTTCGAACAGTATATATTGAAAAATAATTGAAGATATTCAAAATAAGGGACTCCACATCAACACTTAATACGTCTGCTCCATGCTGCATGCAGTTGTGGATAATGTGAGCTGGACACCCAATACCTACAATTTCTCTATTTAGAGCCTCCCTTAAGTGAGAGAGCACATTATTACCCTTATTTCTGTTAATGCCTCCGAAATTCTGAAATTCCTTCAGCAGCGCGTGCTTTTTTATCACACAAGTTGTTTTGGAGACAAAGAGATGTTAATTTTTCGCATGAAGACGAAATTCGCACCATTTTTCTGTTTTTCACTTTGTATATGATGCTCTAAATCATAAGATCCCTTATTTGCAACTGATATGTAACAATCACAAATTTTACACTTCGTCTCATATTCATTCCTCCCAATGTCGAAACAAGGATACTTCGCCTTCAGATTACTGGAGAATTTGCACTTCCTTTTCAATGGGATGTAGTTCCTTGAGTATTCTATAGCAACCACTAGCCACAAATAAAATAAATCATTAGTTTTATTAATTAATTATAATTTAATAAATAAATAAATAAATAAATATATATATATATATACAGTAAAACTCGTTTATAACGATCACGCCTAAAACGAAATCTCGGCTATAACGAAGAAATGTCTCGGTCCCTTGAACTTCTCCATAAGGGCATTGGTTAAATTTCTCGGATATAACGAACACGCATTTTACGAATTCTCGGCTGTAACGAACAAATGTTTGGTCCCGTGGAAAAAAATGCCCCATATATAACGAATTTGGCGAGCAGAGCGATAAGTAATGAATAGTTTCCGCCCGTTTACCGCGCACTTGTTCGTAGAGGTCCCCTTCCATACGAATTTCCACGCTCCCTTTGTTTTGAAATTGATATTAAAAATGTGAAATGTTTATGTAAATTAATGACCATAATAATAATAAATTGACCATTTAAAAAATCGTATGTAATAGCAGTCGAACATTTTACATGCCGCGAAATTGATAAGCATCTCTTTGCATATGTAAGTACGGCATTGAAGTTGACTCACTGCAAATACAGTAAAAGCCCTAAAAGGATCTGGCGGTTTAATCATATAGCCTTCATCATATCATCATCGAACACGGCTTTCTCTTCACTCGCCATACTCCTTTTTTTACTTTCTCCATACGTAGTAATGGGAAAGTATTGTATTCATGAAAAAAATCGACTTCGAGATTTCAACGGCAATACATGTTTTGAGTTCCCTAGAACACGTTTAGACTATTTTCAGAATGATGTCTGTGTGTGTGTGTATGTTAGTGTGGGCGCTCTAACTCAAAAAGTACGTGCCATATCGTTACCAAACATCATATATAACACTTTAACATGAGCACAAAGAACTGATTAGTTTTTGGACAATAACGGATAAACGGAAGTCGAGGTTTATTCGAAACCCGATTCGGTTTTTGCGATATTTCTTCGTTAAAACATCATTATTGTATATACAATTCTGTACAAAAGTTATAGAGAATATAATTTCCTACAACTTTCATTTGAAACAATTTTCTATAGAAGTTATTGTTTAGGAGTTATTTATAAATAACCGGTTTTTCGGTTTCCGTTAAATATCTCCTTAAAAACATCGTTATTGGCAATCTTCGTAAGGACCAAAGTTGTAGAGAATAATATTTCTTCCAAGTTTTGTTTGAAACTAATTTTCGTAGAACCATCTATTTCGGATATATTTCGCTTTATCTTAATACCAGTATACAGCGCCAACACCATGTAGCGGTGAATTCTGTAATCATTCAAAATATACGTAATTTACGGCAACAAGGACGTGTCTTCTTTTATGATACGAAATAATAATTTTGCCTAGTAATATTATTCATAATAATTTAAATATCTATGCCCCAAATATGGAGAAAGTCATGTGTTGGCCACATCAGATTTTTTTTTAAGGCGAACGTACTCTCGCGAGCGCCGCAAATCGCCTCCCTCGTTCCTTGGCGGTCTTCAATTTCCTGGCCGTCGCTCTTCGGAGAGACTTTCAATTTCTTCCCCTCGAATAAACTCTTCAGTTTCTCATGAGTATGCTAAACGCGACAAGACGGTTCAACAGAGGAATTAGTTAGAGTTCACTTGGTGTCGTGACACCCCCTGCCAAACGCTTCTAGCGGCATGCAGGGTATTGATGTAAATCTAAATGTAAAACGAATCGAATGGTTGTGTAACCCTCGATTAGTTTTTACAACCGAGACGACTCTCTACGATTTTCGATAATGTGAATTTGTCAATGCTCGTTCGAGTGTTAGTATACTTTTAGACGAGGGTACGAATTGCCGTATTGTCACTATAATATCGTGTAGTGGTGCGAGTGAGTGTCACAATTGAAAGAGATATGAAATACGAAATTAATTGCGTGCGTGCTCCGCGTGGTTAGTTTATTATATCAGACAAGTAGTTTATATTAGGGTATATTTGTGCTATCGTAAAAGCAAGAAGGCCAATCGAATGGGTGACCATTGCTGATTGCATCTTGGGATTTGACTGCAAAGGAGATAAAAGAAATACGAAAAAGTATTTCTCTATCGCAATGTTTCTCAACCGGTGTGTCGCGACACACTAGTGTGTTGTGGACGAAGTCCAGATGTGTCGCGAAAATTTAGTAAAAAAGGCTCAAATTTCACATTAATTTTTTAAAAATTGTTAGTCGACAGATTTTTATTTCTTTTTGTTTATTTCGCTAAATAATGAATTTTATTTATACATATATAGATTTCGTTGTACATACTCTGAAATGACCTCGGTCATATTTGTACTAATTTGATGTTAACAAACAAACATTTTCTTATGTTTTTTGTTATATTTATGACGTTTTATTGTTAAATAATAAATTTTAAGTATTTTTGTTGTTTTAACCAAAAAAATTTACTTTTTATATCATGGTGTGTCGCGAGAGCTGGATCATTTAAAAAGTGTGTCGCCGAAGCAAAAAGGTTGAAAAACACTGCTGTATCGATTTGCCGATTTTTTTTAACTCGATAAGTTTGATCGAAGTATAAATTTGACCTTGTAGAACTTAAATGTTATTAAAAATGTACTTATACTCTCAATTCTTCACAAGTTTTGCTACTTTAATTCTGGAAGAGTCTGCATATGAATGAATATGTACGGTAGTACACCTTTCTACACATATACAAGAGAGCAACGTTATAGATCCATAGAATCATAGCGAATACTCATTTTATAATTACGCTGTTAAAGTAAAAGTAATTTTATTTAAGATAAGCTGGTAAACTTGGAATACATATTTTGTTTATAGATGTAACTATCCAACTTAGTATCGCATCTCTCCAAAATTACTCTTTTGCCGCAGTCCTGAATATCTCTGTAGATTGTTGGAATATCGTTTTGATAAATAAAATCATTGTGGAATTTCAGTGGATCGTGCCTCTCATGAAAATAAGGCGTAAAATATTTCCATGGAGATATTTACGTTTTCTCTTAAGGTTAGAGGAACAGATTGACCGTTAAACGAGTTCGTGAGAAAGTCAATCGAAGACTGATTTCCCAAACGCTGGCCACTTGTTGAAAAATCGTTCCGAGAGATCGCATCGCCTCGATGACGTGTTTCGGACGTCTTTTGCTCACACACACACACACGCGCGCGCGCACACACACACACTTCGCTGCGAATGCAACACTTTCTAAATTCCATCTCGTCAGGACGAGCCCAGATGAAAATGAGGCGATTTCGAGGGCAGAATCAGCAGATTAAATAGAAATTAAAGTGGCGCCTGATGCCAAAAGGATTCGGGGTAAAGCCACAGTGACAAAGAACGAAAGGAATGTTGTTTTATTATCGTGGAATGTGCCTTTGCAAACAGAGGGAAAAACGTATGTGTCAACTTGAATATTTTAAACATAGATGTCACTTTGAGAGTATCTGACATACAATATCAGGAAAATGCTGACGTCACTTCGTTAGGTGATGCTGTCAACGAAATGTATATATTATCCAGCGGTCGTGTTGTATATTATGCTTTTGAAAGTTATCGTTGATCATTATAATGCTGATTTTAATATTACTTTGCATTTATTATCATACCAAAGAACGTCTTCATCAAAAGCGACTTTTTAATTTGCATCATGGATTATAACGAGCAAAATAAAAGTCACCATATGTTTCTTAGTCAACTGTCAAGGTGTCTAATATTTAAATCAAACTTTACCTTAGAAAATAATTTAATTTAAAATATACGGTAGAAGATAGTGATGAAATTATAATCGGATGGCCGTAGAATTCCGTTTTAAAGTATTTACTGCGAATACTTCTTTATAATATCACTAGCTGAACCTGCGCAATGTTTGCGCGGTACATTTTCAATTGATTTATAAAAAAATAATAAGTATGTAAAATAAGTTGATCTCAATAATTCACATTTAACTCTAAAAATACATTTCTCCGGTATAGGATTTTAATGTAAAGTTCGCGGGTTCGAATCTCGCTTAGGGTACGGCTGTGTATGCGTGTTGACCTTTTATTATGCGAAGTCAGTCATAAATCTGCATTTTAAAATTCCCAACCTAAGAAAATATTGCCGCTCAGAAACAGGAGGATTAGTCTGCTACGATACTTCATTGATGGAATATACGCCCGGCAAGTGGATGACCCGGGTTCGTATTCCCGGTCATAGCAGATTTTTTCTCCTGTTTCTTCATTTCCCTACACAGTAATTGATCGCAAACTTTTATGTTTTTAATTTTCCTTGTTTCTTTTTATTCAAATATATGTCCTTTCTTTTTTATATAGCAAACAATGCAACCGTTTATGTAAATTATCAATGAAGGAAAGATAACCATGTAATATGTTTAAAAAAATAACGTATGTCCCTATTCTCACTTAATTTTAAATTTATGCGTGAGCCTATTTGCGTTAATAAGCATTATATATGTATATTCACCTTCCATGTCCTCATTCTGTTTCCCCAGAATCTGATTCCATCTCTTGATATGTTAACAAATCTTCATCCTCTTCAAAAATATTCTTCATGAGTCTGAGATTATGATAAACTGTTGCCAATTCTCAGTATAATGGTTCCACTTACAAAGAGATAAGATTCCAGCATTCAAACGATGAAAGGAATATTCAACTGCTTTGATTAAATCGTTAGAAACGCTTCCCATACGCAGTCAACAGAATAATTATCCGTAAATATTTATGTTGCTACGCATCATTAATTTCGATGCTTAAACAAAAGTGCGAAGCGAATAACGCTATTTTTTCACCTATC
The DNA here is from genome assembly GCA_036926305.1 of Uropetala carovei. NCBI lineage: Eukaryota > Metazoa > Arthropoda > Insecta > Odonata > Petaluridae > Uropetala > Uropetala carovei. The sequence continues at coordinate 1,671,222 of JAXCHB010000167.1, forward strand.
TACAACAATAAAAGACAGTGTCACAATGTCACTTTGTCATGTAATGCTTTTTGAAGCTTAATATCTCGCAAACGATTGAACCGAATTTAATGAAATTTTCAGGATAGAATTACGATATAACAACAAAAAGTTTTAATTTATCGAACTCGAGATCAAAGACCCAGGTTCGACTCTAGAAGATAATTTCCATTTCCCATGAGGTAACACGTAAAAATGAACATTTCGACGTGCAGACTTTAATTCTTTTTTAGATTAAATTAGAAAGAATTGACCTACAATCTTCGGATATAAACCATTTTGAAGAAAACATGATAAAGTTTATTATTCTGTTCATCTTTTTCCGCCTACAGTTCGAAATTTCTTAATGTAAACGTTTAATTCACACTGTTTGAAGAAATCTTGCCATTTTAAGGAGATGTAGCCTTGCCTACCAATTCAATTGTTAGACCTCTATATCATAGTGTTAATTCAATCCTTATGGGTATAAACGTGCTTTGAATGCTTTTAATACGATAGAGAGAGCGGGGGAGAGAGAGGTAGAGGGGGGAGCGAGAGGGAGGGGGAGAGAGGGAAGTAGGGGGGAGAGGAAAAGGGGAAAGTGGGAGAGAGGGGGAGAAATGAGGAGGGGGAGGGGGGAGGGGGGAGGGAGAGAGAGGATGTGAGAGGGAGAGAGTGGGTGTGAGAGGGGGGGAGAGGGAGGGAAAGAGAGGCAGCTATTTTAAGTTTAACTAAAGATAGCCCGTCAACAACAGAATATTCACTAGAAATGTTGTATATGGCCAAATATTTCATATGTAAAAGTATGATATTAATTATTTTAAATCAAAATAATAATAATCTATCTATCTATTATTCTTCCGTTGATATTTCAACGGGCATTACACTAATTTGAAGGTATAATTGATAGTAATTGAATTGGAGGCAACAATGACGATCGCTTTGGCAACGCCCGGAAAGAATACGAAATATCCGTAAAAATTTGAAAACAAATGTATTTCTGAAAACTTCAACCGTGTAACATGTGAACATCGCAAGAATAAGATAGTATAGAGTTTTAGTCGTCGAATAAAGTAAAAACGAAGAAAATCGGTCAATATTTACGTGTTTTAATGAATGAAGGAAAAAAGCCTTGCACTCTGAAAAATCGAAAATCTCGTGTAAACTTACGGGAACATATAATTGTCTCCTGGATTATGAAAAATTAGAATAGTTTTCTAGGGACCTCCTAGCTTGTGGAAACAAAACGCAGTTTACCGCATATCTCTACGACGAACGGCTCTTGAGATAGAGAGGGGGACGGACGGACACTTCCAAAATTGTATATAGGATGTTTTGGCGAATTTGATAATAGGAGGTCCTTTTAAAGAAGTTTTAAGTAACACAGTGTCCAATATGTCTCGAATCTATTTTTTTAAACCACACCTTATAAATTGACTTATTATGAAACCGTATTTAAATTCAGTATGGTTTTATCTGCTTGCCTTTTAATTGAAACGCAAAGTTCGATAACTCCTTAAACTAGTAGTCGCAATTATGCGCGCATCCTAATTAGCGCGGCGTGACCAATCTCCTCGTTCGCCTCAAACGGCATCCATCCGAAAATGCGTCATCTGGGCGTCGTCCTGAGCGATCGAGAAGCGGTGAGAACCAACGAACAATACTCTCTCCTCTTAACAATCGTGCATGCATCCGTCCTCGTGCCGTTTCGCGGGCTTTTTTCCCTACGCATTGCCATTGTCGAGGGAATTATTCGAATCCGCGGAGCGAAAATAATCCTCCTGGTCCCTCAGGGTCTTTCCGCACCACCGAGTCCCTTTCTCACCCTTGGGCATCTTGAGGATTCAAGGCTCCTTTGGATCTTCGCTAGAACGGACGGAGCGTAGTCGAGGAACCTGTCCGACGTGGTCTCCAGAGAGAAGGGCCTCACTGTTGAGAGGCGTTCATTTAAGAGGGCGCCTAACACTCTACACCAGGAATTTCTTTTTCGATGCGGCGAGCACCAAGTCGTATCATAGAATAACAAAAGAGCACGGCTGCAGTTTCGTAATGATAAAATGAAACCAACGTTCAACTTATTCTTAACATTATTGAATACGCGTAGAAAAAAGCATAAGGGCAACTTAAACAATTATTTCTGACTAAAGTTATTTTAAGCATCGCAGAAGAGCAAAGTCGACCAATCAAAGAGCGCCATCGGTCTTCCAAAGAGCACAGCGATGCTAGCGAGCACCAGGTTGGGAACCCCTGCTCTAGACTGACTTCCAGGCCTCCCTCTCACCGACCTGGGTGGTCTTATTTAATCAATGGGCGCCACGGCTTGCTTCTAACTAAGGCACGCCCCCAACTCATCCCACGCGAGACACGCGCGCGAGCCTTTTCGTTCGTCGCGAATGACGTCCGGCTCGTTCCAGTCGTTCCATCGCGCGTGGTTCCGTTCTGTTTATAAACAAACGTGCCGAGGAGATGTGGCAACGAGGCGACACAATTCCGGCTCACAGTTAGGCTATTTGCACACTTGACGATATTATCGCTGCTGCCCGCCACAGCGACAATTGTCGCTGTCGCATGTGGTTTGCACACGCAACGACATTATCGCTGTCGCGGGATAACTGGCGATATTTCCGTAAACCCGGCGATACTGCCAGTTGTGATTCAGATTTCAATTTAATATAAATAAAAATGTATTTCTATTCAATTTACCTATCTTATTTTGTTCCTTCCGGTTCAAACTTTCAAACTCCTCGAAAAACATGAACACTTATTTCCACGCCGTTTGCTTCTTTATTTTATCTTTGTAGTCATCTGCCGTCTTGTCCCACAAGGTGGGCCTGCTCTCCACTAGTTCAATAAGTGTTGTTATGTCATACTTAAATTTTTCGGCACTCATTTTTAACACAATAAACACGCGCTGTTTAAAACGTTGTAAAGTTCACGTGTTCCAAACTCAGACTGAAATGTGGCACGTCGGTGCTAGAGGGAAGCGACATGTCAGTGCGTGTGCAAGTGCGCCATTTGGTTACACTGTTTTTCTGAGAACGCGATATCGCCTGTCGCGCCGATTGTTAGAACCGGGCGACAGACAAGACGACACTTTTATCGTGACGCGTGTCGCCGCGATACTTTTGTCGTGTCGCCCTACGTGTGCAAGTCACTCGTTTAAACACACGTATTCACAAGTCGAGCGATATCGCTGTCGTCGACGACAGCGATAACATCGTCACGTGTGCAAATGGCCTTAGGGTAAAATAGCGACCGCGATCCGAAGAACGCGACGAGTGATTTGTCTCCGGAGCAATTAAAGCGCGTGGTCTACCTGCAGATGTCGAGACGATGAACTTGCAGGTATACATTTGCAGAAGTTTGTAGTGCTCTATAGCTCTATAGCTGTCTGTTCGCTAGGGCAGCGGTTTCCAAACTTTACAAAGACGCGCCCCTCCTTCAAATGTTCTTGCGCCCCCTTATATGTGATATACGTAGCAAATGATACGCACTAGCCACTTGAGAGCTAGAATTCGGTGACTGCACCTTGTAGGTCTCACGACTGTGACAGTAAATAAAATTTGAAGTCTTTTTGCGCCCCACAGTTCGGAAACCACTGCGCTAGGGGACACGAAATTTTTTTATCCCGTCGTATTTTTTTAGTGACAAAATCTCATGGAGACATGCTATCATTTGAAATCATGGCGTCATCCGTAATATAGAATCTAGATTTTTCCAAGAACGCGTTCACCATGTTATTATAACTAAATGGAAATCCACGCGGTTAAACGTAATTATTAATTAGAGCTTAATTCTTAATTCAGGCTGGACGCATGAGCCTTATCTCCCATGGTTATAGTCTAAGGCAGGGGGTGCACAATCTGCTGCCCACTACTCAATTATATGCGGCATACCGCCAATGTTTCATAGTTAAAAAAAATCATTTTCTTTATTTACCTACTAAATATTATTTTATACCAGTGTAATGCCCTTTGAAATATCAACGGGAGTAAAGATTAGATCTTTAAAGCTATTTATGGAGATCAAATTAGCATCAGAAACATAAATTGTATTGAAAGTCATTTCCCCCTCCTTCATTCCCCCTCTTCCCCTCTCTTCTTTCCCTCTCCCTTCCTCCACCTCCCTCTCCTTCCCTCTCCCACACTCCCTCCCTCCCTCCCCCTCCCTTTGTCCCTTAAAAGCAATCAAAGCACGGTTGCGCCCACAAGGATTGAAATAACAATATGATATCGAGGTCTAACAATGGAATTGGTAAACAAGGCAACATCCCATTAAAATGGCTAGATTTTCTCAAACTGGGTGAATTATACGTTTCAATCGAGCGATTTCTAAATGTAGGTGGAAAAATACGAACAGAATAAGAACCTTTATAACGTTTTCTTCAAAATGGTTCACATCCGAAGTTCGTAGATCAATTCTTTCTCGTTTTAATCTAAAAAAATCTAATGTGGCCAACACGTCTTTTTGCATATTTGGGGTATAGATATTAAAATTATTATGAATAGCATTATGAGGCAAAATTATCATTTCGTATCATAAAAGAATACAGTCGTCCTTATTGCCGTAAATTACGTATATTTTGAATGTGTTTACGGAATTCACCGGTACATGGTGGTGACCCTGTATACTGGAAATTACGAAAAAGCAACATGATTTTAAATATTGAAATGTTAGCTTTAGAAACCTAATTTTAACTTGATTTTCACTCATATGGCGCTTACAAACCTCTCGGGAACTTCTGATTTAACTTTTGTCAGTCTACTGAAGCATTGGCAATTTCCAATGCGGGCCATCGAAGGATTCATTGCAACCAATGGCAAATGTAGCCCACCATGCAGAAAACGTTCCCCACCTCTGGTCTAGGGCTTTTTTAAGAGCAAGAGTCCTTGTATTTTGTTTTCCTTTGGTGTTTATTATTATTGCTTTAAGAAGAAACGGGGAACACGAACGTGGAGAACAACTGAAATGAAAAATAACAGCATTTTGTTAAAAAAGGTTGCAGCAAAAGATTTCGCCTTAGCTTTGAATCACTTTAAATTTCTGATCGTATGTAATTAATTGCTACAAAAAGGGCGATGTGTCGTTTCCCAAATATTCTGGGAAGAAAACAAATGCGTTTTAACGCCACCGACTGGTTTCGAATTTCGTACTCCAGTTTACGTTAACGACCGTTCGCGGATGCAGGGCAGACAAAAAAAGGCGAAAGGGACTGCTCTCGAGGGTCTGCGTCCGAGGTTTAAGATTCAATATGCGGTTAGGTCTGCTACCGTGACTTGTCACGCGGATGCAAATTCGAGGATCGAAAGAAGGGAATGGCCCAGAAGTGGTGTGATCTTTGGCAAGGGGCTCTTGACCCAAAGAGATGGACTTATAGAGAATGTGCTGAGGGTGGGAGGAAGGGATGAGGGGAAGACGTGTCGTCCGAATCAATTTTTAATAAAAAAACGTTTTATTTCGGATCGATTTGATTGGTCGAGAGGAGCGAGGACAATCGTCGGAGCGTGGATTGCGTGTCGGTCCTTGTAAGACGCGTCTCGCCCCTGGCACAATCTCTATCACTCTCTTATGCCCTGCGGAAGCCATTTGAAACGTGCCATTGATCGTTTTTCGGAAAAAATATTTTTTGGTAAGATGTGGAAGGTAGATTGAAAGACAAGGTCAGAGACATGGATTTTATATCGTCGCAGATGAACGCACGAGGATTCTTATCGCTATATTATAATATCGGAGAGCCGCTTACCGCTATATTATAACATCGATTATTCGAACGTGATTCGGTCCTATACCACATCGATATTAATCGACAAAAATATCGAAACTCGAATTCCATCCATCAGTAGTTCAATTGTTATTTTGAATTACATGCTACAAACTAGTCCATGCTGTATTAATGTATGCTTTATATGTGAAAGCGCGTTATTTGAAAATACGATGCGATGATGTATCTAGGTGGTTCGATTATCCGAACAGATCAATAATCCGTTCCCAATTGGTTCACGCTGATTGAATGCTATGTTTCGCAACGGTCTACAGCAGTGGTTCTCAAACTTTTTAGCACAACGCCTCCCAGAAAGATGTAAAAATGTTCTTCGCCTCCCTTTATTTCTGAAATAAAATCTTAATAGTAGTTTTAATTAAAAGAAAAGCGTTGATGTTAAGAAAATTGGTAATAATTAAGTAGAACTATTTACCGTCAATTTTATAGCTAAGGTACTTAACTAACGAGAAGATGACGCTGTTTAGCATTGCACATTTTATCGAAACTTATCACGAATTTAAGACATGCTCACCTTCCTTTAAATTAGCTTCAAGTGACAGACTGCCTAGAAACAAACCCGTAACTCAAGTTAGCAAGTACCTACCTCTATTGGCTGTGAGGCACTATATCCTCCTTTCACGAACAGTTTTATAAATCTGGATTAAATAATTTTTGAGGCCAAAGTTACAAATATTTCGCGCCTCCCCATCATTGCCTCCCTTGCGAATCTCTGATCTACAGTGTCGAATCAATCAACGGATTCGGTCCCCATCTTGTGGAATTGTTTGAGTTTTAATTTCTCATACTTTCTAAAAACCTTGAGTTCATATTGACCTTGAGTTTCTTTCCCCATTGAATACCTCACAATCTGACGGATATCCAAGGAAAGGGAATCATTAGGACTGTATCACTGGTGCATCCAGGTTCCTTTAAAAATTTCACAATCGCCGCAGTATAATTAATTCGATGGCATACCGCATTTTTAATGTGATTTATGCACATCAGGGGAAATTACTTTAATGTAATTAAGGAGTTAGATCGCGTTTTCTCAGAAGAAATCCGATACTCAAATTATAACGGTTTGCTCCGGTCTTCTTTTCCTTAGGCAACAAATTTTTCGTGGAAATATCATTTCGCAGATTTAAGTAGTAGTAATTAGGTTTTTAGGTGCGTCGACAGCTAAGGTCATCTTGCACCGTCAAATTCTGTTAGAGAAAATCAACATACATCACAACATCCATGCCCGAAGCGGGATTCGAACCCGCGACCTTTGGGTTAGAAGGCAGGCGCACTGCCTACCAGTATATCCCGGCCGGCCGCAGATTTAATTTTTTCGCGGTAATTGGAGCCCTCTTTCGGGAAAAATACTAACTTTCCGAAAAATTCTGGTGAATGTAATTGTTCCAAGGCCAGCTATCACAAAGGAAAGTATCTACACACAATGCACACGGGTTGGGCGCTGGGGAGACATTCTTAGTGACAACATGTCATGGCTCAGTATGGGAGTTTAAGGATATCTTCTATTCGTTTTCAATCCCATTTCTTTCCGAATGGGCGTTAAGTAAAACGACTTCTTTTCCTAAATTGATAGCTCAGGAAAAAACAATTTCCACTGATCCGTTTTCAGTCACTCAAAATCACGCGCGGACGCAGAAATGTAACGGTGACATCGGAAATGGACGATCGTCAAAAGGAATTTTCCTGCTTTTAAGTTGCAAATATAATAGCTATAATCTCGCAAAATTTATTCTCTGGAATATTTAATTATATCCGTTACTAGAAAAGCCGCTCGTTTCGGGATTGTGGTTCGGAATCCTCCCACGCTGCATGAATGCGTACATAACACGCGAAGGCGCATACACGCGTGCCTTGACATATAAGCCAGTCTCTCTAATTTCCATCTTTTCTTCCTCATACCCAACACCCCAACTCCTTCTAACTCCCTTTCATATTCTCTCCCATTTTCAGTATTTCGCAACGCAGATGACAGCCTTTCGTGCACGAGAATAACGGCTTTATCCGCCTCTAGGCATCGGCGGCCATCGCGTAATGGCGTCCGCTAATATCATGGCGATTTTCGCGTCTAGAGGGTGGTTTCCGGGTTTGAGCGTCATTTCGTGGAAGGTTCGCGTTTTTTACTTTCACCCTACGTAGTAATGGAAATACACGTTTTGAGGTCCCTAGAACACGCTTAGAATATTTTCGGAATGATGTCTGTGTGTGTGCGCGCGCGTATATGTGTGTATGTGATTGTGGGCGCTCTAACTCAAAAAGTACTTGCCCTATCATTACCAAACTTCAAATATAAAACTTTAGCACGAGCATAAAGAACTGATTAGTTTTCGGACAATAACAGTTAACCGAAAGTCGAGGTTTATTCGAAACCCGATTCGGTTTTTGCGATATTTCTTCGTTAAAACATCATTATTGTATTTACAATTCTATACAAAAGTTATAGAGAATGTAATTTCCTACAACGTTCATTTGAAACAATTTTCTACTGTAGTTATTGTTTAGGAGATTTATAAATAAACGGTTTTTCGGTTTCCGTCAAATATTTCCTTAAAAAAGTCGTCATTGGTCATCTCCGTGAGGACCAAATTTGTAGAGAATAATATTTCTTCCAGGTTTTGTTTGAAAGAAATTTTCGTGGAACCATCCATTTCGGATATGTTTTGCTTTTTCTTAATACCAGTATACAGCGCCAGCACCACGTAGCTGTGAATTCTGTAAACATATTCAAAATATACGTAATTTACGGCAATAAGGACGACTATATTCTTTTACGTTACGAAAAAATAAATTTACCTAATAATGTTACTCATAATAATTTAAATATCTATACCCCAAATATGGAGAAAGTCATGTGTTGGCCACATCAGACTTTTTTTTAATATCTCGCCGAGGCCGGAGCGAAAGGTTAAAGCTTAGCTGCGTACACACTTGTTACGTTGCAGCGTATCGTACCGCCGTGTCGTGACAGTGTGGACGGGACCCGTTACCACGTAACGTATCAAAAGTTGGTCACGCGGATACGCAAGGGGCTGGTTCGGTGCGATGTCCGTATGTGGCCGTCGCTTCAAGGAGATGACGGCTTGAACAAGCGTGGACGTCCACCGTGTCACGTACGCCACCGCGGAACCTTAACCTTTTAGGTGGTTCCTCCATAAAGTAAATTATCCAAGAAAATTCTGAAAATCACGTTAAGCATTCCTGAACGCTCGGTTTATGCATTGCATTAAAAAAAAACCTGATCTAACCGAGCCAAATTTTCTGTAAATCGTCCTTAAAAATGACATATTTAACATGGCCCCTTATGAGTAGATCCTCACCGACAAGTATAAAAATATTTATTTGAGGGTGAAGGGAACCCAACGCCGCCTTTAAAAGTACCTCATTGAAATAATCAGTGCTATTTAATTTGTTTTATGGAAAAATACACGCTTCTACCCGAAGTCGTTTTTGAGATATCATTGCCTGAAATTCAGTTTATTTGTAATGTACGAAGCTGCTGCTAGCTGCAAAGACATGTTTCTCATTTGGACTCCCGCAGCAAACTGGTGTAACGCTTGGAGGATGCGGTAACGCCGTGAGGCAACGGGATGCAAGTTTAGCTCGTGGCACCGTAGCGTATCAGTCACTTGCAACGCTACGGCGATATGATATTCTGCAACGAAACAAGTGTGTACCCTGCTTAAGAGTCCGCTAAATTACTTATCGCTTCGTATTTTCGTCACCATTCTAACAATTCTCCAATCGTTCGCGGTTGGGCAACCAACTGCCATAAATAATCAGGGTCCAAGTTTCCACAAATAATTGCCAGCAACTCTTGGTCGTGTATGGGGTTTACCAGCCGGCAGGGCCGGATTAAGAGACCCATGGGCCCCACGCACGGCATGTTTAAGGCCCCACCAAAATCGTAAAAAATTTTAAAAGTAACAGATTATTGCAAGGTTTGTGATCTGTGCGGCAACGCTCGGAAAGGGTTTCTGCAAGACGGGATAAGGTAAGCCAATGTGGGCCCCTTGTCCTCTGGGCCCCACTCGCGTGTTTTGCATACCGCCTAATCCTGCTCTGCAATCAAGCAAGCTAGAGTAAATCCAATTCTTAGCGTTGTATTCTTTGGCAACGGCCTTGGTAGACGAATGGTATCTGCCGACGGTTACTAAGGTCGTGGGTTCGAATCCCGCCTAGGACATGGATGTCTGTGTTCATCAGGTTTTTATGTAAGAATTGACATTAATGTCTAAATATCGACCTAATAAAGACGGCGTATTATTTTTTTAAAAAAACACGATGAAAACACTGGTTCTCATCCGATCACCGTAGTTAAGCCTCGTAGGGCCCGGTTAGTACTTTGATGCGTAACCTCCTGGGAACACCGGGTTCCGTTGTCATTTCAGTAAAAATTTCGCATCATTTTGTAGATTCTGTTGGAACTACTGCTATTTTTTCAATTAAAATCACGTGAAATATTTTCGTTTTATCTCCTCGAGTGCATTTTGTCGAACTGGATCCGAAAAGAGTTTTAAGAGACCCGCGTGTATTCAATTTAAAAAATCGATCTATATTTAATACTGGCAATTTTATATTCTTTTACATAATAATTATGACTATCAAACCTTAATCTACATCTACATCTACATGATACCCTGCAAATCACCAGACTGGTGGGTGGCAGGGGGTGCAGCGCACCAAAACCTACCTAATAACGTCTCTCGTGGGAATCACTCTCCTGTTGTGATCGCGTATGGTCCTTGGGAAAAACGAGCTCCGATATCGCTCGGTCCTACGGTCGATCTCACGTATTTTATTCTCGTGATCGTGCCTGCCCATGTGCGTAGGTGCCTCTAATATTCCTGAGACCTCCTCTAAGAGAACATCCGACCTAAATTATAGTATAAAGCCAGCAAAACTGAAAGAGCACCTTACGTCTGTCCATCCCGAAAATGCATCTTAAGGATGCGGGTTTTTTTTGTGTGAAAAAGGCTCAATTCGAAAAAGTGGGGACACTTCCAAGACTTGGATTTGTCATTTCACAAAAGCCTTTTCTTGAAGCATCCTATAAAGTTGCTTACCGGATTGCCAAACAAAAAAAGCCCCACACTATTGGAGAGACTTTAGTAAAGCCATGTGCATTGGAAATGGTCGAACTGGTTTGTGGACTGGAACAGAGGAAAAAAACTGGAAGCGGTTCCCTTGTCAAATGATGTGATACATTCAAGAATAGTTGATATTTCTTTTAACATTTTGAAGCAGGTCATCGAGGAATTGGCAGCCTCGCCATTCCCCTTCAGTATGCAACTGGATGAAACTACAGACATCTCTCAATGTAGCCAGCTCCTTGTTTTTGTTCGCTATGTGCATGCTGACGCCATCAAAGAAGAATTCTTATTTTGTGAGTCCCTTTTGGAAAAAGGCCGTCGACGTTTTGAAAATGGTAAAAAGTTTTTTTTACTAATGAAACTTTGACTGGAAAGAAAAGCTTCATTCTCTTTGCACAGATGGAGCTCCTGCGATGCTTGGTAATACATCTGGTTTTGCTACTTTAGTGAAAAAGGAATCTCCTCAGGTCGTTGTCACTCATTGCGTTTCACACAGACATGTACTGGCAACGAAGACCCTTGCAACAACCCTGAAAGAAGTTTTGTCAACAGCCGTAAAAGTTACCAATTTTGTCAGAAGCAGGTCTCTGAATCATTGCATTTTTAAAAGATTTTGTCAAGAAATGGGAGCAGAATATGAAGTGCTTCTCTATCACACAGAAGTTCGCTGGCTTTCAAGACAAGTCTTGAAGCGCTCGTTTGAACTAAGGGCAGAAGTTTCACTTTTTCTGAAAGAAAAAGAAAACCCACTCCAGGAAAATTTTGAAACAAAGGATTTTATCCATGGGTTGGCTTACCTGGCAGATATTTTTCACCATATGAATGAGATAAATCTTTCCATTCAAGGTCCTGAAGTCACCATTATGGATGCAACTGAAATATTACAAGCTTTCTTGGCTAAGCTACCGATATGGAAGAAGAGAGTAGAGGCCAGCATCCTTGCAAACTTTCAACTGCTGGAGGAAGTGCTTTACCAAGATGGAGTTAAGATACAAAATTCTCTGTCAATTTCTCTGAAAAGAGAAATCTGCGAACACTTGGAAACACTTCAGAACTCTTTCAAAAGCTATTTCTATCTTGATGGCATTAAAATTGAACCATAGATCCGCAATCCTTTTCTTTCTGATATAAACTGTATCGTAGATGTTGACCTAGCCAAACATGAACTCATTGACCTTAGGACAAAAAACTTATTACAATTGGAGTTTAACTCAAAAAGCCTTCGAGAATTCTGGTGTTCCTTGAGAGAAGCCTATCCTCGCCTTGTAAAGCGAGCTATGGACGCTTTAATTCCATTTGCAACAATATATCTTTGCGAATCGGGATTTTCAACACTTGTAACCATCAAAACAAAAAATCGAAATTGATTGGATGTCCAACATGACATGCGTGTTGCCTTGTCAAATACCACCCCACAGTTTAATGTTCTTATTTAAGATAAACAACAGCAGCCTTCACACTGACATGTCTTTAAAAAATAAAATTTAACTTTAACCATCAAAACAAAAAATCGAAATTGATTGGATGTCCAACATGACATGCGTGTTGCCTTGTCAAATACCACCCCACAGTTTAATGTTCTTATTTAAGATAAACAACAGCAGCCTTCACACTGACATGTCTTTAAAAAATAAAATTTAACTTTAACCATCAAAACAAAAAATCGAAATTGATTGGATGTCCAACATGACATGCGTGTTGCCTTGTCAAATACCACCCCACAGTTTAATGTTCTTATTTAAGATAAACAACAGCAGCCTTCACACTGACATGTCTTTAAAAAATAAAATTTAACTTTAACTTTCCTATATTTTAAATGTATTTTTTTGTTATTTAATGCGTTAAGAAAGAAGCACATATATTACTATATCATAAATTTGTTTAAAAAAATATTTTGATAACTGTATTTCAATATAATTGGTTTCTTTTGTAATCCTATGTATTTTATTTTATGCATTTAAAACATTATTCTGAGAAGGGATCCGTGACCTTCACCAGACTACCAAAGGGGTCCATGGCACAAAAAAGTTAAGAACCCCTGCTCTAGAGTCCTGCGGTGATGCCCCTCGAATGTGAAGGAAATCGCATACTTTTCTCTAATCCGGCCCGTAGTGGAATACTGTTGCGCCGTCTGGGACCCTTTCGAGGAGGGCCTAACTAGAGAGCTCGAAATGGTTCAGCGTAGAGCGGATAGATTCGTAAAAGGAGAATATCGGTATGATGCGAGTGTATCAGAAATATTGAGGGATCTGAAATGGCAGACGTTGAAGAATAGAAGAATTGGGTACAAAAGGAAACTATTTGAAAATTTCGAAAGCTCCGAATTCGTTGAAGACTTACGCGGCATAGTCGTCCCCATCGGTGTTGGAGAACGTATTGTTAGATCAGAGTGCTGGAGAATATATGTCGAAACAATTTACGATGCAGTGCATTAGCCAACAAATTCTCTTCAAGGCAACTGTAGGCACGATTTATATCTTTATATGAAATTGATAATGATTTAAAATTTTTAAGTTGTGCTTTATATTGTATAATACGGCTGAAGATGAAACGATAAATTCCTGTAAAAATGATGCGTGTATGTATAAAATCAATGTGGATGAACGCGAGTCAATCGAAGAGGTTCCCAGTTTGAAACGCCACCTGCCTGCGATAAAAGGTGTAGAAATTACACAGAAAGGAATAGTTGGAATTTATTCATGAATATGGTGTTTTAAGTTCCTTTTTCAATGTGAACAAGTGGAGAGCGTTCTTTTAGTAAACTGAAATTGACCAAAAATCAGTTAGGGTCGTCAATGAATCAAGAGAGACTTTCTGGTCTAGCCATCTTATCTGTTGAATATGACACTGCTAAAAATATACATTCCAATGACATAATCAATATTTTTGCTGCAAATAAAGCCCAAAAAATAAATTGTGAAGAAACGATTATTTATATTAGTTAAATACCCCTTTTAAAATAGGCACTTATCGTTTTATTAGATTATCTTGGTGCGACAAAAAATCCTGTGCCCAGGGCGCCAAAAGTGGTCACTACATATATGTATACATCGTGATATTCGGTGCGTGTGCACGGCACACCTAGCATAGCCAGAATATACGCCCCTGACAGATACCTATATATGAAACGCTCTGAAAGAAACAACCTTGCGGTTTTTTGTGCGATCCAAATCGCCGGAACGCATTCTTTCTTATGACATGATTCTTTTATAACGTTTTAATATAATTGAAGTCGTAATTTACCGGGAAATTTCCACTTTAGGTTCACTGCTTGTTAAATCAAGAAATTACCTGCACGTGTCCTTAACGAATATAAAATGGCCAGCATAATCGGCCGACTGACTGACGCGAGGCGTAATAACCCTATTTCTCAGAGTAATCCGGCGAGCGTGATCATCCTACATATTATGTGGGACTTGCACACGCCATCTTACGAACTATCGAACTGTCCTCATCCACTTGCCGAGCGGAAAAAATTGCGCAAACCGACAGACTTCTGAACATTTGTGTTTTTTTGCACACTCGGAAAAAAAGATTCGCTTGCGCTACATTAATTTATGGTCGTAGCGACCCACTTTAAATTGTATTTTTATTTTGTTTTTTCTCGGGACGACAGGCTTTATTTCTAACAATGGATGGTGACTTCCTAGGATATATCAATAACATTTCGATTCTAACAATGGACTCACGTGAGGTATTGTTCGGCTGTGTTATTTGTCACCGTCTTGCAGTTGGAAGTAAAACGCATAAATGGTATGACACCGACTTAATTTAGGCGTTCTCGGAATGAAACGTAGCGAAGAGAGCTTACCTGCTATTCGTCCGGATGTTTGATTTTTAATTCACCTGGTTACGATTGCATTTTCCAAACTTACGATCTCCAGCGATAGAAACGTTCAGATCGCGACGAAGAGATATCTGCCGACGGAGTCCCGCTTCAAAAGAGCCTCCGAAGTGGGCCGGACATGAGAAGCGCCGCGCGAAAACTGTTAGTCGTCCCAGCGTCATCCTTTTGTTTATCGATTTGGGTCGAATGTGAAGGGAGATGAAAGGGGAAGGAGAAGGGGGGGGGGGGGGGAGGGAGGGAGGGAGGGAGGGAAGGAAGAGTGAGAGAGAGAGAGAGAGTCAGAAAACGCACTCGTTAACCGTTATACCTATCCCTCCATCTTCATAAACTTTTCGACGCGAAACGATCGTTGCGCGTTTTGTCACGTCACGGATGCAATTACAGTTCGATTCGGAAACAAAGGAACGTCGTAACTTGAAGTAAAGTATTCGTCGGCCGCCTTTGAATGTCTCGCGAAGATAAAACGGTATCCGTTTTTGTGCTGAAGATTCTATCTAATTAAATTTAACTTTATTGGCGAAGGCGGCTAATTTCGCTGCTTTGTTATTTGAGTCATTCGAATTGTGGCTATCATTAATGGACGTTTATTAATTACTACCCTTTAGGTCGATCTTGATTAGCTGAAGTATTAGATGAATTAAGAACGATTTATTTGTTCAATAGCAACATGTGAATCTTATAAATACTTTATATATTATGGTTAGGGCACTAATTTTATTAACCTATTTATTCGTTTCTTTTAACGTAGAAACGAATAAAACGATTGCTCAATGGGTAATTATAAGTAATTAAAAATTCTTTTAATACGTTCTTCTGACAATTAATTCCTTATATAACAATCATTGTACATATTTTCAGTTGATTGATCATTCCAGCTTTTGTTTTTACTTTCTCCATACGTAGTCATGGGAAAGTATAGTGTTCAGGAAAAAATCGACTTCGAGATTTCAACGGAAATACACGTTTTGAGGTCCCTAGAACACGTTTAGACTATTTTCGGAATGATGTCTCTGTGATTGTGTGCGTTTGTGTGTGTATGTGATTGTGGGCGCTCTAACTCAAAAAGTACTTGCCATATCGTTACCAAACTTCATATATAACACTTTGGTATGAGCCTAAAAAACTGATTAGTTTTTGGACAATAACGGTTAAACGGAAGTCGAGGTTTATTCGAAACCAGATTCGGTTTTTGCGATATTTCTCCGTTAAAACATCGTTATTGTATAAAAAATTCTATACAATATTATAGATAATTTAATTTCCTACAACTTCTAATTGAAACAATTTTCCATAGCAGTTATTGTTTAGGAATTAATTATAAATAATCGGCTTTTTCGGTTTCCGTCAATTATTTCCTTAAAAACATCGTTATTGGTCATATTTGTGAGGACCAAAGTTGTAGAGAATAATATTTCTTCCAAGTTTTGTTTGAAACAAATTTTCGTATAACCATCCATTTCGGAGATATTTTGTTTTTTACTTTCTTCATACGTAGTAATGGGAAAGTATTGTGTTCACTAAAAAATCGACTTCGAGATTTCAACGGAAATACACGTTTTGAGGTCCCTAGAACGCGTTTAGACTATTTTCGGAATGATGTCTTCGTGTTTGTTTGTGTAATTGTGGGCGCTGTAACTCAAAAAGTACGTGCCATATCGTTACCAAACGTCATATATATCACTGTAACATGAACACAAAGAATTGATTAGTTTTTGGACAATAACGGGTAATCGGAAGTCGAGGTTTATTCGAAACCCGATTCGGTTTTTGCGATATTTCTCCGTTATTCTTAGCCGCTGGCCATAACTGGAGTAAACACTTCCGCCACGTCCCATTCTCATTTATCCAGTATGAAAGGTAACTTTTACAAACGATCCTTGAAGTATAGTTGATTGCGAATGTCGTTTTAATTATAGGAAACAAGGAAAATATCATCAGTTAAATGCAAATTACTACGTGAAAGTAGGGATCATTACACCACCTCGTGTTTGGGTTATCCGGGAGCCATTATCAGATTTCTTCTGAATTTTGCCCGTGATGAGCTTCCTTCCCCTTGTATTTTCATAACCGCCGTATCTTTCGATCCTTTAGTGTCATTTTCACGTTAGCGGATTATAATACGGGAAACAGATCTACGAGATAATTTCAATGAGTTGGTTTTAGAGTCGCTAATGCCGGTTGGAGCAAAGGTCTTTGACCCGGAAATATTTTTTAATCCGACATTCGCAGTTAAGGTGTTTAAGAGATTTGCGCGCCAGTGCAAGACGAACGAAATCTTATGCAATTACGGCGTGAAACTTACTTTTGTCATTTTTTTTGGAAGCTTTCCAAGAACAGTTGAAAGTGACGATCTGCTTCTTCCTCCTGTTATTCGCCATGATGCTAATTTTACGATGCCGTTTTAGTAATTCACTATTCCAAAAAAACAAAGAACTCGCAGTTTTTCAAGCTAGTGCGTTTAAGTCGTTGATATGCGGTCTCTTGTCATGCAGCGTTTGCCTGTTTTACATTTTAAATAAGTTTTTATAAGAAAAAACCGACGAGTTATTATTAATTTGAAAAACTAACTTGCAATTTTCACTTGCAATGACTAATTCTTTCCCTGATTAACTTTTGCTTTGTCGCTAACTTGACGTCAAAATATTGCTTAACATTTTGATGTCAGTCTCTGAATGTGATGCTCGTCGTATTCTCTGTTCTGTTTTACGGACTCGTCGTTCCACTATATTTTGTGTTGAATGGCGTTGCCGCGTAGAAAAGTGATTTTTAGACGCCATCTATTTTAAAATTATGCTACATAAAGTATGTTTAGTATATTAGTTCCAAACGTAGATGTAATTAATACAAAAATGCCGTCATTTATTGGAGCAGTGCTCTCGTTATGAATTTGTTTATATCAATAATGCTTCGTCAACTATGGTTCAAATAAATAATAATTTTAGACGTCGCATAATGAGAGCATTAAAAACCACACGTAACAAAATATAAATAGTCCCCTTTTAAAATCATTACATGCGGAAGACAAAAGAAATGCTAAATAGGTTGTTAATACGTTATGCTTTATTGATTTTACACTCCTATTAAGATGAAATATAAAAAACATATTTGTTTTCCTTCATTAGAGAACAGAAGTTGAGATATAGATAATAGCACATGGACTGTGGTAGTAGGTACATAGTTTGTCGAAATTACGTTGCTACGGTTCTTATTCTATGATGGACAACAATTGGAAAACAATATTTTCTACTCCCATGGCCTTATATGATCTTTGAGGTATGTTTTTCTTAATTTATCCCGATAGAGGAAAACATTTGCCACAAAAAAGTCCGCGAGGGCACATAATGATGACTAACAGTTTCGGAGATAAAAAAATAAATAAAGTCACGCGGGATCCTTTCCATGCATTTCTTACGGGGGATAAGTGGTGGTGGAAAAACTATCACAAAAATTGAAGTATTTAAAATTATCGATAGAAATTGGGGCCCTATTGCAGTTGGGTACCCCCCCCCCCTCCCCCCCTTCATTGAGTTAATTTAAAGCTTGCTAACCTATGACTGATCTGCCTGTCGCGACATTTACAAACCCAATCACGAAAACTAAAATAAAAACAAAGCGAGCAGAAGGCTCGCCAATGTCCTCTCCATTTATTGTTGCTAATATTTAATTGGGTAAACATCAATAAGTATCTAAAGGCCTCATTTACTCGTACGCATACTTGGATAGTTAATTTTTGTTTATCTATATTCATGTCCATGGAAACGATAAAGAGGGGACCCGAGTGCAAAAGGTACCGAAATTGGTATAGTTGAAGAAAGAAAACTTTTATCTATTATTTTTGGTGAATTTTTTGTCGAAATTGGTGTGACCGTTTTTCACTTATTAGGTTTGCTTTATAGTTGTTTGTTTGTTCCCTTGGTTGTTATTTGGCCTCAGACGAACAACGGAATTAATTATAGATATAGATAGCAAGTATACGTATTTCACAAGTTTTCGTTACTTTTTATTATCTTTTATTTGTAAGAAAGGAAGTAGTTTCTTCTGAAAATGTTTTGGTGTTTTAAGAAAATTTTTATAATTTTTCTTTACTTATTTTCCTCATAAACTTCCTTTAAGGATCCTGTAGTCTTAATTTCCGTTTCTCTATGGAGACCTTCCTTTCGCTAGCCGTATGGAACTTGTATGCAGGGCAGAATCAAGGAAGTTTACGCGGAATGAGTTCGAGAATATATCCGATTTGGGGTATTTAAGGGGTTAGGACTTGGACCTGCCACCGTCCTATGTTTATCTACGAATAAGTCGTCAGGGCTTGAAAAGGCATTCGGGATGCTTAAACGTGCCAATAATATTCCAGTATGAGCAATAAAGTATACAAAATTTAAAAATTAAGTAGTGGACATAAGTACCTACAATGGCCATAACAAGATTGAAAAAATCAGATGCTTTCAATCCATCTGTATTAATTGGCAATTCACCGAAAGTGGATTCTATAAACCAGAATACACCTAAATTTGAAAAAGTAAGTACTTGTCCATAAATATATTCTAAAAGAGAATTTTTAGAATCTATTTACGGCTATTAGAAATATCTAACACAAGTATTCGGTTTTTCTATTTTTTCATACTTAATTGCTTTTTCTATAATTTGATATCAGCCATGAGACGAGCTCGATAATTCTCTAGCGAGCTCTTCGCAACTTGTTACTTTTTATTTTAGACTTCTTAAACACTCTCCAGCCAAAGTAGAGAGGGACGATTCCATTGGCCCTCGCTTTCAATTTCGTCCACTCACGAACGAATGAACGGGACCTTATCGGTGGCTCCCCTCCTTAGCACCCCCTCCCTATTTCCTCCCCCTCTCCTAACTGTGAATATTCACGCTCGTATCGGAGTAATCGCCTTGGCGTGTCCCGAAAGCAAATGGAGCCCGTCCTGTGGATTCGGGACGATTCCTCATTCAACCCTTGAACGAAATGAAAGCGCACGACACAAGAAGAAATGCGAAATGAGTAAAAGTATCTCGTTATGTAGCCCCTCTCACACACACACACGCGCACACACACACCGTAGAAAGGAAAAGCTCTCTGAATCCAGCGGGGTTCGAATAGGAAAGGGGCGGGTTCCCCTTCTCCCCCCGTGTAAAGAAAAGTGGGGGAGGCGGAGTAAGGGGGAAATCCCCCAACCTCCACATCAAACGCGAGACGGAACGGCAACTGTTGCTTTTAAAAGAGAAAGGCTTGTCCCTCCGCAAGAGAAAGTAATCCCTTCGAGGTCACCTGCATTGTTTCATTGCCAAAGCCTATCAGGGAGCGTGACAGACTTAAAAAAAAATAAAATACATACCTTCCCTCTCCTTCTTTCAATCTCCCGACTCCCCTTTCATAATGTTTCGCTCGCTTTACGTGTTTCTTCTCTCCGCCTCCCACGAGAATCGGATTCGAATTAATAATCTCCTTTCCGTTTTTTTTATTCCACCCTCCGACTCCCATTGCGAATGCAACTGCGTTCGAAGGAAGCCATTCTTTCCCTTCCTAGCCATTGGCTGGATATACACTAGAAGATTATCGGCCGATCTGCAGAATTACAGAAATCGTCAGATAAAACTGTTGGTTAGTGTTGCAGGAAAAAATGATGTTTTGATCGATAGATAGCTAGATAAAATCTGCCAGAGTAAATGTTGCAGCTTATCGGTTGAACAGTACACACTGAGAGATATTGTAGAAAGATAAATCGTTCGTGAAAGATAGGCCCGTTTAACGAGCGTGGACGGATCGGATGTCCGCCCATAAAAACTGATCGGAACGGAACGGAACACATACGTCAGTTCGGACGAAAATTCATAACTTTTTCATTTTTATTGGATTTGTATGAAATTTTTTGAGGATTTTTAGTAGACATAACATTTATAAACATTACCTTTTCCGTTATCTTACGTGAAGCACACTCTTTACAGGGGAGTAGAGAAACACGTCAATCATCCCGATCGCCAACCAGTTAGCGTTCCTGAAAAATACCGCTTTACTTAAACACACGACAAATGAAATGAATTTCCAATAAGATTAGATGAATGATAGAATGCATTTCTGGCAAAACATTACTGCGCATGTAAATTTTAAAACGTGTTTTATGGTGTTAATAAATGAAAATCATCAAATACGCGTTACTATAACGTATTTAAAATAAAAAATATACATGGAAGTGACCTAATCGAGTTTAGACTTTGGACTTGTATTTTGTTTCTCCAACTTGTCCTTCACTAAGGATAATAAGTAGCTGAACGGTGCTTCATCCATACGCAAGTAGTTTTTTAAATCGTCGTGATCATGTTCCTGTAGATGTTTCAACAACGTCATATGATTCAGATCATTTTAGTCAGCCATGTTCTGATCCATTTTTCTCTGCTTTTGCCTCTCCTCCTCCTCTTGATCAACACATGTCCAGCTATTCTCTGGGAGATATGATGTCTTCCACTCTCCTGCCCTCTTCACCCCATCTATAGATCTGTAGATATCTACAAAGAAAAGTTTGTGTGTTTTTCTGTAACTCTGCAACTACAGCACGTAGAAACAAGTGGAAGATGCCATTTCATCCGAATTAAGTGGTGTAGTCGGGGTTTTAAACCGATTTGATTGACCTTTTTAATTTTAAAAATATTTTCTTTTTTCATTTTCTCCATTTGAATAACATAGGGATAAGTGCAGCTTATTGTTCATTTGAATTTTTAAATTACTTAGAAACATGGTACGAACTTCAGAATTGGATGGTTCTATGAAGGAAGGAACAGAATTTATTTTTATTGACGACAGAATCCGAATCCTGATCGAATTAGCGTAAAAATGCGTATAGAATCAGAAAAATACGTAATTTTATCAATTTTATAGCAATTCCAAATATACACTACCATGACAACTCCCATAGTTGCGGAAGTTGAGAGTCCAATGCATTTACATGAGAAAAATTTTAACGTAAAATCGTTTTAGGATTTCTGGGTACTACTGGGTTATCCCGGACCCCATTAACAGAAACTGATTGGCCGGTCTCGACATTTACAAACCCAATCACCGGACAACGGGGAGGGATACTTTGGTCCCGGGCGAGGCGAAGGGCGCGGTAGCGCCCGGAGACGACTACTCATTAAAACAAAGCGAGCCGAAGGCTCGTCAGTACATCCTTTCAATGTTATATCCTCCCAATTTGCGGCGCAACAGTCAAGAGGATATAGCATTGAAAGGATATATTGACGATCCTTCGGCTCGCTTTGTTTTAATGAGTAGTCGTCTCCGGGCGCTGCCGCGCCCTTCGCCTCGCCCGGAACCAAAGTGTCGCTCCCCGTTTTCCGGTGATCGGGTTTGTAAATGTCGGGACAGGCCTACCAGTCATGGGCTAGGAGAGCTACCGCATCTTCTTCATTATTTGGCAAATTATAACAATGCATTATAACAATGTCAACCAAGTCATTATCTTTTATATAATGTTGAGAGTTGTTTAGAATGAATAAATTATTAATTAAAATGTATTGAAATATGTCAAAAAATTATTTTTCAAAAGGCATCCGGGATAACCCAGTAGCACCGATTTCTGTGTGCGATTTTGATTTGTTTACATGACAACCAAATATTTGTTGATTTTAATGGAAGCATTACTAATTAAGGGTATTTTATGATATTTGTATGTGGCGTAGAGTTCTCCAAACAAACTTTTTAAACTAGGTAAGTAATTAAATAATTAACTACCTATATAACGAAGAGATTCCTGAGGACTGGAAGAACGCAATCATGATTCCTATAGGTAAGTACATAAAAGGGATCTAATTTGGATAATTGTCGACCAATTAGCCTAACAAGTGTTGCATGCAAACAGATGGAACGCATAATAAGCAGTTATATAAAGAAATTCTGGGTAGGTTATGGGAGAAGCAACATGGTTTTAGGAGCGGATATTCATGCGAAAGCCAAATGGCTGCCTTATTTCAGGATATGTCAGAGACCCTAGATGAGTGAAAACAGGTAGATGCGGTAGTTATAGATTTTTCAAAGGCTTTTGACATTGTGGACCATAGTTTACTCATGAGTAAAATATCGGGATTGGGGACTGATAGGAGAGTAGTCCACTGGATCAGGGACTTCGTATCAGGTCGTAAATTTAAGGTTAAAGTAGGTTATAAAACTCTGAGAATGGAGAAATTACTTCTGGAATAACACAAGGAAGTGTTTTAGGGCCTTTATTATTCTTAATTTTTGTAAATGATTTAACTCAAGTCTCTTAACTCCGAAGTCAAGCTATTTGCAGACGGTTGTGTAATTTACAGGCGAGCAGATAAAGAAATAGACTGCAGTATGTTACAGAAGGATTTGGATGAGCTGAAACTATGGACAGTAAAAAAACAAAATGGCAATTAATATAGGCAAAACAAAGCTACTTCGCTTCTGTCGGGGAAAGTGTAGAGTAGATAGTAGATATGATTTAGGGAGTCAGAATTTAAGTGAAGAGAGGGAATGTAAGTACCTGGGAGTTATACTAACTCGAGGCTTGAAGTGGGAGTCGCAGGTGCAGAGTGTAGTGGAAAGGGCATACAAAGCACTTTATTGCGTAATGAGAGTTTTAGGAAAGAGTTCATCCGATACGAAGGAGACAGCTTATAAATCACTTATTATGCCAATACTAGAATATGGGGTAATGATTTCGGACCTTCACTTGGCAGGACAAATTGGGAAACTTGAGATGGTACAAAGAACGGCAGCTAGATTCGTACTGGGTAATTTTAGGAGAGACGCGAGCGTCAGTGTAATGCTAGATAAGCTGGGTTGGGAGGCACTAAAATCGCGAAGAAGTAAACTTGGTTAACAGGAATATACAATGCGTACGTCAATAAAACATCATGGAGGGACATAGCTGTCAGAATCGAAAAACCAGTGTACTTAGGTCGTAGGGACAATAAAAGTAAGATAGAGTCAGCCAGGCAAAGGACAAATAGGGGTAAATATTCATTTAAATAGGGGAATAGACGAATGGAACAACATCTCCCTGCAGAGGTGCTGGAGCCCTTTCCTCAGCATGTAGGCCTCTTCAAGGAAAGAGTACAAAAAACTTGATTCACAACGGCATCTTAGGATATTCACTATTGTGAGGAGAAGTAGGGCAAAGTCTGGTGGGGTGGTGTACCGTGGGGACTTCGTGGGCCCCGGGACCGCTTCGGTGGCCGTGAAGGCCTTCCAGGAACCCTGAAAATTCTTGCAATGTGTTATCATTGTATTAGTCGATTTAGAGATATATGACACAGGTTTAGATTTGCTTTTATTAGTGAAATCGTAAATGCCAGTTGGAAGTGTATACTAGTGATTCTGGTCCGAGAGTTCCCGGGAAAAAGCTATTTTTTCCTGTCTCGAGTCCCGGGAAATATTCACTCGAGACTTTTTTCAAATTGGTTAATTTATATCTAATATTATTAACGTGAACACCTCAAGATCACAACTCGTTACATATGATTATTATGTGTGATATTTTCATACTTGCCCGCCCTCACACCTCACACCCCGGCTCCTCTCAACCCTTGCAATCTCACCCTCCGCCGCGCGCCATCAGTCTTGCTGTAGTCGTGCTGCGAGTAATTCTTTTGCGAATTTCTCTGTTTATTGTCAAAATGTTCATACTGCTTCCTTTCTCGTGTAAATTGTATAAAATAAATCGTAGCGCGCGCTCTCGAATACTTTCTTGCTTCCGTATATGAAGCCATCCCGTTCTAGCGAGGATCGCCCTTTAAAGAATCCTGATTGGCCGAGGATACCCACATTGGATACGCCAAATTTGGATCAACTGTACAAAGCATTGCTAACTATAAAACCGACATCAACGGAGTACAACGGGAAATTTTGTAACAAAAATCAGAAACAGGCTCTAGGATTCTTCAATCAACGCTCTGCTGTTTTTATAAAGCGTGTTTGCAATAAAAAATAAATCTTCATTGAAAAAAATGTCAAATATTGAAATATTTTATTAAGAATACATAATATATTGAATGCTTAAGATCTGTTTCAATTTCATTTTATTAAATTCTTATTGAAAATTTCTTTATTTTATCCAACTACATTAAATCGGTACTATTTTGTTAGACGACAGAAAGTTAGTTTTTTACTAAACAAAATATTATAATTAGTCGCCACTCTGTCATAGGCAATGCCTAGTGGAGTGGGGCGATCCCAGTTGATTGTTGTTTTTTCCAACACTTTTCTTTAATAAGTTTGTATTTGTACAGCCAGCGGGCTTATTACCTAAAGGTAATTTCTTCCAGCCAACCAGTTTTTGTTGGTAAAGAAAATAATATACAAAAATAAAAAATAATTTTGTACCTATGCAGTAGTTTTATTTTAATGAAATTATTAGAAATGCCGTCAGGAGGTCGAGTCTCTAAGCAATTGTCGACTGATCGCTATCGATATTTTTTTTACCGAAATCGACAAATCGCCTATATTTATTATCAAAAAGCATTCGACAGTGTACCTCAATCATGGCTATTAAATATCTTGAAAATATTTCAAGTTGACCCCGAAATCATTGACTTCCTAAGTAGAATAATGAAGTCCTGGAGAACTCAGCTACAACTACAAATACTCTCAAAAGTAAAGAAATAATAATAGGTAGAGAAATCTTTCAAGGAGATTCACTGAGCGTGCTATGGTTCTGTATAGCACTAAACCCCCTATACAATCTACTGAATCAACCAAACTACGGCTATAATATCATTAACAACCAACAAAATATCTTTAAAATTAACCAACTTTTATATATGGACGACTTGAAACTTAATGCAGCCATTAACCAGCAACGCAAATCAGAATTACATTTAACTGAAAAATTTAGCACAGACATCGAGATGCACCTTGGCATCAATAAATGTGAAACATGCCATAGAGAGAAAGGAATTACACTCCAACACGAAGGATACACTCTCACCACCACAGACCAACAAATAACAGGCATGACACAAGATGAATGTTACAAATACCTCGGCTGCCTACAAACACCCATACTGGATCACAAAATAATAAACCATCAAATAACATTAAAATATAAAGCGCGCCTAGAACAAATTCTGAGAACAGAGTTTAATGGAAAAACAAAATAACAGCAATAAACACGCCATCCCAATACTAAAATATTCCTTTGGCATCATCAAATGGACAGAGACTGAATTAAATGACCTTAACACATCAACTAGAATGACATGCAACAAGTTTGGCATCCACCATGAGCGCTCAGCTGTAGAGAGATTCACCCTGCCAAGAAAAGGAGGGCGTGGATGCATCGATATCAAGAACCTACACCACAAACAAATACAAAACCTCAGGCGATACTTTTGTTCAAGACAAGACAGCAAGTTACATAGAACCACAACTGCAATCGATAATTTAGCCGCACCGCTAAAACTTCAAAACCAGAATTATGGAGACAATATCCATATAACAACAGAAGACCAAAAAATAGAATCCTGGAGAAAAAATTCCTGCATGGAAAACACCTGTACCAGTTATCACAACACCACATAGAAAAAGAAGGTTCAAATAAATGGCTCACCATAGGATAACTACTCGCAGAAACCGAAGGCTTCAATACAGCCATCCAGGACCAAGTAATAACAAGTTAGGAAAGTGTACAACGTAACACAAATGGGCGTGTTTGGTGCAATGGAGTATTAGAAAGAAATTATATATACCTGTACGTAAGGGAAATAGCGTTTTAAAGTTTTTTCTTTGTCATAAATAATCCATTGTCTTCCTATTTAAAAATATTGCATGCACACATAAGGAAATGTATAAAGAAGCTGTTCATTCTCTTTTTATTTCATTACACTCGTCTGCCTCTCTCCCTATCTCCCTCTCACTCCCTCCCTTCCTCTCTCCAACTCTTAAATGTAAGATCCCCTCCCTCCCTCTCTTCCCTTTCTCTCTCCCTCCTCTTCCCCCTCTGTTAAATGTAAGAAGGGATTTTACAGTTTCGCCCTTAATAAAGTCATATGTCTGTCTGTCTGTCTCTCTCTCTCCCTTTGCACTTTCTCCTTTTCTGGAATCCTTCCAATAATCCCTTTCAAAACTCGTCATATCCGTCTTCACCGTTTGCTTGGCATACATCGGTTTTCTCCATTCCGTGACTGCATTTAGTACTTACATTCGTTTTTCTGCTTCTATTAATTTGTCGATTTATCGCAAAATAGTAGTTTCCGTCTTTGTACTAAATGTTTTGGTTTATGAGAAGTTTTCGGATGCGAAAATTGCCCTTGGCGTAACGAAATTTTCCATAAACGTACATTATACTGTTTATGCTTTCCCTCAGGATAATATTTGTCCCAAACATTGATTAAATATATGTGAAATAGGTGTCTTACGTTCACATCCTTAAAGTTACGGTAACCAAAGGATAGGGACCTTATGAAACTAGGGAAACGTATGAAAGATTCATATTCTGTCATATTTAAATTGTTGAGAAAAGTAATTTCGTGACAAAATTTAACTAGTATGACAAAAAGCTTAACAAAACCCAAGATATTATCTCAATACCATTATCGTATGTAAAATGTTGTATAGCAGTGATGCTTCTCGGTACATCGCGATTTTTTAATGCATAATTACAGCGAAATTACTTTAAAATAAAGTCCTGTGAGTCTCATTTACGCAACCCTTTAAATGGCGCAAGTCTCACAATGTTACAATACTGTTTTGAAGAAATTGCCAAGCGGAAGTATACTTATGAGAGCTAGATGATAAACTGTGAGAATAAGCTCGAATTATGCGAAAGTGCATTTTTTTCTTCTTTGTTTGAACGAGATAAAGTGCTTCCTTAATTTCTGCAGATCGAAAAAAAGCACAGCGATTAGAATTATCGTTCAAAATTACCTAACCGGGAAAATGGATGGGTAGGCAAAAAGAATACCTGAAGTTTTTTGTGCAACCATTACTTAACTATCGAGAATGCGCATCACAGAATGACTCTTCGAAACGAGTTACTGCGTCAAGTTAAATTAAAAAAAAACGAATAAAAAACCCCGAAGGAATCATGGAGGTCACCTCATGGCTTGTATTCTATAAACCTTATCCGTTCTACGTTTCGAATTTGCTTAAAATTGGAATGGATCAGAATTTTCAAGGATCACCAACGCAGCGTTTTATTTAAAATCTCTGTAGATAATACCTTCGGCGGATGCAATAATTTACTTTGGGAGGATGCGTTCCTCACCTACTGTAGCAACGATAAACGGGAACGTCTCCTCTAGACCAGTGGTGCCCAACCTATTGCCTGAGGGCCGATTGTGGCCCGCGAAGGGTTTATGTGCGGCCCTTGAATCCATGATGAAAAAGCAATCCGAAAAATTAAACATACAAATTCATACATTTTTATGAAAAGTTCGATAATAAAACTTTTAATATCGGGATGTTTACCATTAATACCTAATTTAGAATATATTCTCACTTAAATGGGATCTCAGAATATATAGATAACTTCCGATTTAAACTTTAATCTGGCCCGCAGAAGAATTTACAACCTGCAATGCGGCCCGCCGAGGGATTCGCAACCACCGATGCGGCCCGCCATCTAGAAAATGTCGGACACCACTGCTCTAGACCACCTTGACACAGTCACGCGGTTTGAAATTAATAGACGGTGAGATGTAAAATAAAAAACATTTCACTCGTGAACTTGAGGATTTGAAGGTCGAAGGTTATATTCTTCTTGCCGTGATACGTAGTCATCGTCACACGAGTCATAAACACCACGAGTGAAACGGAAGACTCGTTGGACGCTATTCCCGGAAGTCGGCCGTTCGATCTTCATTGTTTCTAGGAGAAAAAGACATTTAAAAAAGGTATTATGTTCTCTCCTCGCCTCATATTCCTACTCAATTCACCTCCAAGTACATACGTAGTTTAGATATATTACAGCGAAAACCACCAAATACTTCTGTAGTGGAATATATTTTGCGGAAAACGCGACTTAAAAAAATACAGACAACAAAAGCGGTTTGAAAAAGTTGGATGACTTGGAAGGAAGATAAGAGTTATTGGCGGCAATGAGAAAGGGAGACAACGCGCTTGCATTGTGAGGTAAACATTTTTTATAGTTTAGCATTCCGAGGTGAGAATGCGTTATGTGATAAGGAAGGAGATTTATAAAGCGTTCTGTGATGTTTTACCAAGCCATAAGGAAGGTGATGCGAAGCCGCATTGTTTAGAGAAGGCCTTGAGTCGCACGAGGATGTAGGGCACTCCGTCAAGAAGTAGTACAATATAGTGCTCGCGCAACATGTTTACAATGCGTCAATATCGTAGCGTTGCTGTGGTATTACCAAAGTGGTTGGCTGAGCACGAGGAGAGAGGGAGGGGGGGGGGGGAGGAGAGAGAGAAATGTTTTCGCAGTAATAAATACGCGAATCGACGTCTTTTGCGCGCCGACGACGTCTTTCCTCAAGTTCCACGACATAATTATCGTTCACGTGGATACATTTTATTCGTGCGAGGGAGAACTTCTTTGTGCGGTTCATTTACACTGTAGCATTAAAAAAACATCTGGCATCGCCGTGGTTATTTGGAAAATTCCTCCTAAGTGCCTCGGCGGAAAATAATTTTCCGTGAAAAAAATAAATGAACGCCTCCATCCGCTGTGTCACTGTTATGTCGGGAAGATCGTCATGGTCGACAGATTAAAGGTCACGCGGATGGAACCGTCAGATTCATTTAGCGTGTTTCACACTTTTCGATAAGTAACTTTTGAATTTTTCCCAATATCTCATCTTTCCTGGTGACAAGATGTACGTAGAATCTCATTTGTCTCTTGTTTGGTTATATTTGTCACGATCTTTAAACATTAAGTGGAACACACGTTTCCCGTTGCTAGTGAAATAGCTAAGCGTATTATGGTGTATGTATACCATAAATGTAGACCTTGGATATGAAATTTCCGTTTCCGCAGACTTATTATAACAGGCTAATTTAATTTTAACCCGCGTACCACGCACGAGTATCCAGGCGGATATATAGCCTAAACGTATCGCAAATGCAGTACCAAATTCCTGGCTCCGATTTCATTCCAATAACATTAAACCTATTAACCAAGCCTCACTTAGATGATTACTCTCTTAAAGCAGGCACTTATTCATGGTACCTGACTTGCTTGACCTTAAGTTTTGACTGTACTATTAAACTTAACGATATACTGCTCCGGAAAATTCACGTCTAGGATTTCTTCAATTTAAATTTTATGAAGAGCACCATGGGAAAAATTGAAACCTAGTCCTATTTCTGCAATCAGAACGCGCTAAAGCAACTATAATAAAAACACCGACGTTTTATATGACTCTAGTTAGGTTTCATATGCATCGCATGCTGGTCTGTTGCATGAAGACGTTATTCGCTTCTGATTTTCCGGGGCATTACGAGGTCACGTGTCGAATGCCGTCACTCATGGTATTACTAATACAAGGTAGGCCGGTCCGGTGCACAAAAACGAGCTGTTCTGCACATGACGTCACTTGGATTTCAAGGAGGAGATGATCGTCTGCTCTTGGCCGGAGACTATTCTTCTATATTCTTGTATATTCCTTATCAAATAAAATAATCAGTTTATTGTAACGATTTCGTGGAAATTTAACAGATTTTATGACGATGGCTTAACTTGCTATGAAAACAGTATTTATACATGTTGCATTTCCTGATTTGACTATTGGGAACATATTTAGTCGCAACGGATGGATAAAATGCATTGTAATATGAATGTCTTGTTTTCTGTGGTGTTTATGTAACAGAGTCTGCACTTGCTATAAAATATTAGTACCTTTTATTATTAGTACCACGTCCAAAATGTAGTTATTTCTCGTAATTGAGCATTTCGAAAAAATAACTCCTATAGTTACTTTATTACCATCACTCATGTACACGACCACAATGTTTACTTAAGTTTACGTAGCTACACCATCTATTCACAGAACGCACACATTATTTTTAGCTAAATAGGGGTAGGTAATACATCCCATAAACACACACCTCGAAGCAATATTTTCCATACAAAACGTTTTGCGAATGTCGGTTAGGTGAGAATTAAATAATTGTACGTTTTCGAACATATAAGATGAAAAGTAAAGGAAAACTTAGTTACCTATACACTTCCGAGTTATTTATCAATGCTTACGGAAATAGAAATGTCTTATATTTAAAACAATTAACAGAGAGATGTGTGTCGATTAATGTTCGGGTTTATTAATGCTAAAGTAAAGTATGATGTTCGGTAAAACTCGTGCCACGTACAGCAATAGCATCATATATGCAATAGTCTCCGGCCAAGAGCACTTGAAATCCAAGTGACGTCACGCTCGAACGAGGAAGACGCAGAAACATGCGCAACGACCTACCTTGTTTTAGTAGTACCACACCGTCACTATATAGCTTGGATTCCTCTCGCATTCCCTTCGCCTGAGGCATCACGGGTTCGCAAGTCTGATTACAAACGCGAAACGGATCTCGAATTTTCGCGTTCCGTCCCAGTTATCCGAGAACGTTTCCGTAGGGAAGAACCTTTTGAGAGGCAAAAATCGTAATTGGGACAACTCTGAAAGATGAGATTTTCGGCGTAATCATTCTTATTCTATATTTACATATCTCATGACGCGCTCTGCCGGAAAGCGAATTGTGGTGTATGCAATTGAATAACCAGCGAACGAGCGAAAACACGAAAAAACTTCGTAAACTCTTTTATCAGAGCTTCTCGGAGACGGATATCCGGTTTATCTGGATCGTTTATGGTACATACATCGTATAATGCGATGTCTGTATTCACAAATAGGCAGGATTTAGATACAGTTCATCGAATACGTATGTGAGAAAGTAAATATTAAATCAATATTAAATCAAATATTTAAATCAAAATATCTCAGATGCTTCAATGTAATCTGCACTATTTTTGATGGTGTCATTTCAGCATTTAACCCCCACATTATTTCCTTTTCATCGTATACTGCAATACAAAAATTTCTCATCTGGTTGCATCTGAGCTTCCTCAGATGGGCGATAGATGGCGAGGTACACACAGCGTAGTTCAACTTTGAAAACATTGAAGAAATGTTTGTTTATAATATCGTATATTTCTACAAAGTAAACTGTTTCGTAGTTTGACACTTTTTTAAATATAATTAATAACTGAGAACCAGTAAGGGATAGAGCAACGATTTCTTACGTATCATTAAGTATACCGACACTCGTAAATGTAGTTACTCGGTTGTCTTCATTCGTTTGTTTCGGGTTTTATAGAGCTTTTACCTTACTTACACTTTTAATTATGCTACGTCCAGGGGCGGCTCGAGGTATTTTGGCGCCCCAGGCGAGAAACGGTTCAGCGCCCCACCCCCCTCCTCTGTAAAGTTTTGTTAAGATATTTTAAAAAGAGGTCGTTAATTTATTCATTGCCTCGTAAAATGATTGATAATGAAAAATAAAAGGATTTTTTTTATAGATTCCCGCCTGCCCCGCGATATAAATTGGTATCCATTATTCATCCACTTGCAAGTGATGCAGATATAGATGGTAGGATTAGCGCCCCCAATACTTGGACGCCCCGGGCAGCCGCCCTGCTCACCGGTACCTCGGGCCGTCCCTGCTTAAGCTAAACCATAAGCTGACTGACTCATTCGAATTTAATACACCATAGAGTCCAAAAGAATTCGATAAAAAACGCACAACCTTGTCCCTTGACTCAAATTCGTACTCATCTCGTTGCATATAAATCGATTACACAAATACATGAGCTCTTCCTGATTCGAAATTTTTATTTGCTTTCGAGTAAGTTAATTTATCGACTCATCGTAACACAGAGACGTTTAAGAAATTTGATGACTGGATTCACTATAAGGAGGGACCTTTAACAGTCTTATTATGTATTGGGGGGATTACAATTGAGAACGAGAAAAGGAGAGAAGAGAGAGACGGAAGATGGAGAGAGAGAGAGAGAGAGATGCATGTCGCGACAGGGCAAAACTGAGCTTGGGAAGCCGAGCGAAAACACTTAAGCGTTCACAGACGAGCGATTGTTCGCGTGAGAGGCGATCGTCGATCGAAGATGGAGTGGGAGGGTATCGTGGGAATGAGTGATTGCAGAAAAAAATAAAAATTATGAGTAAATTTTTACATAAAGTTATGCAGAAAACGACGTGGGTACAAAAATGTTACGAAGAATAATATTATCGGGCTCGGTTTTAAATGTATGTAGTCAGATGAGATATAACCAATAAAATATAAATTGCTTAGTGCTGGCCGTTTGGTATTTAAATATTTTAAAGTATTTTTAATTGATTCAGTAAAAAAGTTGAGAGAAAATGTTTTCTTTGGATAAAAAGCAGCCTTCTTGACGCCCCCAGTGCCACGGCGCCCTTGGCAGCCGCCTGTACCTTGGGCCGGCCCTGGCTATGGCATACTGGTTTGGAGGGTTTGAATGGTGAATGTTAACGTTTTTAGTTACAGCAACAATTAGTTAGAGATAAAATTTGTAATTTAACACCCCTTACCTATAGAAACCATGGAAGAATGTGAAATTTCATTGCTTGAGACTAAAAAGAAAAAATAAATAAATTAAAAAAAGGTAAAATTTACAACAACTTCAGTGGAATAAATTCCTTCTTGCTCAACAATGTTCATTTACTAAACT
Source organism: Uropetala carovei (assembly GCA_036926305.1). Taxonomy (NCBI): domain Eukaryota; kingdom Metazoa; phylum Arthropoda; class Insecta; order Odonata; family Petaluridae; genus Uropetala; species Uropetala carovei. The sequence goes on from JAXCHB010000167.1 coordinate 1,704,606, forward strand.
TTATTTAGAACTTTTGCAAAAGTTATATGGCGCAAGATAGCCGAACTCACGATCGATAAATAAATAAAAATTTATTTTTTCCTTTTTAGTGCGTAATATAAAAGTTATTTTTTAAAACGCCTTTTTTAAATTAATTTATTTAGAATTACTCATGGTCCTAGTCCCAGAGGCCGCGAGGGTCAGATATAGCACTGAGATACTGCTTGTTTTTTGGAGGCTATTTGTCCCGCATGTAAAGCTAGTAAAATAGTTCTATCCAAATGTGTACCTATCTGAAGAAGCCACCAGATTAATGCGTTTCAAAGCTATGAAAGTGTTTATTTGTAATAAAAATACGGAAAAAAATTATTCGACAATGTACGTGTTAAAGTATTCGAGTTTTTGTTGGTCCGGATAAATGAGAATGAGTAATTGGAAGGAAATAAACGAATTTTCATTAATTCAACAATATTTTGATCGGAGCTCCTTTGCCAATCGCTGTTCGTCAGTAAATGTAATTTTCCTAGTAACTCGTGTGCGCCCAATAGTATTTTTTTATGTTAGCTATATATAGTATTTTATTAAAATTGCGGTTGAAATTCAACCTTTATTATGGCAACATTGTGCTGTTCAATGTAAATTGCATGAGAGGTTTTTAGCAAAATAACTTTTTCTAACTTTGATCTTTACAATTTGAATGTTTTTAGTCGTTTCAGTTTCGAAAAAATATAAAATTGTGCTCCAACTCCTGCCGATAGTTAATAATTTGATAAAAAATATATAACGACCCAATAGGCCGTCCTTTATAGAGGTGTGGTTAGCGTGTCTAGCTCCCAAAGTCGTGGGTTCGAATCCTGCCGAGTGCATGCTCGTATGTGTTCGTGTTTTATGTTGTTATTACGCTCATTGCAAAGGCCGTAAAGTGCTGGTTATGAGTTGGTGAAAAATAAATTTAAAATCTCTTAAAGTCAATAGTCTGGTAGGTCTGCGTACATAAAAACTGCCAAAATTCAATATAATTAGCTAGATAATTAATCAGCAATTAAGGTATACCGCTCAGATTGATTGATGAAAAGGGCAACCTTCTTCCTTTGCACAAATTTGTTTTTTTTTTTTTTATAGAGTCCATCTACTTTGCAATCTATTCCTCCCGCGCCATTCGCAAGCATTTGCCTTTTTCCTCGTTTAACACGCTCCTATGATCGGAGTGTTAGTTCTGAACCTTCTTAAAGGACGCGAGATCAATCTTCTTTCTTTCTCGAAACCCGCAAATTCTCTCACACTTCCTCAGAGCGATGTATCGCGCACGTGACCGCTATCGAAACTTTATCGATCGATCGCTTCGCTGCAATAAGGTCGCTCATCCTGAACGGAATGCGAGCAAGAATTTCCGGGCGGACGTTTCGCATTGCATTCTTCAGATGTTTTGGACTGATCCTACCTTTCCTCATCTTTAAGCTTCAAGCTAGCGACGCTTTCATGATAAGCATAACATACCAGTTTTAAAACTGATTGAAAATCATATAAGCTTTGTTTACGTAACAAGCGAATTTAATACAAAAAGTCTAAAAAGATTTTTGTTTTCACTTTGGAATTTTAATTGTCAAATATTACGATTATTTATAATTTTAAGAATTCATTTTTTAACGTGTGTCTGTTAAAAAACTTGAATATTTAAAAGCCTTGAACGCTATCAAAACGGCATATCTCATCAGCACCACTATGCGATTATTGGTTTCCTTCAGGACAATATTCTTTCTTTCCATTCTTTCTTTTCTTTTGAATACTTCTTAGATTTCGAATCTTTCTTATTGGGTGTATTTGTTTGTTATGTCGAATGTGCATCAATATAAATTCTAATATTTTTATCCAATACTCATGTTATAGGTTTGTCTGTCTGGCCGTAACGCAATATGCAATCATCTGATCAGTTAAATCAATAGAGATTCATCAAGCTATGACTAAAGAAAACTAAAAAAATCTGATGTGGCCAACACATGATTTTCTCCATATTTGGGGTATAGATATTTAAATTATTATGAATAGCATTATAAGACAAAATAATTATTTCGTATCGTAAAAGAATACAGTCGTCCTTATTGCCGTAAATTACGTATATTTTGAATGTTTACAGAATTCACCGGTACATGGTGGCAGCGCTGTATACTGCAAATTACGAAAAAGCAAAATATCTTCGAAATGGATGGATCTACGAAAATTTGTTTCAAACAAAAGTTGGAAGAAATATTATTCTCTACAACTTTGGTCCTTACGAATATGACCAATTACGACGTTTTTAATGAGATATTTGACGGAAACCGAAGAAACCGATTATTTATAAATAATTCCTCAACAATAACTGCTATGGTAAATTGTTTCAAATGAAAGTTGTAGGAAATTAAATTCTCTATAACCTTTGTATGGAATTGTATATACAATAATGATGTTTTAACGGAGAAATATCGCAAAAACCGAATCGGGTTTCGAATAAACCTCGACTTCCGGTTAACAGTTATTGTCCAAAAACTAATCAGCTCTTTTCGCCCATATCAAAGTGTTACATATGAAATTTGGTAACGATATGGCAAGTACTTTTAGAGTTAGAGCGCGCAAAATCATATACATCCACAGACATCATTTCGAAAATAGTCTAAACGTGTTCTAGGGACCTAAAAACGTGTATTTCCATTGAAATCTCGTAGTCGATTTTTTTCGTGATCAAAATACTTTCCCATTACTACGTTTGGAGAAAGAAAAAAGCTCTAACAATCCAAATTGAAAGATCAGTGACTTAACTCAGGTATCTCTAGCAGACATAAAAAGGCTGTGAACAACCATAAGCACATTTCGGCAGATAGATAAACCATCGTGATGCTGCGGGAATTTACTATCCGTGAATGCCACTGATGATGTTTTTCCGGTCGCCGAAATGCGTATACATTTTCGTCATAACCTTTTCACGCGTTATCTTTGTACCTGGTCTATCGGAATAAAATGGTGAAAATGAGACCTTAGAAACTATTTCTAAGGTTGAAGATGTTTGAGGATAAAATAAGAGAGGATAGAATCGATATATCCGCCAGTGTAGGCGTTTTTTCCTCATGAACTTAGCCTCGCTCCTTAAAATCTGTTCTTCCGTTTCGTCGGCCTCTTCGCTCGCTGCTTCGGAATCCCGTCTTGCCATTTGATTGGCAGGGTTTTTCTTATATCCACCTTCTCCTCGGTCGCCTCCCCTCCTCCCTCAATTTCTTTTTATCTTGTATGCGTGTGAGCTCGCGGTGCAGTGCCGTGCTTGTATTTAGGGCTTGCTTCGGATCAAAAAAAAAAAACCGGGACGATGTTTTCTGTTCGTCCTTTTCCCCTCTTTTTCTTCCTCGTCCCGGATCAAGCGATGGACTTGAATGTGGACTGCCCTTGCGTCGTCCACGGCGAGTGCCATCTGCACCACGGCGAAGGGGAAGAGGAAATGAAAAGAAATCAAAAAAAGTCCTATTTATTGGCCAATGGGAGGAGGAGGTGGTGGTGGAGGGGTTAGCTTTCGGTTCCAAGGTTTTTTAATTCATGCCGATCTTTTCTCTCAACTGATAATCTACCAGAGCCTTTTCTGTCGTGTCCCGAAACGTGCTGTAATTCGGTAATTCTCTGCCAAGAAACCTACTTTATGTTTACAAAATATCGCACGGGAAAACGTCGGCTTGTATTTGAGTCCGAGTATATGAAATTTATCGAAATTAATCAGGCATTGGAAAATATGCTGCTTGTCTCCTTCTGGTTGCATTTCCCTTTGGTTATTAAACATTTTTATTGCAAAATAAGCTTCTATTTGGAAAAATGTGTTTTGCCAAAAGGAGAAATCTCTAGGGACTCCCAAGAGGCTTCTGCTCCTTACGAAAATCATCGAGCGTAACAAAACCTTCGATTCGCCATGGCGACGCGGAATCGACCTTAGCGATTATTGTTGTGTCGTGGTCGATGTTTACAGTTATTCGGAAGGAGGAAGAGAACCCATTCAGAGGTGGTATACGCTACGTTCTGGGACGATTAACAAAAATTAAATCGAGAACCAGTTTAGTTTCGAAAGCTGCGTTGGCGCTCGCGGCAGAGCTTATATGTTTCCTCGTAAAAGTGCCCGCTCAACAGACGATCGAAATAAAACTCGCGATAGCAGCGCACGACAGTCGAACGGAGAACTTCGCGCTCCGTGGCTGGTTTTTTTCCTCCGCAACAAACAGGGTGCGAACTCTGACCGATCCATTACTTTACTTGAAAAATCCTTGCGAATCTATATATGGCGAGCAGAAAATACGATCGAATAAGTTATATAAAAACCACCGTCGGAGTCCTCACACTTTTTCCTTTTTTTTTCTTTCGAAAGATGATTTCGGTGAAGAATAATAAGATCGGTGAATCTGATTCGTGTACTCATTATTATCGCTTATGTTACCTAATCGCATACGAATCGTAAGCGATTGGAAAATTTCTCGCATTTTTCCTGCTACAAAATATAAAGAGCGTGCGACGTTGGTGAGCAAGCGTCTGCGGTTTGTTCGTAAAACACTGGAAAGGTGAGAGCGTCTCTTGAAGTGGTGGCTATTATGGCGAAGGCGAAAGGTGGGAGGAGGAGGAGGAAGGTGAGGTTTAATTGGAGAGAGAGGGAGAGAGGGGGAGGGGGGAGAGAGGGGGAGAGGGGAGAGAGAGAGAGAGGAGAGAGAGAGAGGGGAGAGAGAAAGAGATAGAGATAGAGAGAGAAACGGAAATAGCGAACAGGCGACTCACTTTCGGGGGCGGTCAACTAAGATTTCGTAATTGTCTCCATAAAAAACATGTAGTACCGTTGTCGGGTCGACTTCTTCGTACGTGTAACACACCTCTCTAACCTACGACCCGTGGACCGCATTAGGCCAGATAAAAAAAATCTGATGTGGCCAACACACGACTTTCTCCATATTTGGGGTATAGATATTTAAATTATTATGAATAGCATTATGAGGCAAAATTATTATTTCGTATAGTAAAAGAATACAGTCTTCATTATTGCCGTAAATTAGGTATATTTTGAATGTTTACAGAATTCACCGCTACATAGTGGTGGCGCTGTATACTGGAAATTACGAAAAAGCAAAATATCTTCGAAATGGATGGTTCTACGAAAATTTGTTTCAAACAAAAGTTGGAAGATATATTATTTTCTACAACTTTGGTCCTCACGAAGATTACCAATAACGACGTTTTTAAGGAGATATTTGACGGAAACCGAAAAAACCGATTATTTTATATAATAATAGCCGTCGTCCGTCACAGTGATTTTTAAGTAATTCAAACCTCTCCTTTATATAAGCAATTGTTTGGTTCAATACAGAATTTTTAAAAAATACCCTGAAGTTATCCTCAGGATCTTGCGAACTTTCATCGACATGCTCATCTTCAAAATGGGTTTTCTTTCTTCGTGGGCGAATCTTGGTCTCTTCTGTAAAAGTCGGTTCTATATCTAATTCGCTTGCTAGTTCTCGAGCAACTGTTACAATGTTGTTAAATCCAAGTTCTGACTTACATTCTTCTAAAAATGCCTGTATCTGCTCTAGAGAATTTACGGAAGACTTTATATCCACCGACGGACTTGGCAACATTTTGCTAGTTCTATTTATTTTCAATAAAATATCGTACCAAACAACAATCGAACAAAGAAATTTGAAATTTTTCATTTTCATAAAAAACAAGAATTTTCAGGGCTTGAAAAAATATATTCTAAACTCTTTGTCAATTTTGAGTTTTTTCGGTTTTTCTTTTTTGCAATATATATTTGTATTCATTTTTCTATAAACGAAACACATTTTCGAGTGTCCGTTCTAATGAATGACTAAAAATTGAAACCCAAAAATGAAATTTTCTATTTTTTGCGATTTTTAAAAATATCGGTTCATATTAGACCCCACGATAGTAGTTACGTGATCGAAAAATAACGATAGTAGTTGAAGGTTAAGACCTTTACGAGAGGAGGAGGATAAGAGGGTTGTCATCCATCCATCTTGATTCTATGACAATAACGACTTCGGTGAGCGGCGACGCGTCGGAAGTAAGCGTGCCACCGCGGTGCACCGCGGTTCGGCAAGAGGCCCCACATATTTCCTGACACACCGGTGCACCGCGGTGGCCCGTTCGGCAGATAAAAGGTTAATAGCGGTCACATGCCGCCCTCCCCTTCGGCTGCCCATCTTGGGGTGGCTCTGCTTAGGCGGAATCCCATACAAGTTGAATTTCCCGGTAGGTACCTACTCAGCGCCGCCGCCCCCTTGTCTGCGCGCCCTGAGGCGGCTGCCTCTCTTGCTTCCCATCTGAAGCCGGCCCTGCACACACAGACATCATTCCGGAAATAGTCTAAACTTGTTCTACGGAACTCAAAACGTGTATTTCCGTTGAAATCTCGAAGTCGATTTTTTTCGTGATCACAGTACTTTCCCTATACTACGTACGGAGAAAGTAAAAAACGATCAGTGCTTTTGCATTTTGCAAATCAAAATTGTTCTTGTACCTGTCAAGCTTTGACGCTGTGAAAATTTGTTGTAATTTGAATTTCACTTTTATAGAATCACAATCGCTTGATGTACTACTTCTCTCTATTGCCTTGGCAGCCGAAGCATTAGCAACTTTTAGTGCGTCCTGCTACTGCCAAAGAAATCGCAGTTGCGAATATGTGCCGCCACGTGAAAATGCTGCACATTTCAGCTGCGCAAAACGTTCTTGATTACCTCTTCTTCGCGTGATTTTAATGGAAGCCGCCTTTTCAATCGACTCTTTTGATTTGTTCCGTCCACAAATTAACGGCGACTAGGCTTCCTATGGCTAAATAATGAAAGTGCTTAATTTGTACTTTCCAACGTATGTACTGTGTTGAGGAGAGATTGATTTTAGCATGGAAATGCCTCGTCGAATTTCACCTTTCGTCGGGTTTTTTTGGAAATCTTATTAACCAGTTGGAATAGATCGCAGATATGGAAATATTAACTTTTATAAAGGAAGAAGTCACTTCGGAGTTAATCTCGAGGAACGTTGGAAGAGGCGGGTATGAATTTATCAGCTTTTATGTTGAGGGTTATGCAATACTCTTGTTCCGTTCGTCAGGTTTCGTAAATTACAAGGATTTGGGCGTTAGAGAGGTTATCTTTTTCGTCGATGCTTTCATTTCAATTTTCCCCCCATTACAATGATTTAGGTTCTCATAACGGTCGCTCAAAACGGTTCTTGCGTAAAAGAGTGAAATAAATTGTTCGATTGAAATGCCATGCGATCGTAATTTGTTTTGATGGAGTTTTGATGAAGCCAAACTGCGGGTCGGGGCGCGAGCACCATCCAGAATTTTTTTCCGAGGTTTTTCCTTCCGTAATTGCAGAGTGTAACGAACGGGTTTTTATTCGGGCATAAATGGGTCAAATCTCAGCGGCCATTTTGCGGAGAAAGAACCGGGATTTCGTAACTTCGAGGTGTATAGCTTAATGAAACATATGCGCGGTAAGTAATTTTAAAAAGATTTTCTTTTTTAAAACGTTCGGAAGTACATTTCATTTGTTGTGAATATGCTACGTCACCGCGTCTCGTTAAATATTCGATATATCTATCCGTTATCGTTGTTAGTAGAGTTATCGTTATGTAATGTCGTTTTATGCACTTTTCTTTTTGTTAGATTTTTTCTGTGGAGAGGAAAATTTCCAAGTCTTCTGGACTACGTTTTTATTTTCTCCATACGTAGTATGGGAAAGTATTGTGATCACGAAAAAATCGTCTTCTAGATTTCAACGGAAATACACGTTTTTAGGACCCTAGAACACTTTTAGACTATTTTCGGAATGATGTGTGTGTATGTGATTGTGGGCGCTCTAACTCAAAAAGTACTTGCCATATCGTTACCATATTTCATATATAACACTTTGGTATGAGTACAAAGAACTGATTAGTTTTTGGAGAATAACGGTTAACCGGAAGTCGAGGTTTATTCGAACCCGATTCGGTTTTTGCGATATTTCTCCGTTAAAACATTGTTATTGTATATACAATTCTATACAAAGATTATAGATAATGTAATTTCCTACTACTTCTATTTGAAACAATTTTTCATAGCAGTTATTGTTCAGGAATTATTTATAAATAATCGGTGTTTTTGGTTTCCATCTCCTTACAAACGTCGTTATTGGTAATCTTCGTGAGGACCAAAGTTGTAGAGAATAATATTTCTTCCAAGTTTTGTTTGAAACAAATTTTCGTAGAACCATCCATTTCGGAGATATTTTGCTTTTTCTTAATTTCCAGTATACAGCGCCACCACCATGTAGCGGTGAATTCTGTAAACATATTCAAAATATACCTAATTTACGGCAATAAGGACGGCTGTATTCTTTTACGATACGAAATAATAATTTTGCCTTATAATGCTATTCATAATAATTTAAATATCTATACCCCAAATATGGAGAAAGTCATGTGCTGGCCGCATCAGATTTTATTTTTTATGTTATACCCTTATTTTATTCTTTTCACTTGTACTATACGTGCTTCTAAATATTGTGGTGAATCCATTTCAAAATACTTTTTCTTTAAAGTCAACTGAGATCAGTTTTCCCATTAACGAATGATTTATAAAGGAAATTAAACAGGGTTTAACTATCGTTTTCTCGAAGATATCTAGGAAAAATGTTTCGTTTTGCGCTGGTAGAGATGACTACTAAAATTATTAGCGACAAAGCATTTATCAAAGGACAAGATTGAGGAGGAATGAAAATGTAATCTAGCGTAGTTCATCGTTTTAACTTCAGCCATTTCTTCATCATTATTCCTCATTAAACTTCCTCGATGTTTACACCTATCGCCGTCGGCGTTACTTTCCATCGACTTCTGAATATTATGATCCCTCCCGAGTCATTCACGAGTGATTCAAATCTGGGAAACAGCTGAGGTCACGGCGGCACTTCCGCCACGCCCACCGCTCGCGTGTTTGTTCACGTCATCATATAAAGGACTTAAGCCTATCTGTTTCAGCGGTGGAAACCGTTTCATATTCCGGTGCTTGAGAACTTGGATCCTTAGAAAGGAGTATTGAGAGAAGGGGATGAAAGTATGAAAGAGGTACACTATACTATATGGAGAGAGAGCGAGGCTCTTGAGAATGTCACATTTTGTGTTCCGCTTTACCGTTGTTTATTGCCTCCGACCATTCCATTTTTCGACGTGCACCGCTTAGAGCGTCCGATGCCAGTTGCGTAATGGATCGTAATTTCCCCTCTTTCGATCGCTCTGATAGAGCGCTTGATCGATTCTTTCTTCGATTGATCGATGTGTCGGCTGAGGTACGGTACTCTTGACATGCGATAATATATAGAAAATGAATTAATGGTTTGCCACATTCCACGGAATGGATTCGTTTCCGAATCGAAATAACGTTTGATAAAACATTATTATAACCGAGGATGAGTTAACTAAGAAGAAAATTTGCGAGCCACAACATGACAAAATATAATCGGAAATGCATCGATTATTCACATCTAATATATTTTATTTCATACCGAAGTAAATCGCTCTCACGTGATGGAAAAACGGGCATCGGGAAGGTATGAAAAATTTAGGATGCACATATTTCTCTAAACGGGAAAATATACTTAGATTAAGACATCAATTACAAAGGATTTTACATAGCCAAATTTTTAAATTCAATATGTCGTCATCTAATGCGCAGTACTGCATTTTAATGTAAAATTGTAGATACAGGTGTGAAATACACGCGGCAAAAACTTCGTTGCAGAAAAAATGTTCTGTACGTTTATTTCTTACCCCTAATGTACGCATTACTTTGTAGCGAAATAATTTATAAAAAGGTTTTGTATCGATAAAATCACCCTATAGGTAAAATTAACCTCGACACAACCACTTCAAAACGTACGGTCGAGGCGAAGTGGATAAATCTCAAAATGCAGATCACGAGAATGACGAAAGGGACCAGCACTTGTCAAGTTTTGCGGTAAATTGATAGAAAGGATGATCCGAAGATCCTTATGCGACAGGCATAAGCTGAAATGATGGGAAATGTGGAAACAGGTGAAAAAATCTGCTATGACCAGGAATCAAACCCGAGTCTTCTACTTGCCTGGCGGATATTGTACCACTAACTACCGTGGAAGACCATCAGTTTATATAATGGAATTCTCACCACTTGAGAGGGTAGGGGTTATCTTAGATGTATCTTCTTGAGGACATCCGTTGGAGCTGGTTGATACTGACATATCTAGCCTGGTCCCAGCCCTAGAAAATATTACCTTTCTGAAACAGGAGAATCAGTCTGCCACGGTAGTTCAGTGGTAGAATATCCACCCGGCAAGTGGAAGACCCGAGTTCGATTCCCGGTCATGGCAGATTTTTCACCTGTTTTCACACCTCCCAAGTTTTTCGGTAGAAGCAGAGAGGCGATCCTTTAGGAACTTTTTCCTTGCTGTATTAAAGGTGTTAATGTTTAACGGTTGACTTATTTTGATCGATTGAAGAATGGAAAAGAAAGTGATAAATGCAATATAGCACCAAATGTTTACTTAGAAGAGGGAAAAACAGAGCGATTTTGATAAAGCGGGTAAAGTGAAAACCACAGCTGTACCTTCTAACCTTAAACTGCCACTGGCTAATGAGTAAATTAACATAAATAAGCGGTGGAAAATGAGATCGAACTTCCATAATCTTATCGAATCTTAACTACATGCTCAACTTTTCATGAATTTATTTTTAAATTACCTATCATTCGGCACCTTATATTTTGAAATCAAACGCTGAGAATCGCATGAGTCAACGTCAAGCCTGTGCAGGATGTTCAAGATGGCAAAGTATCTTAACCAAACATTGATCTGCATCACATCTCAATTTTCTCTATCTTTCTTGTATCTCACAATGACTTAAGCAATTTGGCAGATTCTTGTGAATTTACCGGGAATGTATAGAGTTTCACAAATCAATCCTTTAAATTTTCTTGTTAAAATAGACGTAAGTTAGAACAGGTTGCCATCCTTAAGATTATGCAACCCTCCGACTCTGCTGGGAAAGCGAACGGGTAGTGAAACGCGAGGGTGTAGTACTCTTCCTGCGCGTGTAGCTGTAAACTTTGAATGCCAGAGTGTGTACAGGCGTTTCTCGCTTTTATAGGCTGTGGGTTTACGTCTACTTCGGATTTTCTTACTGAGTAAGAATTTCCTGTTGCAGGTACGCCTTCCTTGTGGCGCTCTCGTCTCCCGATTGCTTTACTTCGTTCCGTGGCTTCACTTAGGTCGGAGATTGCGTTGGGATCTAAAATAGATTTCCTAACCGCTCTGATGTCTGGAGGGGAAAACAGCACTCATGTCAAAGTGTACACACTTGTTACGTTGCAGCGTAACGTACCGCCGTAGCGTTGTAAGTGACTGATACGTAGCTAAACTTGCATCCAGTTGCCTCACGGCGTTACCGTATCCTCCAAGCGTTACACCATGGGGTTCCCAGTTTGATACGGGAGCCCGAATGCGAAACGTCTTTGCAGCTAGCAGCAGCTTCGTACATTTATATACATTGTACGTATATCCAAATGGTTCCTTTAGTGATTTTCTCTCTGCTTTCAATGAAGCTGTTCAATATACACTTGGTAAAAAGGTGGGCAAATTATTAATTAAATTAAAAGGATGGAGAGTAATTAATTAAGTAAAGGAAAGTGAAATTACAAATATTATAAAAGTGATAAAAAGACGACAAATTAAAGGGAGATTAAATTTTTTCCATTTTGTTTATTGATATTTTGAGTTTGATTTCGAACGTCGTTCAAGGACTAATTTGTTATGTTATGGGTAAGTTCTGTCGTCCTTCTCATTTAATAACATTTAAAACAAAATGACGAACAATAATAATGTTTTGTAATTAGTGTCTAAATGAAAACTAATACATACGAAGCAGATAACTAGCTCTCTAACAATTTCTAATGCTTTCCTTTTCGTATAAACTAGAATTTCCACATGCGACGTATATGTCACGTTTAAGCAAATGGTATTTTGAAATAAATGACCAACTTTTGATACACGACACTGCAACGCGTCCCATCCACACTGCCATGATACGGTGATACGATACGAGTGGTTCGGTTTCGGTTCGAACTCAATCCACAAAGTACGGACCAACGAAAAGACCAGGAATTTCCATTGGAAAAGCCAGCGGGTTTGCTTCAAAGGAAAGAGTGCCTATCTCTTTCCTCTCTGCTACTACTGTTATCCGCAGACGACATTTATGGTGAGGGTTTTGGGGACACCAACTGCGACCACTGTAGGCAGAAACCAACCAACAGAATATAGAAAGATCTTTATCTGAACGCAGACAAAAGGGTCGTTTTACAATGGCCTAGAAAGGAGCCGTAATCTGCTTTCGTGCCGAGAGAAAAATCCATACCCTTACCATCACTTTCATCCCCTTCAGCATTGTAATTAGCAGACCTGAGAAAATATGCCCCGATGTGTCTTTCTCAGAACACCATCAACTCTCATATCTTTTTCTTCGGAAAAATTCAAATTGTTGCTCTCAACGGCTTGAGCTTTCAACGACATCATTCCTTTTCCAACTCTCATGTGGTGTTCTTCTATGATAGGTATTTCCATTACTTGGTGGTTTATATTCAAGCAAAAACAGGCGAGGACTTCGGCGGATCCCTTGGATCGGAGACATTCATTTCCCGCAGAATTCCATGAATTATCTAATGTGTATTTTTAATAATATTTTAGTGAACTTTATTTAAGAGACAAATAAAATTAATTAACATGTTAGTGTTGTTTAAAGAGGGTCACTCTACATTTTATAATCGTTTGTTTTGAAAATTTATTATATAATAATTCGGAGTAATATTTTATTCCATATTTTTTGACCAATTAACTAATTTAAAATATTTTATTTACATACATTTATTATTGAATGTTGGAAAAATTGAGACGCCGTGCATCATCGCCATTGGAAAGCAAGAAACTGTCTACTTCAATAATTAAATCTATCATTCAATCAAGGAAATCTTAATAAGGACTTACGGAAAAGAATTTTCCTAGTCGATGAATTGTATTTCGGTGAATTGCGGTCGGCGAATTTTCCTAAACCCTTGATAAATATAACGAACATTTTTTATTTTATTTGTTATAATATAACTTATAAATGAACCAAAGGTATAACGCTTTGTAACTTCCATTGTTTTTATTTCTCTTACGACCCGGGTTTCGACATTACAATGCTATCGACAGGTGCAGATATGGTGAGAATAGAAAGTATATATATACAGAGAAAAATGGGTAGAGGTAGGGGGGGAGGGAGGGTAGTTTGTAAGACGGAAAGTAATGGAGGGGAGGAAAAGGAGGAACCTATCTCAGAGGGTTACTGCAGGGGGTAGGTTGTAAAGGGATAAAGGGGGAGGGGAAAGGAAAGGCTGGAGACCATCTCGGGAGGGTTTGGGGAAAGGCGGGGGAAGGACTATAAAGAAAGGCCTTGTGGAAGACGGAGAGAGGGTGAAACCCAGAGAGAGGAGGGAGGAAATTATCAATGCGGCAATGGGTATGTGTGTGGGAATAAGGAAAATAAAGACAAGTGCGGGTGGTAGAACTAAAGAGGTTAAATATTGGGAGACGGACGGTAAGGCTCTTGTTATAAATCTTTTTCCTCTAAATAATTGTATTACAGGTAAGAAAAAGAAATAAAATGCCTGAGGAAATAATTTTCTGTGATTTTTAATGATTTCTTTAAAACACATGTTTTCGGTTTGTCTGCCCATCCAGGGATAATCTCAAAAGCAGTTTAAGCTAGAGGCGCATTTTCCTTCTGATTATGTATGATTGTGTATGTTGGTAAATGAATTTGAAGTGATTCCATTCAGAGAATTTTTAATTGATATGTAAACAACAATGAACATAAAAATCATGTTAGGATCAAAAATACCATTTGGGATTGTAATATATTTAAAATATAAATTTTTCCTTTCTTTAAATAAATTCTTCTTTCATTTAAAAAAGTAATGACTGCTGATTGATTTACATACTTACAGATTGATGCTGAATTTGTAATGTTTATAGTGGCTAAATTATTTCTGAATAGTATTTCAAATGATTAATTTAGTTGAACCGAATCGAACCACTTGTCAAAATTCTCGTCTGAACCGAACCACTTCCAAAAATTTAGAACCGAACCGCGAACCGAACCACTCCCGAAATTTGAAGTGGTTTGCAGCTCTGGTCGGCGTTCTTAAAACTTCGTTTCGCTCCACTGATTCCAGATGCGTTTTTGTTTTCTTTTGCCGTCAAAACGGGAGGGGGGGAAAATGAGTTCGGTATACGCTTTCGAAATCAAGATTTAAAGCCTAGGCTGTGTTCGATGGATCAACTTTTTAAAAAGCCACCGATAATTGCCTTTCGTAATTGCGCGTATGACCGACATCTATTGTATAACGTTCGCGGATTTCATGTTTTAACAAACTGAAAAAAAACGGCGACCTCTTTTCCACTAAAGAAAGATTAATAATCGGCCTTTTCTTTATGCTTTCCGCCTGAAATCGACATGGTTTTAAGTGAAAGAGATAACTACGGATTTCTTTAATAAAATCCGACCATGCGATGCAGTCGGACTCGCTGTTCTCAATATCGAACGAAATTACTCTTCAAAGTAAACGAAACTTGGTGTTGGATTAAATGGACGACGGAGAAGATTTTATCCAAACCGAATCACCGTTTTCGTGAAATCAAAAGCGAAAGTCTTATTTCCCTAAAGTTGTCCTCTCGAGACTTGGCTCAACATGTTTGTGTTTCAAGGGTAACTAAGTCTCGAGCGGTCTTCAACTGTGAATGGGACGTTTTGTCGCTACTTGATGGAAACTATCATGGATTCTCTTGATTTCTTCATTCTACCGCAACTGGATACCATATTAACGGCTTCTTGTCGAGGAAAATATCACGCATTGAAATAGTACCTATAAATGATGCCATTTAAATAAATAAAATGTCACAATAAGTATGGAGCGAGAAAGATGCAATTTCTCAACGATCTTCTCGTTTAATGGCGACGCGGATCGTTATTCCGTCATTCACGTCTCTGTCACTTAAATGTTATTTCCTTATTACTGTTGCCTTCCCTATTGTCCCTGGAAACGTTTTGTCAGACGACTACAATTCATCGCCTCGCGTTTATCATCCATTTCGATCACCAAGGACGTAGTTTATCCTTTCCCTTTTCGGCATTTACTTTCGTTTTTCCCGTGAGGTCGAAACTTTTTAAAACTGTTTTATACGTCGTCCTTTAGCAACGAACAGAATCTTCAATTTTTTTGTATTTTAAGTACTTTCATAAAATTTCGGAATGATTCGCAAGGATGGAGGACATTCGAACGCCGAGTCATCGCATCACGAACAAATCGCAGCCGGAAAGGCAATATTTCATTATTAAAAGGGAAATTCTCGCCATAAAGTTCGCTTGGGAAGGTTATCCATGAAATTCGTGAAGGAGGAACTGTCGGAGGAAAATGACGGCGTGCTTTCATCGTTTCGGAAATGAACCGGATATACCCATTTCTTAAAAAAAACGTGCTGGCGCATTTTCGCTGGCAATTAAAAGTAAAGGTTGCAAAATATTAATTTAGGATTGGAATGTGAAGCAAATTTTTGAATGACGTATTGCAATCAGATTTATGCAATTAATGAATCTAACGTCAATTGATTTGGTTTTAAAACTGCGTCAACTATAAATAATAATTACTTAAATCTTACGGTGTTTTACTTAAATTATTATAAATTGAATTCTCTTTTGTTTAATCTAAAATTTTAATGTAAAAAAAATAGCTACCTGCGGTTTTCATTCTTTTAGGAGTGAGTCACTTAGGTAATCACCTGCAATAGGTGTAGGAATGCAGAAACCAAAGTCTACAACCTGGGCTACCTTTATACGAATCTAATGGTGTCTTATGTTGAAAAAACAAATACTCTGCTATAGCGATTATAGCGGTTTTTGGCGAATAGCTAATGGCGTATAATAGCCATCTCAGGGTTAAAAATCATAGAGCGATTCATTTTCATGAACGCGCTAAATGTTTGCAGTGATTTTCTGCTTACTTTGTTGTCGAATAGCGTAAGTGAAAGTTAACTTCTTCATCTCTAAAATAGAAGTCCCAATGGCTTCCC
This sequence comes from Uropetala carovei, assembly GCA_036926305.1. Taxonomy (NCBI): domain Eukaryota; kingdom Metazoa; phylum Arthropoda; class Insecta; order Odonata; family Petaluridae; genus Uropetala; species Uropetala carovei. The sequence goes on from JAXCHB010000167.1 coordinate 1,720,766, forward strand.
TTGGCGATTCATCGCCCGTTTGTATTTGAGATGCCTTGCGCGGGACAGAAACCAAGACTTTCTTATGTGCAAACCTCTTTTGTTTAGACAAGATCAAGGCGCGAGTCCGTGGACCGCTATAAAGGCCTCCGATCGAAAGGTTTTTGTTGTATTCTGAGATCCGAAGTAAGTTTTTTCCCAACCTGTTGTATGGTAAGAGGTCGGAAATTCATCGCGTCCGAGAAAATAAAAGAAAAGATCTGATGTGTCCAAAACATGACTTTCTCCATATTTGGGTATAGATATTTAAATTATTATGAGTAGCATTGTAAGGCAAAATTATTATTTCGTATCGTAAAAGAATACAGCCGTCCTTATTGCCGTAAATTAGGTATATTTTGAATATGTTTACAGAATTCACCGCTACATGGTGGTGGTGCTGTATACTGGAAATTACGAAAAAGCCAAATATCTCCGAAATGGATGGCTCTACGAAAATTTGTTTCAAACAAAACTTGGAAGAAATATTATTCTCTACAACTTCGGCCTAATATATACTTATATATATATATATATATATATATATATATATATATATTAGGGTGGTCCTTATTTTTCAAGTTCTTTCTTCCATTTGGTTGAATAACACCATGTGCAAAATTTTTGCGAAATATTTTGATATTTACTGGCCGCTCAAGGATCCGTTAGACACTGCGGCGGGTGAATCAGCCTTCAGCAACAACATACTTTGCCTAATCGCGAAAGCGTGATTTATTACTTATTTACTGAAATATACCTGGAAGAAAATATCAAGAATTACAGTTTGTTTATTTTAGAAATTTGTGTAAGTGTATTTTATCGTCAAAGTGAGCTGTTGTTCAGCAGTAAATCAACAACGATAATCTTTTTTTGTAATTTTAAGATACCGCATTTGTGAAGGCTGCAGCAAAGAAAGGTCAAGCAAAAGTGTTTTTAATCGAGAAGTACGAGGAAGATATCCAGGGTTTGAAGCTTCTGTCCAACCGGCAAGCTCTTGGATACTTCCTTTATCTCCACCGGGAGCAGAAAGAATCCGCACGTGAAGCGGCGGCAAAAACTATCGAGAAGTTCGAGGAGTTTTTGAACCGAGCTCGAATTCCAGTGCGCCAAAAACAAGATTCGATCAAGAAACTCGAGAAACTCTTCACCAGGAGGCAAGCGCTGAAAAAGAATGCCTCCCGAATGACAGAGACAAGCCAAAAATGAGGTTGAATTCAAGGAGTGTTTTGAGAATCTATTCTACATCTCCCACGCCAATGCCCTAGAAATCATTATCATCTTGCTCGGAGAGAAAACGGGCTTTGGGGAGCGATGTCTTCTGTCGACAATTTCCTCGCAAAGAAAGAGAAGAAACGGCAGAAGCATTTGGCAAAGGAGCAGGAACGCCGACAGAAGGCGATCAAGGGTGCTAAACGTTTAGAAGATCAAGTCACTCTTGAAAGAAGTAGCAGTACTTCTGCAGCTGAGGAATCTGGGGATGATCCAGATCCAGTCTCAGTCCCAAGCACCTTGACTCCGCCCCATCCGAAGCGCGGTCGAAAGGATATTCTATCACGAAATCTCACGGTACACTGGACCGCAACAAAGTGTCTGATCGCGCGGCATTTATGATTGTCGGGGAGACAGCCCGGACTCTTGGTCATGATGTTAGCTCACTGGTTCATAACAGGACCAGTATCCGTCGGCGACGACAGCAGCATCGACAGGCCAGCGCCGCCAACATTCAACGGAACTTCAAACTGGACTTTGCCTTAATCGTCCACTGGGACGGCAAGCTCATGCACGATCTTACTGGGAACGGCAAGGTCGATCGCCTCCCCGTACTAGTGTCCTCCTTGGATGGAGGTTCCCAGCTGCTTGCGGTACCCAAATCCCCGCAGGCACTGGAGAGGCACAAGCCCGCGCCGTCTTTGATGTCTTGAAGAGTGGAAGATTGATGATAAAGTACGAGGGATGGGTTTTGACACTACGAGTGCCAACACCGGTCGAAACAAGGGGGCATATATCATTCTCGAACAGTTACTCGGGTGCAACCTCCTACACCTCGCATGTCGACACCACATCCTCCAACTGGTAGCTGGAGCAGCATTCACTGAGTCAATGGGCGTTTCTTCCGCTTCCTCAGCTCCGGAAGTCCTCCTGTTCAAGCGATTCCAAGGAAATTTGAAGTCCATACATCAGGATCGATTTGAAAACTCATCCACTGAACAGATGGCCGCTGAAGCCGTAGCCGACATCAAGGAGGAACTCGTGAATTTCCTCAACACGGCACTGATGGAAGTCCAGCCGCGAGATGATAACCGTGAACTACTTGAGCTGGCCTTACTCTTTCTTGGCACTCCACCACCTCGTGGCACACGATTTGCAGTTCCTGGGCCAACGCATAAAGCCCGGTGGATGTCCACGATCATTTATTCCTTCAAGGTGTGGGTGTTTCGCTCCCAGTTTCGCTTAACACCACGCGAAGAAAAAGGCCTTCGTGACCTCTGCATCTTCAAGGTTTGGCCGACAGCCCCTCTCGCCATTAGAGCGCCACAGGATGACCTGCGTCTTCTCCAATCCCTTGTGTCATACAACACCATCCACGCTGGAATATCCAAAGCGACATCTGTGGTACTTGTCCGAGGAGTTGGTGGGCCTCTCCCTCTCTGACGACAATGTCGCGCACGACATTAAGGACCGAATGGTCAAGGCCATGTCAGAGGACGACGGCGATGAGGACCCTCAGAAGCAAGTGAATGAGTCCCTGAGAGGGAAATCAGTCGTCGACTTTCACGACCAAGAACACCAGGTCCCTCTTCACCAAACTCAACCTCCCCCAAGGCTTCCTACAAATTCCTGCGTCGCAGTGGGAGGAGAATGAGGACTATCAAGCAGCACGGGCGATAACAAAGACACTAGCAGTCACAAACGACCATGCCGAGCGCGGCGTTGCATTGGTTCAGGATTTTTTAGGTCCCCTGACAAAGGACGAAACTCAGCTCCAGTTTCTCCTCCAGGTGGTTGCTGACCACCACAAGTGATACCCCGAGGCCCTCAAGCGGACCCTGCAAGAGCATACTGACGACAACAATGAGTGACTGGTCAATGGTTCATTACACAACTGTGTTAAACATTATCTGAAACAGTGATATAACATAATTACATTTTAACAGTTCGCTAACCACTAACCTTTGTTCACATTCGCCCGCTATTGAAATTTCTTGAAGATTGCTAGGTTGCTATGATTCTATTTTTGTTATCTTTAGGTTACAATAAACCACTGAGTTCTTTTTCAATTTGGAATGATTGTAGTCACTTATGTTAAACAGCAGCTACCGTAATGTAAATTTCTATGTCAGGGGAACCCTTACAAGTCATCCACGATTCCGCGTTATATAGTGTAAATTAGAGGTAATTGAGCGACCCCTAATTATGAAAATATTTCAATGAAATTTTGCACACAATGTTTTGAAACCAAATAGAAGCTTTTGAGAGGGTCAGACTAACTATTTTTGAATTTTTATTTTTCACTCTATAAATAAGGACCACCCTAATATATATATATATATATATATATATATAGTGAAATTATTAGTTTTAACCTGAAAGTAAACGTCCCTAAACGGACGTATGATAACACACGCAATGTTTTATACGAGAAAACATTGTTTCAACGTATTTTTTTCAGTCGAGCATGTTGGAGACAAATGTATTTACGACTAAATTAGTTCTATAAATTCTAAATATGCTGCTCTTGTTTTAATTTATGGTAAGGTCAAGGCTAAATTTATTTTCTCGAGAAACACACCATTACCTCTCTTCAGAGTAACGAAATTTGTATTGAGAAAATGCAACAGCTCGAATCTCGCTAATTGAATTCGCGGCCTGTCCTTCTCAACGCCTCTGCTCCTTTTCTTAAATCAGTCAATATGTGTATAAGTGAAGCCGTCACTTAAACCCTCGAGTTCGAGCCGTGACCCAAATGTTCGTTTTGCCACTTGACTAGTCATTCCTATGCATTTTCATACTTTCATCAAAAGTCTTATTTCCGCATCAAGGGTGCAAACCGAAACAGCCTTTGGGATCGTACACGGTTCGGATTCTGAAATCCATTCACTTGATAGAGGTCACAGTCCACATGAGATTTTGCTACTGTAATCTCACTAGTTTTCCTTGTAATCATAATCATTACGGCCATGTATCTTAAGAACTGCTTCCTTCCGAAAGAAGGCCCTATTACGTCACCCTTCGTGACCCTCGGGTTCATGATCTTTTCTCTGTTCGTAGCAGTCCATCCTCGAAGTTATTCGCGGAATACCTCTAAAAAACAAACCAAAATTTGATCCACAGCTTAACAGTTTATCGCCTGGCAATTAACAAGCACCCACTTTGTTCTTAATATAGATGCAGAGACACATGGAGGCGGTATTTAATCTATTTATTTGCAGAAAACCTTTGCTAAACAAAAATAAGATGGTTAAATATTTACCAAATTTAAAACAAACATTCAGTGCAATTTATTCTGATGTTTTTTCGTAACGTTGAACCTTGGATTTAAAAACCTGTCCTGACTTTTAGACCTTTTATAAGATTTTTTTGCTGTCCTTTCATATTCACGAATCCATTCGAGTTTTAAGATTGAGGCCAGCATTTGACCTTAAGTTAAAATGATAAGAAAAGTACTGTTAATGGGTATGTACAATCACCAATTTTTACAGCGTTAATTGATTTTACGAGAATAAGTCAAAGAGCGACACATTAATGTTAGTAGTTAACAACACGTTGTAAATTCAGGTTCGTTACAAACACTTATTTTGTTATTATGTTCAGTTTAAGCCTTTCTTGTATGCGAACCAAGAAAGTGAGGTGACAAGTAATCGGATTGTGATGGAACTACCGATTTGTTCATGTTTCAGGTTTTTAAAAAAAGAATATCTATGAAGAATGCTTCTGTAAGGATACCTGCTTTGATGTGTAATCACAGAAAATTCTCTGATAAATATATCATATAATCTATTCTGTGGACTTTTGTTTTTGTGATGTATATTATGTAAAGGAAGTCGCATGTTTTTCGATAATCCCGACCTGTCGTGGGAAACCGTTGCGCAGTCTGGGACCCCTTCGAGGAGGGCCTAACTAGGAAACTCGAAATGGTTCAGCGTAGAGGGGCTAGATTTGTAAATGGAGAATATCGTTATGACACAAGCGTATAAGAGATTTTGAGAGACCTGTAATGGCAGACAATGAAGAATGGAATGCAATATTTGAATATCACCGAATTCGTTTAAGACGTACTCGACATAGTTGTACCCATTGGTGTCAGTGAGTGTAAGGTTAGATCAGAACGTGCCAGAAAATACGTCGATATAGCCGCCAAAGCCGAGAAATACTACAGATAAATTTCTCACACGCGATAAGGCAGGCCAATATAGGCTTTGATTAGAGTTTATGTTGGTGCAGTGACACCCCCTGCCAAACGCTTCTAGCGGGTTGCAGTCATTAATGTAAATTTTGAAATATGTAAATGGCTGATTTGTCAACAAAATTTTATATTTGTTCTAATCCTCAAAAATGGTTGAAAAGTGCTATTTACTAATAGAGTTCATTAAATGACACTAGAATGGAGAATCTATGTGAAGATACTCTTCTCAACTGCCATTTTTCGTCTTAAATATTAATTGTGGTGAACGTTCTAGCTATGAGATGATAAATAGACGTGTCCTCAAAGCACACGATTCTATATTCTCGTATTTAATTCTCCTCGCCCACCGTGTACACGAATGAAAAAAATGTTGCGAAATATTTTCGAGTTTCCTCGTATGTCTTCATTTAAACATGAAATTAAATCGTCTCTCCTGTTTGAAGACAAACAGAAAGTTGTCCAATGTCATTTCTTTTAAATGGAATCGCTATTAGGTGGAGAGACCCAATTCTGCTCACTTTACCATAACTAGTTCCTTCGGACCTTGGACGATTTTCAGTTACTTTTATATATACTATATGACGAAGTCGTTTTCGCCTCTTTTTCTCGAAATTCCTCTTTTTCGTCCCTTTTTTTAACACGGCGGTTTGATGTTTGAGGGTGCTATGGAGTAGAGGAAAGAAGATATAGATATTATTCGACCTGGTTTTACTGGAAGATGCAATTATTATTATCCTATGGATCAAAGCATATGTGCTCCTATAAAAAAAAACATTTCAACGACGTGTTTGAGCACGTTCTATAAAAAATCGTGCTTCACTTGTTGATAAAATGACAGTGCGGCATTCGTAAAGCTAGCGAGAGATGTTTATGCGCGGTGATTAAAACCGGGCCTTCTAATCTCGAAGTTTTTTTCCTCTAGCGTTTTAGAAACAGCTGCGTCTGATTCCGGCTAAAAAGCCATATCATATTTAAAAAATTAAATAATATCATGTTAATATATGCTGTGAAGTCCTTTAGCAGTTTTTTTTACAAGTAATCAACATTTTTTGTATATTTGGGGTCATGGGAGCCAAAGCTGGTACATTTATGCTCGAGATTGCGTACATATTACTTAGGGATTCTGCTCCTCGCCTTTCTAGAGAAAGAAAAATTGACGGCCATGTTCCTACAAGGAAGAGATTCCACTTGTTGTTTCTCCGAAACAGAGGCATGGGGAAATCCCGTCCTCTGAGCCAAAGGTCTCGTAGAGGTGAACCACAGGCTGATATTTTTATGAGAGGATGTTTTTAAAAAAGTTGCAAGTATTCCGTGAATTTACGATTTAAGGATTTCGTTCCCTTAGGGTAGCGATAATTTGTCACTTCTTTGGCCACGATGGAGTCGACAAGGAGAAAACCTTCAGGATAGATATAAACAGACTAATTGTTATATAGTATACATAGCATATATATATATATATGTGTGTGTTTAGTATGGTAAACGATATATAATGCAGGAAGCGTTAGAAGGCACGGGAGATTTCAAAATCGGAGGAAGGATTATAAGAACAGTGAAATACGCGGATGATCAAGTACTTCTAGCAAGAAAGGAAAAGGAACTCCAGAAAATGATAAATAGACTAGTGATAACAGGTAGAAAATGCGGTATGGAAATTAATACAGAAAAATCCAAGGTTATGCGAATATCAAGTAAAGAAGAAGAAAATTTGAATATAAGTATTGGAGGAAAGCCATTAGAACAAGTTTCAGATTATAAATATCTTGGAAGCATCATAACGAGAGAAGCAAAATGTACAGATGAAATCAGGACTAGAATAACAAAAGCAAAAGTCGCTTTCAGAAGAAAGAAACTCCTGCTAACGGGAAATATAAAGCAGGAAATTCGCAAGAGGTTGATAAAATGCTATGTATGGAGTATAGCTTTGTACGGAGCAGAAACATGGACGCTAAGGAAAAAAGATATTAAATACTTGGAAAGCTTCAAAATGTGGACATGGAGAAGAATGCTGACGATAAAATGGACAGATAGGGTGAAAAATGAGGAAGTACTAGGAAGAATAGGAGAGAAGCGAACGATTATACAGACTATCAGAAAGGGGAAGGCGAACTGGATTGGGCATTACCTGAGGAGAGAGTGCATGATTAAAGAAGTGCTAGAAGGAAAACTGGATGGAAAAAGAGAAAGAGGTAGGAAAAGGTTTCAGCTGGTAGACGACTTGAAAGGGAAAGAGAGCTATCAAGACATGAAGAAAACTGCGGAAAATAGGAGTATATGGAGAACGAAGTTTAACCAAGAATAATCACGGACCTGTCAACGGACAGACTACCTATGATGATGATGATTGTATTTTACAAGGTAAACCTAAATCATACGGTTGGAACGCGCGTTTGTAAACGACGTTATTTAATACTAAAAAAAATATCGAAATATTCACACGGCCCGCTGTGTCACTCGAAATGTCGCATGTGGCGCGCTAGGTGATTTGCAATTCCGAGTGCGGCCCTTTTAGTAAACGTTTCGTGACCCTTAGCGTATACCAATAACCGCTTTCGAATTTCAAAGGTGTGCATGTCGAGTTAACAACGTGCATCTAAAGAGGTATTTTCCCTTTTCCAAGAGATTCGCTGGGAGATTTTTCGGCTTTATTTATTTCCGTATTATTCAGCCAACAGTTTCCTTTCATGCGCTTCTCATAATAGCAAGGAGTAAATATTCTGTAAACTATGAAATGTTTCTAAATATTTTAGCCCTAATCGAAAGAGTATTTTGAAATTGCTAAGATATTTGTTTATCCCTTGCTTATTTTAAGTGACTGGTGAGTTTCAACGTGTCTTAGTAATGAATTATATTATTATGTTATTCGATACTCCCACAGTTTGACACCGTTGTGAATATTTATAACACTCGATGCCTTCCTAGGAATTTAATTTGAGAATAAATATAAAATACATTTGTGTTATGTATGTATGTGAAACGTAATAAGGTACAACTTCATATTTAGAATATAGAATTTCCAATTAGCATATAGGCTATTCTTTGTTCGGAATTTAAAACATATTAAGCCGCGTTACCCGGTAAATAAAAACAAATTGAGGGTTTTATTATGATCTTTTAATGAACCAGAAATTCCCTAACCCTGCCGCACTTCAGCGAATTTCATGTCATCTCGACGCGATCAAGTAATCATGACACACGTCATATAATCTCGGACCGTAGATCAATATGTAGGTCGGATTTAGGGCTCAATAAACCATGAGATAATACTATCAATAATAAAGCCGCTATTAGAAATGAGAGATGCACCTTCCAAATCAATGAAAAAATTCCGAAGCGGCCCATAAGTGGCTCCATAAAAATTTTAACTGTAAATTGCCGGAGTATTAGTCTACTCAATTCTAACCGATATTTACTTTCAGGGAGCATTTCTGTGTAAAATGTGTCAACAAGGTTTTCTAAGATATTTCGACCCCGCTGATTCCGAAAATCGTGTTGCCACCTTGTATTTCTGGCCGTTACCCCGGAATTCAAGATGGCGTCGAGCACATTATCGTTAGCTCCGTGATGGACTTCTTAGATAGTCAGAACTTGCTAAGTAAATATCAGCATGGCTTCAGGAAGACGAGATCTTGTGAAACACAGCTCGCTCTGTTCGTTCACGATATACTAAGATCAGGAGACCGTAAGACTCAGTTAGATGCGGTTTTCCTCGACTTCAAGAAGGCTTTCGATAAAGTCCCGCACAGTAAGTTAGTGAAGAAATTAAATGACGGTGAAATAAATCGAAAGATAATCGAGTGGATCAGGGACTTTCTTAATGAGCGTGAACAAATAGTAGTTATAGATGGATTTAAATCAGATTCAGTCAGCGTAGCCTCAGGGAAGTGTAATCGGCCCCCTACTATTCCTTTTATACATAAACGACTTAGATAAGGTTATTAAAAGTAAAATCAAGTTATTCGCGGATGATACCGTAGTTTACAGAGAGATTAACAGTCCTAATGATCAATTATTACTTTCTGACGACTTAAATGCAATTCTCGAGTGGTGTAAAGAGTGGCAGTTAGAATTGAACTTAGGAAAGTGTTCCTTTATGAGATTCTTGGGAAACAAAAACATTGACAGGACGAATTACACTGTTGAAGGCGTCCAGCTAAAACTAGCCGATTCCGTCAAATACTTAGGCGTTACTTTAACAAGCAACCTCTCGTGGAATATGCACATACGAAATATATGCGGGAAGGCTAAACAGAAACTAGGATTCATCAAACGCATAGTAGGTAAAAGTGAGGAAAAAGTCAAAGAGACATGTTACTTCTCGTTAGTAAGACCGCTATTAGAGTACGCGTCGAGCATATGGGATCCGTACGAGAAAGGATCAATCTCAAATTTAGAAAGAGTGCAGCGAAAAGCCGCTAGATTCGTCAAAAATTGTTACGATAGAAACAAAAGTGTTACAGGCTTGATACAGGACTTAGGATGGGAATCACTAACTGAGCGCCGATCATACTCTAGGTTAAAACTTCTTCAAAGGTTTAGAACGCATATATTCTTCAGCGAGGTCGAAGAAATAATAAGAGCGCCAACTTATATTGGTAGAATGGACCATCCTCGTAAAATAAGAGTGATAGCCTGTAGTGCTGACAATGAGAGATACAAGGGCTCGTTTTTCCCTAGAACGATAGCTGAGCAGAACAGAAGTTACGATAAGAAATCAGCCGACGTAGGTTGATATTATTCACTATTATGCGCTTTCCCTTGATGATATTGCACCCCCTGCCACACTATTGCTGTGGCTTGCAGGGTGAACTGTAGATATAGATATATAAACCGTCCTATTTTTTTCTCTGTTAACAAAGGACTCCCACTGGTGACCGAATGACCCTTTGGCCCGACGAAGCGGATCTCTCCGAGCTGGCCTCCCACGAGAGGTGGGTGGTGGTGTCTGGCGTGGAGGAAGATGAAGAAGGGCGTGGAGGAGTCGCGGCGGCGGAAGTGGCGTGTTCCCTTGCGGCCGCAGTGAAGGCCCACGGGTGGAGACCCATCGTGATCGGCGAGGGCCTCAACTGCTGCAGGTGAGTGTCTCTGGAAATCCCCTCGGAAGGAGAGGGGAGGATAGGAGGGGAGGATAGGGGATAGGAGGGGAGGATAGGAGGGGAGGTAGGGGGAGAGGAATAGGAAAGGTTGCATCCAGGACCTTCGCGAAATAATCCAACCGAGAGAAAGGATGATCGCAAAAAGTCATCAATCTCTTCGGTCTTTCTTGATAGCGAATAAACGAAGTTTCCGGGATGCGTGCGAACTAAACTAAACTAAACTAAAACTAAACTAAATTCCCGTTATGACGAACTTCTAGAGATGCACAAATCATTTCGCTGTCATTCGTTATAAGGAATATTGATAAAAATTCAATCGAAATTAGGTAACTAATGTTTACAATATCTTCGAACATTATACTAATTGCAACTCCTACCTTATTATAAGTGGATAGAGAAGTTTAATTAACAGAATAAGTTCAAATTACGTACCTATAAATGGGAAGTTTGATTTGCTTGAGGGACTCGATCGGAACTTGGAAGAGTATTTTTCGTTGCAGTGAAGTTTTCGTTATATCGGTATTTGTTATCGCGAGGCTAAACGGGCTAAGCGTCTTCCTCCTCTCGAGGATCAAACTATTCTAATGTTTCAATTTCTTTTTAAGCCTTCGCTCGTCCCAGTACAGAAATTAACATCCATTAATGGTCGTAGTTTGTTCCTGGAAACAATCGTAAAGAACTTCACCCCCAGTCTTATCAGCAAACGCTATTGTTTCCAGGATTGCGTCCGTGTTGTTGAACTATTAATATCACATTTAGCTCGGTCTTGAAAAGCCGGCTAGTCATAAAATGACCTGTGAAAGCGTTCTGTTTATAAATCCTCAATAATGGGTGAAATATCCTAAGGACGGCTTTAATTCCTTTACTTTTTTAACAATGAAATTTACACTTTTGCGAAACTTGCTAAGTATGAAGATGAGAATATTCTATTTTATTCGATAATAGTACCTACATGGCATGTTTTGCTTGCGCGCGGTCGACGACATATTTATAGATTAATCGCAGGATTAAACGCACTACCATTTCAATAAGATCAAAATAAAAAACCTGCTTTGTTTTCTATATATTTATAATGTACAATATTTTCTATGACTCATTCGATTCTGACAGCAATTCCGCTGTTTTATTGCAACTCTAATTTATAAATGTAATTAAATATGCTAACTCGAACAAAAAACAAATTTAATATATTGTTACTGTGAAATTAAAAGCATCCATGGCATACTGCAGATGAGATTTAATTCCAGAGCGTCAGTTTGATTTTTGTATTTAATTGCATTGCATTTAGGTGTTACGCGAGTAATGGGCTGAGGTAAATCTCAATCTGACGGATCTGTTTTTAATATTTTAGAGAATCGATTCTTAAGAGAAGAAGGCACCGATGGACATTTACGCAAGAAACGTAATTGATTTGACGATAGGTTTAAAATCTGATTGTTTTAATTTATTTGTTATAAACTTTTAGCGCTCATATAATTCCTACAATTGACACTAGGGAGTGCGGGGATCGAAAGCATTGCGAAAGAAAATAACTCGCGCTAGTGAGGGAGATACGTCGAAATTTCGTTCTCTTACGGGGAAGACAGGATTACGTACCAAGGAAATAAATTAGCATAAATAAGCTTTTGGCAGCGTTGGAGTGCGGAGAATTTCACATGATTCACACGGCGAATTTGACGTCAAACGAATCTATTTGGGAAACAAGAAAACATTACCTCACTCTAATAAATAATCATCTTGTGGACAAACATTATTATTATTTTCATATCATGACAGGTGTGCAAAAGAGGAATAGATAAAAAAAATTTAAAAGCTAAAATTCTTGTCCAGTTTATGGATAGTATAAAAATCATGAGAATACAAATATCTATAAAACGGGCGTTGATAAATTTTTTCCTGACTTTATCATCCATCTGTATAATTTATGTAATGCAGATATAATGTTTTTGTCATAGAAAATTAGAAAGGCATAAAATATCCTACCAGGTTCATCTTCGAATTCAGTCCTTTTTGTCTGTGTAAGAAGGAGGATTCTTTCGGATTCGCCTCAGCAATCAATACATGTTGCAAATGGGAGCAATCCGTTCGTCGTGAAATATCGGCGGTTATTCAAAGGGCGCTCCCGATTCGACATTCTTTCGAAGCTTCCAAAGGATCCTGGTGGGAATATTGACACATGTCGGGATTTCTGGAAAAAGAGATCCAGGTTTCATTGGGTGCTACTGGCATCTGATAGGATAGTGAGTTTTCTGTGTGCTTTGACTTGGACACGGAGTGGAGGGAGAAACGCGAAGGGTCTTTCCAAATCACATGCATGATTGCCCATCGTCAGGTGGAGAGCGAGAATTCCTGAGCGTTTCCGACTTGGCCGACGATTAGTTGTAACACCGGTTTAACTCGCGGATTTCGGAAACGACTCACAATCAGAGAGCGCATGGCGCATATTAATGTCCAATTTTAAGCCCATCTTTAAAAATATTCTTACTGCTTTGATAATTATTGGTTGCAATTCTTTTCTCCCTCTAATTTAAGCTTCATGAGGTAGAATTTGTGCTTTGATGAGAATAGTGAATCACAATTTGTTTAATTCTAATGTATATCTATACTTATACCTAAAATGATATATTATGTTATATATAATTTAATTTAACAAACCCTTCAAGAAATATAGAAATTGCCTTTTCAATTAAATATAACTTAAAATCAATGAATCTCAATTAAAATGTTTGATGACATAAAATATCACAATCGTGTTCGTTTGCTTCGTAATTTCGGTGCACGAATTCCAACCCTTCCAATGTAAGCAGCTTCCGTTCCGAGTTAATGCCCAAAGGCTAAACTTCTGCAGCCATTCTTTCGTAACACCGCTTAAGAAAACGAACGAATGAATGCCGATAATAAACTGTTGCACAAATTTTCTGTCGGTCAGTCACATGAATGTAGGAGGATATTTATCTATTTTTCCACCTGTTTGGTGTAGTCGTATTGCGCAAGATTCGACGCATCATTAGAGTCGTGCTCTGACAGACGCGTCCCTAAGAGGCGTTGGGAATCTTTTAGGGATGGACGTTTTTAAAAAAAAAATTGTCTTCTTTGGCTTCTGCATCAACTTCCGTTTACGTCTCCCAGCGAAGTGTTGCGAAATTCCCTCAGGGCGGAAAAAAAAACGCGGCGCTTTTTCTTTTCACTTTTTTCAATACCACGAAACAAGCGAAAGCTGTATTCCGCTCCCCGCCTTTCACTTTTTATTCTCTCTCTCTCCCTCTCTATGCTCAGGAAAAAAAGTCTACGCCGCCTTTTGTTCTTGCTTATTTTTCTATAACCGTGTCGCCGCGATAAACACTTTGAATGACGCGGAACTCCCACGCAATTTAAAGGATGTTGATTTTCTTTTGTTTCTCCGACGTTTCTCAACATGGCCGATCACGAGCAGACGAGAGCTTTCCTAGCCACAGATTATATAATATCATCGCCAAAACGTTTACCGTTCCAAGGATTTGAGAACGTATTTTGCCGAGTAGCCTCGCGGAAAGGTTCGGTTCTTTTTACATTCTCCATATACGTACTATAGAGAAAGTATTGTATTCATGAAAAAATCTGATGTGGCCAACACATGACTTTCTCCATATTTGGGGTATAGATATTTAAATTATTATGAATATCATTATAAGGCTAAATTATTATTTCGTATCTTAAATGAATACAGTCGTCATTATTGCCGTAAATTAGGATTATTTTGAATATGTTTACAGAATTCACCGCTACATGGTGGTGGCGCTGTATACTGGAAATTAGGAATAAGCAAAATATCTCCGAAATGTATGGTTCTACGAAAATTTATTTCAAATAAAACTTGGAAGAAATATTATTCTCTACAACTTTGGTCCTCACGAAGATTACCAATAACGACGTTTTTAAGGAGATATTTGACGGAAACCGAAAAAACCGATTATTTTTTATAAATAATTCCTAAACAAAAACTGATATGGAAAGTTCTTTCAATTGAAAGTTGTAGGAAATTAAATTCTCTATAACCTTTGTATAGAATTGTATATACAATAATAATGTTTTAACGGAGAAATATCGCAAAAACCGAAACGGGTTTCGAATAAACCTCGACTTCCGATTTACCGTTATTGTCCAAAAACTAATCAGTTCTTTATGCTCATGCTAAAGTGTTATATATGGAATTTGGTATTAATATGACAAGTACTTTTTGAGTTAGAGCGCCCACAATCACATACATCCATCCATCCACACACACACACGCACTCACGCACACATCATTCCGGAAATAGTCTAAACCTGTTCTAGGGACCTCAAAACGTGTATTTCCGTTGAAATCTCGGTCGATTTTTTTCGTGATCACAATACTTTCCACATACTACGTATGGAGAAAGTAAAAATCGAATTCGAGATTTCAACGGTAATACACGTTTTGAGGTACCTAGAAAATGTTTTGAATATTTTCTCGATGTTGTCTGTGCGTTTGTGTTAGGAATTTTTCGAAAAACACGTTTAGACTATTTTCGGAATGACGTCTGTGTGTATGTGATTGTGGGCGCTCTAACTCGAAAATTACTTGACATATCATTACCAAATTTCATATACGTATAAGCACGAAGATCTGATTAGTTTTTGGACAATACCGGTTAACCGAACATACATCTTTTATTTCAAATAATTTTCCATAGCAGTTATTGTTTAGAAATTATTTATAAATAATCGGTGTTTTTGGTTTTCGTCAAATATCTCCTAAAAAACCTCGTTATTGGTAATCTTTGTGAGAACCAAAGTTGTAGAGAATAATATTTCTTCCAAGTTTTGTTTGAAACAAATTTTCGTAGAACCATACATTTCGGAGATTTTGAACGTTTTCGTAATTTTCATTATACAGCGCCAGCACTATGTAGCGGTGAATTCTGTAAACATATTCATACCTAATTTACGGCAGTAAGTACGACTGTATTCTTTTACGATACGAATTAATAATTTTGCCTTATAATGCTATTCATAATAATTTAAATATATATACCCCAAATATGGAGAAAGTCATGTGTTGGCCACATCAGATTTTTTTACTCACAATCAGTTTCGACAAAAAGAAACAAGTTAGGAAAGTGTACAGCGTATCACAAATGGAGTATTAGAAAGAAATTATATACTTATTCTTAAGGGAAATAGCGTTTTAAAGTTCTTTTCTTCATCATAAATAATCCATATTCTTCCTATTTGAAAATATTGCATTCACACGTAAGGAAATTAAACGTTTGTTTGTGAGATTGTTTATGTTTGCACCAATGAAGAAGTAGCCATGCAAGAAATTTTCTGTTCAACTCGATTTAAGACATTTTTGTTCGATTTTCTTGATAACGGCTACTCCTACGATAAAAATGCATAGAAAAAGAAATACTCTAATTTACTATTTATACAAGTTTTATTTGAAAAATATTTTGATATGAGCAATACTTTATGAGATATGACGTAAAGTTAATTTTTTATCATCAGTAAAGTGTTACCCCTGATTGGCTTACGTGATTCATTTATACGATTTTCTTATTAACTTTGATTGTGTCCTTAATATTAAATTTCATTAAAATCCGTTCTGTAGAAGCCGAGAACGAACATGCGAACGGACAGACGGACGACTATGGGCGCTCACGCTGGGGGTGAAACGCGCCTAAAAAGATTATGCAAAGTAGTGGGGTGTGGTTTTGAGACCAAGGAATCGTGTCAATTATAAAGGCTGCGAGGGGAAAAGTTGCGATCGTTCCCTTTATTTTTTCAAGTAAATAATATGCTTTTGTTGGTTTTCCCTTCAGATTCTCCGAACTCGCAGCAAATGTACTTTATATCGATCGATAAATCAGGTCTTTATAAGGGAGTGTGCTTGCACATACATACCGGTCTAACTGGTGAATGTTCCAACGAGTCGTTTTCACTCGCTCCTTCTTTCCGAGAGACGAAACATGTTCCACCGCATTCCTCCCTTCTTTTGTTCGCCCTTAATGCTCCGCTTTTCTCGTCATCTTTTCTCCTTAACGAAAATAAAAGACTTTCAATTGATGATGCGCCTTTTGTTATTTGCGAGTGTGTAGTTTTTTAAGATGCGTTGTACGCCATTGACTGAAGACTCGATTACCTTTGGTTTCCAGTTCGGCTCTCTCCATATAAAGAGTAATGTCCGTGTTACGCTCGATTTTTAACATTATCCGCGCACATTGACTGCTGATATTATATTCTGGATTGGCAACGCACTGCAAGCGATGACGTGGTATCCGAAGTAGAAATCTGTAGAGCAGGGTTTCCAAAACTGTGTTCCGCGGAGCACTAGGGTTGCACGATTAAGAGACCCATGGGCACAACACATTTAAGACCACCCAAAAAAGTGACAATTATTGTAAGGTTTGTGATCTGTGCGGCAACACTTGGAAAGGGCGAAACGAGGCGAGGCACGTTCGGCCCCCAGTGGGCCCTCCTGTCCTCTGGACCCCACGCACTTCGTGTTTTGCGTACCGCTTAATCCGGCCCTGCTTCTCAATCATTTTTTGTCTGCGTAGCTCCATGTTCAGTTTATTCAGCTATGCGTCACCCCGTTTACAGCTCCATTACCTTCAAGTCGTCTTTAAAGATAAATTAAGCTTTCCTTACTACAATAAGATAAAATTCTGGCATTTTAAGAAGCACCCGTGTTTATTCTCCTAGTTTTATTTATTTTTATAATCCAGATTACGATTCACTGTGAATTTCTCAAATATTTGCGTCACCCCTCAATAACCGTCGCGTCACCCTGGGGTTCCATGTCACGCCGGTTGAGAACCACTGCACTAGAGAAATAAATTATTTTAAAGTTCAACGTAGGAAAAGCAGATGAAAGTCAAATGTGAAATACTTTGGAACGAAGAGAAATCAAAAGTACTGACAGCATTAATAAATTAATTGGTATTATTTTGACAAAAGAAAGGAGTCCAGTGTAAATATAGTTTTTGTCAAAATTTTACCAGAAGTTTCGGCATTTTGTCGATCTCATCTTTTAAGAATCGTAAGCGCTTTTTAAACAAAAGCTACATTATATTAATTGGTAATTTGCTTTTTTATTTGGCGTAGAGAAGAATCCAAGTGGCGCATGAATTGTTCCTATCCTTTTTTTCCACCGTCTTCAGATTAGGTGACCACAATGGCCATATTTCTTTCTTTCAATCTCTTTATTCGGGATAATTGATCCGAGACGAAAGCAATTCTTCCCACACAGACGTTGTGCCGGTGCCCGAGGAAAATTCGCCGATAAGGAAAAAAATCTGATGTGGCCAACACATGACTTTCTCCATATTTGGGGTATAGATATTTAAATTATTATGAATAGCATTATGAGGTAAAATTATTATTTCCTATCGTAAATGAATACGGTCATCATTATTGCCGTAAATTAGGTATATTTTGAATATGTTTACAGAATTCACCGCTACATGGTGGCAGCGCTGTATACTGCAAATTAAGAATAAGCAAAATATCTCCGAAATGGATGGTTCTACGAAAATTTATTTCAAACAAAACTTGGAAGAAATATTATTCTCTACAACTTTGGTCCTCACGAAGATTACCAATAACGACGTTTTTAAGGAGATATTTGACGGAAACCGAAAAAACCGATTATTTTTTATAAATAATTCCTAAACAAAAACTGATATGGAAAGTTCTTTCAATTGAAAGTTGTAGGAAATTACATTCTCTATAACCTTTGTATAGAATTGTATATACAATAATAATGTTTTAACGGAGAAATATCGCAAAAACCGAATCGGGTTTCGGATAAACCTCGACTTCCGCTTAACCGTTATTGTCCAAAAACTAATCATTTCTTTGTGCTCATACCAAAGTGTTGCGCCCACAATCACATACACACACACGCACACAATCACAGAGACATCATTCCTAAAATAGTCTAAACGTGTTCTAGAGACCTCAAAACGTGTATTTCCGTTGTAATCTCGCAGTCGATTTTTTTCGTGAACACAATACTTTCCCATTACTACGTATGGAGAAAGTAAAAAGGGCGTCGAAGGCCGTTCGTGTGGGCCCAGAAGAACGAAAGAAACGCTTCAAATCTCATTTGGGTGTTCAGGTGTGTGTGTAAAGGGAGCAAGGTTCAATACTGTCGCAATTGAGACCAATTCGCATATTATTATAAAACGGGTCTGTCTTTCGAATCGACTCGCCTTTTAATGGCATCGTAGTTGGGAAGAAAAATATTATCTCAGACACTCGTATATTTTGAGAGAATTTCTCTTTTTTATATTTCTATAGAAAGTCTCGTCTGAATATCACAGTAATGTTTATATTTTTCTTAAAGTTATTCGAATGATTTTTTTGTTTTGGTCGATGAAGCAGCTCCATGCATTTTGGCAAATACTTTTCGTGGGAGTGAGATTTCTTGTGTCAGCATGACAAGTAGAGGAATAGACTGGATATCTGTTCTGCAGCTTGTAATGGTACACTGCCTGCATCGCTGGATTAAGGTGATAAACCTAGACGTTATCTCATGGGTGGTTTTCGAAATGTTAAGAAAGTTGTGGATCGTCGGTGAAATATGAAGAACGCGCTCTTAATCATGAAACTGTCTGCCCGCGAAATGCTAACGACGAACGCAGAAGTGGACAACTAACCAATTTCTGATCACCGTATAATCTCTGAAATACTTAAAATTAGTTTGGTTCATTTCGAAATTTGTTTATTTTTAGATGTGGCGAAGAAACGAGGACGATACTTCGCTCTCCACGCGCCGAAGACAGTCGTCCGAAGCAAGAGTCTCAATATGGTTTTGCTTTTATTTATTTTTTGAACGCTACTCTGTCTCAGTTTCGTCGCTTATTTCGGAGGCCATAAAAATCGCCTAAGCTGTCCTCGTGTTAGATAAAAACAGCAGAGGCGCGCGAACCAAAACGTATGAAAATTGCTTACGTTCGCTCTACGACTTACCAGCGCAACTTCATTGCTACCTAGAGACCTACTTTCACGCCGCTTGGCGATGGGATTTGTAGCGGAGGTGCTTGACTCCGGGCCCGACCGGTTGCGGTTCGATTCCAGCCGCAGCGGCGATTTTTTTCGAAATTAATCTCTACGATATCTCTTTAAACGTCGGAGTAGATTGTATCGGAGCTCATACGGTAATTCAAGGCAATCATATTAATTCCTTCTTTGAAAAAGTTTTCCTCGCGATCAAGTGCCTAAAAGAGGCTCGCTAATTCGCGAGATCGCTTGCGCATGCGCAGTTTCGACGTTAGGTCGGCCAAAAAGGACGGAGAAAAGTTTCGAGAAATTTCTTAACGAGAGTAGGTAATAGGCTCGAGAGCAATTCGACATTTTTAGTATCTCTGCTCAAAGATACGAATTTCACTCGCAATTTGGCCTAATATATCAAACGAAACGATGTTCTTTTGTCGATGAGGTGTTTTTGCGACATACTCGGATATTACCTTTCTTCGCCCGATACGAAAGTTATCTTTTTTCGTCCGTTTCGGATGCAAATGGAGACAAACGCCTTTTTCCATCAAATCGCAGCGACAATTTCTCATTTTACGTCTCTTTCAAATTTTATGCGAGCGATAATCGGGGGACAAACGCAGGTGTCTTAAGTGAAGGACAAATCACCATGCCAACGCTCTCTCGTCGGAAATGTCGAAACCGATCCAGGTTGTTCAGGTTCGTTGCTGAGAAACGAGCTTATTTGCATTCAGCCTTTTGACATTAAAACCTTTAAAAATGGTTTTAGAGCGAAGTTATTTTGCTGCGATACATTCTCCAGCGCAGGGCTGGCGTGATGGGGTATGCAGAGTATGCTAGGCATAGGGCCCCATACAGAAGGGGTCCCCCATTTGCGTTTGTCCTACCCTGCCCTTTTTTACGGGACAGGTCAGAATTCTGTCTCAGCGTCCCAAAAAATTTTGTCGAGTCGATCATATTCCCCGAATTTTACTTTTTTCCAAAAACCTGTTTGTTAAGCAACTTTAAAAGTGATACTTTTAATTAATAGCGAAACTTTTTTGTTAGGAGAGGGTCCCCAAAAATCATATTTGCATAGTACCCTCAAAACATATCACGCAGGACCTGCTCCTACGCGGCTGTCATTTCGTTTTCCCTCCCTCCGTCCCTCCCTCCCCCCGTCCCTCTCTCCCTCCCCCTCCCCCCCCCTCCCTCCCTCCCCCCCTCTCACTCCCTCTCACATCTCGCTCGATACATCTTCAGCAAATTCTTCGTATTTCTATCGTATGACATATGAGTATGATAGGAATCTCGAGTCTCAACGGTGATATTAGTTCTCCAGGGAACTTATCGATGAAAGCGCGATATTTGGTCAAAATTTGTCACATATTCGTTAAATATGAGTTACTTCGAACGTAAGTTGAAAATCGATGATAATAATAAGAAACCTTGTACATTCTTCTTTAAAAGAGTCCACATACAGTGATTGTAGGTCAATCTTTGCAAAAGAGCGAAAACCTGCAGATCGAATTTTACATGTCTTACGGGAAACAGAAATTATCTCCTGGAGTCGAACCCGGACCTTTTTTCGGGATTTTCTTTAGTCATTGCCTTTTAATGCGTGATTCATGGATTCCTGCCAAATTTGTAACTCGTATCTACTCGGAAATTATCTTAAATCTCGTCTAAAGAGTGGCTGCAAACACTTCCGCATATCACTGCCAAATTTGTATTCGGCTGTTACTTAACGCGATGATATCCCGCGGCTCCTCTTTGAATCGCCTCATTGGATGAGAGGCTTTCGGAAGGGTCATGTCCGTAAGCACTAAGCTGTATGACCTAAATATCTCGGATGTCGTAAGAGTGCCGAAATTGTTTTCGGCTACAACATTTGTCTAGTTCGTTTTAATGCTCTTGTGTTTCGTAATGGCCGGTACGATAAAAAACAGTCTGTCTGCCTAATCGCACGAATAAGAATGGCTGTTAAAGCGGCATACTGTGAAGGTAGGTCTGAATAACATTATGTACTCTGCGATATATTGTTTTAGATCGTTCAAGCAGCCATGGATCGGCCATAAAATTCGTTTATTATGTTTCTGTGGCAACAAAGTTTTGTTTCGTATTTTATTTGGCCGACAATTTTTTTTATGGCAATAGTTTTAGGTGTGAAATAAAATGTTTTTCAGGATTGGGAATTTTTCACATCGGAAACATAAGACCGTAGATCCCTTGGGAAGCCATGACTCCTTCGTATCCATCGGGTTTGCATTTTCACTAGCTCTTTGTTTTTTCTTCACATTTTCTCTGCGAGATTCTCTTTTTTCATAGAGGAATTTTTTTCTTCTTCAATCGCCGCCCTGCAGAGCGGCTAAGTCAGCCAGCTGTGTGCAACTTGGATCGACCCAAATTCGTCTATGCGTCATTGGGCCGGATTGCCTGCGAGAGAGAGAAAGAGATATGCACCAGTAATTTAACTTGCAAGGCGCGGCGTCAAGAGAGTGGGGGGGAGGGAGGGGAGGGGGAGGGGAGAAGAACACTTTCTCAGCCGGGAGTCATAACGCGGGCGGCAAACTGTGTCACTTCCAGTGAGCGCGCATATCGAGATTATGGTGATTAAGTTATCCGAGCTTCGCAACAGTTATAATTCGCGCAAGTGTTCCAAAAAAAAAGAATTCCGCCTCCGGGGTGATTGATTGGAGATCAATGAAAGTGTCTGGAGTAATTTTCTTTAACTTGCACCTCGGCGCAAGCGGATTGAGTTTTATGGCTGCTTCAGGATTTCCCCTCACGGGTCTTTTATTATTTGGATGTTCTGACTTCGTTTCGAATAACCTTGGCAGCTTTTATAGTTCCATCCGTGGAAATTAATTATTCGCATTTCATGTAAAATAAAACTTGTTTGGAACAATGTTTAGTTACGCTGTGTAGAACTATACGTTCTAAGTAAATGACATGCATTTTAAAAATTTGAGTTATCTTAGCGATATGACTCGTTAGTATTTTTACTAAATATTTTTTCTGTGATATTTTAGATAGCTACTTCATTTGAATAATCATCGATGTTCTTCGATCGTGGGGAAGTTTTTTATTTTATTACATTTTCAAAATATTTATTATATTCCTATTGTAATTGCGCGACATATAGAACTAATATAGAGTCAAAGTGAAAAAACTGATGTGGCCAACACATGACTTTCTCCATATTTGGGGTATAGATATTTAAATTATTATGAATAGCATTATAAGACAAAATTATTATTTCCTATCGTAAATGAATACAGTCGTCATTATTGCCGTAAATAAGGTATATTTTGAATATGTTTACAGAATTCACCGCTACATGGTGGTGGTGCTGTATACTGCAAATTAAGAATAAGCAAAATATCTCCGAAATGGATGGTTCTACGAAAATTTATTTCAAATAAAACTTGGAAGAAATATTATTCTCTACAACTTTGGTCCTCACGAAGATTACCAATAACGACGTTTTTAAGGAGATATTTGACGGAAACCGAAAAAACCGATTATTTTTTATAAATAATTCCTAAACAAAAATTGATATGGAAAGTTCTTTCAATTGAAAGTTGTAGGAAATTACATTCTCTATAACCTTTGTATAGAATTGTATATACAATAATAATGTTTTAACGGAGAAATATCGCAAAAACCGAATCGGGTTTCGGATAAACCTCGACTTCCGCTTAACCGTTATTGTCCAAAAACTAATCATTTCTTTGTGCTCATACCAAAGTGTTATATATGAAATTTGGTAACGATATGGCGAGTACTTTTTGAGTTAGAGCGCCCACAATCACATACACACACACGCATACAATCACACAGACATCATTCCTAAAATAGTCTAAACGTGTTCTAGAGACTTCATAACGTGCATTTCCGTTGTAATCTCGCAGTCGATTTTTTTCGTGAACACAATACTTTCCCATTACTACGTATGGAGAAAGTAAAAAGGCATAGCTTCATCAATACATGCTAAGAGACAGGTTTTCGTGGTTTGTAATATCGAAGTCAACGATATTTAGCTATGATTTTTCCAGGATACCTGTAGATACTTTGTATAAGACGATTTTTTCATAACGGTTATGTGTTATCTAATTTTGTATTTACGAAGTTTTACTGTGTTTTACATTCTTAGCATTCATTTTTCGACAATAATTATTTTCCGCGCGTGGATGATGCGGAAGAACGTTTTGTTCGAAATTTCCACATGCTAAATTTGTGGGAAATGATACTGGTATAATAGAAGAAATTAGTTGGTTGATAAAAAAAGCCATCCACTTTTATGAAGCACACAAATTTTTCATTAACAATATTTATCTAGAAAAAAATTATTTTTTGCTTTTGAGTGCATTTTAATTCACATAAAAGTGCATTCCCAAAAAAAAATTTAAATTTGTTTTATTTTATACTTTTTAGTCTTTTTATTGAAATTATCTAATATTATTATTAAATATTCTTTAATAAAAAAAGCCAAAATTCGATTTGTTTTGAAAATTTTTAATTTAGAAAGAAGTTAGTTGGCAACCCTAAATGTTGGCGACAAACAAGATCCCCTAAATGTTAGCGACAAACAAGATCCCCTAAATGTTGGCGACGAACAAGATCCCCTAAATGTTCGTGACAAACAAGATCCAAGTGACAGCATCCAAGTGAAAATCAATAAAAGTGTATAAAAAAAGACGGTGGGTTGTCGAATCAATTTCCCAGTGCACTCATAAAAAAATCAGTCCCCCTTTGCATCGCCTTCTTCATTCGCTGCTCTCGTTCGAGAGAGATTTATGGGTCATCTCGAGCGGGAGCTGGTTCGTTTGCCTCACTCTCGCCCTGCGGCACGCGTGCCAGCGTGTCTGCCTCCGTCTGGATTCCTCGAATTTGAGAGATCTAGTTCGCGGATTGGCGTGTCTCTGGGGAAATCCCCGAACTTTAAAAAAGGGAAGAAAAAGACGGTGGCAATAGGAAGCTTTTCCAAATAAGCAGGTTAGCTGATTTCGCGAGGAAAGCACTTATCCGCCCCTTTAGATCATCCACCTTCCTTTTCGTCGAACACGTGGAGGTAATGGGACTGGAAACCGTCCGCGCCCAGAGGGAGAGACCAGCAAGGGGGCTTGTGTGTCTCCAAGGACGGCAGGACCGGATGCGAGAGGTGCACACATCCACTTTCCCGCTTCGATCCACGGGAATCGAATCTCGTCCACTGAGGTCGCTTTTCAGAGCAAGTGAGGCCTACGCTGGGTGATGCGTCTCGGGAGGATTTGTCAAAATTGGGAACGAGGGCTGCAAATTGGGCGAGCGATATATCAAGGGGGAGTGGGAGAAGTTGTCGTTTTTATTCGCGTGAGTGAATGAGGGCGCAAGGCAAATCTCATCAATTGATCTAAGGTGGCTTACGCATACATTCATACGCATATGTTAAACTTCTGCGTGAAATAAACTTTACTAAAAACACATAAATATAGGACTTACTTTGCGTCTGATTACCCGAAAGAACTACGATTTTATTTAAAAAATTTAATTGTAATTAAAGTCTTTTATTCTTAAGTTTTCTATGTTGTAATGAAATTTCATTGAAGAAAATAATTTTAAAATGTTTTAATTGTAAGTAGTTTACTAATTTTACCGGTCTTTGTTGGAATGTTCATAACATTTACCGGTCCGCGACAGATTTTCGGTTGAGAATCACCGTCCTAACCGACTTAAAATGGTACGATATATTTATAACGACATGCACTGTTTCTTGTCATTATCAAAACCACATCTACATGATATCCTGATATTTATTAAAGTGATGCATAGCAGTGGTAGCATACTATGAACACCTTTAAAAATCCCGAATCACGCTCTAAAAAACGGGACTTGTTCCCTATAACACAAAGAGAAATTTTGCCAGAGACGGCGTTAAGCTACGTTTACATTGTCAATCTTAAATCCGACAATGGCGTATACCAGGAGAACAAGGGTCGTATTTGCATGGCGAATGGTGTAAATAGAAAACTCTCTGTGAAACAAAGTAGAAACTTCATTATATCGGTTTGTTAAGATACATAAATGAGCTCTCTTCTTCGAGAATTTTCACAAATATTTAATATGCAAGTCCTTTTTCGAAGGGTCCATCAGGGGTTTTTCCGTAGATCCACTACAAGAACCTTGTTTCAAAATTTCATTTTCCCACGCATGGCACGATTGACCTGCATTGATAAGGTCGCCAAGAAACCTCTACATAATAAGACCCAAAATAAAGAGTTCTCAGCTAATGCATTGCAACTAACTTCCTCGTATTCTACGAGAATCTATCCAATAAGAACATCGGTAGTAGTAAATCTGTTTTAATTTATGCCCCATTATGTCATACAAAAGAAGCATTTTTTCCTGGACATTACAGGGCTATGCTCCGAATCAATGGATGTGAGATAGAGTCAAATTAGGTCAGTAAATTGTAATCGTTTAACTCATTTACATTAATAACTGCACGCCACAAGAAGCGTTTGGCAGGGGGTGTCACAGCACCAAATAACTCTAACTACTGTCTCTGACGGACTGTCTTATCAGGTCTGGGAAAAAGATCTGTAGGATTTTTCGGTTCTGGCGATTGTTTCGACATATTTTCTCCTACGCTCTGATCTAACATTACATTCACTAACACCGATGGGTACAATTATGCCGCGTACGTCTTCAACGAGTTCGGAGCTTTTAAACTTTTCAATTAATTTCCTTTGTATTCAATTCTTCTACTCTTCAACGTCTGCCATTTCAGATCCCTCAATATCTCTGATACACTCGCATCATACCGATATTCACCCTTTACAAATCTAGTCGCTCTACGCTGAACCATTTCGAGCTCCCTAGTTAGGCCCTCCTCGAAAGAGTCCCAGATGGCACAACGACGGGTCGTATTATGGAAAAGTATGCGATTTCCTTCACATTCGAGGGGCATCCCCACAGGACTCTATAGGAAAGCCCTTGAACCCTGATTGCCGATGCTATGACGGCTTTGATATGCTCCCTACTAGACAAATTGCTACTGACATGAGTGTGACACCTAGGTATTTGTAGCTATTGACGTATTTTAGCTTTAATCCAGATATTTCGTACGGGTAACGGATGAAATTCATGGAACGAGTGAAATTCATTGCGGCGAATTTCTCTATATTCAGGTCAAGTTGCCAATATTTACACCACATCGTAATAAGCTGAAGGTTTCTTCTCCTGGTCTATATTGAGTTTAGTTGCTGAAAGGGCGTTTGAAGTAATATATCCTACTGTGAAACTTTAAAGTAAATCATTCTTTGATTCTGAGCTTTGGCCAGCATTTAACTAACCTCGAAGCATATTTCGATTAATAATGGAGGAAGCAGTCGCATGGCGACTGGTGGACGTCTCCATAAAACAATTTTTCTCGGATCGAATCGATTCACGCTGAAAAAGCTATTGCTACAGCCGCCTTTACCTGATTGTGAGATTTTCCTTCTTCAGCATTAAAAACAAGTAAATAATCGATTGATTATCTGCATATAAATAATAAAACATCACATTTAGTAAACTGTATAATCGGAAGGAATTAAAACGTTTGATTTTGGTGTCAGAACATTCGTATCCCTAGTACATCTACATCTACATAATACCGTGCCAATCACCAGACTGGTGGGTGGCAGGGGGTGCAGCACACCAAAACCTACATAATAACGTCCCTCGTGGGGATCACTCTCCTATTATTATCCCGTATGGTCCTTGGGAAAAACGAGCTCTGATATCGCTCGGTCCTACAGTCGATCTCTCGTATTTTATTCTCGTGATCGTGCCTGCCCATGTACGTAGGTGCCTCTAATATTCCTGAGACCTCCTCTGAGAGAACCTAAATTTCTCCAGAAGCCTTAACCTAGCGCTAATTCTGCTATCCTCTAGCGATATCCAATTCAACTCCTTCAAGGGTGATGTGACGATTAATTTTTGCTCATATTTTTGCTTTACGAATCTGGCTGCTCTGCGTTGGATTCTTTCTAACTCAAGTATCTGTCCCTTTTCATACGGATCCCATATGCTGGAAGCGTATTCGACCTGAGATCTGGCCAATGATAAATAACACGTTTCTCGTACCTGTTTTCTGCTACTCCTTGCTATTATGCCTACGAAGCCCAATTGCTTATTGGCTGCGCCTACGATCCTTCGAATATGCATATTCCACGATAGATCACGACAAATGGTGACTCCTAAATATTTAACGTACTCCGCAGATTGGATATTCAATCTATCAATTCTGTACTCCGAGTCTAATTCATTGTTCTTACTGTTCCAGAAACTCAACAGGAAACATTTTCTGTGATTAATTTCGATTTTCGAATCTTGACACCATGCTGAAAAGGCGTTTAAATCTTCCTGGAGCGATTTTTAGTCATCCTAGCTCTTTATCTCCTTATATAAAACGGTGTCATCACCGAAAAGTCTGATTTTGCAGCGAACTACCAAGCAGATATCGTTTATATATATCAGGAATAGTAGTGGGCCTATGACACTTACCTGTGGGACATCTGATGCGACTTTTACCGGGTATGAAGATTTCCCATCAATAACTACTATCTGTTTTCTGTTGGATAGGAAGACTTCTACCCAACTCACGATATTAGGTTTTATGCCGTACTTTCTTAGTTTTCCTATTAATTTATTATGGGGTACTTCATCAAACGCTTTCTTAAAATCAATGAAAATCGCATCAACCTGAGTGTTTTTCTCTCCGCATTGCAACAAATCGTTTACGAAGAGGACGAGCTGCGTTTCGCATGACCTACCATTCCGAAAGAAGAACGACCATCTAAATAACGCAGAAAATAGCTAATGATTATATGTTCTAGAATCTTACACGATAACGACGTCAAGGAAATCGGTCTATAATTTTCGAGGTTCTCTTTATCACCGCCTTTGTGGATGGCCGTTACGTATGCTGGTTTCCAGTCTTTCGGAACAGTACCATGTGCAACGGATTTTTCGAATACTATTTTCAAGTAAGGTGCGATTACCGAGGCTAGCTCTTTTAACACACGCGCGGGTATGCCCTCCGGTACGGACTTATTTTCCTTAATTGACTCTAGTTGGTGCGCGATACCTGTTTAAGAGAATATCAAATCTTCCATCGAATATCCCTCATCATTCAAAGCTGCTTCCTCAAATTCGTTGCTCTCCGAAGTAAACGCTTTCTGAAAGTGTTCATTTAATAAATTCGCTTTTTCCGCGCTATCGTGAAGTACATTACCTGCCTCCGTTCTCAGTGACGCTATGATGGGGCCTCTACCATGAACCTCCCTAACGTACGACCAAAATGCTTTCGGATGTTCTTTCAAATTATTATACAAAACTTTCTTTTTGTAATCATTAAATACTTCTCGCATTGTTACTCTAGTTCTTGACCGCGCCTTTCTATATTGATGCCGTATTATTGACCTCTGTTCCTCTGTGACTTTTGAAGAATTGGTATTTAAGCGAGCGTGAAGTTTTCTTTGCCGTCTAAGAGCGTGACTTTAAATTTATTTTCCGGTGAATAAGTATCCGGTGTCATAAGTGCGTGCCATTTTTAAATTCTTAAATATCTTCTTAACGACTAGTTAACCAACAAATTTTGTGCGAAACCTCTGCTTAGGTCTTTTTTCTGCGTTACATCTTATGCACTGAAATAGAATGTAGCAATTACCACGTATGAAACAAGCTTTAGGATATATTTAGTGTCATTATTATTATATTATATTGTTATATTACATTACTGAATAATTATCTTCGCTATCAACGTTTATGAAGATATAATTGGAGTAACTTATCTCCTATAATATATTTTGAAGGGTGTGTTTGTTGGTTAGTGTGTTTGTTCATGAAACTCCTCCTAAACGATAAAAGCTAGAATAACCAAATTTGGTAAGATTCTTCCTTACATCCAAACTTACAAGTGAATTGTCAAGGTTTCGTCAACCGTGATTAATCAGTGCTGCCAATATAGGGGATTAACATTTTTCCGTAAGATAACACGCATGAATCCATTTCTTGACTTGCAAGGTATTCTTCCTTCAAGCATCAAAATACGTAAATATGGACCGATTTTTTTCGTTTTTACTTTATTCGACGAATAAAACTATACAATCTATTCCTGCGAAGTGTACATGTTACAAGGTCGAAGTTTTCAGAAAAACGCTCTTTGTTTCGAAATTTTGTGGATTTTTCGTACTCTTTCCGGACGTTGCCAAGGCGGCCGTCATTGTTACCTCCGATTCAGTTAGCTTCAATGAAGCTTACAAATAGACGAAAGTTTAGCGTTATTCGCTTCGCACCTTTGTTTAAGAAACGAAACGATCGATGTTTATGGATAGCAACGTAAATAGATGCTGATTATTATTCAGGAAGCGTTTATTGATGAAAGTAATTGAACCTTCTTTCGTCTATTGAATACTGGAATCTTACATTTTTTGTAAGTAAAATCATTATATTCTACATTATAATGTTTATTAACGTAAATAGGCTCACGTATCTGGTGTACATTTACCAGTCAGTGTTCAATCATGGACAACTGTACGTTGCTTTTTCACGGGTTTCTTGCTTACATGACATACATGTAAACATTTCATAGGCATAGTTACACAAAAAATGAAGCTGGATTTGGCGAAAGTAATATGATAGGAAATAAAATTATCATTATATTTGAATGCAGTACGTTCGGAAACGGATTGTTACAAGCAAATATGATTAATTGTTAAGAAAAGCTAACTGTAAGTTAAGAAGTATCCAGTATATATTTTAAAGAGTTTGTATGTTATGATGTAGTAGTTTCACTAAATCCGTTGAAATTCAACGTGAAATTCTGCTAGTATTAACTAAAAGAAGTAATATATACCTAATATAATCTAAAAGAAATGATATAATCTAAAGTAGCGAAGAAAGAAACAGAAAGTGTGGCATAGAGTTCTCCAAAGCAAACTGTTTTTGAAACTACGTACATAAGTAACTTAAATAATTAGACGTAGATTTTCCACAAATTGTGATTTTCAAATCTTTAAAGATATCGTCACAAAAATTCGCATAGGTAAATAATAACATAGGCTATATGGCGATAAAAAAATTGGGGGTAGGTGGTGCTTAATTCAATAATTATTTTCCCATAAGTTTACACGTAATTTTCGATTTTTTAGAGTGCAAGATTTTCTTCTTTCACTCATCTAAATAGGTAATTGCGAACAGGTTTTCTTCATTTTTGCTTTATTCAACGGTTAAAAATGTGTACTATCTTATTCTTACGATGTTCACATGTTACACGGTCGAAGTTTTAGATTCCCTAAATCCGTTAAAATTCAACTGGAAATTCTGCTAGTATTTACATAATTTTTTCAATGATTTATATGGACTGTAACTTATGTAACGCGAAAGTAATTATTCTTTTTCATATCTCTGCAGAGACCTTATTGCGAGATATTATCCGCATGCGTAAACTTTGTGTGCGCGAGGCATTGCATATAGTATTTCCATTAAATTTTAACTGCCTTGTGCTAGCTTCGATGAGAAAAAGGCACGCAAATGATCCTTTCATACGTAATTGCAAAATAATCTTCTAAATTGAAGTTTTTTTGTTATTTTGCATATGTACTGATTCGTATGTCGAACGTACTCTTTCATAAAAAAATTCTCCAACATCTTTGGTTGTCTTAGCAACACGTTTGTTCTCCGTAACGTAAGTCCGGAAAAAAGATTCGATAAGAAGCGCCGCAGATTCTCATGGAAAGCCATCTCGGATGAAAGTATTTCCTTGATCTGAGGTCGTGACTAGAAGAGAGGTTTTTCCCACAAAAATAATACGATCGCCGGGCGAATAAAACCCTTCCGGGAAAGAAATCGCCTGAAATGGCAAGCCAGAGAAAATTGCACTCTGGAAAAACCTCTCCGCAATTAAGGACGCGGGCAACCAGTATTTACAGCGCCCTTTTCACCTGCTAGGATCTCGACAGGCTGAGTGGGTAATTTAGTGACTTGCCATTAACTCGAGAAAAAGACGTTCGGTCCACCATGTAAAACTGGAGGGAAATTTGCATCGCCAGCGCCTCGAGAAGACATGGTCGCCGTTATAACTACTAGTATACATTTAATTAAGGTGACTAGATATTTTTGGCCAAAAGGGAGTACAAATCCCGATTTTTTATACAAAAAGGAAGGACAAAGGATGGACACATTTCATTATCAAAAATCTGTTTATATGCTTTATTTCACATTTAAAAAAATAAAATAATGGTTTTTATGGGAGGGGATGCTGTATTAAGAGAGTTTTGGTGCTTTTGGGAGAGATTGTGCTTCATAACACTTGAACGCCCATCAACTGCGATACTAAATACTGCTGAACACACAATAGGTCTTAAATGTGGAAATTCCTTAGCTAACATTACATTTAAGTGTCATTTTCTTTTCTTGGCTGAAGACATTTCGTAGGGTATTACAACATAGACTTCAGAATAAGTATAATAAAATGGAAGATTACATTGTAAATTAAAATGAGAAAATTATTTTTGCCATAATAATAAAGTAAACCAGGTATTCAAATTTCACTCTGGCAGGACACAGTATACTATAAGTATTTTTTCACAATTCACTTATAGAGAATAAACAAAACAAGCAATAAGAAGCTATAAGAGTTTAACGCACAGAAACAAAAACCTACTAAAATCACTCAACTCCATTGCCGATAACAACTAAGTGAACAGGAGTGAATCGACTTTGTTTTACGAAAGAAAGATTTTGAGGAATAGGATGGGATATGGGATACATTGTAGGTACGTTGTATAAACCAGGATTATAATAAACCGGAAACCAAATAAATATAACCAAGGAGAAAATAAAACATTTATTCTAGCAGACAAAGTGTTCTTTATCGCTAAGAAAACATAATCAGCGAGCTGGAGAAAGATCATTTAACAAGCAGCTTGTCGGAAAGCTTAGTGTACTGTAAGAATCGTGTCTTGGGAGAAAGACGAACTCCCTGCGAATATAACAATGTGACAGACAGGAGCAAAGCCAGTCAATTCACAAAAATCACATGATATTGGTAAGCAGAGGTCTGAGCTCTCAAAGTAGGTATAAATGTTCCGTGGATATGCAAAGTTAAGCAAAAGGAAGGACAAAGAAAAATTTTCAAAAAAGGAGGACATGGAAGGACAAAATGTTTAGGAAGGACAACGATTGAAAAAGGAGGACTGTCCTTCCAAAAGGAGGACATCTGGTCACCTTAATTTAACCCTCCAGCAGGCGCGCCACCAAAAATTACACCAGCGGGAGCGCGGCGCATGGAGTGCGTCAGCGTGTATTTTTGCATGTTTACGTGAGAAAACAATAAAATATACTTTTCAAATACATACATTTATTTTAAGAATAGTTCAAATGAAAAGAAAGACAAATTAAAAATATACTTGATCATTAAAAATTGATAAAATATTTGTGATTGATATTTTCATTAGTCGATTACCGAGGCTAACTCTTTTAACACACGCGCGGGTATACAAACCCATGTTAAACTTATTAAGAACAATTTTTCTTTCTCCTTGCTAAAATGATGCAAGAAATTCAGAAGAAACTATATGTATCTGGCACATGAGATCAGGGCAATATTTAGGGGGGGTTTAAAGCCCCTGGTCTTCTATTATTGCATTCTTTGTTTCAAATTCATTTTGTTTTTTTTTTAATTTTAAGATGTATTTTGTTTAAATTATTCTTGGAAATGTTAGCCCCCATATGATTTGTTGGCAGTTTATTTTTATTATTTCAGTGAATAAAGTATTATTGCAGTAATTAAAATAATTGTCATTGAAGTGTTATTGTCATATAAAAATCTAATACACCTCAAATTGTTAAGAAAATTATTTCCCAAGGGTTAGTCAGTTTAAAAAAAAATTACCGATAAAGAAAATTATTTTACACAAGATGTACTGAATTGCACCCTCTTATGGCCTTATTAGGAAGTAGTTGAGCACAACTCTCGACATCACAGTAGTTACGCAAGTGATGTCACATTTGAGACCGTGACCAGGGTTGTTTGTAATTACTTTTATTTATGTGTGAAATGGATGAATGTCTTAGTTAGTAAGAAAAAAAATAGGCTCTTGATATTTATTATTCATCTGCTCCGTGGAAATAAAGCTTAATTAGTCAGTAAAAGTATTTTGGTTTTATTTGCGAAACCCAATTTTATGCAAATGGTTATAAATTAAAATGTTTAAGTAAAAACCAGTGATTCTGCAGTTCGAAAACAATTTTCAGAAGCCAATACTAAATTACGCGTGATGCTTCGCTTAAAAGTCGTGATTACAACAGTTGTGGACATTAGATCAATCATTTCGCATTACTGTACCTCCGCGATGTCTGAACGGGACTTGCAAATAGTAATTCAGCTATTACGTCCGCCTTTGGCTGCTAATTTTCCCCGCAATGAACTGCCGACGGACGTATTTCGTCGCTCCCTAAGGTAATGTTCCCCTTTCCTTTTACCGCCGGAGAAACAGAGGAAACGCGCTTGCCGCCATTATCTCGTTTACGGCGAGCAAAAAAATAAAGAAAAGTCCTCTCGGGGTTAATGCACTTGCAGTATTCCTCTAGATCGTCATTTTTTCTTCTCTTTTGCAGGCTGCCGGACTGCGTACCGCTGGACAGAGCGCTCCTCTCCCGCCTCCCGTACAGGGTCTTGCGCTTCATCGAATCCACCCCTCCACTCCAATCCTCCTCCCCGCCCCACCCCTCGGCCCTCCGCAACGCGGCCTTCCTCTTTGCCATCCAACACGGGGCCCGGTTCGTCTTCGACGCTTACCCTCCGAGCGCTGACCCAAGGGCACTGACCTCTTGGGCCAATGAAATCTTCTCCTCCATGGTGCTGGGGACGAGCGTGGGATTGGTGCTGGACGGACACTCCTACTCCTTCCCCACTTCGGTGCCAGGAGCCCCTACGCCCCGGGTCCTTAACCCATATGCTCATTTCGGGAGACCTGACCTATGGGCCAAGGGTTACGACGTACACGATGTAGACGAACAGCACCAGCAGCACCTGCGATACAGGGTGTGCGAGATCAAGCAACCTTCTGTGGAGATGGTGAGTCTTGTGCTTCAGTCGTGTTAGAGGACGCACGGTGCTAATAAAAGGAGTACGGTCGTGAAGCGTTTTTACGATTGATGGGTTTCATCCCCTGCCTTTCATAGATCCAACCTATACTTTAGTTATCATTTCGGTCATCTAATCATTTTAAATATCAATTAATGGGTACGTACATAATTGCTTTATATTTATATAAAGCAATTTTTTTATTTTAATTTCTATCATTTTTATGTATATAATAACAAAATTAGAAATATTGGTATTAGTCTTTTTTTCCGTCAATTATTTATGGTGACTAAAATGGTGGCCAGCATAAAACATATTATAATGAGTGAACAATCCTAATAACCATAAAATATTTAAAAGTGAAAGTACTGCACGCCAGGGACAAAACACACAATCACACACAGTCTGGATTTAGGCATTTTTAGAAAGGAAGTACTCCTGTGTAGTTTGTGGCTGGTGTGTATTTGATGAGCATGTGTGAGCAAAAAAAGTGTCCCTGGCATTGGAGTAAATTCCCCTAAACCAGTGTTTGAGTACTTTCCTTTTTAAATATTTTTATGGTTATTAGGATGATTGTTCACTCATTATAGTTGATTAACCTTAGGGCACCAATTTTTCCTTAGCATAATATTACCTGTTAATTTATAATATAATATATTTTATTTATAATTACACTTCCATCTGATACTTTTACTAATATTTTTATATTTCCATTTGGAATAAAAGGTATAATCAAAGGATTTTTTTGAAACGTTCATAAATGTCTTTATCAGAGTAGGGGTTAAACCTAATTTTCATAAATCAATAATGAAATCATTATTTTATGTGTACATTTTGAAAAGTTGTAACTAGTTCTCAAAATCTAAATTAGCGACACTGTCCGGTTTCGTATGATAGGATCTTTACCATTATCTTAATCAACCAAGTTCTTTTATGAACAAAAATACCGTATACACTCGTGTATAACGCGAAGTTTGAAGACAAAATTTTCAGGTCATAAAGTAGGGTGCGTTTTATTTTAAAATAATTTTGACTACAAATAAATGCGATGTAAACGCAACTACAAATGCGGCCGCCACGTAATTGATTGATTTAATCACAGACACAGAGCTCAAATTCGCACTCACAATATAAAATTGCGCCGAAACGCAAACTAAGGAATAACGAACAACAACACGGAGCGAGGCCGAGTAGCTGAGACCAATAGAGTCAGTGGTTGAACGAATACTAAAACAGATCACCCAAGACTCCTCCTAAACTCAACATGAAGATGAAATCAACTCAGTGGTGTGCTTTAATTTGATGTTAGCCACATTCACAAGGGGAAGACAGACATCCTACGTGATGTTTTCATTTCTCGATCGTAAGTTGATAAGTTAATACTGCTGAGAACGATAAACCCTTAGCGTCCTTTGATGAGTAATCGTCTGAGAGTCCCTCTTCGTAGGTCCCAGATACTATTTCGATTAATGAATAAGCGAGGGAATTTAAGAATGAATGGGGGTTTGGTTATACAGTAAAACTCGTTTATAACGATCAGGCCTAAAACGAAATCTCGGCGATAGCGAAGAAATGTCTCGGTCCCTTGAACATCTCCATAAGGGCATTGGTTAAATTTCTCGGGTGTAACGAACACGCATTTTACGAATTCTCGGCTGTAACGAACAAATGTTTGGTCCCGTGGCAAAAAATGCCCCATATATAACGAATTTTGGCGGGCAGAGCTATAAGTAATGAATAGTTTCCTCCCGTTTACCGCGCACTTGTTCGTAGAGGTCCCCTTCCTCCATCTACCCCTTCCATACGAATTTCCACGCTCCCTTTGTTGACACAAATTTCATTAATTTAGCCTTATGAGCCTTGATATAGTAGAGCGTGGAAGATCCGATGTTGAATTGTTTTGCTATGGTTGCTGTATTTTCTCCTTTTTCAATTCGTTTGATAAGCCCAGCTTATGTGTTAGCGTTAAAACAACCTTTTCTCTCCTGTTCCTTGCTTTTAGGCATTTATTTTTATGACATATTAAATGGATGGGTAATTTTTTAAATAATAAAAAGCGATAAAACTGGAAATTGTAGAAGTACACAAGAACATCTAGACAATGCAAATGGCTTACGTAACCAAAAACGCCATGATTACTCGGCAGCCACAGAAGTATACGGAGTAAATACGTAATATATACATCTTATATTATAAGAAATTTTTAAGTGGAAGTTGTGGTATTACACATATACTATTCACACAAAAATTCATAAAGAAAGAAAAAGAAAAAAAAGGAATTGTATTTGTGTAATTGCCGTTATCTAAGACTGGCCGGTTCTAACGACTCTATACGGTAATTTATTGTGAAAAAACTATTTTCTGAAATTGCAATGTTTGCTGTATTTTTCCAGGATTGGATGTAATCCATTTGGAGTGAACATTGTAAATCAAATGCTCTAAAACTTGTTGCCTTTCATGTTACCTGAGCTGATTGTTGGCAAACTGTAGCAATATATCCCTTCTAATTTTTCTGCTTTAATGGAAGACGGCAATCTTTTCACCATTGAAGTTTTATTAATACCACTGTTATTTAGCTATATTTTATGTTGAAAAACTTGCATTTCAGTACAAGATGAACAATATAAATATAAATATTCTGCTATATATTTATATATGTATATAAAATATATAGCAGAAGCTATGAAGAAATGGTTGACATTGCTCAGTAATTAAGGGAAGTTTATTCTATGCACTTTTAACAACAATTTAATTTTCTAAAAAACGGCTATAACGATTTTTATCAAAGTTTGTACCGTTACTTGAGTATACGTCTGCAATAATACTACATATTTAGTTTTTCTCAATGAATGAATATAAGGCTAGTTTATTCTTTGGCAACTTTAACAAAAATTGTATTTTCTAACAACCGGCTCATACGATTTTCATTTTCTAAAGATAACTAAACGACGTATTAGTATATGAGAAAGTTTGTACAATGTATGTTGTACCGATTTATTTTTAAAAGCTTTCATAAAATTAATTCTTATTTGTCATTGATGAGTGGGAAATTGTTACACATTGAGCATTATGAAAAGTGGATTTCACAACCAGAGTTAAGCTTCAAATATGTTAATATTACATTTCAGTTCATTTATATATTTTGAAATAAATCCTTAATTTTGATAATTATGTATGATGACAACATAACATAATTAATAGGTGTTCATTCATTGTTATACCTATATTATTTTTAATTTTCTTTATTTTTAAGTTCCTGGATGTATGGGATGGTGGACCAGCAGATCTAACAGCACCACCTGTGACTGTGCCAAGCAGTGTGCTTGCACCATATGGATCCCGTAATGTACTGTACACTAGAGATGCATTCTGGGGTCTAGCTCTTTTTCCTGGCACTGCAAAAAATTCATCATCATTATCCAAATTCTCCCCTAATCTTGCAAGAGCGCTCTGGAACCATGCCCTCCTTGGAGCAACATTGGATGCTGGAGGTGTTAGGTTCAGTCTTGTACCTGGGACTCAAGGCATCAATTCAAATAGGAACAACTCAATCATAAGGTAGTACACACCTGGAATAAATGCAGTTCTATGAAAAGCTTACATTAAAATTATAAATTTGAAGAAAAAAATCTTACAAGGGGAGGGTCACTTATTGGAATCCCAGATTTTAATAAAACTTGGTAAATGGGTAGTAGTCGAGACGAGATTTATGAATCACCCCCCTTTTGGGCGTAGATGGTTAATAGTTTAGTCAGAAAATGAACTTTTTAGTTTGGGGTTCCTTTAAAGCCTATTATGAACAATCTCTATTACACAGTAGATGTAGCATAGTGGTTAATGCCCCGGCTTGCGAAGCGCTTCATAGGGTTCGAATTCTGAGCTCGACATTTTCTTTACATCTATGCATCCTGAGCTCGACATATGCTTTTCACCTACTCGATTTTATTTTTTCTTGTCTATATAACTTTAAGAAAACTTCACACCGACTCCTTTTCTCTCGATATTTTGTGTTTGAACAAATCTGCGAATTTATTCTGATTACCACCAGCTTCACCTTCACTTCCTAAAAATTACCATGTATTGTATTGCTGCTCATGTGTCGCATGGACAAATGGTTGAAAATGTTTCGTTTGGAACAATTGTCGTCACCAGAGATAGTTTTGCCATCTTCATCGGTGATGGCTAAAAAGTTTTTGATATATATTTATACACATGAGCAGCAATACAATAGAAAATCAGGTAGGTGAAAAAAAATGTTGAGGTCAGGATTCAAATCTTATGCATAGCACTTCGCAAGCCTGGACGATAAACACTACACTATTTTTACTGTGAGTAACGTGGTGCTCATAATAGGTTTTAAAGAAACCCCAAAGGAAAAAGTTCATTTTCTGGCTAAACTATTAACCATCTATGCCCAAAAGGGGGGTGATTCATAAATATCGTCTCGACTACTATCCATTTACCAAAGTTCATCAAAATCTGAAATTCCAATAAGTGGCCCTCCCTGTTAGTAAGTTTTTGTAATAAATATAAAAATATATTACCTTGCTTATATATTTTCAATGTAATGATAAAAAAATGTTTAAATAATTAAAACTGAAAAATTTGTATAATTTCCCATATTCAAATCTTTAAGTGAATTTTTCAGTATCATAAAAATGTTAATGAGATTCATCCATATAGATCATTCTAGATAAGTGTGTGATCCTGTTCTGATATTTTTGCTATTGGAAGGAATCAGCAGGCATTAGGTGACTAGAATTTAAAATCCATAATTGTATTGTGTGTTCTTTTTATTTCAGTTGGCTCTCCATGGAAGAAGATCATTCGAATCCAGCTGACTTGAGAGCTTATGTATCAACATTTACATCTCGAGTCCTCCGTTGGCGCTGCAGGTCAACAACATTGTTGCCATGTGTAACTCAGCTAGCATCCGACTTCCTTGCCACATCGTTGCTTACTCCAGAAGATGCTGCATTCATGGAGGCTTGGGTGACTGATCTTCGACGAGTCCGTTATCTACCACCCCCAACCGTTCCGTGGTCACCGAGGCCTCCACCTCGCCCTCCCGGCCCCTGCATCCACCCACCCCATCACCACCACAGGCAGTTACATGACCCTCCTCTACCCCACCCGACTGCCCTTACCTTCCGTCCCATTCACCTGCAAACGTCTGCAACAACATTACCTTCTTCAGTTAGGATGCTCATTGCAAGGTTTCACCGTGATGCTGCACTGCTTGAGTGGTCCATAGGAAGTGAAAGGACCAAAGAGGAAGTTGCTCTTGTCGAGGAGACTTTGACGGAGGATAGGCTTCTCTCTGATGAGCCATCAAAGAGCGAAGGGACTACTCAAAGCAAAGACAGAGAAGACAACCTGAGTCGGAAAATAGTGGAATCAGTTACAAAAGAGGGAGAAGAAGCAGAGGAGGAATTACTGGAGGATGTGACAGATCATCCATTGAGCCAAGAGGTTGCATCTACGAGGACTTTCCTCGGAGATGTTGCCGATCATCTTTGCCCAGGTTTTGCTCCCCTTGCATCGCCTCTCCTCTCACATAGACCTTCCTCGCTCAATCTGGAAAATGTCCTCCTGGTTGTGTGGTTCCCTCGTCCACCTCGCTATGACTTGCTCCCTGCCCTTGAGTTGCTGCGCTCCAGGCACTTCCCAAATGCACTGTTCTGTGGCCCTCCCCACAGGGCTCTCCCGTCCATGCTGTCTAGGTTTGATGGTCACACCAGTCCATCCTTCCTGACGGCCACGTCTCGTTCCGACTGCCTCTTGACAGCTCTTGAAATGGGATATAGGGTGGGAGAAGAAGGCAGTTTGCTGCTTGTGGAAGAATCTGCCCTACCGATACCATGGACCCTGTCCAAGAGGAACAGTTCTCTTATTTGGTTCCACACTGAGAAGGAAGAAGTAGTCAGAGAAAGGAGAAGCACCAGAGAGACAGAGGGGAAAGGATGGGGGGAAGGATATGGAGGGGATTTTGGACAAGGGGGTCGGAGGCCTTCATTTCGTGTGCCAGAGGAATCTGTCATTATGGCTGCGGAAGGACTTGCTTCTGCACTGAGGTTCATGGCACGGCTGATGGGTGTGCGACCTAATCCTCACTTACATCCTCATCACCATCTGATGGAAGATATCGAACATGAAGAATCACCGTGGAGCAGAATGCCTGGAAATATGAGTCAACCTTCTAATGTCACTGATGACAGCTTACTGACTAATGTGACTCTCCAAGAAATACCAGAGGCAGAGAACTCCACTTTGAGCGAAACTCTGATAGTGGTGAAGGAGAAAACTAACGACTCTGGTGAAGTTGCTGCAGTTGTCGAAGAAGTTGTGATTAAAGAAGTTGATGAAACAAAGAGTCCAGTTGTAGAAGACATTGACACTCCATCGGTAGAATATAGTGAGCCTGTTGTGGTTGAGTATAGTGAGCCCCCAGTGCTAGACAATCATAAAATTGCAGAGGAAAAGAAAATTGAACCAACTAAAGTAGAAAATGATGATGCTCCAAGTATTGATCGAAGTGATACTCATGTTGAAGAAAATTCCAAGTTTTCAGGGGAAAAACAAAGTGATATTCTTACCGAAAAACTTATTGACACTCCGGTTAAGAAACATAATGATGCTCCAACTGAGAAAGAGGTTGATGATCCAGATGAGAAATATCTTGATATATCACTGAAAGAACTTATTGACACTTTAACTGAAGAACAAATTGAGATTCAAAGTGAAAGTGATGTTGATAATCCACGTACTGATAATCCGGGCAAAGATGATGTTGAGAATCTTGGAAAAGATGATCTTGATACTTCAGACAAAGAACATGTACACATTCCAGACAAATATCATGGAGACATGCTAGACAAAGGCTACATTGGTACTACAGATAAGGATCATGCTGACAAACCAGACCAAGATCATGTTGAAGCTCCAGAAAAACATGTTGAAACTCCAGATAGAGATCATGTTGAAACTCCATATAAACATTATGTTGAAATTTCAGATAAAGATCATGTTGACACTTCAGATATAGATCATGTTGACAGTTCTGACAAAAGTCATGCTGACATCCTGGACAAAGATCACATTCACACACCAGTTATCGAACATGTTGACACGCCTGCAATTGAATATAGTGAACCTCCAGAAGTGGAACATTTTGGGAATCTTGAAATTGGAACATTTAGGATAAATGACACACAAATTTTAGACCAAGAAAATGCTGGCATCACTGAGAAAACTGCAGTAGAGGTTAAACTGGATGCAGCTGAAATAGTCACAGTCATGAGTGATGTATCGCATATGAAACATGAAGAAAATATTACAACGGAATGGCCACCCATCATAAATGCAACAGCTATACCATGGAATGACAATGACACAAAATTTGATCTTCCTCTCAATAATTCCTCATCTGACTGGGTTACTAGTGCAGAAGCAGAGGAAATATTGTCCTCAATTACAATGATTGAGAATGCTCCTGAAAATAACACAGAGGAACCTAGCAGTAATGATGAAGTTGTGACGGAATACTTTGTCAAAGAGAAAGTGAATCTTACTTATCCATTGGAAGAAACAAAAAATTCCTCTCTCCAGCAAACATTTGAGATCAAATCTTCAGAGCTGTATGAAGATGAAAAGGATGAGGTTGAACCAGTTGGTGATGGTGAACAGAGTCTGCTAGAACAAGATACTCTCTTGTCGTACAAGGACATCGAAGACACACCCCAGTTTGTGGGTCTGCCCTCATCTACTGCTAAATCTCACTCCAAGTCTATAGAAGCATCCCTCAGTGAATCAGATCCAATTGAGGGTGAACGAAGAAAAAGAGACACAAGTTATTCTGATGCCAGGGCTAATTATTCGATGGATGGTTTCAAGGAACAGTTCATGAAGACGAGAGAATCTCAAGAGGATGGAACTGAAGGCCTTGCAATCAGTGAACGCCTCAGTAGGTCTTTACAAGAGATCGAAGAGCTCTTCAAGGAGTTGGCAAGTAGATTCCCAGAGGATGCAGAGACTGTACTGAGAGAAGAAGGTAATCCTGAGGTGCTATCTTATTCCACACCACATTATGGACTGGATCACACCGATTTCCGCCACCTTCACTGTGACTACAGAGACATGGAAGGCGGAGAAGAAGATGGAGACTGGGGAGAACCTGATAGTTTACATTTTGAACCATGTACAGTTCTGAGGAGGTTTTTTCTCCGTCTATATTATTCACATCAATCAGAGGGCTCGTTGCTGCATTTGCTCAGTCTTGCAACAACAAGTGGATCAGCTCCAATATTCCACCTTCCTATGAGGTTGCAGAGGGAACTTCACCTCACAGCATCATTACTTCTGTCACAAGGGTTTCCAGAGGAGGCTGTTCTTCCACTTTTGGTTTATGGTTTGGCTGGCGAAAAGGGCTGGGTGAACCTGAAAAAGAGTAGTTTTGGAGACTTGGATGTGGCATTCCCAATATTTGATGACAGTTGTGACTTTATACACCCGACAAATCTGAGAATAATCCCTGAAGAGCCACGTTTGAGGTCGGTGTTCTGTTTGAAGTTCCTCCTAAGAGTATTAGACGGTTGAAACTAATTAAGCTGAAATGCTGCATTTAAATTAAGAGAATTTTCTTTAGGTAAGGTCAAAAGAACTAAGACAATAATTTTTTTACTTGAAATCATTGATTGTCAACTTTTGGAAAAAATGCCCATGTTTGACTCTCAGCAGTTGATCAAATGTGATTGTGGCTGTGCCCAATAGTTTGCATATTTGAAGTTGCTGGTTGCCAATGAAGAAACTGCTTATGGCTATGGTTAAGCAGGTTGTTAAATTTATTTAGTTTACTTTCTAAGTAAACTGGATTAAATATAAAGTTCACTTGCCATTCGTTCAATTTCTTTCTTTGAATTGAAATTCATATGGAATTTGTCATTTGTTTTTCATACATAATTATACATAGGAATGTTATGTATTTATTCAATTTGATTGCATTGGTTGATAACGTTTGTAATGGAAGGAGTTTCGTTTTGCCCTAGGTGTTTTTGGATGGTAACTGAGTCCTAAGTAGGAAATTTTAGATGGATACAGTGTGTTTGTATACGGGTCAGTTTGCAGGAGATTGCTTCACAGCATCTGATGTAATTAACTCTATCCTTTAGTCTGAATAGATTAAATTCTCTACTTTTTCCGTTTTTTGGCAGTGCCAATTAAGGGGAAAGTGAATGATGTTGACATAAATTAATCAAATATTTTTGATATTTGCAAATTTTCTTTATAGAAATTCTTGTCTATAATTTAAGATAGTGCTTGAAGTAATATTTACATGGTACCTGGGTGTTAACAGAGATTACTGAGCT
Source organism: Uropetala carovei (assembly GCA_036926305.1). NCBI lineage: Eukaryota > Metazoa > Arthropoda > Insecta > Odonata > Petaluridae > Uropetala > Uropetala carovei. The sequence goes on from JAXCHB010000167.1 coordinate 1,764,746, forward strand.
AGAATTGAAAACGTCATTACAATAGGAATAACAAATCACATATAGTAGCGGCAGGTTGGCTTGGAACTGTATTGCAATAAGAGAAGGTGAACATTGAAGCCGAAATGATGATCATGCATGAGTATCACCTTCATAAAAAGGCTGTGATATGATGAAAAAGTTTTTTAAAATAATTTCTTAAATGTATTAATTTTAATGATTAAATTTTTTCAAAAAATTACTATTTCTTATTCTGTTATCTTTAGTTTTAAGCACTGAGAAAACTAAGCCTATATGTTTCACTATTTCTGCTGATTTACCTTACAATAATATTATGTCCAGGGATTCCATGGGGAAATATCTCCATCAGCCACATAACTGAAAAAGTTCAATGAGCTATTGTCTAATAAGAGCCCATTTAAAGTATGAAGTGATTTAAGATCAGTTTTATTACAGTTAATATTGTTATGATTTTATATATTTTTAGACAAAAAAATAATTTCATTTAACTAGGATATAGTTTTTGGTTTTTTAAATAACCAATACTTCCTATTTGGGTTTATTTGTGGCTACAAATTTCATATGCACAAATTATGAAAGGGTGGAGGGCTGAATAGAAACATTTGGCAAGTCAGATTCTGGCCCATGAGACATATATTGGACAAGACTGATCTAAACTGTTACTGTTTATGTAGTTAATTTCTAATTTAATATTCAGACTTTTTATTATACACATACAATCAGTGGTGGATTACCGCAGAGGTGCATGAGGCACTTGTCTGGTGCCTCGACACTCATGGGGGCCCTCAAAACAGTCAAAACTCGATATTTTCAATATTTTATTTAGTAAAATATTTTACAATCAGTATAATCTACTAGTTACATACATGTCTCGTATTTTTACTTAGGTTTGTTACAATGTAACATCCCTTGCATCATTCGAAAACACATCTCACAGTTATAATTCATTTTTGTTTATTTTTCAACATTGCAAGTTTATATAATAAATATTAAATTTTCTATTTATGCATTTCTGTAATTCAATTTATTCAACCTGCTGCATAAATTTTTTCCATTTGTAAGTTGTAAAATTTTTTGTAGATTCAGTACCTCCTTACCTCTCCCGGTCAGTTGGGAGGCCCCTCGATATTTTTACACCTGGGGCATTCAGATACCTTAATTTGCCACTGCATACAATACTTTCCAGGTATGAAGTAAGAAGAGTGCTCAGAGATGGACTGGCCCGGTGGGACACCGGGACATTTCCCAGTTGGCTGACAAAACCATAATTTTATCATTTTAGTATCCGTGAATTGAGATATAGAAGAACAAATTTTTATGTCTGTATTTAACTAAATTTGGCATGGGTAAGACTGGTGACTGTGTGGTATTTAAATGCCCCTTATGGAACATGTTAAACCTCTTGCCTATGGCGCAAAAATACCTTGAGCCAAATGATTTTTCAAGCACCAACTCCTAAAGTTGGGAGGCTTGTGACGTCCCTAAACGTTGAAGATATTAAAATCGAAGCATAGATCCCAGTTTACCGATGCTAATCTCAATGACTGCACGAGACTTGTTATGTCTATTTATATTCCAGAATACAAAATATTGGCGGATAAAATACAATGTCACATTTTATGATCCCTTTTTTATTAATTTTAAATATTGTTTTAATAAAATTTTTAAATTCATTTTATAATTAATGTTTTATAATTATTTGGTTAATGTACATAGTTTTTAATTTCATTCCTTTTATTTTATTTGTGAATTTCAAATATAGATCATGTTTGGAAAAGATGGGGGCCTCTGACTTTCACGCATGTTGCACAATGTTTCTTTTAGCTCTGATTTAATGATTGGCTTTAAGATTTGGAACTCTATTGTTGATCGCTAAAACTATAAGGATTAACCTTTTGAGCAGATAAAAGTTCATTTTCCCTATTATACAGGGTGTATTTAAATTCCACCGACAAACTTCTAGGGCTTGTAGATGGGTTCGATGTATGCTCTGAAGAATTAGTCCAAGTTGCCTGCATCGCCTCATTACCAAGATACAGACCGATGAATGTACAGTTGCCCCTGTAGAGTTTGCAACCATCCCCATACCTCTGTCGCTGCTTGCAGTTGCATAGTTGGGACTTCTATGTGCGGATCAACGTGACTGGTCCGGCTGCATTGAACTGCACTCCTTGATTCCTCGATCAGTAGCTTGTTAGCCTGGCACATGCCACCACCTCACTGTTGTAAGTTTGTTTGCATTAGTGCATGAGAGACTTCAGCAATGGATGCGTATATGTGGGAAGAAATGACAGATATGCTCCTTGCGTACGGTGCAGCAGACAGAAATGGCAAGAAGGTTCAGCGGATGTATTAGGGACACTTTCCTGATCATCCACTTTCGCACCACAGCATGCTTGCGTCCATAAATCGATTTGAGGAAGCGGTCTTGGATATGGTTGCTGACGAACCATCAACCAGCATGCACCGAGTTGGGCACGGCATGCATGCATCTCACACTTCTGTTTGGCAGATCGTGCATGAGCAGAAGCTATACCCGTATCATCTGCAAGAAATGCAGGCAATGAGCCCAGCAGACTACCCCAGGCGACAGGAGTTTACTCAGTGGTTCTTCCAGCGCTGTGCTGCAGAGCCCTGGTTCCCCAGCATTGTGCTCTAAACAGATGAGGGATCCTTCACTCGAGAGAGTATTATCAACAGCCATAATAGCCATGTTTGGGCCGAATAAATCCCGCATGCGACAGTCGAACAAGGCCATCACCAAAAAGATTTTCCATCAATGTCTGGTGTGATATTGTCATGATTTTTTAATAGGCCCCTACGTAATTGCTGCACGCTTGATAGGACTGGTCTACAGGGATTTTCTGGAGCAGTCACTGCCAGAATTGCTGGAGGATGTGTCATTAGACGTTCGCCAAAGGATGTGGTTCATGCACGACTGGGCCCTAGCAAACTTCAGCATGGATGCACGAGAATACCTGAATGCTGTTTTCCCTGCATGGTAGATTAGGCTCAGTGATCCTGTTTCCTGGCCTGCTCGCTCACGAGACCTAAATCCGCTTGACTTTTTTATCTGGGAACATCTCATGTGTCTCATCTATGTGACTTCAGTAAAGCGAGAATATGATCTTCTGAACAGGATCCACACAGCATGTGACAACATACGACTGACACCTGGTAATTTCGAGTGAGTGCGACAGTGCATTGATACGGGCTGTGCAATTAAGTCGGTGGTCATCACTTTGAACAGCTGCTATAGTTTCCATGTTAATGCTGAAAGGCCTGATCATCATCATATCATTGTTACCTTTGCACGATTAAATTTCCCACTCTTGTCCGTTTTCACCATCTAAGTACACTAAGGGACTTCCATTAATTACGTAAGGGATCTTAAGCCACCTTTTGAAACTTCATTCCTACCACTGAAGAAAACGATATTTACCATCCCACGTTATTTGAACATTAGGACGTAAAGATGCTTCATATCCTGCCCTCTCAGAGTCTTATGTAGGTAATTAAATGAACCTAATAACTACCGGCTACTGATCGAGAAAACAAGATGTGCAGTCATGTCGAACTGTGCATAGCAGTCCCAAATATGCAACTACAAGCTGCGACAGAGGCGCGGGGATGGTTGCAAACCCTACAGGGGCAACGGTACATTCATCGGCCTGTATCTCGGTAATGAGGCGATGCCGACAACTTGGACTAATTTTTCGGAGCATACCTCGAACCCACCTACAAGCCGTAGAAGTTTGTCGGTGGAATTTAAATACACCCTGTATATATTATGTTCTAATTGTGTTTTCCATTTCACATGTAAAAACTTTTTTTAATTTGAGGAAAGAACCAAGTAGCCCTAAAAATGAATATGGACAAAAAGAAAAGTGTACAATCTGGAGGAGCGGAGAAAATTAGGTTAAAAAAACAAAAAATCCTGGAAGAAGAGGCAGCAAAGGGCCGAAAATTAACTAATTTCATACAAACTCATTTAAAAAAGAAAAGATGAATCTGAGCAGGTGCATGAACAAGTAATGGCATCGCCCACAGATTCTTCTTCTAATTTTTCAATTGAATTGAATGAAAATGAATCAACTTCATCAATTAAGTTAGATAACATTGACCAAGAAAATAATTCCGGGCTAAATATAGATAAACCAGTTGAAACGGATACAGTTTTAAATGAGGAAAATTTACCAGATATGTTTGTAGCACCATCGCAACATTACATTAAAGCCTTTTTGAGCAGTCATCCAATACAGTCACCTAAAAAATATTATAAAATTGATTGGTAAGTGCGGAATTAGTAAAACACAAAAACGTTTTAGAACTTGGAGATGAAAATATGGATAATGGCAAATTTTTAGAAATTTTGATGTTGTTAAAAAAGCACAACAAAACTTTGAAAAACCACGTAGAGAGTTTAATTAATAACGAAAAGTTTAAAAGTAAGAAAATGAGAGGATGCAGAAACAAGTTGATTTTTTTTTCAAAAACTACATTGAATAAAAAATAGAAATAATAAACATAAAGTCGCCAGATTTCTAAGTAGCCAATACAGAACATCCAGGGATTTCTAAGTAGCCAATGCGGGACACCTTAAAAAAATACGCTACGGTGGCTAAGAGCTCGGGATATCGAGAATGCGTGCAAGTGGTACTAGTAAGGAAAATAAACCCTCTGATTGTGCTAGTTCCTCTTCTTTATTGCTAAGTTTTTCTTCTCGAAAATAATCACTTAATTTATAAGAAGCGGTCAAACACAAAAGGTTTTAGTGTTTATCTGAGGCAACATGAGAAATAGAAAATACACAAATGCATAGGTTGCATCGAACATCAGACACAGTGTTTCCATTTTTTAAAAAGTAAATTGCTTTTCCAACTCCTGGTTAAATACACATTTACTTCTTTTGGGTGGCATTTCCTAACGAAAGGGATATTTTGAAATGTGAAAAAATGAAATGAGAATGGCTTTAAATTTGAAAAAATTTAAAAAATGCAAATGATACTTAAAATGAGGATTGGATAATTTCTTTATTTACATGTGGCTCACCTAACTTGGCTGGTGTCTTCGGTGGCGTTTCAAATTCTCAAAAGAAAAAATCTTATTTTCCTAAATATTCACAACTGAAATATAATAAATTCTCATGTTATACACGTGCAACGTATGCGAGATATCAAAAGAAAATGACTAGAGCTCAGCAATGATACTTCGGTATTGAAATCAAGTAAGATTACCGGAATATTTTGCCCAGTTCAGGATATAGAAACCAAGAGTTTTGGACTCCGACAGAGTGATGGAATCAGTGATCACTCCACATTTGGAGATATAAACGTAAAATTACAAGTTGTGATGATAAAATCTCACTCTTATCTCAATGCAAAAACTGCGCGTGTGTAACCTGAGGTCCCTTACACACACGGCTCTCTTGAGCCGCTACTGTGAACGCCTCAGAGCACCTGGTTGATCCCCTGTGCGGCTCTGTTGAGCGCAACAGTCAGCTGGCTCCTCGGTAATCCCCTTTACTCAGGAGTACAACTTCACGCGACAATGTATTAGATCAAACATATACATTGTAATTTGAAGTGGCCAGGCTAATACTGAGCGATGGCAACAAACCTCTGAGCGCATAAGCGATTCGCTCAACTTTCAAGCGTTTTTGATTCTGAAAATGCGGGTCAAGCGGGAGAAATTGAGGAAATGCGGGACATCTTCCGGGACTAATCACCATACAGGACTATTGAGCTGAATCCAGGACAATTGGCTGCCTTAAATAAACAAACTAGTAAAAAAAAAATTGCAGATGAACTGATTAACATAACCAGTTAATTTCTTACGTAGTGGCTATAAAAGAATGGCTGCCCTTCAAAAACATATGAAAATAGTTATTTCTGTATTTGGTCAAACAAGATGGTGGTTAACTGATGCAGCTTTAAGGAAAATATTTGGCAGTTATGATGATCCTCAAGCGTCAATTTTCATACAAATTTACAAAACTTTAAAAGATATAAGTGAAAACTCAATATTTCCATCTCAAGTTTGTTTCACCACATCAAATCTTAAAGAAAGTCTCTTTAAGTATGAAACCATATTAACGGCTCATATTTATTTAAAATTATTTTCAAGTACAATAAATCTTTCTAAATACAGTGTAACTCATTTATAATGAGCACGGTTATAATGAGATCACGGCTATTGCAAGCAAATAAAAAAGAAATGGTTGGAAATAATGTATTTTAAGAGCAAAATTTTAAGTTTATAATGAGCACGGTAGTTACGATCTTCCCGGGTATAACGAGCAAATTGTTAAAGCAGCATAACGAGAAGTCAAGTTTTCCTACAGTTTAAGAAAGATATCAGAATTTTAATGACAGATGTAGCTGTGCGACCTTACGAGATGCTAAGATTTATCTTTCGTGCTGTGTAAACTAAGTTTCATTTTTATACCTTGAAATAGATGGCATGAAAAGAAAAATTCTCACAATTTGGTGAGAAAGTGGAAATTATTCGTGTGTTAGAGGGCGAAACATCAATTTGCGAAAAGTTACAACTTAAATCGTCGGCTGTATCGACCATTTGGAAAAGTTGGGAAAGAATTACTAGTGCCTTTGAAAATAAGAAATTAGTAGCGAAAAAGTTGGGCAAGTGTGATAAAAATGATCTAGAAAATGCTTTTTGGGTTGGTTCAAAGTGCATAGAAATTTCAATATTCCAATTAGTGGTCCTCTATTAAAACTTCAAGCAGAAAAACTTGCACATCAACTAGGACATTCAGATTTTGTGTGTAATAACGGATGGATTGATAGTTTTAAGAAAAGAAATCATACTGTTTACGGTAAGATAAGCGGTGAAGCCAACGATGTAAACAAAGACGTGACTGAGGGCTGGGTTGAAAACGTGTAGTCAGAATTAAGAAATGGTGACAGTGAAAGTGATCTTTTTAATGTTGATGAATCCGGTGTGTTTTATTGATTGCCCCAGACATGACCTGCAAGTTTAATGGTGAAATGTGCGCAGGTAGAAAACTATCCAATGATCTATTGACTGTCCTGATTTGTTCAAACGTGAGCACAACAAAAAAAAAGAAAGCTGATAGACAGGGGCGGCCCCAGGTATTTTGGCGCCCCAGGCAAGGAACCGCTCAGCACCCCCCTCTGTAAATTTTTGTTAAGATATTTTAAAAAGAGCTCATTGATTTATTCATTGCCCCATAGAATGATTGATAATGAAAAGTAAAAGGAGTTTTATACAGATTCCCACCTATCCCGTTATATAAATTGGTATCCAGTATTTATCTACTTGCAAATAATGTAGAGATAGACGGTAGGGTTACCGCCCCCAATACTTTGGCGTCCCGGGCAGCCGCCAGGTTCACCTGTTCCTCAGGCCGGCCCTGTGTACAGGTATCACAACGATTTGATGCATTTCATCTGTTGACGCTGCATCATCATCAATTTATTTGTGTAAAGGTCATTTCTATGATAAACTATGAGCATTTCATAACTGTTCATTTATTTATTCGACTAGGTTTTTCGCAGCACCCCTCAAACGAAGCTGTGGCACCCCATTTTGGTAAGGCTGCTCTAGATCGTCATTCCGCACAGCGGGCGACATCTTTCAATTCGTATTCCGAGAGATTAATCTGAGCATGCAACCCGGTCACATTTCCTCTCGAGATCCTCGGTCTCCTCCTCTCTCGATCTTCACCTCCTCTCGATCTTCTTCCCCTCTCTATCTTCTCCTCCTCTCAATGAACTACGTTCGTACAAATGCGCCTGAAGATTTGCAGATGGAGTTGACTGAGCTCTCAGAAGACAACATTTTGAAATCTCAATTCGACAGTAAGAAGGATCCAATTGAAATATGGAAGAATGCTGTTGAATATCCACGACTGCGTCAATATGTTCGTCGTTTACTCTCATGTTTTTGGCGCCCCTCCACATTTTGCAACATTCTTCCCACCGAGGGTGGAAAGGGAGTGAATATAGGGTTGAAGGAAGGGAAGCGTTGAAATACTTCGAATTCGTCTTTATTAAGTGACAACAAAGCCAAATCTAGTTTTTTGTAACTTCGTAACTGTTAAGATATACATACAAGAAAATTAACTAAATATCAAATTATACAAGAACTATAAATGTAAATAGTGATACATTGTTTCTGAGTATTCGTGTTGAGTACTGTTAAAAAACAAAAACCTTCCAGTCAACTACCGATGAAATTGAAAAGCCTGCATGGCATATGCAATTTAGTAATTTGAATTTTTAAATAATAAAAATATGTATGGCCTTAAAGGACTTTTTCAATAATGAAATGATTTTGTATTTGAATTAATTAGTGTATAATTACATCAAATATTTGACAATGTAGGTAATCAGAAGATACTTTTATTTTTCTTCATTGTTATTTGTGTAACACAAAAATACATATACTGTTTACCTACTATAATGGTTGTAACGAGTAACAGTTATAACGAGCAATTCTCTTTGGTCCCTTGGATCTCGTTATAACCGAGTTTCACTGTACATATTTGCAAACTAATAATATTGTATTATCAAGTGCTTTTGCAATGGTTCATGCTACTGTGAAAATGATATATGAAGATATTAATAAATTTACAGATATAAAAGTAGTGTGATAAATTCGTTGAATTCATAAATAAAGCATTAGAAAATGATTCTGAAATTTCTTCATGCCTTCAAGTTCAACAACATTTTCAGATAACCCGAAACAAAAACAACAAAGACAAAAGTTTTGAAGAAATTGATTTGGAAAATCTTAAAATTTTCAAAGAAAACGTATTCAAAATGATTTGTTCCACCGTAATTGCAAACTTTTATAAACGACTTTTAAATAATAATGATTTGATAAATGAATTTCATTTATTTAATCCAGATTTTTTCAATAAAGATGCGAAGGAAACGGACTTTGTTAAAAGTAATAACATAGTCCTTATAAGGTAACAAAAATAAACATTAAGGTACTAAAACAATTAAAGAGAAGAATAAAACAATAAAAGAGTAGAATAAAACAATCCACCATGCTAAACAAGTCAATTCAGTAAGCCAATATAACACAGTAACCATTCCGCTACAAAAGGCTACCCTACCTTAAGCAGTACATAATTTCCTCACCAGAGGTCAGCCACTTCGCTTGGATGTCCCAATACAGCCATCCCTTGCTTAACGAACATTCGGTTAATGAAGTTTCGCTATAACGAAGGTTTTTATTTGATACTACTTTAGAATATAACGAAGACAATCTCGCTATAACGAAGGCGAAGATGTTTGAATTTCGAGCGCGGCATACTACTAACCCTGCAACACACTTTCTTTCTCAGTGTTCGTTTGTTCTCACATGTTGTGTTCATCTCGCGTGTGGATAAAGTGTTATTATTATTACTATTTTCATAACCCCAATATATATCATGGCATCTAAACGACCAAGCTCAACATCATTACCTAATCCTAGGAAGAAGAGAAAGGCGATAACGATAGAAATGAAGATAGAAATTGTCAAGAGAAAGGAAAGAGGAGACACCTGTAATTGCCCGTGCATTTGGAATGGTCGTGCGGTGCACTTTGTTCTCCTTGAAAGTGAGAAAGATAGAAGCAAGTCACTCGTTGAAATTTGGAAGAAATATGATACAAAAGATGTGATTAACAATACTGCAGCTGCCTGAGATGAAATTAAGGAAAGTGCGATGAATGCTGTTTGGTGAAAGTTATGCCCAGAAGCAGTTAATGACTTTCAAGGTTTCAAAGATATTGTGATGCAACTGAGGCTGGCATAGATGGAATTGACAATGAGGGAGTTGAGGAGGTTCTTAATGCAGTTCCTGAAGAACTTACAACCAAAGATATTCAAGAATTGACTAGAGAGTTGGCAACACCAGAGTCTGATGATGAATGCGAAAGGGTTACTAGAAATCTTAGTGTGAAAATGAAAATTGAACGTATGTGAAAAAGGCAGACGTATCATTCTTTTTCAACTTTCGCTTTTTAAGTATAAATGCAACCAATTACACTATCATATAAATAATTTCAGTGAACTTTAGCTATTCTATTATTATTAGGTTATCAAATGAAGTGTGTTAGGAACAAAACTAAATATTTCCCATATAAAACAATGGAAAATTAACTCTTGCTTAACGAATTTTCACATAACCAAGGCTTTTTAGGAACGTAACCCCTTCGTTAAGCGAGGGATGACTGTAACTGAAATGGTACCCTTTTTACTTTCTCCATACGTATTAATGGGAAAGTATTGTGATCACGAAAAAAATCGACTTCGAGATTTCAACGGAAATACACGTTTTGAGGTCCCTAGAACACGTTTAGACTATTTTCGGAATGATGTCTGTGTGTGTGTGTGTGTGTGCATGTGTTTGTGATTTTGGGCACTCTAACTCAAAAAGAACTTGCCATATCATTACCAAACTTCATATATAACACTTTGGTATGGGTACAAAGAATTGATTAGTTTTTGGACAATAACGGTTAACCGGAAGCCGAGGTTTATTCGAAACCCGATTCGGTTTTTGCGATACTTCTCCGTTAAAACATTATTATTGTATATACAATTCTACACAAATGTTATAGAGAATGTAATTTCCTACAACTTTTATTTGAAACAATTTTCCATAGCACTTATTGTTTAGGAATTATTTATAAATAATCGGTTTTTTCGGTTTCCGTTAAATATCTCCTTAAAAACGTCGTTATTGATGATCTTCGTAAAGACCAAAGTTGTAGAGAATAATATTTCTTCCAAGTTTTGTTTGAAACAATTTTTCGTAGAACCATCCATTTCGGAGATATTGAACTTTTTCGTAATATCCTGTATAAGCTGGTACAGAGAGATTGCAACAATGTGATGAAAAATCGACGATGTCGTTTTCGCCGTTCAGTTGTTTGACGTTTTTACGCGCATTCTGTATCTTATTAATATGGCGTCGCGGAATGTATCATTTTCGATGGTGGAGAAGAAAATCATTTGTGACTTGGTGGAAAGGTACAAGAACGTCGTAGAAAATAAAAGGACGGACCCAACTTCATGCGAGGCCAAAAAATCAGCCTGGAGAAACATTTGCAGCGAGTTTAACAGCAATCGGGATGTCGCAAGGAGGGACGACAAACAGCTGAAGAGGTCAGCTATGAACTAATTAACGGAAAGTTAACGAATTTGTGTTCTTTTGACGGTGCAGCAACTCTCAATATGGTTATGATGGCCGAAACTACCATAATAACCATACTGATACCATTTTAACACCATATGAACGACTTGACAACATCAAGGTAAATGCTAATGAACAAATTGTTATTTTGACGGGTGGAGTGCTTTAATTCTAATCAATAATTATATTCCCATTGTTATGATTATGGTGGTTTGACTCTTTGATCAAGGCAGAGGTCTGATTTTATATGAAATGGCCAATATGCATGTCAGGAAATGTGAATTATTAGTGCAGTATTAATTAGTGTGGGTTTGCATGAAAGGTGGTATTGGAAGAATTATTATTTTATCTTCTTATGATCAAGTGAAAACTTGCAAGATACCACCGAGTTGAGGTTGCAATATGTGCGCATGCTGGAGTTAAATTAATATCAGCATGAGTGACGGGATAAGGTTATCTAGATTGAAAGCGCACATTATGCTTGGGAAATATTGGAAGCAGTGGTCACAGCAGTGTAAGGAAAGTACATTCTGGATTAGATAAGTTAAAGGGAGTCAATATGTAAATGTATAGAGGTAGTTTTTGTTGGGATATTTGGCTTTATTCTACGCCTACCACAAAAGAAACCATGTGATGGGTCTGCATGTATGTATGATATTTAAGGACGGACTAATTTGTTCACGTTTGCCTAACTCAAGCTATTTTGTTTTGGGCTTCCTGTGCCTTATGATTGCAAATTCATAATATTTTAATTCACAATCCATTTCAGTTCCATTATTCGCCTCCACAATTCATTAAATAGCTTTGTATTAAATTTGCTTTGAATTTGTGAGGACAAATTATGTCAAGAATTTGCTATGTTAAAGGAAGAAATCGGGTACCGTCATATATTTCCTTATGAAATTGCTATAGTTAGGCACAAGTTTTTTATGACTTCTTTTTATTGTGCATTGCTTTCATTAATTTAAACAAGTTTGCGAGCATGGCATAGGAATTCCATAGTGAATGTTTTTCAAGTTATACACTTTAAATATGATGATATTTTGAGTCTCTGTATGACTAAATAATATTTGTCATGGGCATTGAAATAGATGCTGGGAAAAGCTGAAGACAAATCTGAAGAAGCAGAAGACAGGAGATGCGTTACCGGATGGGAGGACTACCCCGGAGGTTTTCAGAGGACCCAATCAAATGACTGCAAATGATTTTCTTCTTTGTAAATATTAAATCTGTAAATTCTGTAAATGTTATCCTACATTTATTTATTTGTATAAACAATATATATATTTTACATATGTAAATACAGTAAAGTAAATATACTAATAAGTTAATAAAATGAATGAAATTAATCTGTTTCTAATTAATTATAGTCGATCCAACATTGGAAGACTCCTGGCCTACTTAGAGCAAGTAGCCAATCACGAACATTTCCCCTTCCATCGCCCCTCTCAACTTTCGTGCGGGACAGCAGATATCGGTGCGCGCTGCCAGCTCTTGCTCAGCTGATATACTATGCAGTTTCTAAATAAAATACTTCCCATCCTTCTTTTTGATCCACAGCAAGGAAATGGCGGTAGAAACGGCAACGCAGTCCGATGCGATCTCTTCGAGAGCAGGAGTGAGACTGGTTTCCTCCCCACTACCTTCCCAAACAAACAGTCTCCTATTGGCTGCTGCTAACTGGTGTACGCCCCGTTTTCGAGGCCATAAGTCTTCCGATGTTGGATCGACTATAATTCCATAAACCAAAAATTTCACATTGTCAAATAAGAAAGTGGTTAAAGCAACTGTTTTATCTTTCTGAATGAGGCTTTTGCTTTCGTTATTCTACTGAGGATTTCATCTGTGGATTTGGCATCTCTAGTTATTAAGCTACCAAGATATCTGTATTCTCTAACTTGCTCCAACGGATTTCCATCAATCCTTATGTAGAGTAATGCTATTTTTAACAAACTTTCCGAGTAGCTAGAAGAGTGACATTTGGTAGGAATGTTCGGTTCTTAAAGCATTTACGAAAAAAAATTCCAAACTCCCGAGAATGATTTCCATTCCTCATAAGACAACATGGAATAATCGATATTTCCACCGGCAACCTTATTTTATTTTGCTTATTAAAATTCGCATATTTTTTTAGTATTTTATTAGTTTATACTTTCTCCATTATACATAGTATAGAGAAAGTACTGTTTTCATGAAAAAATTGCAAGCTTTGAAATAAATATTAAAACATATTTTCCTAATTTATAATGCCTTGATCCTTTGGTAAAAATGCGCAAAAGGTGAAATGATTGTATTACCATATAATACATAATTTTTTTCGCCAAAGACGTCTGGCACAACCCGGGCATCGCCGGATACTTTCAGTTTGTTTATAAAATATAATCCAGTGTAAATTTCGTAAAATGTCGTGATATGATTCAGTTTTTAAAGAAAATCAAGTATTAAAATGGAGATATTATTGAAAAATGCTGTGAAAAGATGAAGCGGTTTTCAACATATGCATATACTTTAATGTGAATAATTGAGATTATGAAATGTTACAAAAAATTATATTTGATGATAAATGACTTTAATATTGTTAAATATGAACATTTCAGATAAAGAACTGTTACTGAAAATTATACTATAGTACGAATTATATTATATTATCGCACGAATTTTCGCCGCTTCACGTACTACGCCGCAAGGGGACTGCTGGGTCAAGTCTCGCCGATACCCAGGTAAGGGGTCCACTGGGTAGCCCCCAGGGGACCCCTTAGCGACTATAAATACCGTTTTTGGCTAAGGGGACCCCTTGGCCTGGGAGACTGCCAGGGGACGACTATAAATACAGCCCTTAGACTAATAAGAATAGCAATTTGTTCAGGAAGATAGTTTCTTAAATTAAATATGAAATTGTTAAATATTAAATCAAAATATTTTAAATTGAAATATATCCACAGATAAAAAAAGCATAATGTTTCAAGTGTATAATTGATGAATTTGTGTCTTTCAAATCCGGAAAACTACATGTTTAATTGTAATGTGAATGATAGTTCCATTTCAATATGTCTATGTAAATTAAATATTCTTTATGAACTAAGTTGCATAATTGACTGAAGGATTACAGTCTTGAAGTATTACCTTGCATGTCAAATTATCTTGTCCAGCTTCATACAGGTTTCCCAATACTCCATATTATCCCATAAACGTATGTGTATAATGTATTTTCTTGTAGAAGGCCATTTGTCTATTTGTCAAACACTCTTTAACTTCTAAAAAGTAGTTAAAGACTTCAATTTTTCACCTATCAGTTCTGTATTCTATCTCGCTGTGCACATTTTTTCAGTTTCTATCAGCATTTACAGCAATAATGATAATTTTAAAAAATTAGTAGTGTTGCCCATCCTTTGCCCCATGAAGGGTTTTTATGCAGCTGTGATGAAAAAGCAATATGAAAATTACTAATACATTTTTATGAAAATTTTTATAAAAAACTTTTATTGTTGAAATGTTAACCATAAAAGATTTATTTAGACTTGATTTTCGCTTCTATGGCACCTCAGAATATAAAGGTAGCTTCTGATTGAAACTCTTATCTGGCCCAACAAATAATTGACAACTTCCAATGCAGCTTGCAGAAGCATTGGTAACCACTGTTGTAGCCCACCATGTAAAAACGTTAGGAGGATTACTTATGGTCAAAGTAGAGTGAAAGAGGTGTTTTTGAAAGGGAAAGCTTAAAGGTATGGTAAATATAGATTAAGGATGTTTCATGAGCCATTTCCTTTTGAGATTTTTCCTGTTTTAGTGATATTAGAGGAATTTTTTTAATGCATATGCTTTATGGTAAATATAATTTTTAGTGTAGATTTTACTGTGCAATAGGATTTTAAAATATTCAGCCACCTTTGTAGTTGCACTTAGTATTCACTACACTGTGCAATTTATTTGTATGCACTAGTATTGCCTATCAATAATAACTTTAAATTTGACTTCTCGTGGAAAGTAGAAAGCAATCTTGTGTCATCTGATGTGATTTTAACTTGTGACAATATGAAATTAGATATAAATTTCTCATATAGACAGGTGGACAAGCACTATAGTCTGTTCACTATCTAAAGTCTCTTGACCTTGAAGATGGGCATACACCACTTAGCAGCAGCCAATAGGAGACGGTTCGTTTGGGTAGGTAGTGGGGAGAACTCAGTGTTACTCTTGCTCTCAAAGCGTTCACATAGGTCTGTGTTGCCATTTCTATCGCCGTTTCCTTGCTGTTGCTGTTCGTGATTGGGTATCTGTCCTCCCACGCGAAAGTTGTGAGGGGCAATGGAAGGGAAAACGTTCGTGATTGGCTATTTGCTCTATGAAGGTCAAGAGACTAGAAAGTGAACAGACTATAATTTTCCAAAAGTTGTTGAAAATGTTGGCTCCCAGTAAGGAGGAGAGTTTTAATTATATTTTCTTTAAATTTTTGTGATAAATGAAAGAAATATAAAATTGAAGGGTTAGAGTAAAATATTCATGAAAGGAATAACCTTATCATTTGTGCAATGTACCATGTTTTGTAGAGAAAAAGCAGAAGAATTTTCTAAAGAGCTAGGACATGATGAATTTAAAGCAAGTATGGTATCATGTGCTTATAGTAATGGCACGGAAAAACTGAAGCCTCTGATAATAGGGAAGTCGAAGAAGTAGATATGTTTTGGAGGTGTGAAGTAACTCCCTGTGATGTATGAACACAACAAAAAGTTGTGGATGACCAGTTCAATATTTGAAGATTGGTTGCAGCGAATTGACCAGAAATTCCATTATTAGAAAAGGAAAATCCTTCTGTTTGTGGACATCTGTCCGGCACATCCTACCATAACTATGAAAGAACTACGTGCAGTTAAAGTTGCATTTTTACCACTGAACATGACAACTAAACTACAGCCTTTGGATCAAGGTATTATAAAAAATTTAAAACATCAATACCGCAAAAGAACAGTTCGGAAAATGTTGGATAGAATTGACAATGGGAAAATATTCGACATTACACTACTGGACTGTGTTATGGAACTAGATAAAGCATGGCATGAAGTGACCTCGGTAACAATTTCAAACTGTTTTAAAAAGGCTGGGATATGTAAAGATGAAGTGGAAAGAGAAGATGGGGAAGAAGATGATGAGGTTCCACTGTCAGAACTTGAATGGCGCAAATTTAATGAGCGGGAAAATTTGAAGCCACTTTTGATGATTATGTGGATGTAGATTGTGACGTAATAGCGGTTGAACATCTAACTGATGATGACATAATTGAAACAATAAAAGGAGTTCTGACATTGATTGTGTTAGAAGATGATAAACACGAAGATTATTGTAGTGAGAAGTTACCTTCAGTTGGAGTACGTGATGCAGTCAGTGCTTTAGAGACTTAAATTATACATATTATCACAAGAAAATGTCAGTGATGATATTTTTTATTGTATTCATGGTCTTGAAAACTTGTTCTTCACGTCAAAGAAATAACATGACACAGGTAAAAATAACCGATTTTTAAAATAAATAGTAGTTATACAAACATTTGTATTTGAGCTTTGTTTATACAAATAGGTATGTAGCAATATAAATTTCATGTTTTGAATTTGAAAAAAATAATATTTATCTTTTAAGTAATTTGAAGTGACTTGTAAAATGAATGTAATTACCAGCTCAACGTACTTTATCACATATTCTACTTAATTATTCATATACAGGTGACTCCTGAGATTCGACTGTTCGAGATTTGACCAACTCGAGAATTCGACCGGTTGAAGCCTGCTTATTTGACCCAGCCGATCGGTGGGTCGAATTAGGAACTATTTACGCAAAGTTATTTTCGGCCCGCTCAACCAAGTGAGGTTTAGTTTCAGTCTAGACATCATTATTTCTGCTCTAATTGTTTGAATGTGTGCTAATTTCACTCATTTTTTCTGTTAATCTTTTATTTAAATTTATCAATTTATTTATAAATGTATCATTTGACATGGCATCATTATTTCTGCTCTAATTTTTTGAATTTGTGCTTATTTCACTTGTTTTTTTCTATAAATCTTTTATTTTAATTTATTTATTTTATTTATTTATAAATTTATCACTTGACATGGCATCTAAAAGGAAATGTAATAGTGATAATGATATATTATTATTATTTCTATTACAATTCAATTGGGTGCCTGGCCTGGTGGCAAGGTTTTAGACTTGTTACATTTTAGTATCCAATATACAGTTTTTGTCTATACAATTTACAACTTTTTCTGCACAATATACAATTCTTCTAAACTATATATAATTAACCTTGGGAGCTTAGAGTTTTCAAGGTTCATGGCAGGCCTTTATGGCTACCGTAGTGGTCCTGGGGCCCTCGAAGTCCCCACTGTACATCACCCTACCAAGCGGTCCATCTACTTCCTCCAGCTCGCTTGGTCTTACAATTTAAATTAAGGGAATGTTTATTTAGTTTAACATTAAGATTAAAAGTAACGAGTATCTTTTACATCGACATTTGTAACTTTATCTTTAAAAGTTTTAACATTTCCAGGGAATGGTTTGAAGACTTCCTCAGGTAAGATATTCCATTCCCACACCCCGCGATTTATAAATGAATATTTAGATACATTACCTTTCTGTCTTCTCAGTTTTAATTTATACTTGTGATCATTTTTTCCCACAAAATCTGGTTTACCTAATCGCCTTGTCATGTCTTTCCAACCATTATTTTTAACGAAAGCATTATAGATTCCACCTAGCCTGTTAACTCGTCTTCTTCCACTTACAGATTCCCAGCCTAATTCTTTAATCATCTCTGTTACGCTATCCTCCTTCCCGAATCTGCCCAACACATAACGTGCTGCCTTTCTCTGAACCTTTTCTATCTTATCTGTGAGCCATTTTCCATTTGGATCCCACACATTCGTTGCATACTCTAACGTTGGCCTAACAATTGACATGTAAGCTAATTCCCTTGCTGTTTTAGAACACCCTTTAAGATTTCTCATTACAAAATGTAAATTTTTGTATGCTTTGTCAACTATATTTTCAACACGCGATCCCCAATCCAAGTCTTTCGTCATAAGGACTCCAAAATACAATGATCCGAGTTCGGTATATGCTTACCATATATCTTGTAGTCGTAATTGCTACTAACTCTCTTGTTCGTAAATTTAATGTATTTACTTTTATTCACATTTATATTCATCCTATTCAATGTTATCCAATTTGCCACCTCATCTAGATCTTTCTGGAGAACTAAACTGTCATTTTCATCTGATAACTTCCTGTAGATGATGCAGTCATCCGCAAACAACCTAATTTCTGATTTTACGGATGTTGTAGGATCATTTACGTATATAAGGAACTAGCAGGAGTGCCCGTTGAATTTCAACGGATTTAGTGAATCTAAAACTTAGACCGTGTAACATGTAAGCATCGCAATAATGAGGTAGTACTCCCTCCCTCCCTCTTCCACGCTCTCCTTCCCTTCTCCCCTTCCCTCCCCCCTCTCCCTCTCGCTCCCCTCTCTCCCTTTCCCTCCCTCTCACTCCATCTTCCACCCTCCTCCCTCTCCCCACCTCTTCCCTATAATTCCCTCTCTCCATCTCCCCCCTCCGTTACCATCCATCTCTCTCCCTCCCTATCTCGTATTAAAAGCGCAATAAACTTTTCAGTGGTTCTGGAAGATCTTCAAATTCTGGTAAGCGAACTTTAATATTCGAATAACACTACGCATCATTTTCCTTGGGCCATTTTTTTGCGTGACAATGTCCACAAATTTTGTCCATTTTCCCTGTCGAAATTTCACGATGGTCAGCGTAGTTTATGGCAGGATCGTTTGAAAACGCTGACTTGAATCCGTGGGTTGGATGCAACATTCCTACTTTGAGCTGTGCGAACTCGTTGTTCCTTTAAACGGGTGTCTCTCTGTGTACTTGATGCGGCTGCTCTATTTCCAGAATTACTCAAGCGATTTTCATTCAAACGGGGCTCTCTCTCAGGGCTTGTCTCGTCAAGGTGCCTGGCATTGTTCATTGAACACATTTGAGAAAGTCGTAACTCATGTTCTTCGGGTGTTTCATTGTTTCTCGATTGCACTGCTCTCCTAGCCCTCAATGATGATTTAGACCAAAGGTGTGCAATCTTTTCCTATTCGCGACCCCGTCTATTTGCCTAGGGAAAAATATGAAAAATATGTAATTTATAGGTTTTGAATACTATTTATTATATTATACGATTAAGGGGGTACAGTATAAAGAATAGAAAAACAATAATGATACAACATAAAATTAATAAAATGATTACATTTAATGTGAAACCTGAGCCTGGATAATTGGTATAATTACATCGATATTTGGTAATATATTTGAAATTGCCAATCGTAAATCTGGTTCTACCTCAAGTCTAGAACGATGCTTTGTTTTGATTGTAGATAGACAAGAAAAAGCAGTTTCGCATAGATATTTTGAGCCGAAAGGAAGCAGTGACATTAGAGCTTTTTTTTGAAATCTCTGAATACTCGCTTTTGACGGAAATCCAAAACCTTTCTATAGTCATCTCTTTAAATCTTGTGTATAGATTTTTGTCACATCATAACTCGATCAAGTGTTCTCTTTCTTTAAGGGTGTTATTATTCGAACTTGAAATAACAAAAGAAAAAGGGTTACGGATCTACTCCAAATCTTTTTCAGGAAATTTTTCAAATCTTAGATCAAAATTTATTATTAGATTTGTCAGATGAGTTGAAATTGTAGTTTTAATTTCACGTAAGTCAATCTTGTTATTCAAAATGAAATCGGACAGATATGAAAACATTTCAAAATTATCTCGTGTAATTTCATTTTTCCATAAAGCCATTTTTTTAAAAAGATTCTACCTTGTTGCTGAGAGTTAAAATGTTTGCACATCGACCCTGCAAACTCACATTTAGATCATTTAGTTTTCTGAAAATATCAGCAAGGTAGCTAAGAATTGCTAGCCATTTTTTGTCTAAGAAATGTTGAGATAGTTTGTAATTGTGATCCAGAAGAAATATCCTAACTTCGTCTTTCAGATCAAACAAGCGTTGAAGCATTTTTCCACGTGACAACCATCTTACCTCAGTGTGAAGAAGAAGTTTATTATAATCAGATCCCATTTCATTACACAGCATCGTAAACAATCTACTATTCAGAGATTTCACTTTAATAAAATTGACCACATTTACAGCTTCCTGCAGTACTTTATTTAAAGTTGGCTCTAGTGATTTTGCAGCTAAGGATTCTCTATGTATAATGCAGCGGTGAAAAGTTATATGTGGAGCAATCTCTTTAACTTTAGCCTTAAATCCAATCTGTACAAATTGCTACGCAATTGGACCATAAAAGGGCGTTTGTTTGGAAAAACTTATTTACAACATTGAAAATTTCCTCACCAGTCGTTCTTCCTTTCAAAGGTTCGCAGAATAAAAAGTCTTCCAAAATATCGCCATCGTAACAGTATCTCACTTAAACAAGAAGCTGAGCAAGTTTAGCAACATCAGTGGACTCGTCCAACTGAATTGCGAAATATGAGGAATCTTTCAATCTGTTTAACAGTAATAATTTTACATTATCTGCGAGTACTGTAATACGCTGGAAAACAGTATCTCTTGACAAAGGAATACATTTTAAATTGTTATCCATGTCGATAATATATTTTACACGATATGAATATAAAGACAAACACGGAGATGAAAATAAAGAACTCAGGTCTGACGGAACGGCAAAAACAGACCAGAAAAGAGACAATTGGCCTAACTGAGGGGGGGGGGGGGGGGTATGATGCTGCCATGGTTGATGTGAGCTCAACTAAAAACAACTGAAATACGGGAAAGTGCATGAGCCTCATTCAGGTGCTCTCTCTCTATCTCTCACACTTCACTATCCGTGTATTTAAACAAGAATGTCCCGTCCATGAAACAGACTAACAAGTAAAATAACAGAAATTGTAGGCAGAAAATAAGATTGGAAGGCTTATCCCGATTGTTCAACTACAATGTATTTCTTGGATCATATCGTGTGACATTTTAGGAACTACTGTGTCACACGATATGATAAAAGTATTATGTTTGGGTCTAATTTCTTTTAAAAACTCCTTAATTGACAACCTTCCCTTGCGACCCCTCGAACTTCTTCCGCGACCCCCGGGTTGCGCACCTCTGATTTAGACAACTGTGACCTAACTTTCGGCATTTTAAAACCATAGAAATTTCAAAACACAATCTAAGCTGTGCTGGAAACTTAACGTAGAAAGAAAGCATGCGGGAATGTACCAAGTGAGCGAGCGGAGCGTCGAGCGAGTGTGCATGCAAGACGTGTTGCGCATGCATAGTGAGCTATGCGTGCTCTGAGCTGCACCGTCTGCCCCCCCACCCCCCGCATGAAGTAGCGTAGGAAAATGGCATTTTTTTCCCCTTAATCACTCTAATTTTTTCTCAATTATCCTTACGACCTAATATATTTGGAAAATTTGTTATTGTTTGTATCTAGCATATTTAGGAGATAACTTGCTTGTGCTCATCTTTTTTCCCTAGTTAGTTCCCTAAATAATCTCTTGTAAATAAGTACACATTCTTCCCCTTTATTCTTTTCTTTGTGTGCTTTCCTAACTTTCTTTTTTAACACTCTCACCTTTTTATTATAATACTCCAGATTGGACTTTGACCTTAGTATTTTTTTGGGAACAAATTTTTGCATCCCTTCAGATAATATGGTCTTAAAATCCTCCCATATTTCATGCACCGTTTCCCCTCTCCCTGCCCAGCTCGAAAAATTTTCACGCAGGCAATTTAAGAAACCCTCTCTATCGCCTCTTCTGTATTGCCAGATAGTAGTGTTTGGTACTATATTGAGGGTCTTTTGAAATCCCCATTCTAATTCTAAGCATACAATTTTGTGACCCCTTATACCTGGCATTGTTTCCGCACTTAAAAATAGTTCGTAAGGTCGTAATAGGAAAACATCTAACTCATTCCCTCCTCTAGTAGACTCTTCTACTACCTGCGAGAAGCCCCCTTCATGAGTCAGGCTGTTTATCAGATCCTGTGCCCTCCCACCTGACGCTATTTCACCCCCCCCCCCCCCCCCCCCACTTAACTCTTGGTAGATTTAGGTTTCTGGCTATTAGACAATTTAGACGACCTGGACTTTCTGAAAAAACTCCTTCAGGGTCTCTAACAGGTACATACATATTGCACCCTGGACTCCTATAGGCTGCAATGATATCTAGTGTTTTACTGCCGCTTGAGCCTATTAATCGTACACACATCGTCTCGCAATCCTTCCTAACCCATTCAAGAGCACTCTGTGAACCATCCTTTACGCAAATAAAAATCCCATCAACCCTAGAATCCCGATCTCTCCTATGCACCGTGAAACCTTTTGGAAATATTTCATTTGTATTTATATCGCTTTTTAACCATGATTCCATCCCAATTATTATATCCGGTTTGTGTGCATCCACTAATGTTGAAAACTCAATTATCTTATTTAGCAAACTACGGCAGTTTAGCTGAAGAACTCTTAAACCTTTTCCCGCATCAATAGTTTGCTGTCTTCTTAGTGGCTCCTCTCATCTTCCCACAGTCACACCTCTGGAGTTGTCACCGACAGTCCTTGTCCCCACAATGTCACCCCCGGTAACCTATTCCAGCTTCCCTGCATCTCCACCTACATGCCGCGTCGATCCTCCAACCCACAAGTCGTACTCCATCTCCGCCTCACTCTCACTCCGACCAACACCCTTCGGTCTGTCGTTGTCTCTTGCCTCCCTTTGACCTTCTGCCTGCAAAAATCTACCTGCGGTTCCACCTTCTAGTTTCCCACCTTCATATTTTGAATTATATTTTTAAGCAAACTTCCAAATCTATCGCTACCCCTTTTGTTCTTATATCCCACAAAAATCAAAGGTGTGCGTTATACATGGGGTATGAGAAAGTCATGATGTGCGGGTGCACGTTATACACGAGGGTGCGTTACACATGAGTATATGCTGTAATCCAGGTTTAATAGAAATATCACATATCAAGTCTTCCAACTAAGATGCTTATTTAATTATTAAACTATTTTTATACTTTAAAATTTGTTTCATAAAGGAAATGCATTTGAAAAATGTAGTCTTGGTAGTTTTTTAAATGTTATTGTTAATTTACATATTGATGACTGAGAATTTATATACATCTCAAGATGACACTAAAGCATTTAAAAAATCATAACTTGTTTAATTTTCAATTAAAATTTAAAGTTTTACTCATCGATTATGGTCTTATTTTCTACTTTTGTACCAAGACCAAGAAGAAAAGCAAATGCATCTAGTACCACCCTAAGTACCATGTTTACTCTTGCATCCCATGCACCTTTTCTCCCAAAAAAAAGGGACTGCACATCATACATGAAAATTCCTGAAAAGGTTATATAAATTGTCTCTCGATAGTAAAGTTACTGCAACACGCCTCTACATTTATATTCGCAGGAGAAGAATTCTAAGAAGTGTATGTGTACCTATATGACCAAGCAAACATTTAGGGTTTAAATGCACAGTTTATACTGCCATTGGTGCATCTTCAAAGTCAAAATTGAGATGTTATATTTTTATAATATTAAAACTGTACATAATAATTGATTTTTAAGTTTGTTGTTATTCAAAATACATGGTTCTGTCATTAAAAGTTAACTATCATTTTCTACATATACTTTTGCCAGAATAAGTTCGCATCTGGTATCTATGTGCGCTGAATTCATCGTAAGCTCCTGATGCTCCTAATAGTTGTGACTACCGAGAGATTTCTGCTAGCATCGGCATAAAGAGATCACGTTATGCAGGTATGAGTGAGAAGATGCTTAACTTGGGCAGACCTTGTTTCAGAGAGGGGGAATCAGTGAAGAGGCTGACCTTTCTTTTAATCGAAGATGCCAACATATTCTGGCACAAATTAATTTATTTCCCTCTGAAGTGGTTAAAAAATAGGAGTGCAACAGGATGCAGGTTACACAAGTAAATAAGATACTTTCTAGCTAACATTAAAATAACCTACCAGGGAAAGGATTAAGGAGGAATTACGTAGCATAAAATTATCAAGTAGAGGTAAAAACATCATAAGAAACTAGAGGTGATAAGCAAGTTACAAGTAGCTCACTTAAGAAATAAAAACAAAGAAAATTGGGCAGCTATAATATTTTATTCATCCAAGGACATTATGTTACAAGTCAGGAAATTAGAAATATTATGGAAAGGGTGAGGCATATATTTTATAAAATAAATTGAATTTGATATTTAAATAAAGTTTGTTGAATTTCTGCATAAAAAATTACCACCACGTTTTGACAAGAAATCACCATACTTGATTGGCATATTATTGCTTTACAGGGTTTTTTAAATGGTAATGAAAGGGAAGGAAGGATGAGGGAGAGGTTGAGATATTTGATTAGAGAAGAAATAGATAATTTGCTTGGCAGATAGAGTGAGAGGTTGGCACATATATGATTAATGCAGTATGAAGTCGGAGGGTAAAAATGTGCTAAGACAAAGTTGGGGAACTGACAAAGAGAATAGAAATTAAAGAGGTAAAGAGGATTGTTGACAATTGCATAGCCTGGAGGATTTTGATGTAGAATTTCAGATTGTTCAGGGAGGTTAAGCATAATAGCATCATTAGATGTGTAGAATTTTGGGGAAAATATGAGTTAATGTTAGTGTTGTAAAAGATGTTTTCTTAAATCTCTTGACCTTCATAGAGCAAGTAGTCAATCACGAACGTTTCCCCTTCCATCGCCCCTCACCACTTTCGTGCAGGTGGACAGATACCCAATCACGAACAGCAAGGAAACGGCAGTAGAAATGGCAATGCAGACCAATGTGAATGCTTCGAGAGCAAGAGTAACACTGAGTTCCCCCCACTACCTTCCCAAATGAACTGTCTCCTATTGGCTGCTGCTAAGTGGCATACTATAGAATGTGATCAACAAATCTTTCATTTTGTGATTGTTAAGATACTGAAATCATTCTAGGATGAAATGGATTATGATGATTATGAAGTCAGAACACCTCTGGACATCAACGTCATTTACCTGCCATCTAACACCACATCAGTTTTGCAACCGATGGACCAGGGGGTAATAGCAACCTTTAAAGCCTATTACCTCCGCCAAACCTTCAAAGAGATGCTGAGAGTTTTGGACAAGTCAGATAAAACTATCAAAGATTGTTGGTGCTCCTTCGACATTTTGAAGGGAATTAATAACATCAACGCAGCCTGGGAGGAAGTGTCAGTGAATTGTTTGAATGGAGTGTGGCGTAAACTTCTGCCAGAATTTATGCACGTCTTGACAGGATTCCAGCCAGTGGAGAACGTCGTAGAAGACGTAACAAGGCTGGCAGAAGAGGCTGACTTTGATGAGGTTACACATGAAGATGTAACAGAGTTGTTGGAAAGCCATGGACAGCCTTTTTCCAGTGAAGACTTAGAAGAATTGGCCACACAACTAAGCCAACAGAAGGAGGAGGAGGAAGGAGAGCCCTTATTATGAGATTGTGAAAGAAAGGAAGAAGAAATCACGACAGTCAACACTGCATGCTTTCTTCAAAAAACGTGATGATCCTCAACCAGGGGCTTCGTTCGTGAATTAACGCTGCTGCATTATGCACCTGTCAAAAAAGATAAATGCAGGGTAGGCATAATTTTTTGATTAAATTAACCTAATTTTATTTACTTGATTTATATCATTTACTTGGTTTATATCAATTAAAACATTGTTTTTACATTCATAAACATTATTTCAGAGCTTTATATAATAACAGTATATTACTTATGTCAATTTTTGGGTGCCTGGACCATAATTCATTGAGTTACATGTAATTTATGGTTTCCATTTACGCCAGTTACTAATTGCGCCAGTTCCTTCAGGAACGCAACCCCGGCGCAAATCGAGGGTTACCTGTATAGTATAACGACTATAAGTAGGAAATGATAAGAAAAAGAAAAGTGTTTAATGATGATTTTTAAATAAAACTGTCAAAAAAATATATTACAACTTTTTATAGCACTAAGGAAAAATATGAGAAAAAGGAACAGTCCCTTGCCTACCATGGGAGTTACATTACTGACTTAACCCAAGGTTGGTGAGGGTCAGGGATGGTAAGAAATTGGGGGTTAGGGGGAGAGAGATACTTAAAGTCCTATATGTACACTTCGTTAAAAATAAATGTTGCACTTAAAAAAACAATTCTTTCCTATGTACGTCAACTTAAATTTTAAATACATAGGCATTTGATGGAATGGCTTCTTCTATTTAATGAGCATCACCATCAAAATATTCAATATTTCTTGGAAAATGGGATAACGAAAGTTTTCTACACAATAACTGATGTCAGAGGCTATCCGATTAAGAAAATCGGATAGGGTATTTATTTCGAGAACTTTCTCAATATTGCATAAAACTTTAGGAGAAATACAGATGACAAACCTACTCCTTTATGAATAACTTGCATTTCATTAGCACCGCTTATTATAAAATCTCTAATGAAGACGAGTAAGCTTAGCAGATATAATACCTTCCATAAGCGTCATATTTAACATACAGGTTTGCTTACAACTGGTGATGTCGGTACAGCAATTGCTTTAGCGATATTTTCACCTCAATATATTTTATCATTTTCCTGCAACTAAGCAGTCTGGAGATAAGTATTAGCTTTCTGCAAATAACTATTATCAACGCAGCTATCGCCACACATTGCAAAAAATATATATTATTGTATTTTTTTAACTTATAAGAAAGCACTTGGGTAAATAATAATAATAAATTAAAAATACTGCTATCTGTTTCAACAGAATAATTTAATTATAAATTTCAATGTGATACGTCTGATACAAAAAAACCCTTAACTGCTGTCATTTGTCCTGCACAGTTGAGCACAGGAGCGCTAGATAGCGCAGAATGAGCTGTTGTTAACGTTTATGTCATTACAGTCTGAAAATCGAATAATATCATAATGCCTAAATGGACGATGCATCTTTAAAAGTGCAACTTGTATTTTCAGTATGATTTTTTCAGTGTGTCGGGGTTAAATGAAAAAATACGTGTTCTGGGTTATCCGGCTGTGGAACTAAAGGATGCCCCTTCTTCAAAGTCTGTGAGTAGTAGATACAACACTAAAATCTTGTTGTGGTAGTTATTCGTTCTACAAATACAGCACGCCGAAACAGTCAATAAGATAGTTTTTCATTTTTGTAAACGTATTTATTCTTAAAGAATGGCTTCTTTCTATCACAGTGAATTCTATTTGACCTGTGGTGTATAAACAAAAACGATGCCTGGTCTCGTTGATGTTTTGATTTCGTCCGGTGCCATGAATTTATTTAAAGAATATGGAGAATTATGGAGTAATTTAGGCCAATTTTGTTTTTCTGTGATATTAAATCATAGTTGAAGCTCAATTGCAGATAAACCGGGGTTATGTATTTATGTATTTAAAACGTCATATTGCTAACAATACGCATAACATTTTTTGTGTTAGTATTTGAATTTAAATAATATGGATTTTATTGTGAAAACAGGTAAAAAGTAGGAAAGACAAGTGATATGTAACGACGCAGATATTTGGTCACGTGTAAAGAGGATATTAAAACGCATATGCCTTAATCATAAATATATTGTGAAGTATAGCTTGATATTTCTAAGTAATCCCAAGCAGTTTACTTGATAAATTAAATTAAATGTTCTATAGTTTATGAGATACAGGAATGAGCATTGGGTTAGTTGGTATTTAACTAATGTTAAATTAGAAGGAATACGTTTATACTATAGTAAAAAACTCAATGTCAGCGAGGGAGTAATAGGTTGCCTGAAGAATTTTCCTGTATCAGAATAGGTTGCTAACTTATAAGGAGAGGCTGAGAATTCAGTGTGTCACGTTAGAAAAAGCTCGATAGTTTATTTGTATGAATGATTGAATTTTGCTTTCAGATGCATTTATTATTTAAATAATTAACGTGATCAACAATGCAAACATTCAATGATGGATGTGGAATTATTTTTGCTCGAAAAGTACATTGTAGTAGGTTTCTACGAATTTGGAGAAATTGTAGACAAAAAAATAAGGTGTCAGTTAAGGATTCTGAATTAAATGTTAATTAGTTTCAGGAATATCACTAAAATGTTTACCATTGTCGATGTTTTTTTTAATTTAAGATCGTTAGTTATTTATAATTCATTTTGTGATATCCCATAAGAGCCCCAAGTAGCAGAGGTAAGCATTCGAGAAGCGAGGGTTAATCGATATATTTTGAAGTGCATTTGTGATGAAAGCCTTTGATTATTATTTGGTCAGCTATAAATTTAAAGTGACTTTCTAATTATCGAGCTCTAAGATTTCTTCGGTAAAATTCGGTTGATTATTAATTCGGTATTTTACGTTTCATTCTTTTAGTCACGGTATGCTCGATGTAACCTCTCCAACCGCGCTATTTAATTATAAATTGTTTGCAACTATGAATGTTTGTCAAAGGTTATGAAGAAACAAGTTGCAAATTTTAATGAACGTATAGGTTAATACAATTTTAGTAAAGCGTATCGTCGTTTTACTTTTCATTGTATGGCAATCACGAATTCTGTTGCATCATGTTTATTTTTATATTTCAAATCGATTGTATTCTCATTTAAAAAATATTCCGCTTCGAAAGAGAGACTTTTATGACTTTGTCGGAAAGGTACGTTTGATTTTATGGAATTACTGTAATTTAACTGCCAGCCGTGATAATAATTCGATTTTAATAATTTCATTTCACACAAATTGGGACTTCTGGAGAATAATTGCATTTTCCGAAGGAAAAATAAAATTCACTTACCCTCGCAGGCGATATTCCTTTTTTGTTGCTGCTGTATGCATTTTGATCTAAATAAGGTGAAGGTCGCTGGCCCACACTCGAAATAATTTATTGAGTGGTAATTTCAGTAAGTATTTACGAATTTCATATCGCGAAATTTTAATGCGAAAAAATTACCTCGCTTTCAGCACGTAATGCGTATTGACAATTTCCGTTTATGCACTGTACATGTAAACAAAAAACACCATCAGTCCTATTATTGGTCGAATCGTGAGGCCGCTGCCATTCCTGTCCGAGCTAGTTTTCCTCCTAAAGATAAAAGGAGGGAAATATGTACAGTTACTTGGATGAGCGAACACCGTCGGGTGAATCATATCACTTTGGGGAAACAGAATTATCGTTGCGTGGCACACGCATTATTCGTTGTGCAACGGTCACGCTGGGACTGAGCACGAGGAGCGACGAGGGACAAGATCCGACCTGCTCGCTCGCTTTGTAACTTTCATCCCCTCCACGCCAACTCACTCTATCCCGCCCCAACTTTTCCTGTGGGAAGTGCGTGTTGCATTCCTGGCCAGGGGCGGTCCTCATTCGGAGTTTTCTCGGTGCGAAGAAGGGCACGTACGGACTTCACGTCAGCACTCTTTGCTATGGAAACCAGTTCGAGGAGTGTGTCTATATTCCCTTCTTCCTGCATCTTGGATTGGTCTCGTACTGAGATTGCCTTCGTCTCGTGAGTGATTCTCTCGTTCCAGTTTTTTTTTATTTAATGTCCAGATTTGGCTGGAATGACTTAATAAATAGTGAGAGGGATACTACCGAAAAGACTCCAGTCTGCTCTCTTGGGACTGCGTTCGAGCTGTAGAGTTGGAAATAAATTTTTGATTGGTCCGAAGCGATCGTGACGTAAGGGAGTAGTTCACTAAACTTATAAACTTCATCGTATTTTAAATAGAACTTCTAAGGTGGTCGTAAGTAGAAATTTAATTGTTGTAACTTGTGAAAATATTTTATTCTCTATTTTCATATCGATGATCGATTTACCTTATATTGATGGCACTCTTTTGCTTTAAGTGTGTTGTATATTTTTTTACATTCATTTTCGTTTGTCTCTTGTTATTGTGCAGTATTTGTGTAACTGGTGGATTCCATCTCAGCAATTTCCGTCGATATTAGACCATATTTTGTGATTTTAGTTCGTAATATCGCAGTTTTACATCAAAAGATCGCTTTAGCGTCTTCTATAGCTGGAAAAGATTCGTGGTCATCATAGTGAAAATTTTTAATTTGGATTTCAATTTTCCTACTCGAACTGTTAACAACCACGTCAGTGGGTCAGTAAAGTAAGTAAATGTATCTAGTATTCTCTCAAAATTTTATCTGAATGACATTTATTACTTGTTTCCGTAATTAAAAACTCTTTTATGCAGAAAGTCCTTGCTGCATTGGTATTACAAATGCTTAATCGTGAAAATGTATTTTTACAAGTTTCACTCCCTAGTTTTGGAACGATCTTGATATAAAAGGTTTTGAACAAGTTTATCATGTGAAACTGCATATATTAAAAAAAAAACGCAAATGTTTATTACCATTTCGGGCTATCTTGCTAATGATTTTGGAACGATCTTGATATAAAAGGTTTTGAACAAGTTTATCATGTGAAACTGCATATATTTAAAACAAGTAAGGAAAGTGTACAACGTATCACAAATGGGCGCGTTTCGTGCAGTGGAGTATTAGAAAGCAATTATATACCTGTACGTAAGGGAAATAGCGTTTTAAATTTCTTTTCTTCATCATAAATAGTCCATTTTCTTCCTATTTAATAATACTGCATGCACACGCAAGGAAACCGAAGGTATTTTTGTGAGATTGTTTATTTTAGCAACAATGATGAAATAACAATGCAAGAAATTTTCTTACTTCAACTCCAATTAAGACTTTCTTGTATGATTTTCTTAATAACGGCTACTCCTACGATAATAATGTATACGAAAAGAAATACTCTTCTTTACTACTTCTGGAAGTTTTATTCGAAAAATATTTTGATATGAGCAATACTTTACGAGATATGACGAAAAGTTCATTTTTGTCACCAGTAAAGTGGTACCCCTGATTGGCGTACGTGATTCATTTTTGCGATTTTCGTATTATATTTGATTGTAAGTCCTTAATGTCAAATTTCATGAAAATCCGTTCAGTAGAAGCCGAGAACGAACATGCGGACGGACAGACGATAATAGGCGCTCAAGCTGTGAGCGAAAAGCGCCTAAAAACGCAAATGTTTATTACCATTTCGGGCCACTCTTGCTAATGATTTCATCGACTTCTTTATTAGTTCGGTAAAAATACTTTTTCTTACTCGGAAACATCGATGGAGGAAAATCTCTTCTTCGTATTTTTTTATACCGAATAACGTTACTAGTTTGTAAAACTAATATCGGTTTGTGAAATTGGGACATTTCCTTGTGTCTATCAACGGAGTTTTTGTGGTTTTCTTTGTGCTGCATTGGTTTTGGGCTTCTAATTATCATATTATGTCTTGCTCTAATTAGCAGGTCTACATAAAAGCACTAAGGTTAAGCGATCTGGATTGCGTCGTCAGTATCATTTTTTCAGGATTCATTGACCCCGTTAAATTTTAATGGCTTGCATAAAATTACTTTCTCTAACACCGCTTGGTCAACACGGCGATTTTTAAAGCACCTGACTATTTGGAATACGTACATATTTTATTTGATATTATAATAGCATTAAATTGGAACAATTTAAATTTGTTTTCTAGTATAATAATGTTCTGCATGGCGTAGGGGACTTTTCGCTATTGAAGAGTGAAATTTCGTAGAATTTTGGGCATATATCTATTGAATTATTGTGTATTTTTCATTTGCTTATACATATACTTTCGAAACCCCAAAGAAAGGATTGTTGGAGGTTTGATCAGGTTAGATTATTCACTATGATTCCGCATTAACTGGCATTATCCGCGCACTTTTTTCGAGTGTGAGGACGCGGGAATGAATCTATTCAGAGAATTTTTAATTGATATGTAAACAACAATGAACAAAAATCATGTTAGGATCAAAAATACCATTTTTTAAATAAAAATAAATGAAGATGATGATGGGATTGTAATATATTTAAAATATAAATTTTTCCTTTCTTTAAATAAATTCTTCTTTCATTTAAAATAATAATTACTGCTGATTGATTTACTTACAGATTGATTCTGAACGTGTAATGTTTATATTGGATAAATTATTTCTGGATAGTATTTCAAATGATTAATTTAGTTGAACCGAACCGCAAACCGAACCGAACCACTTGTCAAAATTCCCGTCTGAACCGAACCATGAACCGAACCACTTCCAAAAATTAAGAACCGAACCACTTCCAAATTTTGAAGTGGTTTGCAGCTCTGATTTTAAGTTTCCAAACCGTTTTTGGTGCACTCGGTGATTCGCAGCCCTTCTGTCACAATTCTCATCCTCAGGTTCGCTTTTTCCTCGAAATTTCTTCCTCGGCAATTTTCGTTGAAATTGACCTTTAAAAGAAAGAATAAAAGGATTAAAATATTCGAGTGTTCATATTGAAAAATTCCCGGATAGCGGACACACTATTATGGACGCGGACATTTTGGCATTTTCAACCTCTCTCTCTCTGACACGCTAAATTCACTTAAATGGCGTAAACTTCACTTGCAAACCTCAGAAACTCTTCTCTCGGGGGACAAGTCGAAGCTCTCTCAACCTCTTGTCTACCCATCGTTGTTTCCAAAGCAACAATAACTAAATGTCTTCTACGAGGAGAACAGTGCCTTTGAGGTGGAAGTTCTCTACTTCCTAAGCAAAGGACGCCTCGGATAAGTTGATCCTCTCTCACCTATCCTCCTCATAGGAAGCGTCGATCGTCAGTTAGTATCTATTTACTTTCTACTTCCCTCTGTTTTTCTCCTTACAGAAAAATGCTGTCTTTTAAGCATGAATTTCTTCAATCCCTGCGTGACAGTAATGTAATCCACCCTCCTTCTTGCTCTTAAAAATGGGTTAAATGCTTGTTCCGGGTAGCGTTAGTTATGCCGAGTTTTCCATAATGTTATCGATACAGTTGTAATTGTGATCTCGCCACGAGCGAGTTTTATCATTTGTTTTTCGCTCTCCAATGTGTCCGGGAAGTTCATTATGAGTTATTTTGGTTCTAATTTGAGATTTAACCTAGGTTTCATTTTGCGGTGCCATCACCTTTGTCGTACAACGGGCCAGAATGCGACGAATCGATTAACGGGCGAACGTTATTGAATTAATCGTTTCGCATTCTTGCTCATAGGAAGCAACGTCATACATGCATGCTTAAAAGTCATCTTAAATAGGAAATTAATGATACGCAGTAATTAATCGCGAACATTTCTGCATATGTACATGGACCACAGTCAGTTGCTTTGATTGACCATGAAAATGTTCGTTACTCCTTAACAAAAAGCTGAAACTTCTGAATAAGCTATTTTTATCGCCTGGTATACTTTTAATCAAAAACATTTGCCCAGTACTGTTTACAAACGTAGTCATTGTTGACTCAGCAATTCTTAAAAAACAAAAGTAAGATTAAATACGAAATATAAAATTATACTTATTATATAACTCAAAAAGGAAACAACACTGACAGAAAAAACAACGCAATATTTATCATTTTCTTAGAATTCAAGTGCACCACATAATTTCCCTATAACTCGTATGTTAACTGATTATATCTTGAAACCAAAACTTTCGTTGCTACGTAAACAAATCGAAAAAGAAAGGAAATTATAAATGCTAACGATGAAAATATAGGTGTATAATTTGACGTATTATTTAATTCGCTAAAAATGAAATGCGATTAAAATATTAGAATCGTACAATACTTACTATTATTTATTTACTTCCACTTCCAACCTTTCGTGATTTCCATATCAAAATTTCACTATACCGGATTAATATTTGTCTATTGCTAGGATAAAGAAGCGGAACGAAAGAATAACGCTATTATTATGATAATCCATTGTATAATTTTACAAGTGTCCGTCCGTCTGTCCCCATTTGTATCTCGAGAACCGTTCGTCATAGAGACATGCGGTAAACGGCATTTTGTTTCTACTGGCTAGGTGGTCCCAGGAAAACTTTTAATTTTCTTAGTCCCGGGTTCGAATCCAGGAAAATTATATTTTCCCATACGCTTACACGGGATTTTCAATTTTTCAAGAGTGCAAGACTTTTTTCTTCATTCATCAAAATACCTAAATATGGACAGATTTTCTTCGTTTTTGCTTCATCCGACGGATAAAATCTTATTCTTGCAATGTTTATATGTTACACGGTCGAAGCTTTCAGAAATACGCAATTGTTTTCGAAATTTTCCTGATATTTCGTACTCTTTCCGGGCGTTGCTAAGGCGACTATCATTGTTGCCTCCGATTCAATTAGTGTCAATTAAACCTTCAAATAGATTAAAGAATAGCATTATTCGCATCGCATTTTTGTTTAAGCATCGACATTATTGCTGTAGAAACGTCAAACTTTATACATAGTAACGTAAATATTTACGGATAATTATTCAGTTAACTGCGTATGGGAAGCGTTTCTAACGATTTAATCAAAGCAGTTGTATCTTCATTTCGTCGTTTGAATGCTGGAATCTTACCTTCTTGTAAGTAAAATCCTTATACCATACATCTATAATGCTTATACACAAATAGGCCCACGCATAAATTTAAAATTATTTGAATAGGGACATACGTTATTTTTTAAACACATTACGTGGTTATCTTCTCTTCATTGATAATCCAAATAAACG
This sequence comes from Uropetala carovei, assembly GCA_036926305.1. NCBI lineage: Eukaryota > Metazoa > Arthropoda > Insecta > Odonata > Petaluridae > Uropetala > Uropetala carovei. The sequence goes on from JAXCHB010000167.1 coordinate 1,799,578, forward strand.
GTTGCATTGATTCTTAAACAACAAAGAAAGGACATATAATTCAATAAAAAGAACAAAAGAAAATTAAAAAAAAAAGTTTGCGATCAATTAATGTGTAACTTTAATTTCCTCTCTAATATGACTTTTAAAATGCAGATTTCTGACTTCGAATAATAAATTGTCAATACGCACACAGCCATGCCCTCGGCGAGATTCGAAACCTCGAACCTTACATTGGGAGCCAGTCACGTTAAAATCCTACACTGGGGAAATGCATTATCTAACTATATATTAATTTTACATTGACGTCTTTAGACATTTGTTTACAATTTATATCGGCGTATTTCTCGAGAACTGTTCGTCGTAAATATATGCGGTAAACGGCGTTTTGTTTCTACTGGCGATGAGGTCCCTGGAAAAATATTTTCGTTTGATAAAGTGTCC